>CM070836.1:29286055-30486055 GCA_036326025.1 Chrosomus eos | reverse complement strand
TATATATATATATATATATATATATATATATATATATATATATATATTATATATATTATATATATTATATATATAAAAATAATAATATATATATATATTATTTTTTTTTTATTGTTTTAGATTCTTTTAAAGAATAGAAAGATCAAAAGAACACATTTATTAAAATATAAATCTTTTGTTCTTTATAAATGTCTTTACTGTCTCTTCCGATCAATTGAATGCATCCTTGCGGAATAAAAGTATTAATTTCTTAAAAAAAACTTTGGAAAGCTAGTGTATTATACCTGCACTTGGCTCTAAATAAAGCATATCAAGCAAGCTAAGCATATGTGTTGTTGTCCCACAGGATTCTGGGATTGTAGTGGAGTCGTTCAAGTCGGGGTTTGAACCCCCGGTTGATTTCCCTTTTGAGGACTTCAGTCAGAACATCCAGCGAACAGGATCAGATAGCACCATTGGGACCCCCAAAACAGAGGGAAGCAAACCGGACCCCAAACACGCGATTAGCAGGACCAAAAACAAACTCTGGCTTTTTGGGAAGAAACCCAAGGTATTTTCATTGTTCAGCAACTTCTGTTCCATTGTAAAGCTCATTTGCTTAGAATAGGTAATAAATTAAAAGCCCATGTGACCGTCAGGCGCTCTGCTTGGCTTGTGTGAACAGTAAAAGATTATATGTCTAGGTAAAACTTTAACTTCTGCTTTCAGAACTATGCTGTCAGTACCTACAAAAACTTGCTGATCTTTTTGTCTTTTTTAAGAACATTACTTCACATTTTTTCTCTCCCTTGAAAGCAGTTCCTGTTTTTAAAAACCCTTCATTGTAATGAAAGTTAACACTTGCTTATAAAGCTACATTTAACAAGCTAGACTTCATTCAGTCAGTCATTTAACTAGGGATTATAGATTTGCGTGTTCATTTGTTTGTGTTTGGTTATAAGTTCACCTTAAATGTTTGTTGTCCCAGCTTCCCCCATCCAACCCTCCTCCTTCCCGCCCAAGTATTCCCTCTGGCAATACCCAGCCTCCTAAATTCGCAAAAGAGCGAAAGGCTAACCATCTATCTGAAGTGAGAATTGCAAAATCTAAGATTCCATCCTTCCGAACTGTGAAAAGAGGGGTAAGAGTCGCCCTGGTGTTGTGTGGGTTTGCAGTGATTATGACATTAGCGCTTGCCGCTTGCGCTTGGGCCGGTTTCTCTCACCCAAGGTTTAGCTAATTCCTGCACGCCAGGAAACAGAAATGCGATTGTTTTGAGTGAAGGAATAAGGCTTTATTCTGGGTCCAAAGAGCTGTGCCCATCATTTTTTTTTTTTCAAGTTTGATTTGTTTTGTAAAGCAGTAAAACACGCTGGTGGAAGTGTTGGGTTGGTGATTTTTTATTTTTTATTTCTTCTTGCTTTATTTTTTAAAAACGCATGCACGTTTTCATATTGCTTAATACAGCTCAGTAGCTCTTTTCTGTAAACCTGTTCACACTGACATTGATGTTGCAAGTTGCTTTGTGTGCAACTAATTACTTGAACTCTGTAAATCACTGTCATTGTGAACATGCCGTAAAACAGACACGGGGAATACATTTAGAAATATTAGGGGCTTTTCTTCTTGAATATACATTAGTATAGTCTGGGAGATTTCTGGTTTCGAAAAACTCTCCTTTAAAGAAGATCTTTTAAATCCTGAACAAAGCTTTTTGGATAAATACCAAACTGATTTTGTTTACCAAAAATGTTTAACATCCAGCTGTAAATCTCTTTGTAGAAAAAGGCCCATCAAAGTCACATCTCCAAAGAGTACAAGTCCATCCTTTTGTAAACAACAGAGCGAAAGATGACCGCTCACATACAGTTTGATGAGGACGCAAGGAGTATTTTGCCAAGGTTTAACATTTGTGGACATCTATTTAACTATCCGGATACAACTATTCTGAAATCTCACAAGCGTCATCTTTGTTTTCTTAACATTTTCTTGGCCTGGCACATCATTGTGCAAATTTATCAAGTTACTATAGATGCATATTGGATTGTTGTCATTAGTTAAATAATCTGTTGTATTGGCAACTCGAACACTCTGCCGACTATTTCCTAGTAGTTCCGAATAACTGATTTGAAAACCAAATGCCACTATATTACCTGTTCTTCTTTTAGCTTCCACTTTATAACCTAGCTTAAATAGAAATGTTGAAAACAAAGATGAGGTTGTGGTTTCAGCCTGGTTCAGGTTTTTAAAATGTCTCTTTTGTGGTATTAACAATGTTAGACTAACATGAACTGCAGTAAGTCAGACCTCGATTAAGACCTGGGTTATCCTGATGGTGCCGTTCTGTGTGAACGTGACTAAAATCATCAGTCAAAATGCATTCGATTGACTGATGTTGATGAGCGATTTGTTGTCTTTGTTTCTTTTTGAAATGGCGTGACCTAACCTTAACCTCTCAGTGGTCTTTAAAGCTGGTAAGTGATGTGTGTTTTGGACTGCAGTAGTGTAGATGTGAAGTTTGAAAATAGACTTGAGTGTTTAGTTCTAGGATGCTATGACTGCATTGAAACCCTGTCCTCCCTCACGCTGTACAGCTTAAAGATGTCTTTCTTAAAGTGCGGCTAAATGTTTATAAACTTTCAGATGAATTGCAAAATTGGAATGTATGCAAACTAGCTCTAGGAAGCACATCTCTCTCTAGAGCGACTGTATACCATGTGCACTGCAACCGTGTCTGGAATAACCTATATTTGTACAGGCGCCAACACTAGAGGATCTCAGCCATCTTCCCCCTGAACAGAGACGCAAAAAACTTCAACAGAGGATCGATGAGCTAAACAAAGAACTACAGAAAGAAATGGACCAAAGGTAGATTATAAAGCATGCTAATTTCTTAATTTAGCATAATAATATTAATTTATTTTAATGTATTTATTTAATAGCGATTATTGATGATTTTCTGTATGTTTGTAGCGATGCATGATAACGGCTTAAACTATAAGAGCTAGAGGATAATATCTCAAAATCATAATTGTCCTTGTCACAGAGATGCTCTTAACAAAATGAAAGATGTCTATGAGAAGAATCCTCAGATGGGAGATCCTGGAAGTCTCCAGCCCAAGATTTCAGAGACCATATGCAACATGGAGAAACTCCGCTCTGAGATCCATAAAAATGAGGTAACCTTCCCAGAGGAATGACTTTATTGTTGCAGTCTTATAAGGAAGCACAGCCTCCGGGAATGTACATCTGGATAAATTTGAGGTAAAACAGCTGAGCAGCTCTGTGTGCCACCGCCATCTAGTGGAGGAGTGCACGTAATGCGGATGCTGCATCACATGAAATGATTGAAAATGACTATTTATTTGGACATGAATCACTCTTCACCCGTCTCTCTTCATCTCAGAGTTGGCTGTCCGAGGTTGAAGGGAAGCATGGATCCCGTGGTGAGCGGCGGCCCAGTGCGGATGTGAACCACCACACACCCCACGGCAGAGAGAGGTCTGGATTTCCTGATTACATTATCTGCATTCTCAATATAGACAGACTATAATGTATATATCCTGTATACAGTCTTCCCTTTAATGAGTGCCTGAAACCCACTCGTAGAAGAGTTATTGAGCTGTTCTTGCTGTTCCACACGATATTTCGACATCTAAATGAGTAGAAAGGCACAGCAGCGATTTAAAGAGGCTGATGAGATCATAATATCCCGACATGGAAAAATATATAGTGTGGTAATGTCTATTTTCTGATAATCCATAGAAATATACCCTACTGTTCAAAAGTTTGAGGTCAGTAAACTAATTTTCTTTTTTTAAAGAAATGAATACTTTTATTCAGCAAAGACACAATAAATATAAAAGAGACAGTAAATATGTTTACAATGTTAAAACTAGCAAATCAATTCTGTTTCTTAACTCTATTCATCACAGAATACTGAAATATTAAGCAGCACTGTTTTCAACATTGATTTCTGAAGGATCATGTGACCCTGAAGACTTATAATGATGCTTAGACTTAATAATGCAGAAAATTCAGCTTCGCCATCAGTACGTACTGTAAACCAAAAGATATATAACTAGTATCAGTGTAACAGCAGCTTCTCATTATGTAACACTTTAGTTGAAAACAAAAAATGCCAAACCATCATTTCATCAGTGCTTACACACGTCACACCGCTGCCCCTGAACATAAAGGCTACTTTGATGCATGGCTGTTGTTTTTCTCCTGTGTTTCAGCCCTGAAGGCAGTTACACAGATGATCACAGTCAGGAGCATCGGTCTCCACCACAGCCAGACCCTCACGAATTTGATGACGAGTTTGACGATGACGATCCTCTCCCTGCCATCGGCCACTGCAAAGCTCTCTACTCTTTTGATGGTACAAAAACAGCTTGCTTTAAATGTTCCTCGTTTAGGACGAGTTAAGCTCTGTCGACAACATTGTGATATAATGTCGAGTATAAAGATCCATAAAAACAGTTTTACAAACCAATTCTGCCCACAGGAATTAATATACAACAAAATGACAGGTTTTTACAAAGTAATTCACTTAAGTGCTTTAACAAAGATTTATGCTTTATGTTAATGGAAGCATAAATGTAAGACTAATTTAAAAAATAAGTAAACAACTTAGATATCACCGCTTTGTCATGTCAAAATCTAACCTGAAATGTCCTGAAAACATGTTGACTGTGGGGGATTTAGTGAGCAATCAGGTGCGTCTTCATCTCTGTGACCAGTGTTTACTGAGCTTGAAGACTGATGATCTGAAAATAAGTTGACTATAAAAAAACAGCTGAACATCAGTTCTCAAATAAAATATATTGTTTAAATTTGTACTGCCTTTAACAATGTTATTAATGTTCTATTTGTTAAAACTAAGTATACATAAATTCATGTGAAATTGTATTTGGTTAATTTTTATACAATGTTATGTTTATTTAACCAGGAACATGTGAGTGATAACATTAATTGTAACTGGGATATGAATGTACATTTTTTATTTATTTAAATAAATCATGGCCTCCTCATTGGTTAAGGTATTAAAATATGTTTTTCCTCAGGCTCTAACGAAGGCACGTTGGTTATGAACGAGAACGAGGTGCTGTACGTCATCGAGGAAGATAAAGGCGACGGATGGACGCGGGTTCGGAATAATAGCGGAGTGGAGGGCTACGTCCCCACGTCCTACGTGGAGATCACACTGGAGAAAAACAGCAAAGGTGCGGTCACCTACATATGACATCACCCACGGCAGCACCGCCTAGTTATATGACATCATACATGGGGGAGTGTGTGTCAGATTTACCGTGACTCATCGAGTGCAGCTCGGCTGACTGCCATATGCTTTTGTTCACTGTGTGAGCCCGAGGACAAACACACTCACACTGTCGAAAGTGACTGTATTTCCTCTACACTGCGACTGCTGCAGCGGATCAATCTGTAGACTTGTAGAGATTTTTATTGCTTTTTATTCCATGTGTTTTAATCAGTTTATATACATTGAAGCAAAACTGAACAAAATGCATAGGCCTCCTTTTCAAGTGTCTGTTTGTCTGAGAGATGAGTTCCTAATTATATTTGTGAGAGAACTTGTCAAACTTTAATCAGCTCTTAATTGTTAAGATTTATGTGTTTTTATACATTGAAACTTAAGTACACTCTACTCGGAGCATCTCTGCATTGTTACTACAGTCCAATCATTTGTTCTATTCAGTATGAGGATACGTTGATGTACTTCTGACCTTTCAGTTCATGCAGTTTCCAGTTCTTCCACCTTTCTCTGAAGTGTTATCTCCTTGCAGCTAAAGTTGCCCTCATCAGCGCCAAACCTGTTTCACTTCAACTCTCTCTGCGAGTGCTACTCTTCTCGTTGAACTTGTAGTGTCACAACTTCCTTTTTGATTTGAGATATAATAAAAAATAACCCAAGAACAATGTGTAACTTCAGAGCAGCACTCAGTTTGGCTGGCTCACTTGCGCCCTCTATCTTTTCTCTCTCTCTGGTCGATCTTTGTTGTCGGTGGACCTGTCAATGACTCTGTCCTCTCTTTTCTCTCTGTGGCTACAGGTTCCTGATTGGATGAGTGGGGTTCTGTGGTGTTTGGTGGACGGGACTCACTGCTGTGGGTCTGTTAGTGGGGCGGTGGGGCATTTTAAGACCGAGATTGTGTTGGGGCAGGTTGCATGTGTGCATGCTCTTTGTCATGGCCATTAACATCATTCCATTGCAGCAGACATTCCCGGGATATTGGAGAACCTAAAGAGAGTCGTTGCCTGGCACTAACATATTCAGGGGATTGTTTTGCCTGTACCATCATTTCATGTTCATCATAACATGCACCTGCATGATACACAGCCTTTTTCTTCTTCATTCCGTGCTGACAAATTGATCCCTTACTGGGTTTAACCACTTATCTCAACTACGTACGTCTTGTTTGTGTGTCCGTTTCTCTTTTGACTACGTTTCTTCATTGATGCATTCCATGTTAACCATGATATGAATCTCTAAAGCATGACCAATCAGAGTAAAGGAAGCATGGTGCTACAGTAGCCAATGCAACAGTCCCCACACAACATCCACCCACTGGCCCCGCCCCCTTTGCGTAGTCTGCTGGATGGAAGGAGCCTGGTGCAGTTCTGCATTTGGCCAGCAGGGGGACCCAACACCATATAAAACAAGTGGAGGAAATGCCAGCGAGGACCTATGAACACCAACCCATCATCTCTGCCTTAATTACAGGCCTCTGTATGGAAACTAAAAGCATATAGGGGTCTATCTGATCCTCTATGCCCAAAAAAACTGCTTGTTCTTGGGCTGCCAGCTCTTTGTGGAGCTTTCTCCATTTCTAGTCCAGCTCCTGGTTTCACATGTGCAAGAAAATGCTCACTGTAACTAACAAGGACCACACGTCTCCAGAATCCGATCTCAAGTGCGCGTGTTTGTGAATGTGATTCTTACATATAAAACTGTGTATGCATATGGATGCATATGTAGATGCCTAGTTAGTTTTATTATTAAACTGTATGTATTAACATCTTTATTTCAGAATGAATGTTTTTATTGTGACTTTTTTTTCTAAGGGTTTTTTTTTTTTTTTAACCAAACGAGTTACGTGCAGGCTTTGCTTGTAAGAACCGTGCCGTACTCTTTTTGTAACCAGTTCTTCTTCTTGTCTGAACTCTGTTCTCAGTAGGACCCTGGTCTTAACCGATGCACTTTTTACCCTGTTGCATTTGAAGTGGATTATTAGGGAGTGAATGATGTCAGATGTGAAGGCTTGATTTTGTGTGAATGTGTTGTACAGTAAGACAACGTTGACCACTATATTCTGGGGTTTGTGTTGGAGCAAGAGCAACCGAGAAATAAATACTTATGTCTGTTTGTCTCGTTCATCCTGCCTGTCATTTATTGGAGTTCTTCACTCTTTTGTGTTTAGCCTGTATACTGTATTTTGTTTACATTCCTACAGTGCACATTGTATTTCATCGCTATTGCTGGGTTTTTGTTTGTCAGGAGCCAAGGTTTCTAATCTGTAAATACGGTATATGCAGTGCATCATAGATTGTACACGCGCACGCACACACACACAACACACACACACACACACACACACACACACACACACCACACACACACACACACACACACACACACACACACACACACACACACCACACACACACACACACACACACACACACACACACACACTCACTCACTCACTCACTCACTCACTCACTCACTCACTCACTCACTCACTCACTCACTTCACTCACTCACTCACTCACTCACTCCCTCACTCACTCACTCACTCACTCACTCGTTTAAAAGGTTTGGGTTAGTAAGTTAGTAAGTAAAAAAGTAAAGGGTTAGTAAGTAAAAAAATGTTTTAAACTAGACATTTTAGGGTCACCAAGGCTGCATTTATTTAAAAAAAATGTACGGAAAAAAAAGTAAAATAACTATGTGGGTGTATATATATATATATATATATATATATATATATATATATATATATATATATATATATATATATATATATATATATATATATGTATGTGTGTGTGTGTATATAATGTATATAATTTTCTTTTTTACATGTAATTTATTCCTATGATGGCAAAGCTGAATTTTCTGCATCATTTCTCCTGTTTCTTGATCCTTCAGAAATCATTCTAATATGCTGATTTGATGCTCAAGAGACATTGTTTTATTATTATTATTATTATTATTATTATTAGTGTTGTAAACAGTTGTACTGCTTAATATTTTTGTGCAAAAAGATTAAAAAAAAATATAAACACACTTTGAATATAAAGTTCAAAAGAACAGTGTTTATTTGAAATAGAAGTCGGTAATTAAAAAAATAAAATAAATTAGAAATAGAAATAAATTATGAAGATCTTTATGGTGACTTTTAATCAATTTAATGCATCCTTGCTTAAAACAAATCTCACTGACCCCTTTATATGAAAACATTTCTGTAACAATTAAAAACCATTCATTAGATATTTATTTAATATGTTTAAGAAAATTTAATTTATGGGTGACTATTTACAGGTCAATAATACTTCATACAATATATTACTGTACACAAACTAGCCTTCACATGCGTTCACTAATGATTATGTACATTCTATTCCATGTGAGATTTTTAAACTGATCAACACTGCTTTGACCGATGGGTTTATGACATTTCTAAAAGTGTACAAGCTTTACTATATCCTGTTCCTTCATATCATCTTGAAGGTGTAATCCATAATTCAAGTCTTCTCTTATCCATCACTTCATATGTCAAGTGATTGACCCCATACATACACACACACCTCATGAAGTGCTTTCTGCCTCCAACTTTATCTTTATTTCTAGGGTGGATAATGTATTGAACATTAAATGTATTCTATGTACTGTTCCTTCCTTTTTTTTTTTTTTGAAGGTAAAACTGGTACCTGCACATTTCACTAGTCATAAGTGTGGAGCACAGCACACCTCTGGAAGGTGCATTTGGAAGAAAGTAGCTCTCCATAGACAAGTGCCATTTGTGCTCATCAATGGCTTCCAACTTGCAAGCTTCACGTGATCTTCTGAAGCTCACTTTATGTTAGAGAACGTCCTTTTTAGGTCCAGAGTCAGACGACCTTTGACCTGCCTCCAGAGAGGTTCAACCGTTTCTGCTTGCTCAGAGAGTCTAATATACTGTACAAAGTGCGTGCCTCATATTTCAGAGTTCTGTGTGTTTGACTGGAGGCTCAAGTTTTCTGGACAGGGCCGTGAGGATGAGTTTGAATTTGTCGTATCGCTCTGTCTGGTCCACGGCCGCCCCCCTGCTGCCCCAGAGCAGACGCATCTGGAAATCAGTCCTCAAGATCTCCAACATGTCATCGTTAGGTTGGAAGTCTGGAGAGAAAATTAAATATCAATATATTAAAGTCGCCATGAAATCAAAATTGACATTTTTGTTTGTTTGTTTTACAGAATGTAGTGTTTATTATAAATAATTTATTTGTGCACATAATTATTTTTTTTTAATTCATATCCCCTCATGATGATCTTTAATCAACAATGTTAACCTCCCTTCCCCCTGGAAACAATGTCTGTTCTCTTCATGATGTGTCTCACTAAATATCCTCCACAACTGGCATTCAGATCTGCTGCCATTTAGTTAGCAACTCTCAACTTCATACGATCCAGTCAATACCTGAGGACAAAATCATATATATTTCCCCCTATATGTTTTTTCTTTCCAGAAGCCATTTCTCTCTGATATAGGTGTGTTGGACTTTAGTCATGGCCTAATGTTAGAGAGTCAGACTGTAACCTGAAGGTTGCAGGTTTGAGTCTCAATACCGGCAGGAAATGACCGAGGTGCCCTTGAGCAAGGCACATAACCCCCAATCGCTCCCCAGGCACCGCAGTAAACATGGCTACCCTGTCTATGGTTTGCAGTGTTTTTTCAGTACTCACTGCTCCTAATGTGTGTATGCACTAACTTAGATGGGTTAAATGCAGTGGATACATTCCGAGTATGGGTTATGGGCCTTCACATGTCACTTTAAACTTTAATAATATTCTATTGTTTACTGTGAATTCATGTTGGTTCATACTTTAGCTAATGTTAATTACAATTTGAAATGTTAAAAATGTATTGTATACTGCATACAAAAATTAACCTAAATTAATAAATGCTTTGTATTGTTCATTAATTATACAAATTGTAAAATTGCTTTTACATTTTTTGTTAATTTTCATTTATCAGTTTATTTTAACATTTCAGTTCAACGTATGTAATAGTTATATAAACAACCCGTCTGTAATTACACCGATTTAAGTCTCACAAACCTTAAGTACACATCACTGTAGAAGTCCTTGATTCATTTAGAGTCAGACGTGACTAATGACTTGTTCTGTAGGTGAATCATGTTAGTAACTGCTCTAAAAGATTACTTGGACTAATTGAGACTGATCATGTTGTTTGAGTGTCTTTTTGAGTGATTCAAAACAAGCTATCCTAGCTAGCTCTGCCTTTTAACTTCCTAAGGGAACCCAAGGATTCAAATGCTAATTTTCTTTTGCATATTAACACAACGACCTGAACAGCTCAATGTGTTTTGCTCACCAATTCCCTCAAAGTAAAGCAGCACATGTTCCTTCTGAAATGACCTGTAATGTCCTTGTCTTACCCTGGAGGATCCGCTGTGCGTTGCAGGTGTAGGTGTCCGCATTGCGCGCGACAGCACGAGCTCCCTCCAGATGCCGGAACATGATTTCGCAGCCTTGGTCGTTGTTCTCCCAGACGTCCATCTCTTCGAAGGTGACTGCAGGCCTCTCCATCAAGGTGAGCAGCGGCATCAGCAGCGGGACACTGGCATTGCTCAGTGGGATTTCAGCTGGAAAGACAAGAGCAAGAACTTAGTTCAAGGTGACCTACTGTATAAAGACCATTAAACATGCTTTATTGTCAAAAACTCACCACTTCCTTCATAGAGTCCTTTGTAGAATGGTTTCAAAGATTTCTCATAAATAATGGCGGTCTGTGTATATTTTCTCCGCAAGCTAGTCCACGTATGATCCAGTCTGGTGATCTGTTCATACAAGAAAGATCACACAGATTAAAGCTTGTTGAAAAAAAAAGTCTAGCGCAAGTCAAACGAAAGTGGTAGATAGAAGGAGCTGTTGGGTACCTGAGGCATGTCCAGTGCTTTCATTATGGAGGAAAAGGCATAAAGATCTCCCATCGAGTCTTTGAGCTCTAGAGCGACCAGAATGATCCTGTTTAGGGTGGCTGCTCGCTCCTCCAGACTTCCTGTACACCCCAGGATATCCACAGCAACTCCAATTGCCATGGTGTTATGCCTTTTTAAGAAGAACCAGCCATGCATGTTAAATGTGTGGCCTATATATGCATGCGAGTTAATATTTCTTGGAAAAAGGTGTACTCCTTATATATCATCAGAAATCTGCTTTATAGATCACGTATTAACAGCATCCGTTTACCTTTCCATGAGGTCCTGCCGCAGCTGTCTCCCATGAGGAAGAGTCACCAACTCCAGCCCAGAGGTCACGCTCATTTGACCTTTCAGCTCCTCAGAAACATTCAGGATCCTGGCAACCTGCAGCATGAACACCGCATTTGCATCAAAGGTAGGAACATCCAGAGTCGAAAGTATTGCACAGAAGCTAATCTGTGATTGTGAAGGGTTTCTAAATTTGGGTTGTGGGTGGATGTTTTTTCATTCATAACATTAGTCCTGTGACTGACATAATCTGCCAGTTTAAGATTTCATTCAATACACAGACAACATTCTGGAAGAAATGTGGACAGAGTCCCGTGTATAAAAGGCTTTTTAATTAGATTCATCTACATTTAGCCCTGGCTGTGTGGCACAACTGTGATGTTGTACTCTGGTTGGCTGGAAGAACCAGTCTTCATCAAGAATAGGCGGACTCACATAACCAGAGCGTAATTACAGACCTGTCGGTCATGATTGTATTCAGTAAGTAGGTGTGGATGACTATCCCTAATTCTGTTTTCATCTTTCTTGATTTTCTCCTTTGTTGTTGTTTCGTTTTCATTTTTTTATTCCTCTCCCTCCAAATTTTTGGAAATCGAAAGCCATCAAATAAACAATTTGTGATAGATTTAAATACTTTAAATTACTGTTTTAAATTGACATTTAAGTTGCATTACCAGTAACCGTTTCCTAAAACAATGTATGGTTATTCCAAATTAAGGTCACATTTGTTAACACTGGTTATACCATGGTCTGGGTGAATACTCGATTCTGATTGGCTGCAGGGTGTCCGTTAAAAAGTGATAGAGGACACCTAGTAAAGAAGTTCTGGTGAAACTGCCTGTTTACCATTCGAAATTAATAAATAAATGCGCTGCCTACAACAGCTGTGAGTAACCATAGCAACAGGCAGTCCACACAGGGCGCGCGCTCGTTCAGGGTCCTGGGTTGTGCGATGATGCAATCGGCTGTTCTGGGACTAATACAACAATGAGCGACTTCGTTATTTCATCTTCAGTCTCTCACACTGCTCTCACGGACTGACGGAGCCCAGTAAGCCCGCAGACTGCTCTCGCATCGATGGCCTGTCACAGACATTATTTGACGGCTCTCCAGTCCAGCATCGGAGAGTCGACCTAACGTTACAGCGGTGCTTCGGAGGTTGTGGTTAGTGTAGACAAGTGTAACACATAGTGTTTTATGTGTAATAAAAAAAAAATAACTATGCCTTTGTGTTTCATGAACTAAAAATGCATTTTTGAACCTGGTTCTACAAGCTGAGCGGACTATGAATATCTCCGGTTGCTAAATAAACCGTCAGGCAAGTTATTATTTGTAAAAACTAGAGATTTAGCCTAATTAAAATATAAACTAATGTTTTAAAAATGTTTTATTTGGCAAGTGACCATGGTATAAGCGGGTTAATGCCCTTCGAGGTGTCCGTTGTAAGGTTTTAATGGACTTCGGCGGAGGCAACCGTCCTCCGCTGCGCGTCGGCCGGTTTACACCTCGCCGTCGTCCATTAAAACCTTACAACGGACACCTCGTCGGGCATTAACCCTTACTTAATCCATTGGGTATCATGAACAATACATTTAAAACCTTTGTAAATGTTGGTTATGTTATTTTCTACATATACTTAAACATTTTTAGCGTTATGAACAAACGTAAATTAATAATGAGCAATATGTATTTTAGTGCTGTCAAATCGATTAATTGCATCTAACATAAAAGTTTGTTTATATAATATATGTGTACATATTATATATCCATATACAGTATATATGTGCACACATATTTAAACAAATTACTATGTTAGATGCGATTAATCACAATTAATCGATTTGACACGACTAGTATTTTTATAAATGACCAATCTAGATTAATAAATGCTATTAACTTTTAATTCAGGATTAATTAACGTTGACAGATTGAAAATAATAAATATTCATTTAGATTTTCTGTTGACTTCAAAGACTCATAATTAATATTACCTGGCAGTCTGCTTTCAGGATGTGTTTGGCGATGGTCTTTGGATCCTGACTGATGAACAACTCTTTGGCTTTCTTCAGCACTGTCATCTCCAATGGTTTGTTCTCCACCGGTAGAAGCCGGAAGTTGACGTCACCAGGTTTGAATGCTGATTCAGTTTCAATCACAGGTCTTTGGAAACCTTTCTTGCCATTCCCTTCTTCATCCACATCCTCCTCGTTGTCTTCCTCACTGTCGTGTTCCAGGGCCTCAATGGCGTTATGGTAGGAGCTACGATCTAGTTTAATGCTGCTGTTAATTCTCCTTAACTCCTCCTCAGTCTTTAACCTCTCCACATAGCTGTTAGCATGTGAGCTATTCATCTTTTCCCAATCAGCAGGGCTGCATGGACTCAGATCACAGTAGCTTACTTCTGGACTCGATGAGCAACCCGACTGCTGGCGTCTCTGTTTGTGGGGCTTTACCGGGGGGACTGGTGGGGCGAGGGTCTTCAGGCCCGGGGTGCAGCTTACTCTCATAGTTGGCACCTTGCTGGGTTTAGGGGGCGGTTTGGGACACAGCTGGCTGTCAGATCCACGAATGGCCTCGCCAGGCTGGGTGTCGAAGGCCATTCTGCGTGGCACTGTGGGGCTCAGAGCTGGCTCACTTCCTGTTCGGAAAACTGGGGATTTGGGGCATGGCTGGTGCTCCATATGCCGAACCTGAGCCTGGGGTTTACAGCCTGAAAGCAAAGGGATTCATTCATATCCATAATATCACAATATTTTTTATTAAAATAGACAGATGGACTTTTTTGTGTGCAAGTTTTGGCATTCTGCACGGCAATGCAGATTCAGCACTCTGTATTCTGACATGGACAGCAAAACCATATTTATTCCACTGACACAGGCATAAATTATCTCCATCTCCACTTTCATTCTTCTCCACAAAACATTTTATTTCGCATTTCAATCCCACGTCTCATTTCACACATTTAACGATCAGTAACAGAAAGTGAATTTCAAAGGCGATTTAGTCAGTTTGACTTTGAGAATCACTTTCTATTTGGCACAAAGTGAATGTGAGAAAGATGACTGGTTTTCAGGGCTGTCAGACGTGCATATCAGCGGAGGGCTGGAGGCGTGACGGGGTATCAAGGAGGATGAGAGGTGACAGGCACTCACCGATAGGGAGGAAGCTCTCCGACTGATGGGTCTTCAGTGGCCGTCTCCTCTCCTGAACGTGGTTCAGACATGCTGGTTGACTCCCACATTTATCTTTGTTGCTGTGAAGGAGAAAGACAGGTCACTTAAAGTCTTCTCTACCAATCTTTTAGAGTAAGATTACAAAGTTGACACCCCTTTTAATTGAGTTTTTAAAGGTTCTGTGGTGCGATGTGAATTTTTAAAAGTACAAATTCCATGCATCTCTGAATTAATGCGAGTTCATGCAATCTGCACAATCATTTTAATACCATTTTGAAATTGATGAGGTTGTAAGCTATTTTGACACATTGTTTCCAAAAGTTAGGACTCCCATATGCTGAATCTGCACAAATAAGTAAAACTTCACTTATTTAATGCTTAAAATCACTTTATATTAATGTGAAGATGTCACACACTGCAGGACTGAATAAATTAACATTCATATTTCCGCATATTTCCGCATAAATAATGCAAAAGGCTTGAAAAATGCCCTTTTTACTTCCTGTTGGGGTGCATATGAGCAAAACTGTCAAGGATTTCCATGAGATTGCCATTAAGAAATGGAATCTGCTAATCATACCAAAAGACCCAATAATTGCTGACAGAATTATATACATTTTATTGTATAGATTTAAATCACGACTAGTCATTTTTCGTGGTAGACCCCAATTATATAAAGCAAATATTATTCGATTGTATTTTTAGTATTGTTTATTTGGGATATGTTTCTTTTGTAATTCATGATGAGGGCATTCATGATGAGTCAAACCACAGAATTTCCTTTGTTTCAATCTTTTTAAACAATTTCAGGTTAATTTAAATCACATGAGCTAAATTGCTAACACTTTACAATAAGGTTCCCTTTGTTAACTTTAGTTCAAATGAACCAATGATGAAAAATCATTCTAAAGCATTTAATCATAATTAATGTCAAATTAATATAATCTATTAATTATTTAATGAACCTGAGCTGACATAAACCTGAGCATGAAAATAAACTTATATTTTTATTAACTAACGTTAACAAAGATGAATAAATATTGTAAAAAAAATGCATTGTTAACAGTTAGTTCATTTTAGTTAATGCGTTAACTAACATTTACTAATGGGACCACTACATATGTATGTTTGCTGTCTAGCCAAGTGTTGAAAATATGAAAGGAACTAATTATTGGTCTCTTTTTTTTTTGACAGCTAAATTACATGCATTAAAAATTCATTTTTTTCCTAAATATAGATTCTGAAAAGGCCAAATCGACCAAACTAGAATCTATAATTAGTAAATTATTCATGAGTATTAATTGCTTCTTAAAATTTGGCATTGATTCAAAATAGTGTAAATTTGGCTAATTGTGGTCTCATGAGAGTTCAACGGGCATTGATGGTTATGGGATTCCTGAGGTGTGTCTGGGTGTGTCCGTTCATGATATTCAGACTCAACCGTTTAGAAGTCAGGCTCTTTCTCTCGGAGTATCCCGCCTCTACACGTATACATCCAACTCCATATTTCTCCTCCAGGCATCTCAGAGGCAGAGCTCTGTTGATTGGCTGAAAGATAATCGCTCCGACAACCTCAGATATCGGTCTCCGGTTGCCCACATAGTATCGCACCAACGCGGGGACACTGTCAAATCCCTCCTTCTCAAACAGGTACTGGATGCGTGAGTAGGCCTCATTCATGGCTACTACTCGTTTGTTGATTTTGAAGTGTTGAGGAGTGTTCTTCCACTGGCAGGTGAGGACGTAGTTTCCCGGGCTGGACAGCGAGTCTCGGATCAGAAAGTCTCCATCACGCTGGACCAGGTTTTCAGCCACCTTCAATTCAAACACACACACACAATTTTCATTTAATTTTTTCTCTCTCTTTCATATGTACTGTATTTTCCTGCCTCCCCTAGTTTCAAGTATTCAAGTATATGGTGCTTAATCTGCTAATGCAGAATGAACCTGCTCAAGAAAACATTTTTAAGGTAGTGATGCTTTTTTTCTCATAAATTTGTATGTAGCTTTGTGCTTATGAGATTCTGTCTAATCAGATTATGTATACATCCTCAGTAAACATTACAGAACTAATTTTATGACAGTGATACATGGCATGACCTAGATATTTCTTTGTTTTGTGGTTCACTGGTGCATTCAGGCAGTTTAGAATGATTAACTACCTCTCCAAACTGAACGTTAGGAAGCCATTTGGAATATTAATTAATCAGTTTGTAAATCACTCAAAATCAGTGTAGAATAATTTCCGGCCATAAAAAAGTCGCTGTTTGGATTCAAAATTGATAAATGCTTAAGAGTCTATCATTGGATCATTATTGCTGTGATTTTTATGTTTCTAGCATGTTATGTTTTGGCAACAGTTCTTCTAACCCTAATTGACTTTGTCCAAAAATCGATGTGATGTAAATAACAACCCAACATTTATTTCCATCAAGAGGTGCATTTTTTTTATATAGCAAGATTGCAAGAGTCCAGCACTCTGTAAAGTCTCCTCCAGCACATCCCAAAGACTTTCAATGAATGTAAGGTCTGAACTCTGTTGAGAGGTGCCAAGTCATATGTGAAAATGATTCTTCATGCTGAGCTCCCTCCCCACCATTTTTACACAATTTGAGGTGATGCATCTTGACATTGTGATCCTGGAATATGGTCAAGATGTGTCTTCCTACATGGTTGTTTAAAGAAATGAAAAGCTACACACTCAATCAATTAGGGTTAGAAGAACTGTTAACATGTAACATGCTAGAAACGTAATTATCACAACAATAATGATAGACTCTTAAGCATTTGCTTATTTAAGGCCAAACAGTGACGACTTCTCTCTCTTTTTTTTTTGGCCTGGCAGAGTGTGTGTGTGCATGCATCCTTATTCATTATAATATATCATTATGCCTTTAGTTTATATAAGATTAGATTAGTTTTATGTAAGTTTATATGTCATTGATATTACTCCCCAGAATGTGTTCATGAGGAGATCAAACACTAATAAATCAATGTTAGCATGTGTGTTTGGAGCAATGGATCAGCAGTGGCACCAGGAAAAGAGTCATTAAGCCTGATTAGAATCACTGATTGTTTATGACTGTTTTCATGGTTGTGCTAAACGACTTTTCTCAGGCCTGTCTTATGGTATAAAACAGCAGTGTGCAGAATAAACTAATTTGATTGTGGTAGTTTCACAGGTTGCTGCCTACATTGTCATCTATAATTAATAAGTCTTCATCTTTTACCATCCATCATGTTTTCCCCCCCACAGTGATAGAACACTGCCGGGAATTTACATTTTAAAATTAACCACAGGCCATTTCACAGCATTGGCGTGTCTTTCCTTTTCCCTCGTCTGTAGTTTGTTTGTTTAACTTCAGCCGAGCAGGTCAGACTCGTCCCGCTGGAAGACACTGCAGCCCACATGCTGTCAGAGGAAAATGCTTGATCACAGGGTGTGTAGTGATCCAAGGACCACTCAAAAGAACAACTGAACACATGTCTACAGACTCACTGCTGATTCCTGTTAACAGTGATAGGTAATGTACTGTAAGTGTAGAGAATGAATTAACAATCAATCATCACAAACATGCATCATATTTTAGGGGCACCTTTTGTGATGCATGTAGTTATATTTATGAATATTTAGACAGTCTAATCCAATTATATTTTAAAGTGGCCTCTTTTTCCTAAATATCCGTCTTTATTATATATATTTTATTTATATATCATTTGTTTCTACGCATGAACCCGATAAATTGTATTCTAAGGTCATTTATAAGGTGTGTTGAGCCATGATGAATGAGAAAGTTCAAGGACTGCTATATTTGTGGTGTAAGCAGCAGTAGCCTGATTTTGGACGCTGGTAGTTCTGATCTAGCCTGGTAATACCAGACTCTGCTACTTCACTTTGCTTCGTAGACAGAGTCTGGCATAGCATAATAGAGAAGTGTTTTCTCTCTCGCTAGGGGGCGATTTCTGAAGTTTAAAATCATTGGTTACCCGTAAGCCAATCAGATAAGTTTATTCATGACGTATGTTATGCGCTGACACAGCCGCATCGATCCACAGACATCATGCATCGAACTCAAATCTATGATCGAACTTCCACTGTAAACACTTGATGATGCGAGCGAAATACCGGAGGGAACATGGCTGTAAACGACTTTTTTGATTGGTGAGTGATGTAATAGAATGACTGCTGCACTTGACAGGGCGCAAACAAGCAGAGAGAGAGAGCGAGCGAGCACTATCACGTCTTTAAACAAACAACACGATCGCTGTCTTGCTCTCTCTCCCTCGCAAATATTAATCAAAATCAATCGACTAGTAAAAGGTCGGAACACCTCAGTTTCACGTGGAGCATTTGGAGATTTTTAGAGATTAGAGACTCTACAACATCTCAATGAACAACATCTCAACACTAAATTATAAAGGCCTGTCTCATATAACGTTAGCCGCCTGTCTCAAATACAAGCCGGTGCAGTTCGACGATTTGGGCAAATAAAAGCCCGGGCTATTATTTGAAGTTTTACGGTATTTAAGACCTGGAAAAGAAAGGAGACACTGACCTGTCAAAAGGCTCCCCCGTTTCTCGCTGACGATCGGTAGTTGATAAATTAAACTTTTCCCAAAGGGAGTAGGGCCACAACATCACCTCCATTCAAAATGTTTAATACACACTCTTCTTGTTCAGGCTTCAGTTTGCTAATGCCGGGAATATTCTCCACAACAGAGCGAATTGCATCCGTGTCTCGTCCGCGGTCGTTTTCGATTTCTCTGACCTAATCATAAACTCGGCGCTTGGCGAGTACGTCACGGCTTTCAGCCCGCCTTCTGTTCGCTGATTGGCCCGGCTGTTTTCAGGCCGGTGGAAAACAGAAAGATAGGCTGCTATCTCAGACTGACTACAGGAGTGAAATGAAATTAGCGGAAGTAGGAAGTCTGACGTAGTCAGGCTAGTTCTGATCATATGATGCCGTTAAATAAATACACCTCAGGTCAAATAGCAGTCATGATTCATCACTATATTAACCAACCACTCTGCTCTGCAACAATTGTTGATGGATGAGTTGTCAGTTTCAGGGACATATCCTGCAAAGGAGCATGGGAAAGAGGAGCCAGGGTACATGGTTTTCCTAGGAGCGGATCTGTAGCTGTCAGCACTGGGATGTCTGTCGCAATGAGAAACTGTTGATGGCTGTTTTTGAATATAGCTTCGTGTGAATGAACTGTCCAAATAGTAGTGTTTAAAAGGATAGTTCACCTAAAAATTCTGTCTTCAATTGTTCCAAACTTGTACGAGTTTCTTTCTTCTGTTGAACACAAAAGAAGATATGTTAAAGAATGCTGGTAATCAAACAGTTGACGGCACCCATTGACTTCCATAGTATTTTTTTCCCTACTATGGAAGTCAATGGGTGCTGTGAACTGTTTGATTACCAGCATTCTTTAAACTATCTTCTTTTGTGTTCAACAGAAGAAAGAAACTCGTACAGGGTTTATAGGGAAAAACTTGAGTACTATCCCTTTAAGCACTGTGAAATGTACTTTCATTAGAGGTATTGGTAGTTTTGCTGTCTTTCTGACTACTTAGCTGACTAAACTCTAGCATACAGTCCTGACTCCAGATTTTGTGTTTTGTTTCAATGAAATCTTTTGTTTTCCTTGATCTTGGGCAAGTCTGAGTGTGAATGTGGCTTTTCCTGTTCTGTTCTGTCCTGTGTTGTGTTTGTCACCTTTAAACCAGTTAACAAACAAGTATTGATCAACCAGGTATACTACTGATGACAATGGACTCGCTGCTCCAGATTTGTCAAAGCATTTCACAATTTTAAACAAGTTAGAAGCATACATTTTGAGTGTATATTTGTATAATGCCTTAAATATATCTGTTTAAATGGATTTTCTTGCTTCCACTATCTAATCATCAATATGCAATTTCACCTAGCTAGAAAGCTTAAGCCAAGCAAGTAAAATTGCACGTAAAGGTTAAAGAAACATTTTAGAAGGTCAGCCACTATTTATAGGTTATTATTTTGCACAACATGCCTATCAGGTAACTATGTATCTACATGTTTCATCATTTTTACCTTAGCAAGAGCATTATATTAAGTACAATAATTAAAAGTGCCAAAAAAGTACTGTAGCATTACCATGACTTAAATATTGTAATTTGATGACACCATGTTTTTGCACATTAATTCTGCTGATCTTAAGTATGAAATAAAGGTTGAAATACCATTTAAAAACCTTGGTACAGTACATGCAAATGGTAAAAATTCAGTACTTTATATCCAAGAATCATGATACTAGACGTTGCATCACAGTACCGTGGTACTTTTTTGTCAATTTTACAAGTTAGCATTAAGAACATCTAATGCAAGTCATATCCTCAGTGTATTTCTTACCTTAATCAAGTCTTTCTCTAGCTGGAGCAAACATGGCCACATGTCTTTATTTCATTATCTTTTCATACAAAGAAAGTGAATGTTTGAGTGCCAGATACAGGCATGACTTCAGTGTGACTTCAGCTATGCCTTTGACAGCAGAAACATCACTGCTGTCTGCCAGATTCAACAATATTTCAGACATTGTAACTGTGCACATATATATATTAAATCACAGAAACAGCTACTCACCACAGAGAGCCTCATAAAACAAACATTATCTGATAGTGATCACCCACCCCTCTCCCTCCTCTTAAAGCTGTACCTGTCTAGGGATGGCTCCATGATACCAGGCATGGCTCCGTGGTTCCTCACTGCTTAGTTTCAGTTCTTCCTCTAGTTCTCTTCGAAGCTTCTCCGGTGGTCCATCCATGATGTACTTGTCCCTTGAAAACTGCACATAGATGGGAACAGAAGAGTATGTTAGAGCCATGGTGGCCCTATGGTAGATGGTATGTTTGTCTCTATGATTTAAGTATATGGTGTTAGTCTTTTATTTGTCTCCACTCTTCTTTCTTTTTTTTACCCCCCTCCCTACTTTTTGCTATGTGACTCAGTATCTGATTGGCTGATGGATCCCTTGCTTCATGTGCTGATCTGTTTACTGTGACGCCCAAGTCCCTCCCTCTTCCCGTCTGTCTCCGCCTCCAGAATCCGCAGGGCAAACCGTACCTTTACCTGAACACACGAACACACCCCCGCTGCTCTGATTCATCATGGACTTTTCAGGTTCGTTGGAAAGCTGGATTTCACAATTTAGGAATTTGAGAATAGTTCTTTTCAGGTTAACAAACACTGAAAAAAAAAAGTGTGTTGGATTTACATGATTTGATAGTGTACATCGGTCCCACATGAACCAAGTAAGTTACACAAACATAATTTATTCATGTAACTTCTACATCATGGAATTAAGTCATTTTTAGTAAACCAATTAAGTAGTCTCAAAGTGAATTTTCAAAGGCTCCCTGTTTGGGTGATTCAGATATTCAAATTTATATATCCAATTAAGATTACTTTTAGTGTCACACAACTCATTTTCTATACTGTAGCCACCTATAAGCTACTTATAGCACTTACTAGCACCTTAAATGCTAAGTTTTACATGCTCTTTCAGCCAGAGCAGTTGCTTAAGCATAGCTGAATCGGTCCACAGACTAACCAAATGCTCCACTCTTCTCCACAATGGTAACCCACTGTAATTTAAATGGTTCTAATAATACCAATATAATTGAACATTAAACACAATTACACACTATCAAGTCTTCCCTTTTTCTCATTTTCTCAAAAACACATAAAATAACACTTAATTTCAACATTTATTCTCTTGTAATTCAGACATCAAAGCATGCTGGGAACTAACAAGCACCGCCCAGTTTCAGTTAATGCAACACAAATCATTCATGTAGTCCAACACAAACGGATTAAGTAAACTTAAATTTGACATATATTTAAGCAGATTGGACACAATCAAATTAAGTTTGGACAAAATGTATAGCAATTGTGTTGCTTAAGCTCATTTTAATTAAGCAATTTGAACAAGTAGCAAAAATCATTTTTTTCAGTGAATAGAGTAGTCATTTTCTGTGAAACGTGAGCTTTGATTAGACTTAATAGTTTGCACTAATGACATAAATCTACTTATACTTGGTAAAGCATAGTTCATTATCTTTCCAGTCAAGGTCGTTTCATTCTTGCTTTCACTGTCTCGATAACATAACTCAGTCATGTGACCTGATTGTAATAGAATTTAAAAACAACTGGCACAAACAGCACTTTATACTCTAATGTGTTTCAACATTGATTCCTAGCTAAGCACTGACAACATAGACTGATTATGCAATTGTAACCCCCTAGAGTTTAACAATGTTCTACATTTTTGTTAATTATATGCAGTACCGTAGTTTCCCTGTAGGGGCCGCTATATGAACTTGTGGACTGAGAAGAAAATATTGAGAGAAGAAGACTGATATAGCTGACGCGCACGAGGTGATCAAGCGCTGCTTTTAAAGTGCATACAAATGCGTGATTTTCTAAATGAAAAGAGTTTAAACTTTTCCTAAGATTTATGAAGTTGTTCAAAAAGGAATTCCCTTTGATGTTGAGAAACGTCTGTGAACTCTGGTGAGTTTCTTTGTTAAGATAAATGTTTAGTCGATGTGCTTTAACTGATAAAATATCAGATAATTGTATATGAGTTGTGTTATATTGGAAAAAAAAAAACAGTCAGAGTTAAAATGTTAATTGAAAGTATTGTTAATTGAGATGTTGATTGAAACTATTTTTGTGTTTCAATGCACGTTGTGAAAACGGAGATCAGGGAAACTGATAGATTTTATTCTTGATATACATTTATTTTATGAAGTTCCCTGTATACATGTATGGAAAAAAAAAAGTATTTATACCTGAAATTGAGTATTTCGAAGTGCAGATGATAAATCATGCGTTTTGCAGATTTATTTGTGTGTAATGAGTATGCCTATGCCGCGTGTACAATGTTATAGTTAATATCATTAAGCTAACACGTGTATGAACATGTGAGTGATGCTTTTGCGATTTCGTTTACTCGTGTGTTTATTGAATGAACAGCATATTTGAATTTTGAGAGATGTTGACTGTGAATTGTGTTTCGTGTAGATTGTTTTTTTTGCTGCCGATTCCATTCTGTGAAAAGATTGACTGAACTATGGCGAGCCAGACCGTGATTTGCTGAAGGGCCTACTGCGCTCTACTGACGTTCAACCCGGACCAGTTTTCACCTGTTTGCATCGCGGGATTCATTTGAATTACAGCTAAGCTGTTGCTTGATACACATACACTACCCGGGTAGTAGGAAAAGGCCTTACATAAACAATTAACTTTACACACACATCATCTTTCAAAGGAACCAGGAGGACTTTTGGACATTTTATTTTTTTCTTTATTTTCATATTTTTTTTGTCTTTAATTCTTGGATCTTTTGTGCACAATCTGAACTAAATCTGAAAAGGGTTTTTTCTTCCTCCATTTCAGAGACCTCAGTATATATTTTGCAATTGAAGCATTCGTTGAGTTTCATGTACAATAAATGTGCTGGTTGTTAGCTGATTTACACTATTTGGCCTAAAATTATTTCTATCCTCCTAGAGTCGAACCTAGTTTTGTACATTCAGAGAAATAGAACCCTTGTGTGTTCTATTGACAACTTTAACAGTGTTACACAATATTAATACTCCATTGTGTCTTAACAAACATCACATGCCACTGTTGTTTATCAACAAAGTATGAGTTGTATTAATGCTCTCCTGTGACCAAATTACTCTGGCTGTGTTTGGAATGGTATATTCGTGTACGGAACATCTAATGTATTATGAATTAACATTAACAATGAATGAATATTAGTATATTTATAAATTATATATAACCGATATTACTATATTAATAAAAGCTGTAGAACATCCATTGTTAGTTTATGAAACCTAATGCATTAATGTTAACAAATTATTTTTAATTCCTATTAGAGAACAGATTTAAGGCTCTGAAATCTGAATGGATGAGACATGTTCACAGCTATTGTAATATATATATACTGTAGTATAGTTTTTTGGGGGAAATGAAGACTTTTATTCAGCTAGGATGCATTAAATTGATCAAAAGTGACAGTTAAGACTTCAGAAAAAATCTATTTCAAATAAATGCTATTCTTTTGAACTTTCCTTCATCAAAAAATCCTGAAAAAAAAAGTATCACAAAAAATATCAAGCAGGGTGTTAGCACAATGCAAAGCAAATTTCTTAAAACACTGTTAAAAAATAACAAGGGCACTCTGTAAATAAAGTAATAAATTATTTTATAATTTATCTTTTTATGTATTTATTTAAAGCAATCGAAAGCATATTAGAATGTTAGATTTCTGAAGGATCATGTGACACTGAAGACTGGAAAAAATTATGCTTTGCAATTACTTTAATAAATTAGGCTACTTTTTAAAATATGAACATAAAACAGTTATTTTAAATTGTAATAATATTACACAATATTACTTTGTTTACTTAGTCATTTTTGATTAAATAAATGCAGACTTGGTGAGCATAAGAGACTTCTTTCAAAAGCATTTAAAAATTGTAAACAACGAAAGTGTACTTTGCTTGTCAACCATAAGCAGTCTAAGGCTATTTGACCAAAAAATATATTATTATTATTATTTATATGCATAGATGCTGTGTTTCTAAGATAATTTTGTGGTGTGCCAAACACTCCTTAAACATGGTTCAATTACTATAATGGTTTAATGCTTTATTGAATGTGAATGGGTGAATTGCATTCTGCACTTGTGTTACAGCCTATAGACGAGAGGCTGTTACATATTTCAGATGGGGGATTTCAAGCGTATTCTTGTGTTTCCTTTTTGTTTAAGTGCTTGGAATGGCAGCTATGTGTGGTACCCAACCTCAGAGACCTAAAGTGGTACCTTTGTGCTGTAGCTGGTAGTTGTATGCAGTGGGTACTCAAGCACAGCGCTGCTGCATAACCTCTAAAGAGCTAAATCTGTGCGTGAGGGGGAAAAGTCCCAGCTCAATTTTGTAGTTGTGGTCTATGGAGTAATATGTCAAATAAAACCAATGTAAGGGCAAAGGTAATTCAAATTGATGAGTAACTGTCTGTCTGTGTGTGCGTGCTCAGTAGTGGAAACTTCAATTGATATGACACTGTTAGACAGATTTAATTAAATCGACTGCATCACTCAAACATGGACCCAGAGCCAGATGATGTTGTTGTGTATTTTATTGAGCCCTATTTTAATTTGTCACTGTAGCTTTGCATGGCTTTTTATGGCTTGATGAATGACTCATTTGGGTTTTCTTAAACCTGCCAAGATATCGGAGTATGGCCGAGAACCCCGGTGGTGTACAGTGACATCAATGCTCATAACAAGTGATGTCATCACATTTGTGCTGTCAAAAGGAAACTAGAGCCTACAACTGAGGACTTTTGCATTATTGGGCCTTGTTTATAATATTATCATACATCTAAGATTTTTATCAAGGCATGATTATTGCGTGTAAATAGCAACATTATAAATAGCAACATTATTGTGTGTATTACCATATAAAGTACAATACAAATGTGAAGTAGTATGTGAAAAGTAAATTTTCATCATGTAAAAACTCAATATACATTTCATGTTTTTCCAGGCCTGACAGCAGCAGACAAGCTACATCAGTTTTCTGTGATGTTGATAAGATGCTTAGCTGTCAGTTTCTCTCTCTGTCTGTCCAGTGACCCATAGCCCAAGCAGTGGTCTCTCTGTCAGGCAGTTATTAGGATCTAACTGACCACAATCTGTCACTGTGGTCCACCACAAACCACTGCACACATGCCTGGAAATGTGGATATCTCTGTGTATTTCTGGAGATGACAAAATATATTAATCTAAACATAAATCATATGATGGTATATGTTTTTTTAACTTAATATTTTATATGTAAGGTTTAGGAAATAGCCTTTTGGTTTGGATATTTTCAAATTACGTTAAACTTTGAGTTATCTGAACAAATCCACGAATATGTTTTGATGGATTTATGGATGATAGTCAACAAAAGATAGATACTGTATAAATTCTACAATAAGATATCTTATTCTGGTCTTTGAGTAACTGATTTGAGTTGGAAAACCTCTCACGCACACATAAGGCAGAGTCTTATTACTTCCTTGTTTGAGAGGTTGATGTATAATCCTGTCGGATTGATCCTCATGTCAACTCGTCACTGGTCATTCGATCGTTTTCAGAGGACTGAAGGACACTTTTTAGATGGTCAGATGTTATGATTATTTGAAAGGATGTAACCAAACTACTGAATTAAAGACTGGTGCATTTCTTTGAAAGCAAACTATAAAAGTATATTTTAGCAACTCTTTGCTTATTAAACCAAATATATTCAAGTCATGCCACGCAATGGACAGTTTTTCCCTTTATATGGAGAAGCTTCAAAGATCCTTACTATGTATAGAGTCTGACAAACCCAGGCCACAGCGAGGACTGAAATACACTCTGATGCCTCTGGTATTGTAGTGAGGGACGAGCGTTACACCCACTTCATTTAGACAACAGCGATCCAAGCCAACACCCCGCAAGCCACAAATTACAGTGACCAGACGATACATAGTTTTATCCTTACTGGGAAAATCATCCAAAGCACTTGTTTGTGCTCAGTGTCTTTCAACTGTATTACACAATACAGTGACTAAAACAAACAACTGAAATCGAACTTTAAGTAAAAACATATGAGCGTGAGATTTTATTCTGGTTGTGCTGAATGCTCATATTTTTTGGACTTGATGTTCATGTTTTCGGTTTTATGACTGTTTTGTGATTGCATGCCAGCTGAGGTGGTGTTGATCTGGCACGGCCGTCGCATTCATTCAGCGCTACGACATCGTGGATCCATTTAGAGGTGCGTTGAGGCTATAAATGTTTAAAAATAGCCAAAGCTCAATTGCTGGAGCAGCTCGATAGCACCATGACGAATAATCCCTCCATCAAGCAGCAGTGCAGATATATTTGTACATCAGATCAATCACCTCTGCTTTTAGTTGTAGCCATTTATATATTGTCATTTTTATCTTCACACATATGAGGGGCTGAATGCTAAAGTTCTTTTTTTAAAAAGTTGCATGCTTTTTTTAACGTGAATCATAATGGAACATTTGGATGTATTGAATGAGGGTTCAAAGGTCTCATTGGGTAAGCGCAGAGCACAGGTTAGATATCGACAGCAGAATGGGGAACATAATGACATACCGGTATATGAGACACTTTGCATTATTAAAAATAGTCTGTAGTAGTACGGAAGACATAATAAGCATAGCTTAGTTACCAAGCGCACATTAGATCATATTGGCACATGTCAGAACAGACTGTGCTCATGGCTTTTCCGGAATAAGATGATGAGCTCAACGTCTGAATTTGATCTGGAAAGCCACTTCTGGATAATTATTATGGATGAGATGACATTCCCCTGTTAATTCTCGAACGTCTAATCCTCTTTAGTTTGCTCCACAGTGGCCGTTCAGCAGCTTAGTGAGTGAACGGTTAAAAATCCATGTTTGATTTGTAAATTGTGCAGATTATGGCAAAGTGCATGGCTAAAAATGGAGATCATGTACATGTGTTGACTTATGATGGAAACCAGTAGGCCAAGTAATCCAATGGCAGATAGTTAGTCATTCTCATGACTAATGATTTGACATTTGAACAGACATAAGTAATACCTTTAATGTTGTGGCTTGTTGAAAAGGACTAATACTTTTCTAAGCGATCTGACTTACAATAGGTGGACAATTAAAAGAGGGAAAAAATTACACAGACTTATGGGACCTTAAAGGGATAGTTCACCCAATAATGAAAATTCTCTCATCATTTACTCAAGTTGTTACCCTCAAATTGTTCCAAACCTGTATTAATTTATTTCTTGTGCTGAACACAAAAGATGATATTTTGAAGAATGTTGGTAGCCAAACTGGTCTCCATTGACTTCCATAGTATATTTTTCTATAAGGAAGTCAGTGGGGACCAGCAACTGTTTGTTTTCTAGCATTCTTCAAAATATCTTACTTTATGTTCAAAAGAAGAAAGAACTTCATGCAGGTTTAGAACAACTTAAGGGTGAGTATATGACGACAGAATTTTAATTTAATTTAAGTTTCATTTAACTATCCCTTTAAGAAAACAGGTATCATAAGCCATATTAACACGGGATAAGTATAGGGCTTTAGTCATACTCAGATACTAGAATATCATAGAGACTACATTAACCACCCAGAACATCCTAGAAACCACATAGCGATGTGAGCATCACACATCTTAACATAAAATGTAGAAATCTTGTTTTTTCCTGCTGATTCCTGTGGGGGCTTGAAGGATGGAGACCCTCTGTCTCAACCCTGTAGGTTGAGATTCCCAAGGGTTTCAGGGGGTCATTAGTGGCCTCTTATGTGCAGGACAATCGACCTGGTCTGGGCTTTGGTGTTGGGTCACACCCTTCCTGAGCCGGAGTAAACAAAAAGGGCCATCAGAGTGTCCCATCAGTCTCCTGGGACTCTAAACACAGGACCTCTTCCTCTCTTATCTCACCCCCATCACATTGTCCATTTAGATGGTCCCTGGGGTGTCTGCCATGTTCATGTGTTCCTGGACAGGGCAGCACACATTTCAGTGGGAAGAACTGGGGATGTGACAGATGCTCATGAAAGATTTATTGTCCTTTTGAAGTTATTTAAAATAAACATTTTGTTAAAGCACAATGTCTTGAAGTATGAATGCAGTCTTCATAATATGAATGGGAATCGGCATGAAATTGGCTAAACAATATTATACTATAATTTTTATTTTATTTAGTGTGGTGTATATATATTGTCATTAATTATTATTTACATATTTGTTGTATTTATTACTGTATTAAATTGATATCTGATTCAACATTGATGTATTTATCATCTAAATCAGTTTACTTGACAATACTATGAATATTCTTACTCCAATTTCTATATTTATTGTGTGCGCGCGTGTTATATACTTATTACTTATATACTTATATATACTCATATGAAAGAATATATTATGAGAATATCAATAGGTAATGAGGTAAAATATGCCAATGCTTTAATATATTTACTGTAGGCTACTGAGGTCTAGAAATAAGCTAGACCCCCCTTCTTGGTCTCTTTCTCATTTAATCACATTCTCTCAGTGATCCCCAGCCCCCTCATTCCATTCCAGTTTTGTCCCAATCAGTGTGGCCCAGCCCTGGCTTTGTAAGGAGGGCAGAGGGGGAGATTAGGGCCTGGGGCAGCTGTGCTGGATCTCTTTGAACATGGCCTCTTTTTAACGTTTCCTCGAGCGTGCTCAATTTGTTGTACGCAAAAAGGGGGAAAGATGGAAAAGCAGGGGACAACGCTTGTCCTGGGGACTCAAAATTGCTGCAAGCCATCCTGTTTGAAAAGAAAGCCTTGAGCTTGGAAAATGCCTTTAAGTTCTATGGAATGCTCGAGGAAGGTAGAATTAGAGGAGACAAAGTGACAAAAAAGAGGTTTAAATTAAAAGTTATTGTTCATGTTCTTCCTCTGCTCGTGAATGATTCATTACACATTATTGCAAGAATTTTTTTTTAAATGTAATTTTTCATCAAAATGTAAGAGCTTGCTCTGACTCAAAAATATCTTTCATTTTCTGCTTCAAACACATGTGCCAGTGGTGTTTCAGGAGGGTAGTTGTCCTCCACAGTTGACTATACTCGCATTAGATTTTGCTTTGTTCTGATATCTAATACCCATTTTTCAATGGATAAAATCATCAATTGTTCTTTTCCCCTTTTTTATGCAGTCCAGACTTGAAAGTGAATGAAAAATTTTTTTGAAGAAAAAGCGGCTTGGTCACTCCAGCGGTGACCTCGAACACGTTAAGAACTTTGCGGAATGATGATTTAATCCCTGATCCAAAAACATATTCTTTTGTTTAGCACTGACAGGAGGTGAAACTTTTGGTGTTGACTGATGTGACTGTGCTAGTGTCAGCACCTCTCCGCAGCCTGTCAATCAGAGAGACTTCCCGCTGTCCCACTGCTCTGCTGAGCTTCTATTTCTGCCACAGCCATGATGCTTCTGCTGTGTTACACTGTCAGTGTGTGGGGGAACCGCTGTTGCATGTCTAATGTGTGGGAAGTGTTAGAGAAAAACTTGAGTTAATTTGTCTGGGTGTTCCAAAAATGATTCACTGATTGTTTTAGTCATCACTCAAATGCATTCTGAAAGTATGTGCCTCATTTAACGTTAGTTAAATACTGCCGTTATAACAATATTTTCAATGAAAGGTGCAGTTCTCAAAGTCGTTGCTGAACATTGTTGATATTTTGAAATCAACCCAAACAAGCACACCCCACTCTTCATTGCTCCACCTCTAAAGCTCACCCTCAATCCTAACCACCCTGCAGTCGCTCTCAAACCATGATCGTGGCATGCTAGGCGGGTGCACTGACAAGGACACTAAACAGTAAACACTGCATTCCCTAGCAGTCATCAGCCTGCACGACTCACACTAGCTGGCCTCCGTTACACACGCAATGCAAGAGTGGATGTCTATCGTAGCAGAAGCGCAGCACAATAATGCTTCATGAAAAATAAAAGCGAAGATGATGAACAAACGACAAGGAAGCACAAAAAATGAACATACACATATTCTATACCACCTGTTTCTGACATTTAAAGATGGAACCAAATGCAGGGATCTTAAGACCTGTTTCAGAGTTGGACTACTTTTGACTTGACAGCATCTTAAAAGTGCTTGTTGAATGCTCAAAAAACACAAGCCATAAAGTTTTAGTCCAAAACAAAGTTGGGCCCTGTCCCAAAAGGGACACTTAATGTGCACTTGGGGTCTTGTGGACTTGCAGGCCACAGCTTGCGTGTGTCCGTTAAAGACAAAAGACGATTGGGTGTCCCATTTGTCATTAATAGATTTCAGAAGGTTGCTCCCTTTGACGCATAAGTTTAAATCAGCCTTTAGGGTTCCATTTGGGACAGGGCCTTAGACTCATGAACACTTCATGAAATTGTTTCAGCTACATAATCATTAAAAAGAACGATTAATAAAAAATTCATTAGAGTCCATGTCAGGTGTTAATCTACGCATCTACTAAACAAGTAAGCCTGTTTATTTAAGGCAGACTTGTCAGGGTTTAGGTTTCAGAGATTCACAGCTGTACTGTACAGTACACACCACCCTCCTTCCCACCGCTGCCCCTCACACTGACCGAAATAAAGCCCCCAAGTTGTTTTCACCACATTTACTTAGAAATCATTCGCTGCCAGATGAAGCCTTCTGTGATCAAGGAGGTTCTGTGAGAAATTTCCTTTCGAAAGAAAGAATCCATACAAGAGGCACCAACACTGCCCTCTCTGTCCCTCTAACTCCCACTGACCCCCAACACCATTGAAAAGACCGGAAGTCTCCATGACAACCTAGCACTATTTTAGAAACAAGCCCAAAAAATGTGGACCAGACCCGAATGTTTTCAACAGACGTCCAAACCCTGAGAGCGTGGGTCTGCTGAGTTGGCTGGCCAGAGCTGAGAAATAACAAACATGCTGCTATTTCTGGCCAATTCAGCCTTAGAATTTGAAAATATAGACTGTTTTGATAAACATGCCAGGAATCTGGCATCAGTCTTCATGCAAATTACATTTATGCATTTGGCTGACACATTTATCCAACGCAACTTGCATTGCATTCAAGCTACACATCTTTTCGTCCATGCATTCCCAGGGAATCGAACTCCCGACCTTGGTGTTGCTAGTGCCATGGTTCAGAAACAGGAATATTAAATGCAAGACTATTGAATAAGCTCCTTGACATTCTTGATCTGTGAATATCTGTTTGCAGTCTGAAGTATATTAGAAATAGGGTAAGTTTGGAAATTAGAAAAAATATTCCGGACATTTTAGTTTGTTCCAGATTATGCACTGCTTTATTGTAAGCTTTGATGGACTATCAATAGTTCATGTGCCAGCAAGGGAAAACCATTTAGCCACATCTGTGGAGACATATTCAATCCACTCAATAAACTCAGAAAATTTCATCATGTTGGCCAAAACCCCCTGTAGTCTCGGTGTAATGTAACTCTTTGAACATTCTTGCTATTGATAATCCAAACATTTTGAATAGTCGTATGACCTGCAGACTGCTCTGTTTCATTCCTACATCGGTTCCATATGTACCTGTAACAGCCACACGCAGGGACACCGATTTTATATCGCCCCATAAATTCCCTCATCCCGACCTGAGCAGCTCTCTGTCCTTATCACATGACACATTAGATGAGTGAACAAAACCACACGCGTTCACACTTACGATCCATTTGCAAGCCGCCACAGAGATAAAAGATTTCAATCAATACGGGTTAAATGGTTTTGAAGACAAGGAGGAGGCTGTGCAACTAAACAATTACAAGTGAATGGGAAGAAACACACACACACACACACACACACTTGTGAGTGAGCATGTGTGTCTGACGCCTTCACTTACTATAATGAAAAAAGCCATATACTGAAGAGCCCAGACCAAAGACTGCCACAATAAAACTACACACAGACCTGCTTTTTATTCACCTCTCTATCTTTTTTTTTAATTGATCTAAATTTCTCTACTTCTTGAATCTGTCTTTCTGTAATGCTACTGTACATCTATGTATTTACAATATTTCACAATTTATATTTAAATCCTTTATATTTTACTGTTAGTTTAATTGTATTGTTACATATATTTCATATAGTAACAGTAAAATATAAAGTTGTTAAAATATAAAGTGTAAATATAATAAATATTACACATGGATAAGATGCTACTAAAAATGCATAAATTGACATGCAAATTTCCACAGATGTAGTTTTAGGAAGCTTTCACTCACCTTGGCTCCAATAACGGAGCTCTTCTGATAGAAACAGCACAAAGCTGCCGTGATGGTCCTTAAAATATTGCATCTCTCCGACATCTCTCTTGTTTCAGTGCAACTCATCAGTGGAAACACTCTCACTCGCTTTAATCTCCAAAATTCACTGTTTAATACCCCCCATGAATGAGAGCATGTTAGATGCCCAATGACTGTCTGTGAACTCTCTCGGCGCGAGTGAGTGTGTGTGTGTGTGTGTTTGTGGCGCTCAGCAGGGCATATGCTGCTCCATGCTGTTGCTCTCACCCCCGGGCAGCCCATGTAAGGAGCCGTGCTAAACTCCATGTGATTCCACTCTTCAGCCTATCAGAACTCAGTCATCAGCAGGAGCACCACACAGCCAGCCTCTAGACCAACCCACTTTTCCTCAAATCCTCTAACAGCTTGCCAAAAAAAAGATGAACAGGGAAAGGGATAGAATGAGGTGCTCTGATTAGGGATGTAATATTTTTTTAAAAATATAAAATTTTCTCTCAGAATTCCAAAATTTAAAGCTCTTTTCTTCAGTGTGTGTATATATATATATATACACACACAGTATATATGGGGGAAAGAAACAAATATATATGGCCACTAATGCTAATAAAAATCAATTATATTCATTTATAAAAATGATTTCTTACATTTTGACTGATCTTCAATAATGAGCAGGCATGTGTAGACCTTTTCTCATTTTCTACACTGATTTGGGGAGTTAAACATGTAAAATATATTAAATTGAGTTAAGGGCTGAATCCATATGCAATTTAGCCAAAATACTGTTTATAATAAACAAACACTGAATTTTACAGAAATCTGCAGCATTGTGTATGCTCAGTTTGTATGTGTGCCTGGTTAGCAGGGTTTAAAAATAGAAAAAATTATCACTTTATACCAAAACAGAGACACTGACACACATTGCAAGTAAACAAGAACATGCTGAGAGACAATCTGATATTAAGCAGTTTGATGACATGAAAAAGCATTGCTTATCACTAATGATATATGAATTTAATCTTTCCAGACAAGAGAGAGCATCTCCTGTGGAGGACCTTCAGAAGCGTTTTTCCAGGCAGACGGGGACAGTGGTGATCCTGTGTGACAAGTCTGCACCGAGGGACCAGGGCTGTGTCTTTTACTATCAGCACAACATCACTCTAAACTCCAGCGGGGTAACAGCAGGGGGTTAATATAAAAGAGCATTCCCCATAGCAGGTAGGGCTCTCTTACCCAGCTGGGACTATCCTGACCCTGCAAAGAGAGTCCGGCTGAGCCTGAGGGATAAATTCACTCACTTTTCCCACTGGGGTTTAAATAACAAGACTACCCTGTCTCTTAGTCCCACGCAAATAGCACTTAGAGTTATTGCGGCTAGTTGGCTAACTAGAGGGGCTTTTGTTGATGTGCTAGCGGGGCTTTCTGTTGATTAGCCTGTCTGTTAACAGCATTACGAGTTCTGTCATTTTCAGGGAACAGAACCCCCACTCCATAGAAAAGGCTCACAGAGTAAAAGAGGCGTTTGGAAACCCGTAAGATTAGAAGACAGAAGAGAATTCATGTTTTCCAGACCATTTCACCCGACTGAACAAGAGCTCATAGTGTGTTTGTGAGGTGAGTCTGTGTATATGTTATTTGCACCGTTTAAAATTGTGTGGCTATTTAATGAAAGGACAAACCTGTATAACAGGCTCTCTGTATGGCATCAGCCTTTCAAAAGTGATTCCATAATCATTTCAACAATTCTGTGGAGTCTGCTGACAGTTACAGTGGGGTTCTAATGTCCACTAGTAAAAAAAAAATTCTCTCTTTTTTTTAAAAGTAAATTATTTTATCAGAATAACAGGTTGAGTGAACATTTAAATAGACTTTTTAATTCAATTAAAAATTAAATACTTTCCGAATGGTTTATTTGTTTTGTTTCACTTTTGCTTTAATGGCAGCATCATTCAGCTGCGTAACACAAGTTTGTGTAAAAGCTGATTATCATTTTCTTCAGCATGATTTGTGGATTTGTGCTTCATTTGAAGCAAGAACATTTGACTCGTCTGTACAATGAGTTCACATGATCAAATGACATTAATGATACATAAACAGTGGGGAGTAGCCTATTACATTTTCTAAAATATTTTACTTTTTATTTCCATGGATTTTGAATCACAGATTTTCACTGTGGACTTTTGAACCTCATTGTATATTTTTCAAAATTAAATGAATAGAAAAATGCAAGCGGTAAACTATTTTCAGTTCATCATTAGTGATGGAAAACAGTCAATTATGCTGTTTGTTCTATTTTCCAGGGACATTTTTGGATGCAAACAGTTGGATGTATATCAAATGAGATTAGTTATGTTTCTCCCAGATTGCTCTTAAGGGGCAAACAAAGACATTATGGCTGGCTGGCACCCTCGGACCAACACTGGAATGTTCTCCCTGAGAGTGAGCTCCTAAAATACCTAATTACACTCAATAAAATCACCAAGGCCCTGCGAGCAAATCTGCTTTTCCACAGTCTGGAGAGTACATGAGTGCAAAAAATAAACCTTAAATACATGTCTGACCTTACTTCAACTTATAGTTCAAAGGGTAAGAACTTTCATGTGACCATTTATATCTGAATATCAGGTTTTTATTTTAAGACACTGAATTAGGGCAATCTAGGACACCCCTGATGCATACTTTTTTTGCTTATTTTTAAAAAATTAGCAGTAAAGATATAAAACAAATATTAGAAAATGTAAGATCAAATTGTGATTGAAATCTTTTTCACTCTAATCAATTAGACTTTTGCTGTCTCAAAAGATGTTTGAGGCTCTTAGTAAATTGTGATGTGACATGATGTCAATGAAAACTAGCTGTAATCTTATTTCACAGTGTGTTGCAGTGCACATATATGAACACTAGGGGAGTTGTGTCTCTGTGCAGCGGTAATAATCACTGTTAGCTTTAGTAGCTGCTGTTAAACAGATGGCGTTCCTCATAGTTCTCCATGGAGATCCACACTAATATTCAGGTAAACCTCTAGATGCACCGATGATCTTTCTCTTTGTTTAGTTTGGCACCTGAATGATATGACATTTTATCCCTGCAATCTGCACTATAATGTTCATTCACATTTTGCTTTGACTCAATAATGTATGGTTTTATCAATCTTGTTCCAAGTTCATAGTCGTGTAAATATCAAGTGCAATCCTCCACCCTGAGGCCATGAACGTGATCAACATTCATCAATACCAGTCAAGTGATTCCTCTACAACAATCTAAAGTGTCTCCTGAGGTAAAGATCTAAAAATACTGCCTTTAATATCACCGCATTAAGATCTGGAACTCAAGCCAAAAGATTATATTATAAAAACTGGAGGCTTTAACTGCAGGGAGTGTGCCACATGCTATTTCTTTTTGATTTAGATTTAATGAAAAACCTGGATATACGGTCAAATTATGCAGATGAAAGCAAAAAAATATAAGGCACAGGTTTTTTAGGTTTAATCTGCTGAGTTGTTTACAAAAACTTGTACACTTTATATTAACTTTCTTTAAGGGGTTAATTCACCAAAAAATGAAAATTATCCCATAATTTACTAACCATTAAGCCTTAGGTGTATATGACTTTCTTCTTTCAGCTGAACTCAATCAGAGTTATAGTAAGAAAAATATCCATATTTATAACTTTATAAACTATAATTACTGGCTTCTGATAACAGATGTTGGAATAGCATAAGTTTAGGTGAGAGTAGACGCCTCTCGTGGTTCAAACAGGGCTGGGAAACAAACTCAAGCTCCTCCAATTAAAAATTAAAATGAAAAATTCTGGTTTTAGACTTCTAATTCGTGACCGGTGTTTTGTTTTGCTCTTTCCTCTGTGCTTCTGTGTTTGTCATTACATCATGCGTCGGGTCAGAGGTCACGTTTCCGCCAGAACTAGACTCACGTACGGCTGTTACCAGAAGCCAGTGATAATAGGTTATAAAGTTATAAATGGGCCAAAACTGCACCAAAAAAAAAAAAAAAAAACACATTTAAAAAGCAATTAAGTATATTAAAATTTTAGATGTTTACTAAGATCCTTCTATTATCTATTGAATCCCACAATAATATTTAAAATATAAGTAAGCTTAATGTAGCTATATAAAATCATCATTTATTGGGTACTTTCAGTTGGGAGGTGGCTGTCCGGAACCCTAACTCCCCTAAATTTCAACTTCAAATTTTTCCATTTTTTCCAGTGTTGTTTTTAAAAATATCTTTTTGATTTCTTTTAAAAAGTAAAGTTAAAAAAACATTTTTTTATTTTATTTTTAAATCATGAAACTTTATGTAAAAAATGTGTCCCGCATTTTCATGTCACCACCAAAACAGTGTGTGTTTTAGTCCAATGGCTGAGACTGATTTTAGCCACACCCCTAAATTTTTGATCAGGAAATATTCTTTATGTCTCTTTCATTATAGATAGGTACCATCATTTTGAGGGAAATGTGTTCAAAAGTCTGAAAATCTGTGTGTAACTTTAAGGGACGTCACTATCAAACACCTTTTTTCTGCAATTAAGCAAACTTTTTTGGGAGGAATTCCATAAAATGTAGTTTTTATGTGTGTACAACTGTTCAGAACTGTGCTAGGTAACCATGTGCTGGCTATCATCTTTGAACTAGGCTCAAAAGTATCTTAAATTGTCACTACCGAAACATTTGGTGAAGTTTCGGTTGTGGCATCATGTGTGTGTGTTATTTCATAAAATTTAGTTTTTGTGTGTGTACAACTGTTCAGAACTGTGGTAACCATGTTCTAGCTATCATCTTTGAAGTAGGCTCAAAAGTATCTTAAATACTACCGACTGTCACTACCGACACAGTCATGACCGAAACATGTCATCATTGTTTTGGTAGTGACAAAAGGGAACACATAATCATTTATTTGGGGGAAATAAACAAACATTTTTGTACAGTTATGCAAATCATTAGTATCTTAATATGATTTGTTGTAGTGTTTTAGCAATGTGATGTGGTCGCTACCAAAACATTACTGTCACTACAGAAAATGTGCCGTCATGACCAAAACAGGGATGTTTTGTCTAAAATAAAGTATACTGAATTATCAACTTAGATGTTGTTATTATAGTGTTTGGTTCAATGTATGAATCATTAACTTTGAAATCAGTATGATTAACTTAATGCCATTTACAAACAAAGATTGAGTTCAAAATACAACAAATCTTATAAATTACACTTGAAATATTGTTAAAATTGTATTTGTTATTGATTTACCTGTGAAAACTTTTTTTAAATAGCAAAAAATATATTTACAAGGTAGATGTAAACAAAATATTAATAGGTCAATATAAGCCTTCTTATTAAATTATTTATTATTGTGTTTCGATAGTGACAAATTTGGGGAGAGGAAAAATATTCGAAAACTTTCTGAAAATACAATACGATAATTAAAGGCACAATATGGAACTTTTCGGCTTTCAAAATAGCAAAAATAACTGTATCTATGTTATATATTTCTTTTAGTTGTGTACTAACATTATCCCAAAAGTTCCCACCAACTTTCAAATCCGGAGAAATTTATATTTTAATTTGAAGACACGGGCCGTGTCTTTATTTCCGTTTCGTCGCCCGTCTATGACGTCATATAACCTTTGACTCTAGTTTCTCTAACTTCCTGCGGATCCCGGCGAAAAACCGCCAAACGCAAATGTAAACACTGGACGCACGTCACTAAAATAAAAGAAGACGATAAAGAATCAATAGTTGGATATCAATAATGGACCGTGATTATGCTTTGCCTGCACGTTCTGCTGCTGGAGGCAGATCCGTGAAGCGGAAACGCACGGGTGACAGAAATGACTCGAGAAGGTTTTGGGACAGGAGAAGAGACATGACTCGCGTTAACATTGGAGTTGCATTTCCACGAGCTTCGATCGTGACTGGAACTACAGAGAGATGCCGATCTCGCTTGCATTCTAATAAACAAGTAAGCACCCATTCAGCTAACTATCTATCCGTAACTTATATGTTGTGAAACGATGATGGCATGTGTAAAACGCAGACGGACTAGCTCTCATGTACAGTATAATGTAAATTCACATTTGTTGTAGATATAGCTGCAGAAAGTAGCTTCATATGCAGTTCACCATCTTTTTCAATATCATAGTATAAACGTAATTGTAATTATTAACGAAAGGTGACCGTGTTTTTTAACATCTATTAATACTAGCTAGATGGAATATTGATTCAATAGCCCTGATAATTCATATATCTCTCCGTTCGAAGAAGAGACGTGATTTTAAAAACGCTAAGTTAGAATGAGTGAGGAATGTGGGGAGCGACATAGCGCGCGTGTTCAATGGCATTACATTAAGTTAATAGCCGTAATTAAACTTAACAAGAATAGAGCTATAATATAAATAACAACACATTACCTCGTCAGTGAACATGTTATCTGCTGGAGATGCTAGATGGCTGGGGAATGACAGATAGCGCGTGTCCCAATGAACATCGTATAGCTGCTCGCGCGCGCACTCCCTCTCTCTCTCGACAACGACAACAACTCCCATGAGCACACGCTCTTTCACGACGTCATCAGAATACGTCTTTTGCTATTATTTTGATTGAGTGACCCCTGGTGGCCAAAAGTTACATACTGTACGTTTAACTGCACAATTACTAGAAATGTGTAACTTGGATATTACACAATTTGCATACATGCATACAAAATTTGTGGAAAAAGACACCTTTTTTTCCAAGACGTTTCCAACTCTGACTTTGAACCAATTCTGTAGAATTGAACAATACGAGTCTTCATGCTTCCAGTCTTTCTCATCGTTTAAGAGCCGGAAACTCTTTGAATTATTCTGGGTTCTCTGTTCTAGACCAGGCTTTCTGTACTTGTGCCTCTGCTCTGGCTGGTGTGTGTGTGTGTGTGTTTCAGACCGGCTAAAGAGGTCTTTCTGTGGGCTCGCGGGGCAGCAGATCCCACTGAGGGAACAGTGCCTCATTGTTCCTGTAAAGCTCTTTCATGAGTGCTTAACAGCTTACTGAGCAACAGTATTTGTGTTCACAGTCAGGCCATCAAGAACAGAAACATATGTACATGTACGTATGTACAGGTGCATGTTTGTATGAGAGAGACCAGAAAAGAAATCTGTTGTTTCACTCTTAAAAATACAAGTTTTCAATGGCTTTTTGCAGAACCCTTAGAACCATCTTATTTTCTTGTTAAATAGGGTTGGTAACTGCAACAGCGTTTTAGTGCAAAGTAAAAAAAAAATATAAGATTACGGGATTACATATTTTATTGCTAAATTAGTGGGCTAGTCGTAATATTTGTGAATTTTATATAGGCTTATAATATATAGCTCATATTGCTACAAGTACAACTTGTACTCGTAATTTTGACTTTTTCCTCAAAATATTGTGACTCAAAATGTTACTTGGACGTTCATGTTCCTAATCCTTAGATATTTTTATGTGGCACTAAAGTGCCATTGTAAGTAACTATATGGTTCTTTGGCGATTTAAAAAAGTTCTTGATTGTATACTATTAGCTTTTCAGATCAGATAAGGTTTCTGGGGTTTTAAATGCTTCAGTAGATGGTTTTCTTTGTGGAGGTTCTCCTGCAGTGCCATGCTGTAAAACCCTTTTTGTTCCTGTTTGGAACTTTTATTTTAAAGGGGTGATAAACTGAGAAATCAAATTTTCCTTGAGCTTTTGACATCTAAGAGGTCATCATATTATAAGAATATCCTGTAAGTTTCAGAACTGAAAACGTCCTTGTTAGTCCAATAAAAGCTTTTCTTGACACCAGGCTCAGCAAACGACTCGTTTTTCAAAGTGGGGAAATATGACGTCAAAGAGGAAAACCCCCCCCCCCCCCCCCCCGCAGAGGAAGATCAACGCCTACTTCAACACGGCCGGTTTAGCCCCGCCCACCGATTCGCGCATTACATGCATAGCTAAAAATAACATAGGCCTACCTCGTGATGACAAACCGGATCGAGCTACCGAGCAATAAACATGCCTTTTACAAAATATTTTGCAGTGCCTGGTTGTGGAAGAAGACGGTCGCTGCATAAGCTTCCTCTGGATTTCAATAGGAATGCTTAAACTTTATTTTTAATGACGTTCCAGCTGAAGGCACCGTTTGTTCGCTTCATTTCACCGAGGATTGTTTTGTTTAAACAAGACACAGGTCGAGACTGGATTTGCACACCGATTAAGATTAAAAAACGGTGCTGTGCCTTCTATATTGGATCCGACAGGAATGGTGCAACACACTTGTGAGTAAAATTTTTATTTAAAAAGTAATAATAATCTGATAGGCTAGTATTGCATTGTTACAGATCGTTTGATATCGAATAATTATGTGTATGTGTATCAGTCTAATCGTTACTGACCAGTTGAAACTCACTATAATATGCAAAACTATTATCCACTCACAGCAGTGGGCGTTTACTTCCAAGTCTTCAATGCGAGACGCCCATAAAAACCGAGCGTTTTTGAGCTAGGCTCAAAACTAGGGTAGAAAATAGCCTATTACTTATTCATTTTGATGTTTTTGAATGTAAAAACCAAGCGAACGTTATAAGTTGACCTCAGACAACAATATAAACAATTTTAAAAAGCCAGTTCATGACCCCTTTAAAATAGTTTTTAATGACATTTTTTTAACATAATTTTTTTTCCATCCATTCCCAATTTTGAATATTTGTTAATATCCTTGTTAAAGAATGTGGAGTTAAAAGAATGAGACCGAAAGGTCATATATAATGGATACATACACTAAACCAAATGTGGCATTGATGTATCTCTGACACCATTCCAATCGTTCCCATCTATGATTCACAACAAGAAGTCTGTGATTCATGCATCATATCTGCAGATCCCGTATGAGAGAGATTTGATTCCCACCCTTTAAAAAATTGTTTTTAAACATCTAGTCATCCAAACAATTTCCACCCTCCTCCAGATCATCTTTGATGATAATAGCTCCAGTTTCGCACCACGTTGTTGCCAATCACTTACCAATGTCATCAGTGCTTGACATTAAATATAGATAGATGATTTGCCCTCAGTTCCTTATAACTTACTGTAAGTTTTTCTCTCCTTTTTTTCAGAATTGTCCTGTGGTTACAGATGGAAACCACCTAAACTGATCTGATATCATCTAAAAACAAACAGTTTTCACTAACAATGCTAAAACTCAAGTCATCTGACTTCAGGAAGTGATATCAGCATATGAGGTCTTGAAAGTTAATTATCCCATATTTTTGATGGCTGTCTTCCTGTTAACTTTGAAGAAAACATTCCTCAACTAACAGGTTGTCAAAAAAAATTAACCAACCTGTAAAACCAACATAATTGAGCTGAAAAATCGCCAGTCAAATGAAGAGAGACATAGATCAAACCTGATGGAAGGGGGATACTCTTGTATTGATTATAGACCTTGTGTAGATATCGTATTTAATACATAACATTCATAACAAACAAGGCTGTGAGAGACAGAAGTACTTCTTTAAGGTCCTATAACATAACATAAATCCATGTTTTCTTTTTTTCCTTATAGAAAAAAAACAACACACTTTCATTGTTTCATGGCTCAACAATTGACATCCAGGTAACAGTAACAGAGGAAAGTATTACTTTACAAACTATCTCATTTTCATTTCAAACTAAATACAGTGTCTTCACAGACTGTACTAGGTCTGTAAATTTCCTTGCCACTGTAACACAGTCTCATCCCAAGAAGTCATATATTGACGTCTTGGGACGTCTTTTGACCATACGTCAATATCCGCCTTTTTAGGGTACCCCTAAACGTCGGTAAATGACGATCCTGGGACGTCATACAACTGACGCTTTACATTTAACGTCAATAGGTGACGGGGTAGGTTTAGGGGTAGGTTTAGGTCTGGGGTAGAGTTAGGATCCGATAACGTCAGCTAACCGACGTTTAAGGGTACCCTAAAAAGGCGGATATTGACGTATGGTCAAAAGACGTCCCAAGACGTCAGTATATGACTTCTTGGGATGAGACTGCGCTGGCCACTGTCACCTTTTGGCTTGATGCTTATTAATTAGATTCACAGCAGAATTAAATTCTGTTTGCATCAATGATCATTATTTACCTGTTTAACAATTTAACAATTGCTTTGAAACAAACTGTAATAAAGTGCTATATAAATAAAGAAGACTTGACTTAATGAGGGTTCTTCTATTCATAATTGTAATATCATAATTTTAGTATATTATACTAAATGAGCTATACAGAGTAGTTTAGATGATAAACCAAAGCCATCTGTGGTTTTCTGACTGACGGATTAAACTATAGTGCACAGATCTAAATGGGAACCTGTACAGATCCAGGTGTTTGCTAAACACAAAGCTGGAAACTCAACACCACATGAAGAGGGCAAGGGGAGGTCCACCTTCATTCATTCAGAGAGAGAGCAAGGGGATGATTTACTGAAGATGTGATCCTTTGACCATTACAAACCTGGACACAGACACACAAACACACAGATGTGTCCAGGACAGAGTGCCAATGTCTAGATTTAGTTCTTTTCAGCTGAGTTTTTAAGGTTGTAAAAAGAAAAACTGTTGTCTTCACATGGCAGATTCACTGCAGCTATTGATGCATGCTTACAGATGGCCACACATTAAACGGGCAGACAGTTATAAGAACTGCATAAAATAGAGTATAAAGAGCCAGTGTGTGCAATTCATCTGATTGAAACATTTCATGGCTATGTTATTCCCCTGAGGATATATTATGTCATCTCCTATCAAGTTCTATTATAGGCCTCTCTGATTGGAGGAAGCATCTCACGAATGTCTGGATCATACTCTCGTATTTCAGAATTTTATTTTTTTATTTTCATGAAAATCAGCACATTCCCACATTTCATTATTCTCCTTGGTGATTTTCTTTACTGTAATGAAAATTGCTTTATATGGACACATTTATTACTTTTCATTAAAATCATAATTTTTTCACTCTTAATAGTAACTTTTTAATTAAATTAACTGGAAATTGAAATAACAAAATTAAGTTAAAATAAAATCCTAACATTTTATTAATTTCTCTCTCCTAATTTATATAATACAATATTTATAAGTAGTTTTAATTTCAAGAATAAATTTATATAAATACCTTTTAATTATATATATTATATACATTTACATAATGAGGGGTACAATGTGTTTAATATAATGGAAGAAACAACTGGCAATTATATAATTTTGGGTGAAATATGACACAAACATGATCTTGACCGGCTGTAAGATTCACCTAATGACATCTTTTGAAATTGTTTTTTATTATGGTAACTGTATGACTATGTTCAACTGCACTGGAGCACTGCTACAATATAGTTGCTAGTATTATTGACTGTGTGTTTGTGCTGTTTGCTTTGGTTTGTTGTTTGTGTGAGGTAAGGCTAGGAGAACGTTTGTTCTTCGCAGAGAGTTGCTAGAGCCCAAGATGAGGCAAACCACAGAGCTAGTGAGTATGAGGAGGACAGAGAGAGTGACGGATGGTTTCTCAGCAGGCTGACAGAGGTGGCTGTGTGGTGTCAGCACACTCAAGGCTGCAGGTGATCACAGTGGAAAATCTCATTCAGTCAATGCTAACTGAATGAGACACCCCCAAGATATGTCACACCATATCTCTCTCATCAGATCTGAGTCATGGGTGTTGTAATACAGTTGTGTTGTGTGATGAAGAGCTTTCATAATGGCTAGATGCCTCAGGTCAAAATAAAGCCAGGGAACGATTCTGAGTGAACATTTTTCATTTGTTCCTAACTTGATACTATAATTTAAACGACATATGCCTCTTGCAGACCCTTGAAACATCACCAGCTCATTTCCTCCTTGTAATTGTGCCATTTTAATTGAGGATGTGTCTACAAGGGCCTCTCGCACAGTAGGAAACGCAGAGATTGTCAGATCTTTATCGAAAATTTTGGCTGTAGAGTTTCCTGTGTTTTATGAACAGCTCTGGCTTATACACGTTTGAGGTCTGATGTATTCCTGGCAGAATCAAATGCCGTCAACTACCTAAACGGGTCAAGAAGAGAGCGCTTATATTTGATAAAAAATGTCGCGAGTTATAACATTGAGAACTGCAACGAAAGTATTGTTTTTGCAATCCGCTTAACTCTAATCATTATCAACCGGCACATAAGATACAAAGCGTCAGGAAGTGCAAATGTTTATATAACAAAGAGAATCCAAGTATGTGATGTATTATGTATATTTTCCCAACTCACTGTCAATAAACTACAATCCTTCATATCCTCAACATTCAGCACGGCTGACATTCCTGTCCCACTTTAAGATTCTACACTTACAAAACTCTTTGAGCTGAATAGTATTGGATATCTTAGAGGGTTAAGGGTTGCCCTAAGATCATCTCTGTCTTCTACAACCCTCACCCGCCATACCATCATGCATTGCCACCGGCTTTTTACCATAATAGAGCAATCATTCAAAACTCCACACGCACATATTGATAAAGGTAAAATGTGAAGCCTTACCTTGACATACTCCATGTTAGGGTCCATGCCTGCACCGTCCCTGCAGGAGAAAGAAAGAACTCTCTTCAGCGAACACATCAACTCTCTAGCTCAGCTGCCTGCCTGTATAACTGTAAGTGTGTGTGTGTGTGGGTCCTTTTCTGGGCAGGCTGTACATTGGACTGCAGTAAAGTGCCTACCAGTCCAGCCCTGCTCGCCTGAGGTCATTACACCACAGTATAGACCACACCAGCCACAACATGTGGACACATACACCCCCCATCCCCCCCAAACACACACAGACACACAATTACTTCCACATCAACCCCAATGCGCAAAGTGCGGATGAGATTCAAGCAAGCAGTTTAGATACTGTGCAAGAAGAATAAAAAAAACATATGCAGGCTTTACAAAAGGTTAGGCAGTCGAGATGAGCATGTCACAGCTGGTGTTAAAGGTCTGGGGGCTTTTAGCGTCTCTCTGTCTCATACACAAACACTCTTGTTACTCTCTCCGGATTTATGCTTACGTGAAGATTTACCCAAATTATAAAGGATTAAAGCCAGGAAAAGGGAAATTAATTCCTCGAGTCTAAATTTCCCACAGGGCTGAAAACAGCATAAATAAACATTTCAGTGCAACCTTTGGGTAAGAGACAAACTTAGCACAAATGTAACAGAACATATGCAATACGTAGGACCAGACAGGAGGCAGCGATTGTTCACATGACCTCTATTCCTGCCAGCGGCTTTAAGGTTGCGGTCTAGATGTGACTTACCCTAACTGCAAAGATGGCCTATGGTCAGCACTGCATTTTTGTTTTATTTAGATTCTCTATGTGGAGCGTGGAACGCAGGAAGCGCAGTGGTGAAGGAGTCGTGGAGAAGAACGCACGGTCGAGGTGCACGGCTCAGCTTTTTCTCCATTTAGACCATTCCGCCCTCTCTCTTTCTGACTTTACCCAGAGTCCCTTTCATCTCAGCTTACACAAAAACCTGACTTTTCTTCTACTCTTTCTTTCTTCCTTTCTTACCACCAGGGTGTGTGGTGGACTGTCTCACCCCCTTAGGGGAATAAGGGTGGCTTTCAGATTCAGTGTGGAGGTGGCACCTGGGGTTAGAGCTCAGATATATAAAAAGCGTCAGATAACTGGAAATATGAGAATGTTTAAGATTTCTTGGCTTGTTTGTTTGCTTCGCATTTGATGGAACTTAAAAGCGCAACTGATTTCCTGTTTTAAATTCCCATTGAACATTAAGAAGAAAGCAACTCTAGAGGCGAGAGGTCACGCTTTAAAGCTTCTGAACGCTGACATTAGTGTGCTATAAGAGAACACTGTCAATACTCCCACAGGCTTACCCAGGAGTGACCTGAGTTTGGGCTGAACATGCCGTCTTATCCGCAAAGAGAGGGCATGAAGTGAGGACACAACCTCAAGAAAACATCCATCTCCATCTCTGGTTTGTTCTATGCCAAGCCACAGCTGCATTGTGTCTCAAAGTGGTGATTTGAACCTCACGAAGACTCGCCAGTTAGAATTAGAAAGCTGAGGGAGGACATGGCAAGTTAGAGAGATGGACAGGCTATTATTAGGTTTCCAGAAGCAGATTCATAATGCTTAAACCACTGGAGAGAAATGGGACATTTGACATGCAACGCTCCCAAAAATCTACCATATGCTGTTGTCAAAAATTCACCTACACATTGGCAGACATAAAGGCAGTTCACAGCCGAAACGACAGGGGCAGTGCGACTCTGTGAACTGATACCAGTCAGGTTCACGGTTCTTATTAGATAGGTAAGAGTGGGCTAAGATGTATCTGTGGTTAAGCTGTGTTGGCGGTTAAATGAGCTGTTAACGTTTTATGTCACATGATTACATATTTAGAAAAAGCCCATCATATACTGTACAGCCTGTTTTTGATATGCTCTTCAGAAAAGTGATGAGGATAACAACTTAAAAGCAGCACAGCTACCCACTCTCCATTGCATTTATGTTTAAAAAAAGTATATATTATCTGGCTTCCTTAAACTTTTTCTAGCTGTTCAAATAAGCAGGACATCTTCAAATGTTTGTCAGTTGGAGACTATACCCATGACTATTCTGTTCAAACCTACCTTCCTATGGGTGATGGAGTTTACTTACTCCTTGGGGACAGAAGGATTAAAAAATAAGGTATGAATTATTTTATTTGTTTTATTTTCAGATGTTTTTTAATTGAAAATTCAAATGTTTTTCTTTTAGTTAGGGTGTGGGTTTGGGTTGATGTCTGTATTAATTATAAAGAGTTTTATATAAATGTGCTTGTGAAAGAAAAGAGACTGCAAAAAAAACTGTTTCACGTCACATCAGCAGAACTGGCATAAGGAAATCCTTTGGACCACCTAGTAGTCTGGATAGAATGTCTGGGTTCCGTAGAGCTTAGCAACACTAACGAAGTTACATAACACTGATACCGGACGGCCGAACAAAGACCCGAGTCACACGTAGAGCATTAATATCATTACTGTTATGCATTTCATGTTAACTAACCAGCAACATTTTCAATAAATGGGTAGCTGACATTAAATACAAAAATGATTTGAATCTGCATTTTGTTTTTTCTAATACATTCAGGATGGCGGTTTCATTAATTGATAAATATTAGGGACTATTTAAAATTAACTTAAAACGTAGTTAATGAACTCTTTTTACAGACCGTGATGACGCATTTTAACCACCCCCCGAAACTTTGTTAGATCTTATCACAGCCATGTTTATTCAATACGTGCCAAGAAGAGAAGCGACCAAACACCTCCACGTTTTCCCTATTTAAATACAGTTACTAGAGTAGTGTAACTCGACCAAGAACGGTGACACAAAATAAAACGTTGCTCTTTTCTAAGCATGTAAAATGGATAACTATATTGTATGGCAGAATACCATAGCAAGTGCTTGGGAGCTTCGACTCGGCACAGTAATATCATCTCTCGTGAATAATCCGCTCCCTTTGAAATGAGAGGAGGAGGAGAGGGAGCGGGGGGAGCGGACTTTTCACGAGTGATGATATTACTGCGCCGAGTCGAATGCTCCCAAGCACTTGCTATGGTATTCTGCCATACAATATAGTTATCCATTTTACACGCTTAGAAAAGCGCAACGTTTTATCTTGTGTCACCGTTCTTGGTCGAGTTCACTACCTAGTAACTGTATTTAAATAGGGGAAACTTGGAGGTGTTTGGTCGCTTCTCTTCTTGGCACGTATTGAATGAACAGGGCTGAGATAAGATCTAACAAAGGTTCACGGCAAGACAGCGATTTAGTGCACGCACTGAGACGAGAGAGGTATGTATCAACTCGTCTTAGTTAAGGGAATAACAGTTTAATATGAAAAACCAGTAGAGTATCCCTTTAAAGTAACAAAAGTAGCTTTTCCTCTTCGGTCGCCCTACTGGTTGGAAACGAAATTGTCCATTGCCGCTGTCATAAATAATTTAGCCTACCGTCGCACGCACTGCTCGCTGTTTACCCAGCACCGGCTTTAGAATGAACGATGTCCACAGACAAGGTAGAGTATGTTACATGATTTCATGAAAGGATGATGTATTGCGACATCAGAAACGAAGAAAAACAAAATAATGACTATTGTAGCGCTTGACGTAAAGCAGTCAAATTTTGTAGTTTTTTTTGTGCACGGGTTCCTACCCGAAACCCGAAGTTACATATTGCCAGTAAAAGCGATACAGACCCCGTCAGGCTGGCAGATGTGTCATTTAACTTATTTTAAGTCGATGTACCATCACAAGGGTCTTGGAAATATATTATGAAGGTTGAAAAACTACATAGTGTTACTTTAACAATGTCGAAAGTGGTAATAACATTGCAGTCATTTGAAGGACAGAAAGCTCTCGGATTTTATCAAAAATATCTTAATTTGTGTTCAGAAAATGAACAAAGGTCTTATGGGTTTGGAACGACATGAGGGTGAGAAATAAATGACAGAAATTACATTTTTGGGTGAACTAACCCTTTAACATATTTCTCTCTTTTGACTGCCGTTATCAATCTCTCTATATTTTTTTCCTCTTTATGAAGTTGTGATAACACTATTGTTGAGTTATTCTTTTGCTATTTGAGAAAATTAAATATTTAATGTAGTCTCTCATTCACCGTTATAAAAGTTTACCCAACTACGACGACTTCGGCTTCTGAGAAAAACGTAAATGTGAAAAGGGTCCATAGTAACAAGTTCTCATGTGAATACATCTATCCCTTACAGATAATAGTATAACACATAATACCGTTGATATATTGTGATGTTGAACATTATGATAGATAGGTGGCACTGTCTGGTGACAAAATATCCTGGTGAAGAAAAAATCCTGAAATGTTTTTATATTCTGGCCTGTAATGCGATTAAAAATGCTATTATTATTACTTCAATTAAACAGGTAATTTACTGTTCTTGTTACCTTATATATTGCAAAACACCAGAAAATCTTTTAAAACGATGTAAACTTTTTTTTTTTTTTTTTTTTTTTTTTTTTTTGCCAGGTGTCATTTCTGTCGTTTGGCAGATTGAACCAAGACTGAGGAACAAAGATAATTGTGGCACATGTGAGATCATTGTGGCTATGTAGTTATGAGGGTGCTGAGTGGCTTCTGTCAACAACTAACCACTTTAATCAGCTTTAACAAGTAAATCAATTGGCACTGTTGCTCCTCCATCATCTCTTTCATCTGTCTCATTCTCTCTATTTTTTTGTGTGTTGCTCTCAATCTCTCTGCCAATCTGTCTCTTCAAAAATTCTTTCATCTTTCAGTCAAGCTATAAATTTACAACCCTCACTTTAACCTGTGAAGACCCAGTGTGTGTGTGTCTGTGTTAGAACAGCTGCCTCACACATGCAGGTAGTAAGACTCAATGTGCTTTGTTTTATAAAAGATAAATGTTTCAGTCCTAGCAACAAATCCAATAGTCATCGGGTCTCATCTGTCTACTCACCTGCAGACACACACACACACTGGTGGAGCATTCTGCAGCCAGACGTTCAGGAGGTTGATATTTAATCACAATGCCGTTCGAGTCTCCAAAATCCTCCAGGAGCAAGCTAGTTATTGCTTCTTGATTTAACGTAGGTGTCCACATTAGGAAATTACAATCCTATTCTGTGCTGTTGGTTCCCACTCTCTCCTGTCTCTCTCATGCACAGTGTTTATGTTCTACTCGATTTCTTTTTCCATGTGTCATGCAGAGTCGCAATAAGGTGTTGTTATGGTGACTGGGCCGCTACGAGAGGTCGTTGCTAACCCTTCTGCCACCCCAGAGGAGCTTCTTTTGTGTGCCATGGTCATTTTTCACTTCCCATCTCTCAGTGAGCTTTGTGGCTGTGAAATAGTAGTCCAATATTAGGTAACCTTCAAATGTCAAGGGACAGATATGGCCCTCTTACGGAAACCCAAACACACACCTACGCTTTCAAAGACACACAAACACACACAGACTCACTTATGTAAAAACCTCTATTTAGTCTATCCACTGCTTTTCCTGGGATGCTTTTGGTACTTACTGGAGAAGTGAACAACACTTCAGGTTATCAATGTTTTGTCCTATGGTCTGTACACGGTTTCAATGCATTGCATTTCTTTTTGTCTTTGGCTCTTTCCACACAAAGTTTTAATATTTTAATTTTCTTTACTGGATTAGTTTTTGTGAAACGAATAAATGTGTTAGATCAATTATTATCTAACAAAATAAACATATTGTGAATTTTTGTGAAAGATTGAATTTCCATAAATTAAATCACAAAATAATGTCATATTTTTGTATATTATCTATTGAATTGTTATTTTATGTGTCAGTAATTAGTATTTTAGTTATTTATATTCATTTATAATTAACTTCCCAATTTATTTATCAGTAAATTACCAAAATATGGTTTAATAATACTTTTATATTATATATTTTTTATACTTTATACCTCCTGAGGTTGGCAATTAGCATTTTGTTATTAATATATATATATATATATTACATTACATTACATATTTATATATTTTCCTTTAAGAATTTCTAGGCGTTGTGTCCTGTTTGTGGAAAGTGGCCTCTGTAATCTGTAACACTGTCCACAGAGCCAGACGCAGATTACTTTACTATATCTGCCAGTTCTTTTATTGAGGGTGAGATATATTACCTGTTAAATCAGTCTGCATAAATAAGGGACAAACAAAAACTGCTTTGTTGCAAGCTGTGATAAGATCAGAAAGTCAGTGAGGACGATACAGTCAAGCAGGCCTAGAGCTATTGCAGAGAGACGCAGATAGACAGTGAGGAAAAAGAGACAAGACGTAAGAAAAAGAGATAGAGACAGACATGAGACTGAGCCAGCAGCAGCTTGTATTTTGTGATTATGATCTCCTATTTTCTGAAGTAAGACAGTAAAGTTAACAGGCTTGGAGGGCAACGTATGGCTCTGTCAGTTATGTTAAACCACTAGTGGAGTCACAACCCGAAAGTTGTTCAGTTAAACAGTCAAAAAATATGCGTAGATGACATTTTAGAACTTATGATACTGTAAATGACGTTTAATTCAGAAAACATTGTACTGAAGGTAAACAAATTATCAATGAACTTGTAATGTCCTATAACACGGTGTCCTAACTGGGCAAAACACTAAAAGGTTCCAGCAACAAAAGTGTTTTTTTTATCACTTGTTACATTGTAACAGTTAGGACACGGTGTAATAGTACGATATAAAATGTGATCAGTACATCCTAAACAGTCCTAATCTATAATCTGACAATCTGCAAATCAGTTATGACATGTTTATGTGCACAGCCAGTACCAGATGTGTTGTAGTGATTTTGTAGAGTCACAAAAGGCTTGATCATATTGTACTTTTATATAGTCAGTAAAGTGACCAAACGGGCTTGCTCATTCTCACACTGTCTTTCATCATTTGTTGGGCTTTAGATATTTTCAGTTGAAGAGCCTAAGCTGTGAAGAGCAGGCAGGTTAATTTGCTTAATCTTCACTTAATCTTGACTTTGTCTTTGAAAGCCTATTTCAATATAATAATGTTACTCTTAGCTGAGGGAAAGAGGACTATATGATTTCATGAATTGGGAGTGTGTTAAACCATACTATGTTACTTTTAAGACATCGCATTTATCTGAAGGGGTGTTCACAGCACTGGTCCATAAAATAGCAACATCTCAACAAATTGGGTAGCTTTGAGTTCTTTACAAAGATTGTGGTGCTTTTTGCTTTTGCTGCAGTGCTTTGTTGTGTTTGAGTCATTGGGAGAGGACAGGAGTATAGATGGGTATAATGGAGTGTAGACACATGTCTAGATAGATATACTGTTTACCTGGATGTGACACTACAGATCCTGTTTGAGTAGAAAGCATGGTGTTCTTCAATAACGTTGTGTATTAGCGGTGACGGTGGCAGGCGATATCGGCCTGGGTGTGGGCTGCTGATGATCCCACGTTTCCATTCATCTCCCACTGCTTCACAGGGGAACCAGTGCTGTTCTTCTTTTTGCGAGGCAGTGTGCCATGGATGGAGACGCCCTGGTAGCCGCTGACCGGCATCTCTGCTACGGCAGCCCGTGAGCTCAGCAGATCCATGGAAGATGCGAGCGGGCACTGCCGCCCAACGTGCAAGTTCCTGGGCAGACTGGAAAACCTCCCTTCCGCCATCATCCTCAGCTCTGTAAAACAGAAGAAAAAAATCGTTACATTAAAAGTCTATATTTTAAAATTAATTTAATTTATTCCTGTGATGGCAAAGCTGAATTTTCAGCAGCCATAACTTCAGTCGTCACTGTCACATGATTCTTCAAAAATCATTCTGATATGCTTATGAAACATTTCTTATGATTTATTAATGTTGAAAACAGTTGAGCTACTTAATATTTTTGTGGAAATCGTGATATTGTATAGTTTTATTTTAAATAGCATGTTTTTCTAATAATGTAATGGTCTTAACTGTCATTTTGGATGAATTTGTTGTACTCAACTCTATTTCCAACTCTATTTCCATAACAAAAGGTATATATATATATATATATATATATATATATATATATATATATATAATATATATATATATATATATATATATATATATATATATATATATATATATATATATATATATATATATATATATATATATATATATATAATACTGGCAGTAGTCTGTGTGTATACCTATTATTGACCACACGGATAAGGTGAAATGTTACTGGGTGTTATTTCTTCTGACATTCTTTCAGGTGCTATCAACAGCTAACGTTTATACGAAACCTCCTGCCATGTGTGCCCTGTGGCACAGGTAAATTGGAACGTATCACCTTTTGATAGACCTGTCTCCTGGCAGCAACAGAGAGAAACAAAAAACAGAGACATCTCTCTTAAAGAGAGGGAACTCCGCTCCGTCTGACCGCAAGACGTGCAGATAAAGATCTTCCCTTGTTGTTTCCAAGTTTCCAAGTTTTCATGTTTACTTCAGCATTCCACTGCCACACGAAGACCACTAATTGGTGCAGTGAAAGTGGAGACAGATTTTATGGAATTATGGATAAGCTACATTTGAAGGCATCACACTTTTTTTCAAAGGGATAGTTCAATTGAAAATAAACAGTGGGTGTGTGAGTTCACTGACCCAGACACTGGATAAGTGTGTGCGAGTGTTGACCCCATTATTGGGAGCGCACATGCACGCAGCAGAGCTGGTGTTGCCGTCACTATCTTTTGTCCCTTTTGTGATGGGTGAAACTCAATCTTGGACCCTGACAGCGCTTCTGTTTAAGGTCTGGCATGATCTCATTCCCTTCATAAAGAGGGGGAGCTGATTTCATACTCACTCATTCCACAAAGTTCACAACCATTCACCCCCAAATATTCTTCCTCTGCTATACATATAACTGTTAATTTAGTTCTGCAGTTCATATTGTTTGTGTTTTCACATAAATTGCAGTGCAACAGTGAATCCAGGATCAAAAATGAACACTCGCCGAGCTGTGACTGAAATTTGGTCTTGGTGAGTAAATAAACTGCTTGTTTTAATTGAATAAAAGAAGATGCCCAACAGAACAATAGTCTATCCTGGGGGCTGTTCCATAAATGAAGCTTAGAAAAGCGGGGATTAAACTTCAAAACCGGACTTGAATGAGCCTAACAAATAAGTTGGGGCTAAAGTGGTTCCATAAAAGGTAATTGAAGTTCACGCAATCTCACTAATTTGAGCCAGGTTTATCTAGTCTAGATAATTGCGTGTGCACGCGTTTCTGATGCAGCCCTAGAGGTCGATCTTGGATCAAATCGATCCACCATCAAACAGCGTATATTTTGTGCTGTTTTATGCATTTGTGACATGTTTTTTCCCCCCTCCTGCAAAAATTACATTTTACGGTTATATTCTCCATCTGTAAATGTTAGAAAGTCGTGCAAATGTATCCATTTTGCTGCTAATCTTCATATTGAACGAGCGCTGCTGCGCGCATGCGCGCCAAATAGGTCCGCAATAATTATATACATTTACACTAAAATATACATTTTGCTTGGAAAATTAATATGCAATATTTTATAACTCGAGGATTATCTTCTAATTATAATAATTTATCTTTAGGATGTTGGATAAGTTGCAGTGAACTTCTAGCTCATTACACTCATATATTTTATAGGCTACTTCTAATTAAAAAAAAAAGAAATTGAACAGAAGTAGCCCAATTCAGGGAAGAATTTTTTTTAAGAAACTAAATATATAAAGATACAAAATATAGTTTTGGGTATAGGATCTATGCTACGTAATAAAGATGATGTATACTTATTTAGAATGCTGAGAATTACAGCTTTTAATGCAATAATTTTTTTTTGAGAAAGCAAGAATTCCCAATTTTAAATGAGTGGTTAGATTTGGTTTCCAAAGTACATTAAGGAGAGGATAACATTAAATTAGGAACAAATGTATACATTTTGAAAAGATATGTGCAACTCTAAAATCAAAGAATATTCCATAAAATAAAGGAATATATATTGGCCTACATGTACTAAATTTTTATGTAACCTTCCCTTTTATTTCTTGTTATTTGTTATTTTATTTATTTACTTATTTAATATTGAATATTTGATATTTGAATAATATTACTTCAATAACTATTAGGAATTATGTGTCATTATAAGAGTTTGATATATGTGAATGTTATATTTTTATTTATTTATTGTATATGTATGTGTTGGTGGGTATTATCACATATATATATATGTGTGCTAAAATATTTGTTAGTTGGACATTATATGTCCCTTATTTAGAATTTTAAACCTACAAGTGTATTTGGGGTAAATCAAATGTAGGCTAATATACTGTCAATTACTAAGCTCAGATTAATCTTACCAGTTAAAATTTATACTGTGCTTTTGTAATTATTTATTTTTTGATTTTGTGATTTTAACTTTTGCTTTAAAAAGATTTTTTTTAGATTGTGTTCTAATGTTCTTCTAATAATCATAAACATGTACTTAAACAAAAACCAGACAAACTGCCAAATAAAACCAGAGAGAAATGTATTCATAAATCTTTAAAACAATCTAATTAAATCTTGGGCACAAAACATTCAGCCAGTAAAAAAAACAAAAACTGTAGTATGTATAGGTCTATTGTTTTTAATCTATCTATATATCTATATCTATAAATACAGTATATATATACAAATATAGTGTAGAGTGACAGTGTAGAGAAATAATTCTCTGATAACCGAGCCGAGGCACTCCTTAATTAAAATGTCTTTATTACAAAAATGACATGTCCTAAACGGACAACTTTAAAACGCCTTATATATGTGTCTATATTGTAGCCTTATATAAGTTGATTTTCTGTATACTGTGTATTTATTTTTGGACTAATAGTGTTAATAAAGTCCAATAATGGTATTAGAGAGTGTCAGTGGTAATATCATTGTGTTCTTGTCGGTCAGTGTTGAGGATCTGTGTAACAACTGAGGCTTAGCCTGACAGTTAGCCTGCCCTGGACCAGGCTAGTTTCCCAGCATAAGTTGCCAGGGTAACTGAGTTTGAACTTTTTTAAGTTTGATTTATGAAACCGAATCTACCAAAAATAAGCCTGACTAACCGAAATAAGCCTGGCTTATACTCTAATCTTGGTTTATGGAACAGCCCCCTGGTCCCTTACTGTTTATGTATCTGATGTAAGTGAATCAAATTGTTATAGTAATGGATTACGTGAGAGAATGTTAAGAGAAGAATCTTACTTTTAGCATTATATACCGGTAATATGGCGGCATTCCTGAGATTATGAGCATGCACACTCGTGATATCTTCATTGTAATATTATTATTTTATTCCATTGTTAGTTTCTCTGGCTGTTATTTGTTCCCACACCTGTTTCTGTTCTACTCATTATCTCCCTGCTTTATATACCCTTAGTTGTCCTGTGTTCTTTGTCTGGTCTTGTCTATGTTTTATGGTTGTATAAAACCATAAAAAGAATATGGGAGTATTCTCTGTGATTGTATTGTTAAATTCAGTTTATTTCAGCGAATCTCTGGTGTCCTGTGCTTCCCATCAGCCTAACGTGACAGCAGTGTAGACAGCTTAGTTGATTATAGTGATTATAATAGGAGTGTTATACTATTGTCACAGTGCTTGATTATAATTTATTTCAAATTTGAATAATCTTTTTGTAATCTGCTGCAAGGATTAAGTATCTTAATTTACTGAAGCATAAAATAACAATTAATTGTTTTTTATAATTAAATATGTAGCCTATAGACTAAATACAATATATAAAACAAACAAAATACATATTTAAAAAATAAAGTAAATGCAATATATATTTAGCATTATTTATATTTCGCAATTGTAAGAAACAAAGTAAACATGCAATTGTGAAAGGAAAAAATATGAATTTCGAGATAAAAAGTCACAATTACCCTTTTTTTTTTATTCCGTAGCGGAAACCAGCTTCCATAGGATTTACGTTTTTGTGGTCAGTAAAAATGATTCATAATTTTTCTCAATTTTTCCACCAGTGCACAGTGTGACAGAGTTAATTTTGGTCCATGAGTGCATCAGTGGAGAATGGAAAGACATGGAATCTCCCTGGTAAAGCCCTGCCGGGGTGTTTGAACCACAGTCACCTCCGCCCCCCAAAAATGCACTGATCCATGACCACCAACGTCCTGAATCAGTTTATCATGTGACTGTGCTCTTTTAATGCTGTTCTTTAGGATAATTTTAGATTTAACAAACCCTAAGATAACATTTGTGCTGGTCCTTCTGTACTTAAAGAATAAGAAAATATATGCGCTTAATCAGACTACAGCTGTCACACACCTGTAAATCACTTTTTTTATTTGCGTTTTCTGGTGTATAATGACTAGATCCACACAGTGGGTTTTTAATGGTTTGATCAGGGCACTTTGCAATGTTATGAAATCCCTCTGAATACCTCAGCTGTATATTTATGCACCTGGAGCACCTGTGCGCTGTCCTGGGGCCCTGAAACACTAGACACCATTCACTGCTGCTGTTTTTCATGTGGTGTGTAATGGCTTGGAGACATTAAAATCCACAGATCAGTGTTACTGAGTTATCATCCTGGCTAGTCAGGAATCCCCTTTTGGTTTTAGATTAGTTTGTCTCACATGTCTCAGAGTGTGAGGGATAGTCATGCTCCTCTGAGAAGACAGATCTGGATTTCCTGTGTCAGGGGAAGTGAGGGGTCTGAGTCATAATACTCATACACTGGTGATTTTAAGAGGGCAACTGTGACCTTACTAAAAATAAAAATAGGAACATATAGTGGAAAATGCTGGTATGCTCATATCAGATTTGTTTTTAAGGGTTCAGATTTTAAAGGAAGCAGACCCTGCAGGTCCCTGGGGGAGGCCATTTATATAAGTATGATTATAAATCTTTCCTTAAACGTACATATTTCACAGGTGATTGTGATTTAAAGGGATAGTTTACCCAAAACTACTAAATTATTCCAGCATTTATTCACCCTTGTGTTTTTCGAAATCAATCTTAAAAACTTTTACTGTATAGAAGAAGCATAAGAAATAAATACAGGGATTAGCATGACATGAAAGTGAGTAAATGATGACCATTTATATGTGTGGGTGAATTTTTCAAGACATTCCTCTACATAATAATAAGGCCTTACTGAGATAACAGGAAGTCAATCAAATCACACTCCTGTGCATTAAAACAGCCAATGAAATTCACTTTGGTGTAAAATGTAATTGGCTTCAGCTATGGACTTTTTTTGTGAAGAGACGTCTCATCATTGACCACTACAGTCGTGAACTTAAATCAATGCTTTTTAATTATACCAATCGTTGATAATGGATGAACTTGACTCAGGTCCAATCTCGGTCAAAACTGAGAAAATCTCTAGTCTTATTGATTTCATCAGTCTATTTCTTTACTTTTAAATGACTAGGAAGGAACAATTCATTTTTTCTTTACTTTGGTTCAACTACTTTTTGGCAAGATCTTTTCAGTTTAGTATATATAGTCCTCAGTATATTTTCTCTGTACTTTATACACCCCTAGTACTGAAAGAAGAAAGCTGAAAAGTTTAAAAAGTTGATATGGTTGTGAGCACTGTCTAATATTGTTAAATATTTTAATAGCAGCAATGTGTAAACGTGGACACTATAATGTAAAATATCTTGTAACTATTACATAAACAAACTACTCCTTGTAATAGGAATCTTAAACACAAGTGATTTCCCTGCTCCTGCTCTCAGCCCAGGTCAAAAGGCCACTGTAAGCTAACTTGGTGTCTAAGAGCTGTGCATGGTGTAATTTTCAACATTTCAGCACCCAGTGAGGCAGAAAGACAGCTGTCAGCACTGCAGATATGCAGAACGGGTCCCCTGTGGCTCTGGATTACATATGCTAAACAATTAAACCATTCACTTTCACTTCCACCCCAGAGGTCATGAATATGCAAAACGCTCATTAAACGGTTCTTAATTAATGCTTTGCTCTTTTATTTTCTCTGTAGACTCCCTATTGATTATCCAGTTCTTTCTCAAGTGCTTGTTCTATTCTAGACTGATATGCCATCATATGACCTCACTTCAAAATGTCAATCACAGTAGCCCATTCTCGCTCTCATTCAATCCTGAAAGCACAGCTAGTTTCTGGCTGACATCATCCCCTATATCAAACACACTTATTTGCCTCTGGCTAATACAGTACATTGTCATGTTAAATTGCCTTTGTTCTCCAGGAAACCCATTATCTTATTCTTTTTTAAGACGGGCTTATACACAGATCACAGGGATAATTTGCCCCAAAAAGTATTCTGTTATCACTTATTCACCCTCATGTTGTTCCAAACCACATACTTTCTCTTGTGGAACACCCCAAAAAAAAAAAAAGTAAGTTTATCAGGATGCCTGAGATGCTTTTTTTAATACAATGAAAATGGAGGAAGACCAGGTCCTCTTTTTTTCAGAAAACAAAAAAGCATCATAAAAGTAATCTATAAAACGTATTCCAAGTCCATACAATACCTTTACGTGACAAACCGACTAATAGTTGTAAATCAATGAAAATCGTAGAAAATCTAGCTTGGCAGCCGTGGTCACCATTCACTTTCATTGTATGGAAAAGAGCAACTTGGACATGCATTAAAGACTCAGTTTTGTGCGGCACTTAAAAAAAACATAAGCATGAGTAAATGATTCCAGAATTTTATATTGTGGGTGAAATATCCCTTAAAGGCTTTTTAAAGAAATGTTTTAGTATGTTTTTCTATGTTAAATGTTAGAAATGTCAAAAGCTTGTTTGCTTTTTGTCTTTCACCCATATAGAATTTTTTTTGCTAATAAGCTTGTTCATTTCAAATTCCATTAAAAGGATTATCCAGATGCAATTACGCAACAGTATTAAAGGGGTATAGATGTAGGAATTGTACTGGTTACAATAACAATCAGAGACAAGGTCACACTGGGTGTTTTTCATACTCAAAATGTGCATGTAATACAAACAAGACTCTCACAGCAAAAAGGTTAAATACATGAGGAGGAGAATTCTCAGCGCATTTCAAAACAACAAGACAACTATTCTCACCCTGGCCCTTTCACCGTCCAGCCATCCCCCACAGGAGTTGGTGGGAGTCTCGTGAATAATGCAGTTCTCCTTTAATTAATTCAAACCTGCTTTCAGAACACAAAGACCCGAGTGAGAGAAGAGCAAGTGTAGGGTTTAAACTTTAAAGAGCTCTTAACACACAGCCATGCATCAACCATGATGGCCTGAAGGAGTGGAGAACACATTCTTAGTTCTGATAGAACCAACCAATGAACTGTAGAACCAAAGTGCATGCGGAACAAAGTTAGAAGAATGGAGCAGGTTCACTACAAGTTAAGAGGTTCGACATGGTGTCGATTTTCTCAGAAAACTGTTTTGCTATTCTTGCTGTAAAGCTATTTGTATTGTCCTTTTAGTGGTGGGATTATAATAGAGAGATTACCGTCTGGTTATTCTGTAATAATTCCTGTGGTCACGTCCTATAGGTCACGTTCCTGCTATCCCTGCTGCGTGGTTCATGTGAGACTTTAAATGGTCATGACAAAAGTTGGACAGACAGGGTTAGTACGCCATTTTTTGCTCCATTGACAGTTATTTAATTAACATTTTGAAGGCCCAGAAATGTAGGAAAAACATTGTGGTTCAACCTTAATTTTATAAAGCAACGAGAATACTTTTAGTGTGCCAAAAAAAAAAAAAAATCGACTTTATTCAGTCATTTCTTCTCTTCTGTATCAGTCTCTGACGCGCATTCACTCATAGAGCATATTTTGTTTTTTTGGAGACAAAAAGTATTCTCATCGCTTCATAAAATTAAGGTTGAATCAATGTAGTCACATGGACTATTTTAACAATGTCTTTCCTACTTTTTTGGGCCTTCAAAGTGTTCATTAAATAGCTGTCAATAGAGCCCCTCCTGAGCCATCGGATTTCATCAAAAATATCTTAATTTACGAGTTTGGAACGACATGAGGGTGAATAATTAATGACAGAATTTTCATTTTTGGATGAACTTGGATTTAAGCATTTTTAAAAGTTTTTTGTTTACTTGTCTATGTTAAATGATTGTGATCTTGTGTTGGGTTACCACTTAAAGGGTTAGTTCACCCAAAAACATAAATTCTGTCATTAATGATTCCCCTCATATCGTTTCACACCCATAAGACTTTTGTTCATCTTCAGAACACAAATTAAGATATTTTTGATGACGCTTCAAAAAGCTGATAAAGAGATCGTAACTAATTGTGATGTGACATGGGAAAACCCATCACATGGTGAAATTTTACCTATTTCAGGTTTTGATACCATATTAAAGCTGGTTTCAATCACTTTCCAAATCTGTTTTTATTTCTTTCATTGTATGCCGGTAACAAAAGTTATGGTTATCTGAAGTCGGCTGATCGCTATGATTTTCAGGAACGGAATTTTGAGAAAAAACGGTTTAATTAACCGTCACGTCCTGCTAGCGGGACGACTGCCGCTCTTTTTTATTGCCTTTTTTTCATATCACATATTTTAGTAGTCATCATAGATTAGGTATCATTCGAAAGCTTACGAACTCAAAAATCATCCTGTGAAACAAAACCGTTTTAAAATTGGATTGAGATGCGAGCAAGATCTTTTAAGCGAGCAGCTACTACAGACAGTTGTTTTCTTGTGCTTCGCTCCGCATCTCACGATAATGTTATACCTTTTATTCTAGATGGTATGTGGTTTATTTTGAAAGGTATCTTTGTAGTGTTAAGAGAAGGAGAGCTATGGGCGAATTTTTTTTCTTCTTTTTTTTTGCACCTCCGCCGGGCATCTTCTTAAAGAGAAAGATACAGTCTTTTCAGTTTGCCACTATAAATCGCTATTTTTCTGCACTAAACTAGTGCATTTTGCCTAGATATATTTAGAGATGATAGACAAGATGTTATAGAATAATAATTTAATGAAAACCCAATTTTGACATTCGACTTATTTTTAAAACTTAACAGCGACAGGTTTTTCTAGATCGCATCACAATTGATATGAATTGAGTGGTTTAGTCCAAATTTTCTGAAGAGACTTGATCGCTTTATATGATGAACAGATTTAATTTAGGCTTTTATTCACATTTAAACATTGATCAGCGAACATTAACAGAAGCTCAACCGAACCTGCTTGAGACACTAGAATAAACCTCATTGGTTCTTGAGGAAGCTCAAACCTGCTGCGTAACACAAGAATGAACATCATTGGTTCTTGCACGTCATGCGAACATTCTGTTTACCTCAACTGATGTGTGTTTTGATGAATGTTTCTACCTGAATTCTGCCTAAATTCAATCTGTTCATCATATAAAGCGATCGTGTCTTTAGAAATTTTGGACTAAACCACTCAATTCATATAGATTAGTTTTATGATCTCTTTATGAGCTTTTTGAAGATTTCACCAAAAAGATCTTCCTTTGTTTTCCGAAGATAAACTAAAGTCTTACGGGTTTGGAACAACTTGACGGTGAGTAATTATTAACAGAATTTGGATAATTGAATCAACTGTCCCTTTAATGTCCAATGTAAAATGTACATTACCATTCAAAAGTTTGGGGTGAGTAGGATTTGTAAAAAAAAAAAAAAAAAAATTAATACCTTTGTTTATTCAGGTTCCATTACATTGTTTAAAAGACATTAATGACTTTTACATTGTTATTGTTATTATATAATCTTGAAAAAAAATGCATCACAACATCCACAAAAATATTAAAATAACACCAAGTAACTTTTCCTATTCGGTCGCCCTACTGGTTGGAAACGAAATTGTCCATTGCTGTCGTAAATAATTTAGCCTACCGTCGCACGCACGCTCGCTGTTTATCCAGCACCGGCTTTAGAATGAACGATGTCCACAGACAAGGTAGAGTATGTTACATGATTTCATGAAAGGATGATGTATTGCGACATCAGAAACGAAGAAAAACGAAATAATGACTATTGTAGCGCTTGACGTAAAGCAGTCAAATTTTGTAGTTCTTTTTGTGGTTGGGTTACTACCCGAAACCCGAAGTTACATAGTGCCAGTAAAAGCGATACAGACTCCGTCAGGCTATGGCAGATGTGTCATTTAACTTATTTTAAGTCGATGTACCATCACAAGGGTCTTGGAAATATATTATGAAGGTTGAAAAACTACATAGTGTTACTTTAAGCAGAACAACTGTTTTCAACATTGATAACCAAGCCTATTAGAATGATTTCTGAAGGATCATGTGACACTGATGGCTGGGGTAATGGCTGCCGAACATGCAATCACAAGAATAAATTACATTTTAAAATATATATTTAAAAATAAAATAGTCATTTTAAATTGTATATTAATATTTCACAATATTTTTGCAATTTTTACTGACCCCAAACTATTGAACGGTAATGTAGGTCTTGAAGCAAAACAATCTGACAACTACTAGTCTAGATTTTGTAGAGTGAGAGTTCTAGTACTTCCTGTATGACATCACTGTGTTTGTCTCATTGATTGAGGGTCCCATTGTCACTGACAATAGCAGTAAAGCAACTAGAGACAAAACAACCAAGAATGCACCAAGTTCCCTCAATGCGGACAACTCGGCTGCACACAGAGGGAGGAACATATGGTCAACAATACATCAACATCTCTCCTCCGCCCCCCATGACAGACACAACACTTTCTACTTCAACTCGGACTCCTTTATCAGTAGTCAACATCCACAAATCAGGTCTGATGTGGTTCATTATACAGTCCCATCGCTAAGGCTTATCAAAATAGGAAGTGTGGAAATCCATGCAGACTTGTGAACACACCACACGCCCATTCACTGAAGGCGTGGAGTCAGTGGTCACATCCGTCTCTCTCAGCTCTATGTGCTAAAAGTAGATCCTTTAAGATCTACCATTCCAATCACATGCAACACGACTGCTCCCTAATTACTGTAATGAGCATGTTGAGAGGAAAACACCACACACAAACAAACGGCAAGAGCAACGAAGGGAGGACAGAATGAGACCAAAACAGAAAAGGGTGTCAGTTCCTCTGAGTTATTGAGTGTGTTTACATGTAAAATCCATTGATTACGCTAAATAAGATTACAAGATTTCATCAAGGAATGGTCACATTGACACCTTTTCTGCGCTTTAACGCCCTTATTCGATACAGTGTGCATTTCTGTGGACATTTTGGCCAGACCAGAAACAATTTTTATATGTAAACATGATTTTATTTTTTAATGATGTGCTTTTTTATAGTATCTATTTTGTTGTTCTTGTTCTAAAATTAAAATATACTAATAATACTATATACTAGTCAAAAATACAAATTTCATAGCTTTCTCTCAGTCATCTACAGTCAAACAATAGTCTATCTTTAATGGAACCTTCTTTTGTTGAGCAGGAAGGGGTGAGCGGAGATGTCAAGCCTCAACCCCCCTGCTACCCGCAGTGCTGTATTCAGCCTGAGTCGAGAGTGAGATTTGTGACATGTTAATCACAAATGTATTAAAGTCCTCAGCAGTGGCTGCCACTGTTTTCCACATGAGCAACTCCAAAGACAACAGATGCTGCTGCTGCGAAACTTTATGAAACACACACACACACACACACACACACACACACACACACACACACACACACACACACACACACACACACACACACACACACACACACACACACACACACACACACACACACACACACCCTCCTCACAGCAGCTACTGTCAGCTACTGAATCTAACACACAAAGTGTCACAAACAGTTTGCAAGCTTAGACAATCATAATTGGCATTTTTTGTTGTTCAAATAGCCAAAATTATACTTACTTTATATATATATAATGCAAAAAAAAAAAACTTTAACTAAATAAATGAGTTACTTTTCTTACCTGGCTTAAGGTTATAGTTTCTCCAGGTATGTAAAAACTGAATATTCTCCTTATGCAGTCTGTAAGAGTTTCACAGTTTCACAGCAAGCATAGCGATCTAGTGCACAGATTCACACTGATGGACAACAAGACGTGCGTGAACGACAATCCTGTTATGTTGCCACTGACCTCACACTATGAACTGTGCCGGTGTTTTTCAGGCAGTCTTACAATCTCCTTCAAGTCTCTCTCTCTCTCTCTCTCTCTCACTCTCTCTCCTAAGTTCAGCCCCAAAGGGAGTGATTTAGGATTTCCCAGACACACCCTCTCCAATGGGCGGAACTTGAGGAGTCATCTCATAACCGACTAGCCGGCCCCTGCCCCCAGCAGCTCTCTCCTCTGTCATGTGTCCAGTCCGCACATTACTGGCGCCTTTTTGAAAAAGTATCACAGTTTCTGTTATGTGTCAAATTAATACTAACAATTAAAATATCTGAACAACTGAAATAGTTCAAAATAACTTTGCAACTAACTCTCATTCATTTGCAACTACATGTAAACTAACTCAGAGTATTAGTAGACTGTTAGGTTAGGGTTAGGAGAATAAGTTGACATGTACTTGCAAATTTACTTACAGTCAGTAGAATGTTGGGGGACCATTAAAATAAAGTGTTAGCAGATATTAAGCAAACAGTCAACTAATACTCTGAGTGGTAGTTGACATGCAGCTACTTGTCAAAAGTGAACTATCAAAATAAATGCTGCATCACAATTTGCATACTATCCACCCTAAATAGTCTTCGAAATTAGAATTAATGTGTCCTAAATCGTAGTATTTTAAAGTGAGTATTCCAAAGTATTCAATGTGCTACTGCATTTCTCTCAGATACAGTTGTAAATTAAATTGAATGTGGAGGATTTTAACTGTGGATACTTTTAGTGCATAGTATATGTAGGCAAATTGGGACTCAGCAAAAGTGTTACCAAATGCATTTTCAGAAATGGCTAATCGGAATAGCTAAATGTTTTTTTTCTGTTGTCTCTGAGGAACAGAATTTCCCGTCTCTCTGTCCTTGGTTCCACTTCATTGTCAGTGGGACGATAACAAATGACAAAGGCAGAGTTCCTTCCCCAATGATTCAGGGAGAGAGATGGGGCGCGGTGTGATCTGACTAAAGGCTAAGGAGAGCGTGATGATCATGCAGGTGATTCAAAGTTTGTTTTGTCACTCAGTTACCAGGATTAACATCTATTGTTAATCCTCACATAACAATAGATACCCATAACATGCATAACAATAGCTATCTTCTTTGGGTTGCTGTGCAGACTATATATACACAGTTAGCTAAATGAACAGATGTTTAATGTTTCTATATTGTTTTTTTAGGATGAGTGGTACTCTTTACTGACCAATCAGTATCTGAAACCAAAACTCTCCATTTTAAAATAAAAATTCCAGTGTTGTAGGGTTACATTTACATACCAAAAGTGCATAAACACTAGTGCCACAAAATGAACTCTCTAGCTAGCCTACTAACAAAGTGTGTGCACTCGCACTGAAAAGGAGACATCTGGATTGAAATAGGCCTCCTTAAGTTACAGCACACCTGCCTAGAATACCATTCGTCAAAGTGTCAAAACCAGACATTGTCATGAAAATAGAGATATATATCTGTCAAAGACACCACTCAAAGTGCTATTATCAATCTTTGGCTCTGTGCAATTAAACATGCACACTTTGAAATTGAGCATTAATTATGTGACACAGGCAATAGATCACTAAAAGGGAAGAGTTATGGTGAGTGTGTCAACATGTCTGGCTTGTTCAGCCCTGGTGTCCTCAAATATGGTAGACACAACCAAAGATAACAATATCCGTAACAAATAAATGGCAAGTCTGGCAAAACACCTTCACATTAAGTAAATTCGGGTTGGATGAGCCACATTTGAAGTCATGGTAAAATAGCTGTGGTCGCACATCAACTGAATTCACATTAATGCAATTGCAATGTTGCTTAACAACAGTAATTATCTCTGTTTTAACTTGACAAACAACTCGCTTTAATAACAAGTTCTTCTTTAACTTGACTTGTTTTTTCTCCTTACTTCATGTTTCTTTGTCACTCAGGCGTGTAACATAAAGTAGACCTGTCTGCTGCTTGTGATGTCAATATCTCTACTGTGGTCAGTATTGCAAAATCTCTAGCGCTTGACACATTTCCACTATTGCATGGCATTTGCCTTTATGAGGGCCAGCCCTAATGCCAATGATTGAGAGCAGACATTCTTTGATTTAATCTGATGATCTCATCTCCTTAGGCACCTTAACATGGAGTCCGCATGCCTGGCCGGACCACCTTCAGCCCCCAGCATAGCAGCTCCGACTGGGTCACAGAAGACACAAGTAACTACAACACCTCATACACAGTGCTTTGTTTGTAACCATGTGTCTGATGTAATCTGACCTCAATGATTACAATGTTTGCTTTTTTATTTTTATTTAAGAACCAAATTCAAGTATGTCCGCATGACTATGGAATTTTTGCGGTTTTTGTTTTCCTCGCAGCATCAAATATGAGATTGTCATAAGTATTATGTTGCAGTTCCCAATAAAGATACAAGGAAATTAAGTAACTGTTTTTTACTTACCAAAGCTAATTTGGAGCTTGGTGAATTATTCTTAATCATGTGGAACTATTTTTATGTATTTATGTGTACATAAAATTAAAGAGATGAAAGATGGAAACACATCTTTGACTTTGCGCTGCCAAACGTCTTCCAGAATGCCTCAAGATGAACATAAGACCAAGCTCATGTCTCTCAAACAGACACAAGTGTCCCTCAGAAGGGATCTAGAGCTTGTCTAATTATTTTCTTCTTGTGTTTTTGTGAAAGGGAACGTGTTGCCTTTCTTCATTCTCCTGGTTCCACTCAAGGCTGAGGGTAAGAACAGTTATCAAAGTATGAAATGTAAACTGCCTCGCCCAATTCCACAACATGTAGTCTAATCATCACGTTTTCAACAGGAAAATATTAATTTCCTCTCATGACTGATTTTCTGAATCATAAAACCATGGACTGTACGTGATGTGATAATTATTATTTATACACTGACTTTTACAAACTTTACCACTCAGACTTTTAAGAATCTTTATAAAGTCATTAAGAGGGTAATGGTGCCTGCATAATTCCATTGTGTACACAGGGAGAATAACTATAAAGCCTTATTAAACTGTTACTGGATAAAACCCAGCAACAACTTGCTCCAGTCTTATCAGCTTTATCTTAGAGCCTGTGCCTCAGATAAACGTGATGTGGAATCTGCTTGTCATGGCTGGTATTTTCCGACACCGGCACTATCAGCAGTGAGCAATGAGCATCACTACATCTGACCTCTCGGTTTACAGTCTAGCTGTCATCAGGGGAGTTTAGCTGCCACTTACACATGGACAAGCACACTCATATCGATGGACTAAATGGCCACTGGTGGCTGGTTGTCCGGTTCCTGCATTCTTACTTGCATAAGTGTAACTCTATTCCAGGTCGCTGGATAAATATGGAGTGAAAGTAAAATTATCTTTACTAAGAAAGAGACTTCATATAGACTGTAACATATTTCATATTCAAATTCATATGGTATGAACAGCCACCAATAGCTCACATAAATTTCATGACTTTCTAGATTTTGTCAAAATGACGTTTATTAAGATTCTTTAAATTTTTATTTATTTAAAATTAAATATATAATTTTATATTTACCTTTGGACTGATAAAAAAGGTAATATTAAAAAAAAGGTAATTCCATGTTTTTCATAGTAAAATGGGATGTTTAATAAAGAAAATAGAAAATAGGCCGAAAGTATAATGATGTATAATGCAATTTGTGTTCTTGCATTAAATCAAATATTGCATCTGCAATATTATACTAGAGACTTTGGGCATGTTGTCGAACTTGGCAGAATGCCAACACAACCCTCCTCCTAAACCTATTTAAACATTGTTCAGAAGAGTAATGAACACTTTCTACAGGTGACATTTGTCTAGCAGACAAGAGAGCCTAATGCAGGTATCTGAAAAGCTTTTCACAGAGCAGCAGCAATGGCTACTTTATGTCCCAGTATCATCCGTCATGATTTATTTTGGACATGTATTAAATTTCAAAACAGAGTTTTTTAAAGAGGGGGCCCAGCTGTTCCTTCTGGCTGGGAAATGTGTTTACATTTATGAAATGTTGGCACTGAGCTGGATGTGACTGATGGGTGAAGGAGCAGAATGCCAGCTCTAGTCTCACACCCAGTGTGAGCACAAGGACAGGGAAGCGTTTTCCCACAAAACGCCCTAGAAACGCCCAGAATATAACCAAGAGTCACCCTGGGCTTTCATCTGACTGTGATGAGCTTTCTCAGAGGATCAACCCTGGCTCTCAAAATATTTATGATTCTGCTTCTTCTTTTTTTCTAATGCTTATGCAGGATTAGGCTTTACAAAACACCCAAAGTGCTTAATGAAAGAACTGCATAACTGGGATTTAATTTGAGCATATATATACTCTGTAATTTAACCATTTTTATGTCTTCATCTTAGTTTCTGCTAGACTAAAAAATAAAATACATAAAAAGTAAAATAATAATAAACACAATTATGAAACCCACCTAGAATGATTAATTGCCTACCTTGGCTATCATGTAGCTCAGAACTGCTTATGTATGGAATTTTATATATGGTGGCATCCCTTTTGAATGAATCTGCAGTCTGCACTGAGAGCAGGGAAGGCAGTGAGCCAACCACCCATTAAATAGCATGCTTTATTTAATAGTATACTCCAGCCCTTCTACACAAGAGCAGCCTGTCATCGATTGAACATCACTGCAATGCCGTTCTCCAAATACATGCGAGTACTGTTTATGAACTGACACATTTTTCAACTACACAAAAGGCTCCAAATAAAATACAGTAGTGCCTGAAGTGTCTTTTAAACTAAACATCTCTGTGTTCAACAGATGACAGGTTTGGCACAACATGAGGGTGAGTAAATAAATGACAGACCTTTTTATTTTTTGGGGTAACTGGATTCTTAATGCTTTTTAAATATGCACTTCTACAGGTAGAAATGCTCGGGACATGGATTTCAAACAACTACCTAATAAAGTAAAAACATAAAAGTCATGTGTTCATAGTTCATGTGAACTGATTTTTATGGGAAATTGTAGTGTTTTGATGAATAAATAAATAAAGCTTAATTAAATATATACTTTTTGTATGTAGTATAACATTTGAAAACAGTTGTTACAATAATTTTGCTAGCTGTCTTGGAGAAAACCGCGTTTTCTCATGAAACTATCAAGATCTCTCACAAGGCCGCAGCAATGGAGACTTGTACCTCTCTTTGCACGGAGCATGGTGGTCTATGAAATTGCATGTGTAACATTTGCATTTCTCACAGGAAGTGAAGACTACAGGGGTTGAATGGAGACTACTAGAATAGGCTGTTAAAGTTGTTGAAACTGGTTTAATCAGACCACCTATTGAGTCCTCAAACAGCCCAAACATTTTAGGAAAACAATAGTTATTGTCCTCAAGCACGGGACCATGCCAGTAGAGACCAGACGTCTTTAAATCACTTACTATACCAGAATACTACGTTTTCAGACTACTTAAAACTTTTGCCTATGTTGTACTTGTAAACAAAAGTTTGTGTTACAGATTGCTTGATTTGTAGTATAAAATAATCCATGCATTTGTTCAAAAGCTGTTCAAACTATTCCTTAAGGTTACAAAGCTTGGAGAGAATTTTATTAGCAAGCTCGCTGATCCAAGATATCTAATTCAACGGCCCATTTTCAAAAGTGTCAGAGTCTCTATAGCAATGGAGTCGAGGTAGTATGTTATGCCTGGGAAACGAGCCTCAGCCTGTGAGCCCACTGTTTGTGTGTGTGTGTGTGCCTTGACATGCTTTAAAAGGACTTAATTACACACAGTGGAGGGGTGCCCCCATGCACAGCAACGCTGACTGCCGGGATTATGGGATCTGCGAAACAGTTAATAATCACCTGGCAGCTCCTGAACACAGCAGCATGTGTCTGCTCCTCCTCTACATAGACACGCGTCTGTGTCTGTTTGATGGAAGGTTAGGGGTGGCAGTGTTGCCAGATTTTGCTAAAAAAGACAAGCAAATTGGTATGACAATACAAGTCCAGAATAAGCAACCTGCCTATAAAAGCTAATAAGCGACAAGTAATTTTTTCGTGCTCTCGTTCGAGTGGCTCTTGAGAATCTTATTTATTATAGAGTAAACTTGAAGTTTAGACTTATTTTAATGCATCATTTTTTTTTTTTTTTTTAAATGTTTACTACAACAGGCCAACGAAATCAATAATTAAATCAGTGCACAAAAAGTGCACATACAGCTATTGGTCAAGGGGCATTTTTTCTTGTATTTGTTTAACAGTGGATTAGAAGAGGGCCTGAGAAAGGCAGAAACATGGGAGAAAAGGAGAAGCAAAGGAGAAAAGGAGAAGCAAACTTGCAAACAAGCATACGATTAATGACACAAAGTAAACCTTGGCTCAAATGGCAGGTGGGAATTTTTGTATGATGGCTATTATTGTTCGTTCATAATTGTGGGGCAAGCACTATCAACACCAAATACGTGACAGTATTTTGTAAATAAACCCCATAAGAATGCAGCCTGCAAGTTCTCATATTAATAAGCGACCAGAGTCCAAACTCAGAGTCACTTATAATAACTAATTTTAACTTAACATTCCATGTTTTTTCAAAGCAGCTTTACAGAAAATTGTGACTTAATGTCTAAAGCCACACATGAGTGACACTGAGGGGAAAAATGTTTACATTGAATGTACTTATGTACTTACTAAATACAATCTAGTTACATGTAATACTAGGTCGTGTCCATCGAATACATGTAATGATGCCATTTTCAGTCTGTTAGTAAGACAATAAGTCAATCTTAATATGAGCTGACATGGTAACACTGAGAGGTGTATAGTCGGACTCGGACGGAAGGATGTCTTTGTGTATGAGTGTGCGGAAACAAGTCCATTCATGACTCGCTATCAGTGTTGACAGTAAATGCTTCTTATGTTTCTGAGTGTTCTCTGATGAACCATAATCTCTATAATTTCAGCACACAGACGAGGAGCGTATTGCTTTCAAGGCTTCAAGGTGACTCTTCTGAGATCTTGAGGATAGCATAATTATGTTTATCTCATATCAAAACTTTGCCACCAAGCTGAGTTGGCGTCAAGCTTATATATAGACACTACCATTACACACACAAGGGATCCGTCCTGCACTCCAATGCTTCGTTTGAGAACTAATCCCTGTTGATTTGACCCCATATGTATTTGTCCCCTAGAAATAATGTGCTTGCGGCCTTGTCCTGAACTGCTCTCCCACATACAGGCTTGCTGTGATTAATGAAGCTCTTCAGTGCTGGTCTTTACGCATGGACAGACATGTCCAGTCACAGGCTGTCCAGTACAAGCAGGGCTTCAGAGACAAGAGGACAGGAACCACAGAATCAGCCCAGCTAGAGAAAACATCCATGAAGAGATAAGCTCCTGCTTCTGTTTTTACACCACTGGTTCATGAGGAGGTGTGTGCATACTGCATACAGAGAGGGATACTTTAATGACAGGTTTAGTCCTTGAGTTTAATGATTCTGTTACACCTTTTGTATTTTAAAAAGACCATAAAAGTAGCAGAAGGCCAGTCAGTTCAGTCGGTGGCCATCTTGATGATGCCCCCAGGCAGCTATTGTCTATGTAGTACAAGTACAGCTTCTATCTACACAGCTTTTCTAAAGTTTGGGGCCAGTAAGATTTTTTTTCTTCTAAGAAATTATAACATTTATTCAGGAAATGCACATTAAGTTGATCAAAATTGACAATAAAGACATTTATAATGTCACAAATGATTTCCATTTCAAACAAATGTCTGCTTGCTATATAGTGAACTGAAGAGTTGGATTTATAAAGTTTGTGGCATTATGAGACATTTAGTTGCAAATAAATTTAGATAGCATTGGGAATTTTATATTTTGCTTTGTCACATGAAAAATTAAGTGATTTGCCACTTTATATAAGAACCATTTCTGTCTAAGCAGGTTGATAGTCAAAAACCTGGCTATCCAAGACAAGACAGAAAAAAGCATGTGAGGCAATGGGAACAGGATGAGAAAGTGAGAAATCAGGGAAAGAAGACTTTCAGAAACCCATGGGGCTCATTTATAAAATATTGCGTAGAAACCGTCCTACAATTGATCGTACGATCATTTCTCAAATGTACATCTCTTTTGTAAACCCACCTTGTAAACTGCGCTTAATTCATTTAGAAAACATATAACATATATTAACATATAAAAGAGCACGGGACTGTCCAAATCCTTTACTAGAAAATGGCGAGAGGCCTGCACTCCAGTACTCCGAATCTTTGCCACAAGGAAAAGTGTGTACTTCTGCTTAGACCCTGATGTGGTGCTAAGCACTTTTCCACGCCAAAGACCGTTTTTATACATATGAACGTTGGTGTGTAAAATCAAATCTGTGTGCACACACACTTTATAAATGAGGCCCCATGTGAGAATAAGAAGGACTTAACCTCTTTTTGCTTCACGCTCTTGCAGCACTTGGATGCTAGAGAGAATGTGGATGCGATGGAGACGACTTTGGACCCCCAAACCCAAGAGATCCATCTCTGTGAGGTGCAACAAGTCCTAAAGAGAGACAGAAACACAGAGATGAAGTGGTTTAATGTGTGGTGAGAATAACAAGGGCTAGAACTAATTGCTATCTATTTTTCACACACGCAAACATCAGAAGAGTGAGCGGTTTAAGCTAACAGCGTGTCATTACGGCCCCATGCCTCACCACTCCTCAGAGTCCGCCCTTGTGTGGCTTTCACAACATAACATTCCTTCTGCTTCTGACACAACAAAAACACACGGCTATGTTTTAGAAAGCATCTCTACTTTCATTGTTCCCAGCAGGACAAAACAAGAGCTGTTTAATTGAAGGGTTATGTGCTATTTTCTGCTGTTTAGCATTTACAGCGCACATGCCAAAGCATTCCTTCCAAAATAAACAGTAATAAACATGTACTGCCACAACATTGGGTTATTTGGGACTGCCCATAGTTTGTCAATACAACTAAAATTAGTTCACTCAGTTCCCAATTTGAAAATTATAATACAATTATTTCTTATAGCATTTAAAATGACTGGTTTTAATTTATAGTTTTTTTTTAATTCAGATAAAATAGTAAAAACATAATATAAAGCAAATTCTACTTTTTATAACATGTCCTGGTAATCAAAGTGCTATTCATTCCTATTCCAACTGCCTTTACCAAGTCATTCGTTAAGCGTGACTCGAGGTTCAGTGTGAAATGTGTTGTACTGAATTGGTGCAGCGAGGTGAAGTCGTGTTGATCTAACGCTGGAGAAACAGATGCATGCTGCATTGCTCTCTTTGTGTGTCTTATCTCATCTGCCTCATCCAATGTATTCAGAATCCCATACATCAGCAAGCACTCTTTCCCACTACCATGTCTGTTTTTACAGGCTAGCTTGGAGAAAGAGAAAGGGTGGTGGACAGGGACGGACAGAATGGTAGACTCAAAGAGAGTCAGTGAAAGACAGTGTGGAAGAGAGAGGGGGGGGGCAAAGAGATGGAAAAAGAGGGGATAACATATGCTGGTAAGGGCCTATTGTTCAACTTCCTTCAACCCACAGATTAATCTAACAAGCCATGACAAAGTCTCTGCTCCCTCAAACTCTTCATTTACCATGTGTGGTCTCATATCAATCTCTCAAGCCTAAACTTCAAAAACATGTCACTGAGCAGCTATTCAGACACCTGACTTTGAGTGGGCTTGTAGATATAAGAGATGTGCTACTTTGTTGTTTTATCAGTAGGTTTGTTAATCTTACTCCAGAGGTGGGTGCTTTAAGCATTTGTGTGTATGTGTGCCCATATATACTTGTGCAAAATTCAGAAAAAAATAAAAAAAAAAATTATATGGTACAGTGATGGTATCAGATGACAAAACTATGGTGCTTTGATGATGATGGTGGTGGTACTGAAAGCAGGGTTGCAGAATTGAACTGAGAATGCTTTATAATTCTAATAAAATTCCTGGATCTGAAGTAAGGTATAGCAAACATGGACGCAGAATTGAAATTCTAAATTTAATTGAATGAAGCAGAAAAGAAACATAGATCCAAATAAATTCTGAATTAAGAAAATGAAGAAGACTTAAGGCCATTGCACACTGAGTCCAAAATTTATGCGTTTTTTCATGTTCATCATCCTAAAAATTCGTTACGCACAGAAACCTTGCACACTGAGTCCGATGCGTATTTATTAAACCTTTGCGGAAAAAAACGCAAAAAATACAAAATGGATTCGTCAAGCAGTGAGGATGATTTTGTTGCCCTCTCTCTTCTTAAAAAGAGAGAAAAGAGGAAATATTGGGTCCATCCAATCTTGTGCCGAGAGGAAGGAGAGTTTCAGCTCCTTATCAAGGAGTTGCGAAATTATCCCGAGCGATTCAAAATTTACCTCATAATGTCAATGGGAAACAGTTTGATGCTTTGCTAGCGATACTGGAGCCACATATTAAAAAGAAGACCACCAAAACACACAAGACACACACACACACAACGGCCGGGCAGAAACGCTGGGCAGACAGAACAGCTGTATACAGGTTTGTTTATCATACAGTATTTTGTGCTGCGAGACGATGTGTATCAACTTGTCAGATGCCTGGTTTGTGTCGTTCGCTTGTACGGTGGATCTGAATTGTCAAAAAACCACTCAAAATGCTGGCTGTGGATGCGAAAAACGCAGAAAATCGAACCTGATCCGAATTCTTTTATGACGGACGAAAGTTTCAGAGGCAGTGTGCAAGCATGATTGACATAACGTGAGGTCTAATTTTTTTTTTAACGTGCGAAAAATTTCGGATGCGAATTTCGGACTCAGTGTCCAATGGCCTTTAAGAGTTTAAAATGTGTTTTTATTTATTTGGGGGGAAGCATGCTGTCATACTATGATTCCTATTGATTTTTTGCAATAGATTCTACTTTACGATTACAGTATTCATGCACCATGATAATTTACCTGGTACTATCATGGTAGAAAAACCGGGTATTATAATGGTACCATAGTATATGTGTGGGCAGCTGTAGATTTCAATCGCTGATTGTTTTGTATGTGTGTGGGTCAAAGATATTAGTCACTCAAATCAGTTATAAAATAAAGAGAAACATCTCTTTCATCACCAGTTTAAGTGGTAATGGATACATAATAGCAGTTTTATTGGTGCTGTTCTTCATGCAGACTTTACCCTGCACTCCATTAGATGTAATCAGTGAAATACGATTCAGCATTAATGTGCATTACACAGTGTAATCAGTAAGCCTATAATGGACATTTGGTCATCTCAGTGTCAACACTACTGTTGTTTCTGATTGCTATGTTCATTTCATTCTTGACAGTTGAGTGTCTCTTTTCCTAGTTTTTTTCTCTCTTTCAAAGGATGGGGACCTGGTTAAATTGTAAAGTGGATAATTGTGCGGAAGACAGTGACTTATACTGCTTTTACAAATGTTTTTTTATGGAGTGTACAATAAATTATTTCAGAGCAACTGGACTTCTTTATAGGGCACTGAAAATGAGCCACCTGGGACTCTTGTGTAGCGACAAAACAGGTAGTGGTCGGCAGGTAATTTTCCATTACATACAACTATAATGGTTATGACTAGAATGCAAGTGGAAACTGTTGTGATGATTAGATTATCTGATGCAGGTTGTTTAATTATAGGTGGAGCTAAACTAAGGTGGTTCTCAAGGAGGAGCAGCATTGGACAGTGCTAATGTAAATGGAAGCACACAAAAAAAATTCTAAAATGATTTGATGTATGATTTAGGAGTATTATGCTTTGCTGGACATTAACCCTATTTCTTTCGCTCTCCTTCTGAGTATTTAGACATCAAACAAACTCCTTTAGACACTATCAAATGGGCACAGTTAATTGTATAACCCAAGTTCCAGCAAATATTTCTGTGTAAATGTAGAGTGAAGTTTAAAGTTTAGGATTATCCGTGTAATTAAGCTCTTTTGTTGGCAGTAGCTGAAGTGTAGCGCTATGATCAGAGTCAAGCGTGCATACTGGCATCTGTAAACCACAAAAATGCTTTCAGAATCTCCAATTTGCTGCTGTTTCTGGACGAACTTACATTCCAGGTGGAATGTGCTGCCAAGAAAAAAAAGGCTGAAAATACAGATGTCAGATCAGCTGGTCTACATTCAGTAAGATGCTGTGAAAGGAATCTCAGCATGCTTTCCCGAGTTTAATCACAAAGTTTTAATTTCACTTTTCTGTAATGTTTACTGATTTTCAAAGCTCACTTTGAACAGCTCCATCAGTTGTTTATGGCTATAAATTAAGACAGAATCACAGACAGTCATGGAATTTCAAATGACTGTTTGAATAATTGCACAGTAGTTTAAATGCTGTATGTGGTATGCAGCACTGTGTGCGTGTGGTGGTGTGTGTGTGTGTGTGTGTGTGTGTGTGTGTGTGTGTGTGTGTGTGTGGTGTGCGTGTGCGTGTGCGTGTGCGTGTGCGTGTGCGTGTCGTGGTGCGTGTGCGTGTGTCTAAACTCACAGTGTGTGCTGACTTTACCTCCACTCCATCATATTCTTCATCGAATAGCGTGCAGTACTGAGGTAAGCCCAGTTGACTTAGCCATTTCGAGATGGACATGTGCTTCATGATAGAAATGTATCCAAGTGTTGCCTCAAAAATTCTCCGCATGGAAGGCTAGGAGAAAAGCAAAGCATTTTTTGCGTTAATAAAGTGATTATTTGAGCCTTTTTTAAATGAAAAAAAAAAAACTAGATGGATAGATAGATTTCAACTTGTTTCATGATCAACTATTCATGGCATGAGTTATTTAACTGTTGACACATGACATCTGAGTCATTTATGAGCCTTGCCTTCAGACACAAATAAAGCAATCTGTACAGAATCATCTGCTTTCATATTTGACAGCTCATAGAAGCTAAAAAAAAAACATTAGCCCACAATCCAGAGGTTGCAACATTCTGTCTGCACATGATTCTTTCTCTGTGAGCCCTGGGGGTCCGCAAAATGCAAGCACATGGTACTTAAGGTGCACTCCTAAGAAATCTAATAAGCGGTTTGAACAGTTTCATTATGATTAAGAAGTGATTCACGATGCCCTGTTGTGCATGTGTGATGGGTGGAGCACATGTGCATAAATGCATACTGTACATTTTGAATGCGTGTGTGTATGATTCTGGATATCCTCCCTCAAACTGACTGTGAAACCCCACTATGGGTTTATGGTGTTGGCGTACTATACAATCCAGCTTCCCTCAGTTTAATAGCTAATTTATGAGAGGGCAGCATTTCTACTCCCTTTCCTTCAAAGTATGATCGGACAAATCCCTAGAAGTTTATCTTCCATAAGACATTCTGTGTGGGTGCAGTTGTTCACAGGTCAAAAAGATGTATGTCTTCTTTTTAGATTTGGATTCCAACACAAAAATGCAGAGGAATTGAATTCATTAAAAGGCTGGATGAGGCAGCAGTGTTTTTTTTTTTTTTTAGATCTTGGCAAGATATGTCCTATGATTTAAAAGAACACCCAGAGAGAAGACCATTACAGTTATTAGTGTGTGTGTGTGTGGTGTGTGTGTGTGTGTGTGTGTGTGTGTGTGTGTGTGTGTGTGTGTGTGTGTGTGTGTGTGTGTGTGTGTGTGTGTGTGTGTTGTGTGTGTGTGTGTGTGTGTGTGTGTGTGTGTGTGTGTGTGTGTGTGTGTGTGTGTGTGTGTGTATTTATAGACTCTATGGGCTCCACTGGAGAGCAGAAGACCCTGTCACCTTGCCTGAGAGAAGTGCTTTGTCAAGGGTTACTCCTGCCAACAAAATAATCCACTTCACAAATCATAGCTAATCATGCCCTAAACATAATCTCATGCTATATTTGTGTTTCATCATGACAGGGATGTAGATTCAGACCAATCGCATGATAGCTTGTGATATTGCTTTTATACAGCAGTTCAATAAACAAAAGGTAAATAATCAGTAACTTACATTTTAGACACATTTTATTAGGTTACTTTATCTGTTTTTGCTCCACCAATGAAAATAGTTTCAAAAAATTTAATCCCTGCACGTCTCTGAGCAACATACAGTGGTGGTGTTCCTGAATGAATCAGTGTCACAAAGAAAGAATGATTCAATGACTCATTAACTTGTCTCGTCCCTGAATGACTCAGTGTGATTGAACAAATTGGTTGAACGAATGATTCAGTGACTCACTCATAAAGACATTTGTCGCCGCCTACTGTTGTATCAATGTAACTTGTAGTCACTGAAAAATCTCCACCCCATGAACCAGAACTAACTGTTGGAATTATTACTTAAGTATGAGGAATAAAAATAGTGATGTTTTCTTTAGCAAGCAGCATTTTCTGTATGGTTTGCCCTACATTGATGAGACCTAAATTACTGCGCCTACAATTTGACACCAAATTAAAAAAGGTTTGGAGTGGTTCAGTTTCTTAACTTTGTCATCTACCCCTTGAACTTGATCTCGTTTTTATGAGCACTGCATTATTTCATTTTGCAAATGCAGACATGCACCAGTCAGGAAGATCCTGACGTCCCTGTTTTCACAGCAATCAACTCCCATCCACTCTCACACAATCGGCAATAAAAGCAGCTGTGGAAGTGGTGGAACATGGCTCATAAAACTGCTGGGGCAATACAGCAAAAAATGTTGCAGTTAATTCAATATGGGTTGCAGGCCCAGCTGTGCTCACAGTCAGTGTATAGCCCATCCCTGGGGTAAAGCAATCAGAGGAGTAGCTTACACAATTGCCGGGAGGTTTGTTCCTGTCGTGAATGTCAATGCCCCTGTGGCCACATGGAGAGATGTATGGTGGGGCTGACACACATCAGAGGACAGGTTGTTTGGGTGACCAGAAGGCTGACCACCCTTGGAGCACTTAAATCAACAAGTGCCTTTCTCTTTAATCGACTGATAGTTGATTCGGTTTAAATGATATTCAAGCTATTAGCTTCACAGTTTAAATTATATTCATGCCATTAGGTCCAATACACATAGGCCTAGTTTGTTATTTAGTTTTCAAGTCCAGTGCATTTGCCTTTGTATGCATTTGTATAATTAATTAATTCAGTAAACAGTCTAAAAGCTACTAAAAGTATATATACTATTAAAAGTATATATATATATATATATATATATATTATATATATATATATATATATATATATATATATATATATATATATATATATATATATATATATATATATATTATTACTTCAAGTGATGAAGTTGAAGGTGGACGCTGATGATGAAGCACAGTTGTGAGGCTGTTATAAATTCAGTGGTCTCAAGCATCTGCATGATCCAATCTCTTTAAAAGCCACATTGCATAGATACATCCTGACATGGCTTAATCACATTTAGGGTTTAGTATGCACTTGCATCCACATATCAATGTCATATATGATTGTGTATCTTAACCATTGATAGAGTGCTGAACAAGATCATGTTCAACATATTCTTCCTCCACTTCTTCAAGAGTTACTGCATGTTTTAGACTGAAATCAAATATGCTAGCATTCACTATTACTGCAAGGTCTATATACTGTACTTTCTGTGTGGAAAAAAAGCTCTGATGATTAGAAAGCATGCAACAGGAACTAATTACAGCACTCTGTGGGCTGGAGACACGTGAAGTCACACACTGTGTTGCTTTGAACATCCTGTTTGGGATACAGAAGCCCCCTTCCTGTTTCCTCTGTTGTGGTTGCAGATTCATGGTTTTGGAGGGAAAGAATCAAGAGACTGTCTGGCTCCTTTGCACTCCAATGACTTTGACCATTAATTCTTAATTTACTTCTGTTAAAAGTATTATTGTATTTTTTTTGTTTATTTTGTTTACCTGAATTTTCATTAATATTGATTTCCGTTTTTAGACATGTGACAAGACTTAAGTAGTGCAGTCGGTGAAAAGAAGATCTTTATGGTGTATAGGCAGAATATATGTATAGACATATGTTCTGCTATTATGCACATATTCTTATGGGGCCCAGAAACTGTTTTTGAATGTACCCATTTTAGTGACTGTACTAAGGGCACATTTCTCAATACATTTTCTCAAAACTCTTTACACAGTTCTCATAACTAACTCTCTCAGCTTGGCACAGCAGTTAATTTCACATTCAAAATGCACTAGTACTACCAAAACACTTCATTCGTGTCTCAAATCAACTCATTCTTCCAAAACACTATAAGGCTGCCAACCAACAAACATGCTTTTTTTTCTCTCATGCTCTAAAAGCATTAGCTACACATTGATTTCTTTTGTAAAATTTCTTTGTAAAACAAGAATGGCGCACTCTGCCGTTTGGAATTCAATGCAGTATATGTTATAGAAAAAATGATAAGTTTTTCCCTTTTGTATAGATGGTAATGACATTGAAAGACTAACATCTGTGAAGGAGTTCAGCTACATCTAACTGTTTTGATAGCATTTTATTTTTTTGATTAATAATGTATTTCAGTATGGTATTGCTGTAGAAATGTACAAAATTGCTGGCTTATTCAGTTTTGTATTATGTTAGGTTTTAAACTTAAAGCTGCAGTCCGTATTTTTTCCTCTTTGTCGCCATCTCTGTTCGAAAACTGCAATTGACCCTTCGCGTGGAGCTTGATTGACAGGTGTTCTGACCAATCATACTTCGCCATCCGCCATTTTGTCGGACAAAGCAGTCAGGAGAGATAGTAGATTAACATGGGAGGATTTGAACTTGAAAAACTGAATATACTGGCGCCTTTCCGCGGTTAAAACAACATTCCTTCTTATGTTAATTCGTGTTTATCTGATGCTATAAATGAACTAGAAGGAAAAGATGACGCACATCACACATCTGTCACGGCACATTAAAGAGTTACAAAACGGTATTTATTGTTTAAATTTCTTTCAAAAAATGACCATATTTGAAAGGTGAGACTTTGTTTAATATGCTTAATATCAAAAGTAACCGAAAAGTAACCTGGTCTGTCCTGTCTGTCCGCGTGTTGTCAGTCTCCTCTCTGCTCCGCGATGTATTTTTCACTGCGTGAGAACATGGTGAGAGCGTGAGAGCGGTGTAGCTTGTCGGAACATAGCGACAGTAACTAAGGAGGGCGGTCTTTGCGAAGGGTCAATTGCAGTTATTTGCGGAATTATCAACTGTACGTGGGTTGTGCCTCGGCACGGCACAGCGCGGATGAATCCAATGTTTTGAGGAGAATGGGCGGCTGTCAGTCACCGAGGCGGATGTGGATACTGCCATTCGGAATCACAGATTCTACTTTTTGGAAGTACAGTATGACCAAAATAAGAATTTTCACGGAAAATGTCATCTGAACAAGTAACATCCACTTTTGTTCTGACCAACTAAGGGAAAAAAAGCATTGCAGTAAATCGCGTTGATTAAATCTAAAGATCGCTTATCATTTCACAGCAAACCTTACAAATTATAGTTTGTTCTCAAATTGTTAATGTTAAAAACATCAGCATTGCGTGACTACATTTAATGCCCTTCCGATATTTATCCTTGTTTTCGCATGGGTCCGGTTGCAGTCTCTTTTTTTCTGTAGCCACTCTGAAGTCCGAAGTCTTTTGCATTTTACAACGGATGAATCCCCGGTTTAACTACTGGAATTAAAAAAATTATTACAAGCTTACCGTTTTGAATCGAGCTAAGGCAAGCAGAGAGTTTTGAACACTGGCTGGTTATGTACTTGCTCAAATTTATTTTGGATAATTTTTAACCCAAAAAAGTTACGGTCCGGAGCTTTAAATTTAACAGTTTTGAATAGACTATGTAAACGTGCAAATTGGCCTGTAGGTACATAGATTTTTTGCAGTGGTTGTGTCTCAGTGAGAAAACATTTCATGTAATTTGAAAGATGTAGTCAGTGGATGCATTTTGTGCCAAAGCAATTATAAGTGATCCTCCGTTTAGCTCACATAGACTGCTGTTGTGCTGTGTGAAGAGTTTTGCAAAAAGTGACCCAAGTATTGAAAAAATAGGTCCTAGCGATTGTAAAAAAGAAAACTGAAAAAAATTCGGTTCCCCTCAAGTTCACAGGTGTCCTTGCAGAGTACATCGCGGTTGTAAAAAAGAAAATTGTAAAAAAAGTCGGTTCCCCTCAAGTTCACAGGTGTCCTTGCAGAGTACATCACTGTGGACATGTTCCACTAACATCTGAGAACCATAAAGTGTACACATACTTAGAGTCTATACTAAACCTGGGTTATCTTGCTTGACATTTTACACTGCTCATAATTTACCAAGGGTTAACCATTCCTGACGTTTCACACTGTAGCTACATTCCTAAACCCTGGGTTAACATACTTCTTTGCACATTTGCAGTGTCAGTGTCACTGATTGGACCAACTGAATGGATTTTTCAAACTATAAAGGTAAGAATGAAAAGGTTTCTTCTTCACTTGAATTTTCACGTTTTCCGTCGCCATTTGACATTTTTCCTTTTAAATGCTAGAACAACTGTTTATATACAACTCGCAGTGTTTCCAAAACTGCCCAAAGCACACGATTGGTTGTCAATTGCTAAGCATCTAATCGTAACATTCTAACACCACATTGTTTAACAGTGCAAACTTTTGGCACTACAATGCAGGGTTAACCTCTGGAGCAGGGTTTCATAACCCCGGGAAAGACTTCTGAATTAAAAATGGAAATGTTCTTTTACACAGGGATAAAAATAAGGTTTAGAACGACGAAAACCTGGGGTTGACTGCACAGTGAAAAGCCCTTTTTAAAAAATGCTCAAATAGTTTTCTGGAACAGTTCACAAATGCGCAAAATTTGCCAGTCTAAATACTACACTTACAGCTGTTAAGCCTTTAGAATGCCAACAAACATGCCACAGAGAAGAGCTAAAAAGTCCAGTAAATAAGATGAACTGAGCAATTTAAGCAATTTTTTATCTTGATAGCGCTGATTAAGAATGTCAGTCCTTTATGAGATGACACGATTTGATTGGACGTCTGCATTGAACTGTCAGACTTGAGGATAAGAGAGGAGAGTGAACCCAGAATCAGTGACATCATTTTTCTGAGTTAAGCATTCCAGAACGACACATGTGGGAGATCTCACAAGTCAAGAGCACACGCAGCACTGATTTATTATTATGTTCTATATTGCACATGTGCATGCATGTGTGTGTGTGTGGTGACCGGCAGGATTGAGATTGTTACATATGTGACCTCTATGACTTGAAAATGTGGGTGTACTTATGAGTCTGTAAGTGAGATAATATATGCTGTGTCAGATCAAGACTAGCACACCCTCTGAGATGAAAATGCAGGATTGTTTTGCCCAATTTTGACTCTTTAAATCAACCTGATTGCATGTGTGAAGCTCTTTGACCAAGAAACTCTTGCTAGTTAAAAAAACCTGATGTAGCTTTCAGCATCCCGTGCAGGAAAACCCTCATCCAAAACACTACATATGCTGGTCTTTTCCACAGGGTTGAGATACGATACAACATTTTAGCAATCAGTCAAGATAGTGTGGACATTTTGTCAGTTCAAGTGAAGTGTGTGAGCAGATGTTTTGTACAAATTGTTCCTGTCCTGCTAGTCCTCTCTATCTCGTGTTAACGTCTAATAGTGGGGAGTTTAAGAGGAGGCAGGCACCACTCTCTCCCCATCCACCCTCTTAATCTCTGCTTTTACCATGAGGCAGCTCACCTAAAATACATTTAAAGAATTCAATATAATGCAATAAAAATCATATTTCTTTTAAACATCAGACAGTCATGATCAAATGATGCTTGTATTTGAACGTCTGCAAGATGAACACTGATTTTAAGATAAAAAAAATAGTATGCAAACTAAATATTGTGTCAATATGTTAATGATTGAGTTTTAAATCAAGCAAACCAAGCAACAATAATCACAAAATACGAATAACAAATTCTAATGTGTCCAGTGTATCTATGAAAAGTTTCTTATAACTTCCTTATGAGATAAGTTTTGATTATCTAATGCCTCTTTCTGCTGTACTGCCCCTGTATTCCCCCAACATGCTCCATGTCATAGTTCTGCCTGGGGAGGAGGATGGTCTCCCTGATTCACAACATTCCCGCCGTGCCTGAAGTCCTGAGCTCATGCCACAGTTAGGCTAATAACATTCCCTGGCAAGGCTTGACTCATCCTCACAGACAATCTGCCAGATACTATTGCCATTACAGCTGTTTGGGATACAGTAAACGGTGACTGGAGACGACTTCTTCAAGGTGTTGAGAGAAATCTTGTTCAGCAGTCTGTATGGATCGCATTTAATTATGCTTTTTATAATGCTTCTGATTTTAACATTTAAAATTGTGATGTAAAGTCAGTATAAACTGTCTTTGATAAAGGCCCGTTTACACCAAGGATACTACCTATAATGATAAAAATATAGTTCTAAAAATCATTTTAAATATACAAGTAGAGTCCACTCCACACTACAAATATAACGATAAAGGCACAGAGAAACAACAGTTAGAATCACTTTTAGCAATCAGAATCCTTTTTCAAGAGCTCGAGCATTTATACTGCAACACGCTTAGAAAAAACAGATTAATATCGCCCACTGGTGTGGACGCTAATATAGTTATCACAATAGTTATCGTATGGTGTGAACTGGCCTTAACTCTGACTGTTCAGCTTTATGAAATGCAAAATATCCAATTTCAATGCACATCACATTTGATATACTTTAAAAGGGATAGTTCACCCAGAAATGGAAATTCTGTCATCTTTTACTCAACCTCAATTGTTCCAAACCTGTATGAATTTCTTTCTTCTGCTGAGCAAAAAAGAAGATATTTTGAAGAATGTCGGTAACCAAACAGTTGATGGGCCCCATACTATTGACTTCCATATTATTTTGGTTCCCCATATTCTTCAAACTATCTTCTTTTGTGTTCAGCAGAAGACAGAAATTAATTTAGGTTTGGAACAACTTGGGTGAGTAAAGGATGACAATGTTCATTTTTGGGTGAACTATCCCTTTAAGATACTTGCTTGTATAGATTTATTTTATTGTGTAGATTGTCTTGCAGAGATTGGAAACACACAGTGTAACTTGAGAAATGCACTCTAGGTCAGAGGTCAAGTGGAACTTTCTAACTCCAAAGTTCATTCAGAGTTCTGTCTCCTCCTCAAACAGACTTTCTGGGGACACAGTTGTGGGAAACTCATAGAAATAGCAAACACGTTGTGCCCACAGACCATTTAAAACCATGGTATTGATTTGTTTGCTCAAAGTTAAACGGGACAGGTCCATCAATATCTCAAATTGAATTTAAAGCATGAAAAATGAATAAGCCGTGAAGTCATTATGCTTCTAAGTTAAACACAAAACACTCTTTGCTGAGTTTTATTATTTTAATGTCCTATCGATCAGCTCTTTTAATCAAAAATTATTAATCAAATGATTTATTGTGCTGTTTAATGATGCATAGGCCACATTAGAGACAGCACATACCATATGAGTAAAAAGTAAACAGTCTTTATTTTTTCATTTGAGAGACATGATCTCTGTTTTGTTGCACACACCTGGCTGCCCAGTGGTCAAGAGTTCAGCATCCCACAAGCCACTGCATGTTCAGAGCATGCTGGGTTCTAGCCTGTTTTAAAGCATGGAAAACACCATTGCTAAACTGTCTGCAAAAACTAAGATGCCAGATGCACTGGATGCCTTCAGTGGCATTTATCAGGATGTGAACGACCACATAAGAAAGCTCTCAGCATGCTATACAGTGTATGGTGTGGTTGGTAGCTAAACAATATGAGGCTCTTAAACTCTTTCTCTCTCGCTCTCTCTGTCCTCCATTTACCTCTAGGGCAAGAGTCGTACTGAAGCCAAATAACTTGGACTTTAGGTTCCAATAAAGTTGCACACACATATTTCAATTTCTTTAATGGAAGTTTGCTGAAGCAGCGTGCCATAAATGCAATTTGCATCTAATGTTAGACCTTTGATAGAGGGCAAGCACTCATCCAACAAAGTTTTAAGAGAGTCTCTTAATTGACAGACAACCCTGTGGACAGATGATTTAGTTTCAAAGCACGTCACTGAACCTGCCAGGCATTTTGTCCGTGTCAGAAAACTCAACACTCAAGGTTAAGAGTGTTTTAAATCAAGAACCTGAATATTCTCTCAATATAGCCTATATCTGATAATTTTAGGGCCTATTAGGTATGTTAGGTTAAGCTATTTAGTTATTGGTAAATATTCCAACTTTAATAGCAAGTAGGCTAGCTACATCATTATGCATTTTTACTCTTAAGATTATATAAAGTAGATACTCTGACAAGTCATCGAATAAGACAAGCACAGGCTAAATAGTAAGCCTACTTTTTAGGGGGATAGTGAGTAGCCCTATAGTGACTAATTGAATAATAGTCACTAATGAAAAACTTACAAGAGATAAGAAACATAATGATAGATAGTTCAAACGAAAACGTGCTATGGCATGTCATAAGTTTGCATTTAAAAACGTAAGCTACTCATAATTACTAAACGGCTTTATGGTTACAGGCTACACAAAATCTGTTGGTCACATTTATTATCTAATAAAAAAAGTAAGCAAAACTCACCTTGAAGGTCTCACAGGCGTTTTTACTTCAGTAATAGATGCTTTCCAGTCCAAATTAACCAACTCCCTCAAGAGAGTAAACGCTCAAATGTCAAACACTCATTCTGCATGAATTGTCCCTGCTGTAACTGCTCTCCCCAATGATAAAAGCGGAATGATGCTCACTGGTGACAAATCCCGCAAGGATGCGATTACTACGCGCCTTTAGTGAACGCGCTTTCACTGGAATGCGCGCCGAGATGCTGCGTCGACAGGTCTGCACTCCACGCGCGCGGCATAATATTGTTGTGACTTGTGAGTGATTTCATGCGGTTGTTTGAGCCCAAAACAGTCCCATGTTTGAGCTCTCTGATATATACATATATTAAATATGACACCTATAAGCAATTATTCGGTAAAAAGATCGAAAAACAGATTTGAGTCAATGAGTAGGAACACATTTGACCGTTAATCTTTAAATTGTGCGAGCGCGCGAATTGCTGTGAAGAAGGACTGGGTAAACGACCCCGTGCAGAAATTTTCTATTAGGCTACTTTCTCTGCTTTTCTTGCACGGTGTAACATTTCCTGCTGTGAAATTTGGGTAGCTAACTGCTAGACAATTCAAAATCATTTTTAAATGACTGATGTTTGTTGAAGGCATGCATAGTTAAATTGTCCTATAAAATGTGAGAAATTGGACCAAACCTAGCTATGATAAGCTCCTGGACACTAGGACCAGCAGCTTTTAAAATATGAGTCTGCTTTTGGGCGGTCGGCCAACACTTATTCAGCTCTGAATATTGTTCTGCAGAAGATGTGACCTTAGGCTGTCATTCCCCCTGTATCATAAAGCTCCTTGCCAGACAGAGAAATATGTGATGCATGGATATTAAGTCACGGCTGATGGACTGATGACCGATTCAGATTTAAAGATGAATAGTTGTGTTTTACAATTGCATTTATGATGGACCCTATCCCTATATCAAGGCTATAATAAAAGATGAAAGATCAACCTGCAATCCTTACAAAGCATGTTCAAATTTAATTTAAAACATTTAATGTGTAGGCTATCACATAATAGCAAGAAAGAGTGCAAATTCTTCGGTGGTCGAAATTGTATGCCGTTTAGTTTAACCATTCTGTTAATGAATGATTTGTGAAGCATGTATAATCAGCCCATTCTCACCCCAAGGCGTCACCTAACTGACGCCTTGGGAATCAGTTTGACCATGCTTCAATATTCGACGCTAAAGGCACCCTTTAGCGTCAGTTAGTTGACGCGATCCCAGGGCGTCATCTAACTGACGCGTTACCCTTAGCGTCAGTTAGATGACGCCCTCCTACCCAGACCTAAACCTACCCGCGTCATCTAGCTGACGCTAAAGGTAACGCGTCAGTTAGATGACGCCCTGGGATCGCGTCAACTAACTGACGCTAAAGGGTGCCTTTAGCGTCGAATATTGAAGCATGGTCAAAATTGTCAGTTAGATGACGCCTTGGGGTGAGAACGCGTTGGTATAATGCAGTCCTTTGAGATTGAAATGAGTTTCTAAAAAAAAATGTAAGGGATGAGTTGCCCTGTTATCACTGTCTAATGGCCTTGCCCTGTGTGAGAAGATGAGAGCTTTTGGCTTGCCGTCTCACATTTCCTTTTGATTCCCCTGCCCTGGTAGACAGGACAGGAGCATTGAGGCATAATGATTACATGAGTGAACATAATCATGCTTTTCTCTCAGCCATGCTGTCATTAGTCTTACAAATACAGCCATGCCAGGCTGATTCTGAAACATGACTGGCATACATACCCATCTCTTGTATCAGAAGGCAGGACAGGCGCGGTCGGGGGGACCATTCGGAGAGCTCACCAGCAGGCACACAATGGGCTCTCTGATGCGCAAAACAAACGTTGTATTGTTTGGGTTACTTTTTGCTGTTTACTGTGCTGGGAGAAAGTTGCACCCACACAGAGCTCTGCAGCTTCTGTCATCTTTGGTCGATAATAACACCAACTTAAAGACCTACTGCATCCTTTTGTAGGCTATATGATCAATGCAGATTATTTTTTATCATACTACAATTCATTTACTTAAAGATTTCAATCAATGTTCAATATTGTTGATATTGGCCAAAAAGTATAGACACTTTATTAAAAGTATGGTCACATTTAAAAATTGGCGTGGAGCTTGATTGACAGGTGTTCTGACCAATCATACTTCGCCATCCGCCATTTTGTCGGACAAAGCAGTCAGGAGAGTTAGTAGATTAACATGGGAGGATTTGAACTTGAAAAACTGAATATACTGACGCCTTTCCGCGGTTAAAACAACATTCCTTCTTATGCTAATTCATGTTTATTTGATGCTATAAATGAACTAGAAGAAAGAGATGATCGGATCACGAGCAGCTTTAACTGATGCTCAGCGATCTGTCACGGCACATTAAAGAGCCACAAAACGGTATTTATTGTTTAAATTTCTTTCATAAAAATGACCATATTTGAAAGGTGAGACTTTGTTTAATATGCTTAATATCAAAAGTAACCGAAAAGTAACCTGGTCTGTCTGTCTGTCCGCGTGTTGTCAGTCTCCTCTCTGCTCCGCAATGTATTTTTCACTGTGTGAGAACATGGTGAGAGCGTGAGAGCGGCGTAGCTTGTCGGACATAGCGACAGTAACTAAGGAGGGGGGTCTTTGCGAAGGGTCAATTGTATTGCTTTGATACAAAATATCAAATCAAGCAGCATCTGCAAACAAATAATACACAGCTCTCAGAACAAACTTCACTTTCCCTAAACCATTTTCTAAAACTATTCATACTGCTAACTATTAACCTTAATTGAAATCATAAAGCTGTTTTAACTGAAATCAAACCAGCAATGTTTTTTTAGCAACCGTGTATCACATGAAATACGTTCTGAGGAAACTATTTTGCAAATCGCAATTACGTTACATGCCAACATATAAGCAGTGCTAACCAGAGATGTAGTGGTAAAAAAAGAGGTGGGTAAACTATAAATTCTGGTGGACCACGACGTGGTCACCCGTTATAGGTGCTTCATCTTTCATTTTAAATTCCTAAATTTGATCAATAAATTCAATTATTTCAAATAATAATACACTATAGGGCTGTTACCCTAGGGGCTGATCAAATTAAATTATTTACACTGAAAAATTACAATTGCATAAAATAATGTTATGAAAATTGCTTTTAATTTACATATAAGAAAGAATGATGCTACTTTTAAACATAACACTAAAGCGCCAGTAGGTGGCGGCAGGCCATCGTCTTAATAAGCGAGTCATTGGGTCATTCATTCAAAGTTTCAAACGATTCGTTCAAACGGCTGATTCATTTAGTAATGAAAACAGGTTGAGTGTTCCTGCGAGATGTGCCGTGGTTCTGCTGTGATTTTTGTTTGGAACTATTTTCGCTGCTGAAACAGAACAAAAACAGCCAATATTGCATCTAAAATGTAAGTGACAATTTTAACTGTTTATTGAACTGTTGTAGGAAATCAATGTGACATTTTCAATCGTGATGGTATTCAGGAAAATAATTGAGGTTGCTTAACATATGTTAAAAATATAAAAACTCCACATTTAGATGTTTTATAGTCAGTATGTTGCTGTGTGTGTGTGTGTGTGTGTGTGTGTGTGTGTGTGTGTGTGTGTGTGTGTGTGTGTGTGTGTGTGTGCGCTAAGCTCATTTGTGTAGATTTCTCCTCGAGAGGCTGCGCGAGCGTCAACAGCGCACCGTCAGTAATAGTCAACAACACTGACAATGCAGCGCAATATGAAAGATTTTGTCTTATTATAGGTTTAACAACCTATAAAACTACTAATGAACAATATGAAACTAAATCGACATAACAAGCTTAATTTAAAATGTCTTAGGAACTACAGGCTATAGAGGTGGATAAACGCAATTTAGAGGTGGATAAACGCAATTTGGAGGTGGGTAAACGCTATTTCCGAATATTGGGAGGTGCGTAAACGGCGTTTACGTGCGTTTAGCCTCCACTACATCCCTGGTGCTAACGTTGGCCCTTAACCTAATCTATTGCAGTGCTATTACGTTTGTCCTGAACATAATACATCCAAAGCAGGTTTCTTTTCACACGTAGCAGCACAACGTAATTTATTTACGTATGAACAAATCTACCGACGTAGAAATTTGTACGTATTACTATTTATGCATAATCGTGGTATTAATGTTTTGACTCTATTGCATTCAACTGTCTTATCAATTAAGTTTTCATTCGCATTTATTAATATAATAGGCCTACGTGACTTATAAATATTAAAATTTCGCTCTGTGCCTTCTGCAGCAAACTCGTTTCGGACTAGCCTGCGTGGTTAAAAAGGAATACACTTTTAACCTTAAAAATACCTTGTTTAATCGTTTAACAATTTTGTAGTATTTAGTGTATTTACACAAAAAGCATTTTCTCCAATAAAACACAACATACTGATACATTCACAAAAGACATACATTTTATTAGCTTGATGTAATCCAAATCCTAGAATCCATACGTTGTTTGCAAGAAACAGATCCAAATTCAGCCTTTTATCCAGCGATCTTCGTCTTCATTTCTCAGCAGCGACCGCAAACGTCAAATCTATCCCGCGCTGGTGATGAATTCAAATTCAAAAATTGCGCCTTCAAGAAGCGTTACGACATGTTTTACGGCCGTGATATCAAACGCTCATTGGCTCTCGCCTGCTTCGTCACAGATTGCGACATGCCGTGTTTCAGTCGGTGTAGTAAATTTGAAATGGAGAAGCGCGCGCGTCTTCAGAGAGGAACCGAAATCGGATTAACATTCTCATAGATTAACGTTAATAACTTAAATTCTGATCTGTACCTCATATCATACACAACTACTACAATACTGCCAGAGAGGACTGCGACTGCAACGCATCATCATGTGGACTTTTGGTAATGTTAACGTTACCGGTTTTGACATTTTCGCAATAAATAAAATATTGTGAAATGTATAACTTGTCTGTCTGTTATGTTTTTTTTTCTTCATAATTGTGTTAGCCTACGTAGTTTTAAGGAATGGTTATGGGTAGGTTTAGGGGGGTAGGAGCAGGTTAGTGGCTCAAAATATATTTTAATGATATTGTTAATAAAACTGCCATTTACGTACATCTCTGTCCTTAGTGGTAGTGTTGTATCCTTTTTATATTTTGTATAAAATGGATATGTTTAGGTTTTCTGTCTTTGAAAATAACGTATTAATACCTACATATTAACAATTAGACCAGGCTGCTATATTAGGTTAAGGACCAACGTAATCAATAATGCTATATTAGGTTAAGGACCAACGTAATAGCACTGCTTATATGTTGGCATGTAACGTAATTTCGATTTGCAAAATAGTTTCCTCAGAACGTATTTCATGGGATACAGGCAGGGCCGGCGCTATGGGCGGGCCTTAGGGGGCCGGGCCCGCCTACAGAGCTCCTGTGCCCCCCCTCCATCCAATTTGCATTTAATAAATTATTTTTAAAATAATAATAATTTACGTACAGTATTTATATATTTATTGATGTGTATTTAAGTGTAATGTTTGACTCATAATCTTATTTAAAAAAAAACACCCGGAAGTTTGACTGATTGTTTACAAAAAAGGGGTTTCCCGCTGAGCCACTCTGACCGCAGCATCTCGGTAAAGCTATAGCGACGCGACGCGCTCGGTTTTGCCTATTCAGAAACGAATGGAAAGAGAAACTCATGAGGAGAATCCACTCCCAAAAACGTCGACATCAGCTGTAGTAAGAACGTGAGTAGGCCAGTTGTTTTTATTACTCTTAAGTTGCACCAGCCGTGGTGTAAATTATGCATTTGACACTGATATGCTGTGTTAGTGTGTCGTAGTTGATTATGCATGGTTGATTTAATACAGTACTTAACTTGAGATTTGTGACTATTAGGCTGTTATTATAAGAAGTTGGCTTAGCATGCTGTGTTCACGGAACAATGCAGACCAAGGCTATAACTGTAACATGATATTTTCAGTAGCCGAAATAAGATTGGGCAATACGCTAGTTAGGATATTGAAATCGCTGTGAAACTTTGTAGCTGGTCTTGCCAACCATCCCGGTTGTCGGTTGTATGTTCAAACAGCGCGCACGGCAGAGAGGTAGAGAGCGCGAGACCTTGCGTGCGTGTGCTAGTGTGTCTCATGAAGCGCATGTAAGCACCTATTTTTTACAGTCAAACACCCCCCCCCCCCCCAACACAACCCCCCCCCCCCCCCCCCAATAATTTATTGGATGTCATAATTAGGCCCCCCCAAGAATATTAAATGCCCGTCCATTGATTTGTTTCTGCCGCCGGCTCTGGATACAGGGTTGTTTTTTAGTTACACTTTACTTTACAGTGTGTGTACTTACAGTAGACTTATCCCAAAAATACTGCTAATAACTACATGAGTTAAAGGGTTAGTTACTTCTGTCATTAATTACTCACCCTCATGTCGTTCATCTTCAGAACACACAATATTTTTGATGAAACCCGAGAGGTTCTCTTACGAGAGTATCTCTCGTACTGCGTAATATCTTACGCTATGGGGAATACTCTTTTCCTCGAGATATTGAAGCCAAAAATTATCCTTAATTTTAAATATGCAAAACGCTTTTGCAGCAGCAAGCAGACAAGGGCGAGACAGCTCGCGCGCCCATTGGCTGCCTTGCTGGAAAAGCTGCAGCCTATCGAGTGAGGCACTGCGTGACGTAATGACGAATGGGGACGCTTCGCGCCCATTTCGTCATGTCCCGCCAGTAGAGGCATGGTCACGCCCTATAAATACCCCCTCGATAGCTGTATTTCCTCTGATTTTTCTACTCTTCACGCGAAGCTCACGCATCGCTGGATCCAGAGTGAGAAGCCGCGCCGTTGACTTGTAGCCTTATCAGCGGGACGTGCCATCTTCTGAAGTCGCTGGCCCAGCCGCCTTCAACCGCCGTACCTGCTGCGCTTTCCGGCGTACTATATCCTTTTACTCTGCTAAGTGTGTGTGTGTTTGCTTACGTGACGCAACACCCATTTATCTGTTCTAAAAGAGCTGCGTCTTTTTAAAGATGCCTTTCTGTGGCTCGTGCCGCGCCCAACTCAGTGATGAGGACCGTCACGTCATCTGTGTGTCCTGCCTGGGTCATGAGCACGCGGCTATCGCGCTCGCGGATGGTGGATGCCCGCACTGCGAACTTCTGCCTATGGTGACTCTGAGGACTCGCCTGGCGTCGTTCTCTGAGCCCGCGTCCCAGCCTTCTGTGCCGCGCCGTAAGAAACGTCGCGCCCAGCGCGCTCCCGAGCCTTCTCCAGCCCGCCAAAGCTTGCCGGTTCGCCCGCCTGCTTCGCCGGCTTCACTTGAGTCGCTCCCGGACGGACAGCGCCCGCCGTCTGCCGCCGCTTCCGCTCCCGAGCTGGACGAACCTGCTGAGGTATGCTCTCTTGTGGCTTCTGATAGGGAGGATTGGGCGAGCTCTGTGGACCTCCCCCCCGCTGACGTGTCTAGCCAACCCTCTGGAAAGAGACCCGGCATTGAGGCTGAGCTGATGCGTCTGCTCACCCAGGCCGTGGAGTGCATCATCCTCGAGTGGGAGGCGCCTGCTTTGCCGCCGCGCAACACACTCGACGGGCGCTTTCTCAAGAAGGACGAAGCCCCGTCTAAGTCTAGGGCCGCCCCCTTCCTCCCTGAGCTCCACGACGAAGTCGCCAAGTCATGGACCGCCCCGTTCTCCGCCAGGCTGCGCACTTCCACCTCTGCGGCTTTTTCTTCTGTCACCGGCGCGGGAGATAAAGGATATCTCTCCATTCCTCCTGTGGAGGCGGCGGTCGCGTCGCATCTCTGCCCGCCCTCTGCGGGACGGCGCGCGCAGACGACGCTTCCTTCTAAAGCCTGCCGGGTGACTTCATCGCTGCACGGGCGCGCTTACACAGCCGCTGGACAGGCGGTCTCAGCGCTGCATACTATGGCGGTCTTGCAGATTTACCAGGCTGACCTTCTCCTTAAATTGGACGAGGAAGGGCCGGGTGCTGTCAGTGTGGCGGATTTACGAGGCGCTACGGACCTTGCTCTACGCGCCGCTAAAGCCGCTGCTCAGGCCATGGGGCGGAATATGGCCTCTCTCACCGTTGCTGAGAGACATCTGTGGTTGACGCTGTCTGAGATGACGGAAGCTGAGCGCTCTGTATTCCTCGACGCGCCCATTTCCCCTGCGGGCCTCTTCGGATCTGCCGTCAAAGATTTCGCGGACAGATTTTCTGAGGTGCAGAAGACTTCGCAGGCCATGAAGCACTTCCTCCCGAAGCGCTCGAGCTCCGCTGCAGGTCGCTCTAAGCAGCCGTCTGCTCGCAGCTCGCAGCCTCGGCCTGCATCGCCCGCAGCCGCCGCTACACAGCGCCGCCAGGCCCGGGATCAGAGACCGCGCTCTCGCTCTGCTGGACGCCGCCCCGCTCAGCGCGGGCCCCGGCCGAAGATTGAGCTCAAGCCCGAGGCCTCGAAGCTTTCCTAGCCACTCTAGGAAAGCGACGGTGTTCGGATCCCGCTGCGGCCGGTTCCCCACCAAAACGATTCGCTCGTTCAGTTCCTTGCGATGTGACTGTGCCAGTGTATTTAGCAGTGAAGCAGCCGGTGTCTCAGCCCGCTTGCCTGCACACAAAAGCCGTTTTTATGGCTACCCAGATAAATCCAATAAAGAGTGTATTTTCTGGTATACCGGCCACGGCCGATGGTGTTATGAGTGTTGTAAAATGCCCACGCCCCAGTGCCCATTCCCACACCCAGACACAGCCCGCCACGGTGCGAGGCTAGCACACATAAATCTGACTCAGGTCGATTGTGCAGACAATGTAGTGAATGCGCCCATACAATGCCCGCTCACGCTACATGCCGCGTGTCCCTTGGTTTCTGTAAAAACGAAACCAACACACAATCTATCGGCTCCGACCGAAAGCGTGTACAGTGCAGTAGATGTGCCCGTAAGTTTGCGCCCACATCCCCCCGCAAGCACGCCGAATCCCACGGGATTCGCCCCGCTCACTCTCGCTGTGCGTCCCGCCATAGAGAATTTGAGCGCGGCCAGGCTGCCCGCTGTGTTCAGCGCGCCCCCCGCCTCGAACGCTGTAAACACGGCGTTGTGTTCCCAGGGTACAGGGGCTCTCGAGCCGCTGCCTGGTCACGGCCAGAGCCCGGTCTGCATTCTACCTCTAGCTATTCACGCAGAAGCGTGGTCAAAGCTACCTGGGGTATCAGACTGGGTGCTGAACACTATAAAGAGAGGCTACTCGCTACAATTCGCACGACGTCCCCGCCGTTATACGGCGCGCGTCGAGACTACGGTGAGAAACGAAGTATCTCATCTACTTCGAGCTGAGATAGCGAAACTGCTGAGCAAGGGGGCCATAGAGCCCCTTTCTCAGGCTCAGAGCGAAGGGGGCTTGTACAGCAGATATTTTCTGGTACCGAAAAAAGATGGGGGCTTCAGACCCATTCTAGATCTGAGACAGCTGAACAAAGCGCTTGTGAAGCGCCAGTTCAGGATGCTTACGACCAGCGGAATCCTCGCGCAAGTGCGCCAAGGGGACTGGTTTATGTCAATAGATCTGAAAGACGCCTATTTCCAAATACAAATAGCGTCCCATCACAGGCGATTCTTGAGATTCGCGTTCGAGGGCCAGGCATATCAATACACAGTCCTGCCGTTCGGCCTGTCCTTGGCACCCCGTACATTTACGAAGTGCATGGACGCGGCTCTCGCACCCCTGAGACTTCAGGGCATGCGAGTTATGAACTACTTGGACGATTGGCTGATTCTAGCTCGATCACGGTCAGAGCTCATAGAACACAGGGCCACACTGCTCGAGCACCTCGAGAAACTGGGCCTGACAGTCAACTGGGAAAAGAGCTCGCTGTGTCCCAGCCAGAGAATTTCTTTCCTGGGAACAGTGTTAGACTCGCTATCCATGACGGCACGCCTGTCACCGGAGCGCGTACTAAGTATTCAGCGCGTCGCGGAATCCTTCCGCCACGGCTCTATAGTCCCGCTCAGACGGTTTCAGAAAATGCTGGGCCTGATGGCCTCAGCATCCTCTGTACTCCAGCTGGGCCTGCTTCGCATGCGCCCACTGCAGAGGTGGCTGAAAGCACGGGTCCCGCCCCGGGCATGGACCACGGGCCGGTGTCACCTCAGGGTCGACCAATGCTGCGTTTCGGCTCTGGAACCCTGGAAAGTAACCAGCTGGTATCAGTCTGGTGTGAGTCTGGGGACCGCCTCAAGGGTGAAAGTGGTGTCTACGGACGCCTCCACCACGGGGTGGGGAGCGCTGCTCGAGGGCAGACCGCTGGCTGGCCTATGGTCAGAGCGGGAGAAGCTCCTTCACATAAACTGCTTGGAAATGATAGCAGTCGACAAAGCGCTACGGCGCTTCCGTCCCCTGATAAAAGGCCACCACGTCTTGGTCCGGTCGGACAACACGTCAGTGGTGGCGTACATAAATCGCCAGGGCGGCGTCGGGTCCACACGCCTTTGCAGGCTGACGGAACCCCTCTTGGTCTGGGCCCAGCGCAACCTCCTTTCTCTGAAAGCGGCGCACGTGCCTGGGCACCTGAATACGGGTCCAGACAAGCTGTCCAGAGACAACGTCCCGACAGGAGAATGGTCGCTGCATCCGCAGACGGTCCAGCTGCTGTGGGAAACGTTTGGCAGAGCGCAGGTGGACCTGTTCGCGTCCCGCGAGAACGCTCACTGCCCAGTATTCTTCTCGAAAAGTAGGGACGCGCTGGCCCATGCTTGGCCCAGCGGTCCCCTGTATGCTTTTCCCCCCGTCTCGCTCCTGCCTCAGGTGTTGGAGCGGATCAGGGAAAATGGATGCCCAGTGCTGCTTGTAGCTCCGCTCTGGACGAACCAGGCTTGGTTTCCGGTCCTGATGCGGCTGGCCAGCACTGCCCCGTGGCCTGTACCGTTGAGGAAAGATCTCCTCTCTCAGGCGGAGGGCTCGATTTGGCATCCTCGCCCGGATCTGTGGTCCCTGCACGCATGGGCCATCAACGGGTACCCGCTAGCCTCCCGGAAGGAGTGCTAAACACGATCGCGCAGGCTAGAGCTCCGTCTACCAGACGGCTCTATGCCTCGAAATGGTCGGTGTTCTCTACTTGGTGTCGAGCCCGTGGCTTTTCACCTGTGGACTGCGGGGTTACGGAAGTGCTTGCCTTCCTTCAGGAGCTGATGGATAAGGGTAGGACCCCATCCACGCTCAAAGTTTATATGGCGGCCATAGCAACGTTTGCTAAACCGGTGTCTGGCCAGTCACTGGGGAAAAACGACTTAGTCGTGCGTTTCCTACGAGGAGCTCGGAGGTTAAACCCTCCCAGGCCCCCTTCAGTCCCGGCTTGGGACCTTTCCACAGTCTTGGAGGCCATGAAAGGCGCCCCGTTTGAGCCGATCCAGCTGTCGGACATGAAGCACCTGTCCCTTAAGATGGTGTTTCTATTGGCTCTCGCTTCAGTGAAGCGTGTAGGGGACTTACAGGCGCTTTCTGTAAGCGTGTCATGTCTGGAGTTTGGGCCTAACGACTCAAAGGTCGTACTCAAACCGAGGCACGGCTACGTGCCGAAATCCCTCAATACACCGTTTAGGGCCCAGGTAATTTCCCTGTCTGCCCTTCCGGTTCTCAATGAGGAGAGGGACGCGAGTCTCCTTTGCCCTGTCAGGGCGTTAAGGGCTTATGTGTCCCGCTCGGCTGGGTTCAGACAGACCGAGCAGCTTTTCGTGTTGTTTGGCGGCCGTTCTAAGGGACTTGCCGCTTCAAAACAGAGCCTATCCAGATGGATAGTGGATGCCATAGCGCTGGCTTACACTTCCAAGGGCCTGCAGTGCCCATTGGGTGTCAAAGCGCACTCCACGAGAGGCGTGGCCTCGTCGTGGGCATGGTATAGCGGGATCTCCCTGCAGGATATCTGTACGGCTGCGGGCTGGGCCTCGCCGTCTACATTTATCAAGTACTATAACCTGGAGGTGCCCGCCTTACAAGCTAAGCTTTTGGCGGTCTGAACTTCGGGTTTATCGGCCGCCATGCGGCTTATGTGTGGAGTGTTAGCCTGTGCATCGCTCAGTCCGATGCGGCAGCCCCATGAGTGTGGTACCCCTACGGGTCTGTTACCCCTACGGGACTTTTATGAAGGAGTGATGCTTCTAGCCTCTCCTCCTCTACTCTGTGTGAGTTGTGGTGATTGTGCACTAGATGCGCCCCGGGCTTGGCCCTGGGACTCTGGTGTTGGATCCCTGTCCGCACGGCGGGTTGCATGGTGTTCCCCATAGCGTAAGATATTACGCAGTACGAGAGATACTCTCGTAAGAGAACGTACTCGGTTACTAACGTAACCTCGGTTCTCTCTAGAGAGGGAACGAGTACTGCGTATCTTGCCGTGCTTGGAATACGCTCTGGTTCGCTTCGGCGTTGAAAAATCAGAGGAAATACAGCTATCGAGGGGGTATTTATAGGGCGTGACCACGCCTCTACTGGCGGGACATGACGAAATGGGCGCGAAGCGTCCCCATTCGTCATTACGTCACGCAGTGCCTCACTCGATAGGCTGCAGCTTTTCTAGCAAGGCAGCCAATGGGCGCGCGAGCTGTCTCGCCCTTGTCTGCTTGCTGCTGCAAAAGCGTTTTGCATATTTAAAATTAAGGATAATTTATCAATATCTCGAGGAAAAGAGTATTCCCCATAGCGTAAGATATTACGCAGTACTCGTTCCCTCTCTAGAGAGAACCGAGGTTACGTTAGTAACCGAGTACATTTCTGATCCCCCATAGACTGACACGTGATTGCCACTTTCAAGGCCCAGAAAGCTAGTAAAGATATCATTAAATAGTCCATGTGACTACAGTGGTTCCACCTTAATGTTATGAAGCAATGAGAATATTTATTGTGTGCAAAACAAACACTTAAAAAATAACTTTATTCAACATTTATTCTCTTCGTCTGTCTGATGCTGATTTCTGATGCTGTTCACATTTGCGCGCAAAAGGTATTCTCATTAGCTATGTTTCCATCCACATGTTTTTATCCGCATTAGTGATATCGAATGAAAAATGCCTTATGGAAACAGTAAAATTCGATTGAATTTCATGAATATCGACTCAAATGAAATACGATCGGTCTCATCGGATTTTATCTTGATCGATATACGGCTTATGCATCAACGCCGATGGAAACGTTATTATGGCGCAATCCATTTTGCCTAGTAAAACTTTGTTCGCAAATGTTGGCTTGAATGTTGTGCAATTCGGTGAGAAAATGAATGGAAACACCTTAACATGTCTCAAATCAATTCGATATACCAATTTGATCGCAAAACAGCATGTGACGTCATTACGCACACACGCTTTAAAGCCGTTTCATGGAAACACACTTTCACCCGCTTTATTCGCATGAGTTTTTTTACCGAACTTCAGATAATTCGATTGACAAGTGGATGGAAACATGGCTATTGCTTCATAAAATTAAGGTTGAACTAAATAAATAAATGCCATTGTTTTGATAAGTAATGCAAAGATATTTACATTGTGTCTTAAGTCCAAATATTTTTGGGGCCACTGTGGAATTCATAAGAAAATGCAGGACAGATTTTTTAAGTGTAAACTATCAATGCACATGCACAGTTGTATACCAGTCTGCAGATATAGCATACATTGTGTCTAGGGGGCTTTGGGTTTTTGGGGTGGGACTGTCTGTCAACAAACAGATGATACAGGGCATTGCCTCTGGACTGTCATGCCCTGACAAGTTACTTCATTATAAAGTGAAAACGGCACCATGGGAAAAAAGTACTTATATCTTCTCAAACCAAACATTCTCCAAATCACACAATATCCTTCAGTCAGCATCTAATCATCTTGAGAAATATGATCACATTGATGTTTCCAAAACACTCATATTTATGTGACCAACAACAGATTTATGATAATTTATTTATTTATGATAATCACTTAAACCGTGTGTTGCGTAACTTGCGTGTGTAAAGGATGAAAAGTATCTTTTCAGGGGCACATTTCTGTGACAATGATAAACAACTATCAAAATTGTCTGTACATGTACAGTCACTGGCCGTCCCAACAAAGATAAACAATGAGAGTGGAGGGCAGTGTCACTCCCCCTGAGTGCAGCAGAAGACGCCTGTTGTTTGTTGGTGTAGTCTTTTCATGCATTTTGTGTAAAAGACATGATTTCACCCCTCACCTGCTTCTCGCTGGATCAGATCTGTTCAACCCTGCTTTGAGACAAAGCACAGATTATTGAAAACTAAGCTGCATATAATGATGCCAAAAGATGATAAATTACACCGATGATGAATTAATACCACAGTAAGGTCACTGATTCATCCGAGCCTGGCTGAACAAAAGGGCGCCTCGTTTTGTGACAAAAGTGAATGGCTTGGTTCTCCACTGGCCAGACTCCGGGTGTTGAAAAGTGTCAGCCTTGCAAAGCAGCTGAAAGTGCAGATAGATGAATTTAGAAGACACTGATTAAAAATTGCCATTTTGGCTGGCTTATTATTGTAAGCTTATTATTATACACTTTTTGCATGAAGTGTTTCTGCGCTCCAACATTGAAATATGAATGGTTTTATATTACTGTAAATATTAAATATATTTTAATATTTAAAAAAATATTGTCCAAGCAGAGAAAGCTTAAGGGAAAGACATTTTATCATTAAATAAAAGGAAGGGCACCTCTTATTTAACCCAATCATGAAAACGTGTGTACTTTTTCTTTTACATTTTTTTTTTTCTGTCACTTGAATGGATCAATCCTGCTGAAGTTTATTTACAGTTTTTCAGATGCTAAAACACATTTCTCGAAACCATTACCCACTTTCTCAAAACCATGTCGGGATCCAAAATCCTAAACCCTCATTCAATATTCCCCATAGTCCACTAATACTGTTCACTTGAAGGAGTGAATGAAAAGGAGTGGGCGAATTTGGACAGCCGTTGAGCGTACATCGTTTGTACACTCGTTATTACAGTGCAATGTGGGATTAAATAAGTGCACTCAATAACGTCCACTATGGTTTCGGACACCACTACAAATAGCTGTCTCGCATTGCAAGTATAGTATTGTAGGCCTACTGAACATTACTGAATGTCTGTATATTCAGCACTTGCATACTGTAAAAAATACAGTAGTCCGACTGCAAAAGCCAAAAAGGTTTAAAAAAAACTCTAAATGAAAAGCATGTTACAGTAGCTACACTCAGTTGTGAAACTGCAAAATAAAAGTCGATGAGAGATTCATTCTGCCTCAGCATCACATCTTCATGTTCAGACTGAGGACTTTGTCCACATCACAGGCAATGTCGTCTCTTGCAGGCAAAGAGAAAAACCCTCGAGGTGTGCGGGATTCAGCCTTGACAACACTGTCCACACCTTGCTCTTTCTCATCCTCTTCCTCCTCATCCACCATCTCTTACACATACTCTTCCTCCTCTCCTTTTCAAATGGTTTCCTTGTTCATATTTACATTCAGGGCTCATGTGGACTGGCTTATTTTGAACAGGTGGTTTGATCACATCATTAGAAATAAGTGTGAACAATTTTTAGTTGTTGTGTTTAAACTATGACAACTGTGTTTTAGTTGTGTTGAACTTCTGTTTTGCAACACAAGTTCATCACAGTGCGATGTGTGTTTAGTGAGTGAGAATGTGTTTAGAGTTTTGCAAATATGGTGCATGAGATTTTCAAATGGTGAACTGCCTGAACTTGAAGGTTTTACAGAAAAAGTGATTTATTCGACAAATTGGTTTAGACGTTTAGGGTTTCAGTAATGTGTAGTCCATCCCAGGTGTTCAAAATTAGTCTCAATTCTTAGGATTTTCTGCCCTCTATTGGACAACTGTGTATACAACGACCCGAGGGGGGAAACCATGACGACGAGTTTCTTCTACTTTAGCTTCAGACCTTCAGGCTCTGAGTCAGAACAAAATAAACACCGCCTCTAAATCGAAATGAAGTCATGGCAGGAAAGCAGGAAGTGGAATTGAGCAATGCAACTAAATAAAGGTGGATAGTCAGCATTTAGCGCCGTTACAGGGTAAGTAAAGATTTCGTTATAGATATCGTCTAACTTTAAACTTATATTTTGTCTAAACCTACAAATGAATTAAAAAAGCTGGTTGTGATATGAATACCATGTACTGTCTAGTAATGCATCTTGTTTGTAGTAAAGCTGCAGTGTAGGGTTAACGAATGTAATACCTTCTTCAATATTATAGACATGGCACTCAGAAACCCATGTATCGTGGTGGTTGGTGCTGGTGTGGCAGGACTCTCTGCAGCCAAGAAGCTGAAAGAATATGGATTTAATGACGTCACTGTGCTGGAAGCCTCCGAGAAGTTCGGAGGAAGAGTTGCTTCTGCAACTTTTGGTGAATAATACATTTGACTCGTATTGCATACATTAGCCTATCATTTGAATACCAACTCGAATAGACAAATGATTAGAGTATTATAGTAAAAAGTTAATATATAGAAAATGTATAGGCTAATAAGTTATGCAATAATATAATATCAATGAAATAAAGTATTCATTATGTAGGCCTATTATTATTATTATTAATAAATATAACTGTTAATTATGTTTATTATTTTTTTATCATTGTTTTAACTTATGATAAAAAATAAATAAATAAAAGTCGGGTTTTGTGGTAAAAGTAGAGGAAACTGTTTCAGGAAACTGAAATCTGTGGACCCATGACTTAGTTTCACTTCCATTAAATAGTCCTTTCTTTTCATTTTTTTTCTTTTTGGAGTCAAAAGAATGTAGGTCTATCACGTGATTTAAATCCGATATTTTACCCTACATATTTTAAATATCTGGGGCATTTTTGTCACGTTACATTTTTTTTGCCCTAAAACCTGTAAATGCTGAATTCATATCAAACAGTATGTCTAATATAGTTCACTATCTTTCTTTTGTTTTTCATGTGAAAGGGAATGCATGTGTTGATACTGGAGCTCAGTACATCCATGGGGCATCAGATAAAAACCCTGTCTACCGTCTACTAAAAAAGTCTGGTCTTCTAGTACAGGTCCCTGACATGGGCACAGAAGCATTTTACAGTAACAAGGGAAACAAAGTGGATGCAAACTTCGCCAAACGTGCATATGAAGCTGGGGAGGAAATTATTCAACACCGTGGCTTCAACACGGGCAAGAGTTTAGGTGAACACTATGCAGAAAAAACCCAAGGTGTGATTGACAGCTTGGAAGATAAGGATGAGAAAACGAGAACGCAGAGTGTTTTTGCCTTGGTTGGCAAAGACATGCTAATTGACGTTGGAGCTTCAGACCTCCACAGGATCTCTCTTGACTCCTGGCAGTATTATATCAACATGGGTGACAGTCTCAATGTTGCAGGGTATGATGGGTTGAGAAGATGATCTGCATTCATTTGCAATTATTGCTAAGTAAATGATTAATTTAGTGTTAATTGTTATATGTCTGTCAGTTTAATGTTTCAGCTTGTAGATATTCTACTGGAGGACTTCCCTAAGGATTGTTTGCTGCTGAAAAGAGAAGTTAGTAAGATCAAATGGGATGGAACCTTCTCTGTAGCCCCCTCTTCGACTGCTCACACTGAAGCTGCTTCTGATGAAAAAGTCCGCCAGTACCCAGTTTGCATTGTCTGTGAGAATGGAGAAGAGATTCTAGCCGATCATGTAATAGTGACCATTTCACTGGGTATGTGTTGATAAGGATTGAGTATTTTGAGGATGATCATGCTGTCTGAAGTGAGACTGGCACATTTATGTGTGTGTATGTTTGGGTGTGTGTGTGTGTGTGTGTGTGTCTTTGAAGGTTGTCTAAAAGCTCAAGCTTCCAGCCTCTTCATCCCTAGTCTACCAACCGAGAAAATGGAGGTCATCGATAAGCTGTGCTTTGGCAATATTGCCAAGATCTTTCTGGAGTATGAAGAGGCATTCTGGGAGAATGAAGTCGGTACTATCAGCCTTATTTATGAGGATGACACGCCTGCCTCAGTATCCACCAATAAAACGCAGTGGCTCAAGAACTTGCAGTTCTTTTCTGTCCTGAGACCCAAAGAAAGGTTAATGTTGCATTAAATGACAATTTTTTTTTAAATCTTAAAGTAATTAATGCACGTTTACAAGTATAAATGCCGTATGAGAAATCTGGATATGTACTATTAGTCCTAAACAGCAGAACTAATATTAATAGTAAAATGTAAAAAAATCTGTCAAAACCTGTGCTTCAAAAAACATATTATTATTATGACTGTTTATGGGGCAAAACGCTTTAGTAACCGAAGTAATGAGGTCATTATTCGTGTACCTCAGGAAAAATATATAATATGACTCATTTTACTCGTTAACATTTATTAATCTTTCATTTTCTTTTTTCTAGGTTTGGTAATATCTTAATTGGTTGGTGTCCAGGAGACATTGCTGACCTCATTGAAACCATGACAGATGAAGAACTCTCAACTGCTGTCACTGATCATCTCAAAATGTTCTTTGGTAAAGAAATCCTCTTTAAAGAAATATCCATATCATTACGTGAATTACTTTTTAATGATAATGTTAGTTACTGGACTTCAAATTAATTAAGTTTTTTAAAAGTTTACTTAAAAAAGTTTTTGTTATAATGTAATCTTTTCTGTATTCCCAAGGACATTCAAACATTCCTCAGCCAAAGTCCATTCTTAGCACTAAGTGGCGCAGCAACAAGTTTGTAAAGGGAACTTACTCTTTCCTCCCTGTTGGTGTTGATGGGCAAGTTATGGACACGTTGGCACAACCCCTAGGTAGCCGGTGTCCTGGTGAAGTATGTGATATTTTATTTTATTTTATTGCCTACCATTATGTTGAATAAAAATGAGTAATGGTTAGTTATTATTGAAATATGCATTGAGATATAGGCTATTAAAGGTGCTCTAAGCGGTGTCACGCGTTTTTTAGGCCAAAACATTTTTTTTTCACATACAGCAAACATCTCCTCACTATCCGCTAGCTGCCTGTCCCCTGAACACACCGTAAAAAGACGCGGTCTCTGCAGACACCCCAGACTCCACAAACGCAACAAAAACAAACTGTAACAACCCGCGCCACGAAACATAACAAACTGTTCCAGCCAATAGCCGACAAGAAGGATTTGGGGGTGGGTTTGGGGGGTTAGTGCATGGATGAGGAGGAGGGAGGGTCTAGCTAGCCTCCGTTTTGTTTGACAATACTTTAAACGTCAACAAGAAGTGACGTCACCCTGTTGCTTAGAGCACCTTTAAGGAGGATGTTTTCATAAGCTATGATAAAATAGGCCTTTGATTTTGATTATCTTTGTCATTTAGCACTGAAGTATTAAAGGGATTTTCACTTCATATATTTCAGGATCTTCAGGTCTTGTTTGCAGGTGAGGCAACGATGAAGACTCTTTATGGCACAGTGCAAGGAGCTCTACTCTCAGGACACAGAGAGGCAGACAGACTGGCAGCACATTATAAGAAGACAGTGGTTCCCACTTCCACTACTTCATTGGACAAACAAGTTTAAAGAGTTAAAATCTATTGTCTAAAAATTTGACAAGCATCCAATAACAGGGAAGTTACCAAAATGATGATGTGATGGTAATGATGATGATGGTGTGATCTCAACAAGCCTGCCCCCATGAGGCTGCTCCATGTAAAATAAAACAACTTTTATCATATTTCTTTAGTTACAAAACTTTTTTAATGAGGAGAAAATGACTGAGGCTTTTAGATTTTTACTGATGTATACTGTACCTTTTTATATTATATAATAGCTACCTAAATCAACTAAACGCTTTTACGACAGGCTGTATTTCATACATTGTTATATAATAAAACATTCCATGCTAAATTGTGGTTTAATTATTAAGTCTGAAAAAAGTTGGCTTTCGTTAATCTATTTTATGCACCATAAGAAAAAAAAGGTTTTATTTCTAAATGTGAACTAAAATCCGAGAAGAACAGACAGCGGAACTATTGGAAGCTGCGGTACAAGTTTCCACGCGGAACATTTTATGCTGACACACATCCATGCCGTTTGTTGATGGTGACCTTCTTCATTTCGAAGAGTTGTGCTATTTTCTTCTCACACTTATGAAGGCATTCACTATATAGCCGTTTCCAGGGTTGCAAATATAATCATGGCTTTAAGTGCAATTGGCCAGCCGTGCAAGAGTTTATTTAGGTAAGTAGTGAACCGATTCCTCCTTGAGTTTGCTCGTCTTTTGATGTAACAAGTTAGTCATTGTATTTGCGATGCATTTTCCGTTTAATACATATAAGTTAAACAAACATAAGTTCTATGCGAAGCCAAGCCACTCATTTTAGCTATTTAACATATGTTAATAAACCTGAAAATCTTACTTCGCAAATAATGAAATCAAATGAGTCGGGTTCTGTAGCTACAATGTTTGCATTATTTTTCTAGTATGCTGCAGCTATTTAAGCGTAATCATTGATGTTCAGACATGTTTAGATGTTTAATGTCCTTTTATTGTTTTGCACAGGTGTTTTCAGGCTGTTGTCGCCCTCAGGTGTTTGCAAGCCACATCCACATTTCACACTACAGTCTTTCAGTCAAACTCCAACAGAACCTGTGTGGTCCGCTTTGGGAGGCAGAAGTATGAGAGGATGTATCCAGTTCTGTTAGTGAGACCTGATGGGTCAACCATCAACATCAGATATAGAGAGCCCAAAAGAATAATGAAGGTTAGTGGAATATATATCCAAGCAAAAATGAAAATCCTGCCATGAAAATCATGTTGCTATGCTGTTATTTTGTCTGAAACACAAACGTAGAATTTCTTTGAAGAACTGTCATACAATGGTTTGTTCATGATGAAGCCAAGCTTTAAAAAGAAGGAAAATAAAAGTACTTTTGGGGTGTGTGTGTTTTTGACTTAGTTATCATTGACAGCTTTTGCTATTTTTCCAGATGCCCGTGGACATCTCCACCCTCTCTGAGGAGGAGCGGAAAATCAGGATGCGGAAAAGGGAACCGAAGAGGGCAGTTCAACAGAAATTGGATGATTTTGAGGATGATTTCAAAGTTGATGATTATAGCAAATTCTGGAAGAAGAAATGAATGGACTGATGCAGTTGAATGTCACATTGAGTATTTATGATGTCTCGCATGTTTTGTTTTTATAAGTAACTGCAATTAAAAAAAATCTTGCAATAGTTGTAGTCAGTCTCTGTCTTTTTATTGAATTTTATTCATTTAGGATTAGATTATTATGCTAAATAACTCCAGAAACCATTTATTGTATGTATATAATATACCCAATCCATGTATGTGTGTCTTCAAATATAAAAACATTAGCTGTTAACTTAGTTTAAGTAAATTAGTTTACAGCGTCCTCATGTGGTGATTTGTATCTGTCATATAATGTGTAACTCGTGCATTCTCAGCATTCTCTGAAACAGGCTGATTAATTATTAATGAAATCAACACCTGCTTCAAAGTTCACACTTTTGCCTCGGGCATTGTTAAAAATGCCAGCTTTACCTGAGCTTGTAACGGGCACCCCAGAGCCCGAGGTGACAGTGAAGTTTGCTTTAGAGGCTGCTGATATTGCTGTGGTTGTAGTCTACTTTGTGTTTGTGTTGGCAGTTGGAATATGGGTAAGTGAAAATTTGCAGCCTCTCTGGCAACATTTGCATTGATGTACAGAATTCTGTACGTCTAATTTTTGATGCTAGAGATTTCTGATTTGTAGTCCTCAGTCAGAGCCAACCGTGGGACAGTGGGAGGATACTTCTTGGCAGGAAGATCCATGACATGGTGGCCAGTGAGTTTTTGTGTCTTTACGGTGTCTACTCCTAAAAATAAAGCTGGAAATTATATTTATCTTGTGCATGCCTACGAGGAAAAATCTTGATTTTCAAAGCCTTTGTCTGGAATTACAACCAGGAAAAGGGAAATAATGACATCTCTGCAGTCTCTTAAAATAATTTATTACATGTAAACGTATTGAGTGAATGCATAAAGTTTGAAACTAAATTAAATCATATATACAACACTTATACATACTGTACTTAAGTCATATTTTGACAGCTGACTGTGTTTAGTCAGTGTGAAGACATGCTTCTCTCAGCTTGAGTTATCATAGTTTCCTTTAGTTTTGAGAGTGTTTTCTCAGTATTGTGTTTCAACAGATTGGTGCCTCTTTGATGTCCAGTAACGTAGGCAGTGGCCTGTTCATTGGATTAGCAGGGACAGGAGCCGCGGGGGGACTTGCAGTCGGGGGATTTGAGTGGAATGTATGACAGAAAAATAATTCCTCATCCTACAAGCTTTTAGTGTTGTTTCAGTAATTACTGATTTCACTTTTTTTAGATTGCAGCTGTCTTGGGCTAAACAAATGTTTGACCGTTTTATTGCATCACATGCTGAAACAAAACCTCGTATCAGACCTCAAGTGTGATTGTTCTGTAGGCAGCGTGGGTCCTTATTGCCTTGGGCTGGATTTTTGTGCCTGTGTATATTTCTGCTGGTGTGGTCACAATGCCAGAGTATCTGAGGAAGAGGTTCGGGGGTCAGCGCATCCGAATCTACATGAGTGTGCTGTCTCTCATCCTCTACATTTTCACCAAGATCTCAGTAAGACTCCTTGTTTAATATATGAATATATATCTGTAATTATAAAATATTTGTTATATATTTAATGAAATGTATATATTCATTAAAACAAACAAAAACCATTGGAAGGAATGCTAATCTGATACATAATTAGAAACAAAATACTGTTATACTGTTGCTAATATATTGTCATAAAACATGTTTTCTGATGATATAACTACGCCAATGAGCAACAATACAGTATGCTATATGGTCTTCAAAAAGAGTAAACAGCCATGCTGCATAGCAATGTACTACATATATTAAAGTTTATTATAAGCATAACTGTGTTCTTTTCAGACAGACATTTTTTCAGGGGCTTTATTCATCCAGGTGTCACTTGGATGGGACCTGTATGTCTCCACCGTTGTCCTGCTAGCCGTCACTGCACTCTATACTATAGCTGGTAATAAAACCACACTAATATTTTAGATAACTAATGTCTAAATGTGATTGTAGTTGAAATGCAGCAACTCATGGCTTGTCTTAATGCAGGTGGGCTGACAGCAGTGATCTACACTGATGCCTTACAGACCGTCATCATGGTTATAGGAGCATTTGTCCTCATGTTTATAGGTATAGATCCCTTCTTTGTGAAAAGGTACAATTATATTAATTATTCCTGGGAAAGTCATTTCAAATGAATTTTCCCCGGCAGCATTTGACAAAGTTGGATGGTACGAGGGTTTGCTGGTTCAGTATGAGAACGCTGTACCTGCTATCACGGTTCCCAACACCACTTGTCATCTTCCTCGGTCTGACGCCTTTCATATCTTCAGAGATCCAGTGACAGGAGACCTTCCTTGGCCAGGCCTGATCTTTGGACTCATGGTTCTTTCCACATGGGTGTGGTGCACAGACCAGGTGAAACAGAATTAGAAGACTATCGGTGCATTATGACTTTACAATTTAAGTTGCAAATAGGTCTCTTTAAGCTTAAAAACTGTTTTACATCAAGCAATTGCATCTATTTATTGTTTGAAGGTGATAGTGCAAAGGTCTCTGTCTGCCAAAAACTTGTCCCATGCCAAAGGTGGTTCGGTACTCGGTGGCTACCTCAAGGTCTTCCCTATGTTCTTCGTTGTTATGCCAGGAATGATCAGCAGAGCTCTTTACCCAAGTACGCTCAGTCATTCTTGCATTTCCCTTATAGATTTATGGTCTGGATTCTAAAAAGTTACGAACATTTATTAAACCAATGACAAGGGGTTTATGTTCTTTTAATGAATTATCCACACCATTCATTTGGTTGAATGTGAAATCTCTGTTTTCGTGGTATAATGTGATGTTTGTGTATTTTCTAGATGAAGTAGGATGTGTGGATCCTGGTGAGTGTCTGAAGATCTGTGGGGCCAGTGTTGGCTGCTCTAACATTGCTTACCCAAAGTTAGTTGTGGAGCTCATGCCAGTGGGTAGGACAGCCTTTTTTCATTTAGTTGAAATTTTCCTTTGTCACCTATAGGATTATTTGTCAAAAATGAAAAGCTAACAAAAATGTTAACAAACTAACAATTATCCTTTTTTTTTTAAATGGATTGTATTGTATCATTGTCAGTAGCAATGTCGTCTCACAAGAAGATCCCCAGTTTGAGTCCCTGCGTGTGTGTGTGCGTGTGTGTATTTGCTAATGTTTCTGTGATATGTTAGGGGTATATCATTAACCTGATATAAAATCAATGGAAGTCTATGCAATGTCCTCACTAATATACTGTAGTGAAACAAACATTCATTATTGAATTATAATATTGTAATTTAAATATTTATGTCTCTATATTTACGTTTTATCTGTTGAAAAGAAATGTTAATGTTACTTTTGCCAGAATTTCTCAATTCTCAAATTTTATGCTTGTTTCCTACACTGTAAAAAAACTTAAATCATTATTTTGTGTTATCTTTTTGCATGTTTTTTTTTTAGTTCAACTAACTTATTTCGATAAGTTGAGGACAAGAAAACTTAAAATTTTTTGTTGTCTGGACAATCTAGTTATCTCTACACAAAAAAATAAGTTGAAATAACTAAATTGCTAAAATATATTTTTTTACAGTGTACCTAGATCTTTTATCTTTAGATATGATTGATGAGCAGAACCAGAGTAGCTCTTTAAAGATCAGAAATGGAAAAATATAGTTCAAAGTACTTTTTATATTCGAAGTCTATATTCTTAATAGACTTTGTAATATTATATATTCTTAAAGGGGTCATATAATGCCATTTTTGTATAAGCTAATATGATTCTTTAGGGTCTAAATTAAAAGTTTGTAATATACTTTAATTAAAAATTCTCATTAGTATTGTAAGAAAACACTTATTTTACCTGGTCAAAAACAGCTCTGTCTTCAGCACGCCGTTTAAGTGCATATGCCTTTAAATGATAATGAGCTTCGCTCACCCCGCCCCTCTGTTCTGTGCGTACACCGTTTGTAACACAATAACACAAAAACCATAACGCGTTGTTCATTATAAACATGGGATTATGAATTATATTGAGAACGTCGTACATAGAAAACATGCCATAATGTTCCCTGAGTGTAAACCTTAGCCGCATTCATTGTGAAGCTAGCGATTTGCAAAGATTAATATATGAATATAAAGGTTAATAAAACGCTACACTCACTTCAGTTCTTCTGGAGGTGCAGGAACACGAATAGTTGGTATCGATTCCTTTTTTCAGGAGCAGCTTCTTAGCAAAACCAGCTTTATACCTCCTCGTTTATAAAGCAGCCTGGTGTGTGAAATGATTCATGCAAACATGAAAGCATTTACGTTGATCGTCGGTAGGCCTAATATTCCCTTCTAAAACAAACTCAGCCACTCTGCGCACTGGCGTAGCCACGGGTGTGCCAGGGTGTGCCGGTGCCACCCAAAGTGGCAGCTGGCACACCTAATAATGGATGCAGAATTATTTTTTTATAGTCTTAATAAAAAAATGTTTTACTAAACTTGGGCTATTGTTGATTACTTAAAATATTGTTTTTAAAATCAACACTTTCAGGCGTAAGTTAAACAAATTTTAACTGACCTTGTTTCCATGGCGACGTGTCATGATTGTCACGTGACACACCGCAGCCACAATAACTGACAGAGCTATTCGCTTTTATTCCCTTTACCGTGTGCCGTGTCTGATATTTCAATTCTTCGTTTAAAAAATAAATGATATTGATCTATAATCTATATAACAAGATGAACGCCGCAGTTTAGAGAGTCATGTCAGCTGGATTTACAGCACCTGAAATTGTCAGTTTCTCCCGAAATATATGAAAGAAAGTGGCCGTTGAACTGAGAGAAGAATAGAGTCAACTTTATAGTTCCGCTAGCAGCTATATGTGTCTGATATATAAATAAAACAGATCGGCAAATTACATTTTGAATAGATTTAGGCAGTGCCGCTGCTAGCCATTTTGGTGCCCTAAGCATAATTACTTTATGATGCCCCCCCCCCCCCCCCCCCCCATAGGATTTTCATTTAGGGGGGTATTTTCATTTAGGATTTTCATTTAAATGATACATTTTCATTTATCATTTAGGATTTTTCATTTAATTTTTGATAAATTAAAAAGTAACACTTTAGTTTAGGGTCTAATGCTTACTATTAACTAGTTTCATTACCATGCAATGGCATGGTTTTATAATCACTGTGGTTCCGAATTAGAGGCAGGTCAGTTAGGGGGGTACGGGGTTTCCCCGAGAAAATTTTGGATTTCTCTGAACTACAAATGTGCATTTTAAGATGTTGTGAAGGCAAAAAAAAAATCGTTAACAACAGCTTTAAAATCATGTCAGTGGGCAGCTGATTATTTTTCTCTCCTCATCAGCATCACACTCTTTTTCTCTTTGTTTTTATCTTGCCCTGTCTCTTCCCCTCCTAAAGTTGGCTTTTTTAATTTACTAAAGGCTACAATTTGTATTTTATTCTCAATATGTACACATTCTTATTAATCCTGTGCCTAACATGATGAAAACGGCTTTGTTCATGTTGCTTGTCCCCTCACAATGACAGTAGCCTAAACAATTACACTAACGTTAGGTAGGCTATGTTACATAGGCCTATTTTCAGTTCAAAATGGCGAAATTAGACAAAACTATATTAGTTTGCCTAATTATTTTTTGTCATTCGTTTAACATTTATGACCTAAAAAAACTGTCAAATATATAAAGTTAAGTTTAGCTACTTACATCTTATCTCGCATTTGACCGTACACTGAAGCGTCGAGTTGCACTGTTGAAATTCGCGCTCAGCAGCGTCTGTGAACATAAAGCCCGCCTACTTTGATTTGATTGGTCATCTCAAATATTCTGACATTGACGAGCAGTGACAGACCAATGAGGCTCAGATGAACACACACACCCTGTCCTCTGTTTCTGACGTGCTCTCTGCTCGGCGCCGGTGTGCAGATTGAAGATGAAGAACGCGCTGAATATGATTATAACAAGAAGTTTGATGATTGATTTTTCATTAGGCTATTTTTGGTGCCCCCTCAGCACTTGGTGCCCTACGCACAGCGCGTGATGTGCGTGGTGGGAGCGGCGGCGCTGGATTTAGGGCTGGGGGAAAAAATCGATTTGATTTAAAAATCGAGTTGGTAGGTCAAATCGATTTATATTTTCAGAAAATCGATTTTTTAGATTTCTTTTTCTCCACCTCTTCAGCCTACATTTTAGATCACAACACTAGTGTCAGAGCACTATAATTGTTCTTCATGCGCACAGTAACTGAAATTTAAAACTCTTTTAAAATGTTAAAAGAAAAGGCTCAATAAAACTATTGCATAGATAGATACTGTATAATACACTACGCATCGATATGTCTTTCCTTTCTGTCCCTTGAACTTTTCAATGCGGAGTCGACGCGCTGTGACTCTGTGTTGCTTCAAGCGCATCATTCAGCGCTCGGGATGCGCATAAGCGCTTTGTGCCGTGATGTATTGGAGTCTTTCATATCATAATACTTTTGCGCAATGAAAGGTTATTAATAGCCTTTCTTGCTCTGTCCTATCTATCATATGTTGCTGCCTCATTAAACAGCTGTGCTATACATTTAAAACATATCTCAATTTTATGTAGGCTATATAATAATTGACCAAAGAGCAACATGTAACGTTTTACCAGATTAAGTATACCCACTAAATGTTTTTTTCACTAAATGTTCACATTTTATACAATTATTGTGCACTTGGGATTTTTCTAGACTAAATTTTACTGCTGAATTATCCACTAATCTAGTTTATAACAGAATTTTTGTCATAGATTATGATCATATATTTTTTGGATTTGTTGTTTTTCTTTATAATGAAGTTGTCTGTATTAAGTAGATTGTGTTTAACACACAAAAGAATGATTGTGTTTAACACACAAAAGAATGATTATCAGTTCAACACACAGAGTTACAGAAATTCTACTTGATTAAAAAAAATCGATTCGAATTGTAAATCGAGTTTTTATTAAAAAAAATAATCGCAGATTTTTTTAGGGAAAAAAATCGCCCCGCTCTAAATAGATTGTTATTGCTGCTTCCATACTAGACATCAGTGTATTTTTACTAACTGTATTTCTTTACTAGTGCTTATGTGTATTTAAATGTCTGAAACATACAATAAACATTATGTGGCTGAAAACAATGCATATTAAGTGCTGAGCGTGTCCATCCCTGGCTCAGCGCCAGCAAACCCCAACCGCGAAAGCAGTTTGAATCTGGCCATTCTGTGACGTCACTAAACATTCTAAGTCATACTCTCAGGGGCACAGAAATAAAAATCCAATATAGTCTATGGTGCCATAACGCTCAAAAGGTTAAATTGTAATTTTAAATTATTTTCGTTTAGAAAATATCGGCCGACATTCGTACTTCCAACCAATCAGCAAACATCAGCTGCTGTGATCCCAGCATCTCCATAGGCACTATGCATAGACAGTAAGGCACTATGTTGTGATGACTATGTTGTTGGTGATCCTGAGTGTAATGTATAGTTATATTTTAATATAGCCTAGTTTTATGGTTATGTGGAGCATAGTTATGGTTAATAATTTTGCACAGTAATCTGACAATAAATGTGGCACACCCAGTTTTTCAGATGCACACCCAAAGTCTATTTTCTGGCTACGCTACTGACTCTGCGTCTTCAGCGATTCAGATTTAGGAACTCTAATGACTGCTGTGTTCTTATTGCACCCAAGAGAACACCACTTCCCTTAGACTCCATTCTGCTCATCGACTGTGCTGCTCCAGCGTACTTTTCGGCACAACACCCGTCCGCGCGCGCATGATTGACAGCTCGCTCACGAACGAGGGCGGGTCTGTGTTGAAACGCTGCTGTCAATTAACAGTCGTGGGAGGGGCGTCCGAGCCTGTGACGTCACGGGCGTCCTCAATTTGAGGCAGGGGAAAACATATAAGGAGATTAAAACAAAATCACTGGATGGATTTTTATCATTATATGATCGTTGTTTACAGGCACTGCCAACACACATTTCAGTACAATCAACTTGTAAAAGTGCATGTACCATTATATGACCCCTTTAAGTCTATAATGCATCTGCAAAAAATTAGCGCATCACTTAGCAGATAAGTTGCTGAGCAACATCTTGTTGCTTTGATATTCCTATTGTTCTTGTTATGCTTATTTATTCTTTCTTTCACTGTCATTGTTTTGTAGGTTTGAGAGGTCTGATGATCGCAGTAATGTTGGCAGCGCTCATGTCCTCTCTCACCTCTATATTCAACAGTAGCAGCACTCTGTTCACCTTGGACATTTGGCAACGGTTCCGGCTCCGGGCCTCTGAGAGCGAGCTCATGGTAGTGGGCAGGTAGTTTCTGTTAAATGCCTTGTGGAAAAACATTAGAACACTTTCATTTTGGACACATTTGTACACAACTATCTAAAATAAATGTATGTTATCATTATATGCATACAAACTAGTTTAACGAAAGTGGAACTGATCCCATGGAACTCTGCAGTTTACCACACCAGGTGGATAACCACATCGTATAGGTTTTGCTGACCTGTTTTTGGGTCATAAAATCACAGCACATGTACACAACAGATCTCAAATCAATAAGATATACTTTGTATGCAAAGTGAAGGTAATGAAGTATAACCTTTTCCAAAATATACACTGAACAGCCTTAGTCTCTTGACTTATTTGCTGTCATACTAATTGCCGCTGTTTACATTTACAGGGTTTTCATTTTATTGCTAGTGGCCCTGAGCATTGTGTGGATTCCTATCATTCAAACGGCCAATAGTGGACAGCTGTTTGACTACATTCAGGCCATCACTAGCTGTCTGGCACCTCCCATCACCGCCTTGTTTATTATGGCCATCTTCTGGGGGCGAGTAAATGAACAGGTGAATTAAACATGTTTTAGCTGATTTGTGCTCATGCATTAAAGTGAAAGTTAAATATCTTATAACATTCAATACATTTCTTTTAAGAAGGTTGTAAAACATCTAAGCAAAGCTGCTTTCTTTTATCTTGCACAGGGTGCTTTTTGGGGTCTGATGGTGGGACTTGTAGTTGGCACAGTGAGGATGGTAATGGAATTTGTCTATGGCACCCCGTCATGCGGAGCGAAAGACCCGCGTCCCGCCCTGCTGAAAGATGTGCATTACCTGTATTTTGCTCTAATCCTTCTTGCACTGACAGCTCTGATCATCACAGCCATCAGCCTCTGCACTGCGCCTATTCCAGAGCAACACGTAACTATCAACTGCAAACACATTTAAATATATTTTTATTACACGGCTCTCTGAAATGATTAATTCTGATTGGTCAGTCGCAAAATTATTTCCTTATAATGACCTCCAAGGCCGTAGCTGTGGTATCAGGGGCCCCGGTGCAGGTTGTTACTCTGCCTCCCCTTGAAATCACTTTTTTATTCCCCTTCAGTTGAAATTGTGCTCCGGGGTTGGGTCCCACTTGGTAGAAATCTCGTTCCTAGGGGGAGGTCCCCTCTGTTGAAATTGCGAGTTCCCCCAAAGGCCCTTAGAAAGGTCACCACCCAGATTTTTAGTTGTTGTCATTTCATTGTTCATAAGTTTTAGATTGCTATTTAGGTTTCATTTATTTTTATTTCAGTTTTAGTTTTAGTTGTCATTTATTTCCAGTTAATTGTGCTTCAACTTAACCACGGTAACATTTCTTATTTTTGTTTAGTTTAAGTTTTTCAACTAATATTTATATTTTATTTTATTTCAATTACTTGAGATGTTTTGTACAGAAACAGTAACACTGGTTATACTGCAACAATACTTTAATAGTAGGTCTACAGTAATATTGTCAAAGTGTTCGTCTTGTTGCTAGAACGATTGTTTTGTACACTTAATAGATGATAAAGAGGTACGATTTTAAAAAGGTTTCTGCTCAAATCAGTATTGATGTAGATTATCCCTTCCCTATTTGTATAAGATGCTTACAAAAAGGAGATAAAGAGCATGTACCCAGGCCATTACCTATCTAAAAGGGCATTTCCATGTTCCATATTGGTTTAAAAGTAAGAAAGTTACATAAAACAGACTAATCCTACACCTAAGAACATTTTGCATTCTTAGTTTTTATTTAATTTATTAACCATTTTATTCTCTATTAATGTCCACAAAAGACATTTTGTTTGTAAGAACATTTTGCATTCTTAGTTTTTATTTAATTTATTAACCATTTTATTCTCTATTAATGTCCACAAAAGGAGATGATGCTGCTGTCCAAAACAGCCCAAAACATCTAGGCTATCTAGACACAACATGCTAACAAAGTTAAAAAAAAAACTAACCAAGACTACCTCGATTTGGAGTCAGTTTATAAAGACAAGACTTTTTCCATTTCTTTATTAGCATAAAAAGCAAAGAAAGCATGTAAAAATGTATTTATATATTTACAAACACAAAGCAGTACATAATTTATGTTGATATTTTAGCAGTAACACTCTGAACATGAGCTAATATAACACTCGTATTTAATTTCAGCTTGTTCGTTTGACCTGGTGGACGAGACACAGTAAGGAGGAGCGTGTAGAGCTGGAAGACCCCTGGGCTAGAGGCCCTGAACCAGCAGGTTCTGATTCCAGCACTACAGAGTCAGAGGGGTCGCATGAGGACATGCCTGCATGGTGGAAGCGCGCTGGAATGTGGCTGTGTGGCCTCTCCCATGTGGCTAAACAAGAGATAAGTGAGGAGGAACGGCAGGCTTTGGAAAAGAAACTTACGAGTATTGATGAAGACCACACCTGGAAGACTGTCTGCAATGTGAATGCCCTCATTTTACTCACTGTCAATGTCTTTCTTTGGGGGTACTTTGCTTGAATATACTACAAAGTTCTGAATAGCATTTTTTTTATCATACCAATTAAAACACATGTAGATGTCTGCTCTCATTTTATATACTTCACTTTAATGTACAATTTAACTTGTGAATTGCATTTTTTGTTATATTTTGTTTCAAAAAGAGTATTTGAATCAGATTGTTAATTTGAAAAGCAGTTTAATGGCACAACTATAATTATATATATATAAAAATATATAACATATTATAGGCACTCCATATTATCGATTTGCTTGCACTGACATTATTGGATGAGAACGAAACTGGAAATGACTTCTCATATTTGATGAAGTTGGTGTTATTTTCCTGTTTAAAGCTGTTTGAAACAATCTATTTTGTGTACATTGCTATATAAATAAAGCTGACTTGACATGACTTGAATACTTTCTGCTGTGTCATAATGATGAAATATAACATACAGTAGTTAAGATTCCACTACAAGTTCTCAACCAGGAGGTGTGGCATCACCAGGCTGTAAGATGACTTTAAATTATATACGTATTTATTATCATTATTCAAAATATATCTTATTAAGATCTATCTTAAAAATGTCATTTTTAAAAATGCAAAAAAATATTTGCTCATGCACTGTATAAATGAAAGGAAACTTGAGACCCATTCATGTTTCACTTTTGGTTTCTGTTAATAAAGAAGCCTGAAAGCCAGCACCTTTGTTATCATTACTGCAGAAGTGCCAGAGAAAAGATATCAACCCACATGGGATTCTTTGAATATTATGTTGGACAATGGGGGGTCTTTAAGTCAAGAAGGTTGCTGTAAATTACTCTACCAATCCACCTCCGGTTGATCCTGACCAGGTTTTCCAGCGTAACTCATCCATATTCTCATTGTGGGCGTGAGTCTCTCTGCTCTAACCTCCTCTCTCTACTTGAATGAACTACAAGTGCGAAGTCATACTACACTGTTTGCTAGAGAGAAGCATAAACTGTACCCGAGGGCATTTTGTGCTTAATAGTTTCATACAGACAACACCTTTTTCCAGTCACCGATTTTCACGGAGTAATGGAGTCTCATGTAAACGCGAAACGGCTTTTTAATCACGCAACAACCCTGAAGCTTCACACGGGAAATTTAGTCAACCGCAGTCGACTTAAGAAGAAATGTCCGTCTTCGCCTAGTGAGGAGGTAAGTGACAGGGGTGGTCCACCTTGGCAACACAGGCCAAGTAGTATGAGGTTGCTCGGTCAATGAGTTTATCCACGGTCACCCACATTATTTATGTTCATAAGGTCGTCGTTGGTGTTGGAAGTCCGATTCTTTTTTGCGCATCGGTTCCTTCGGACGGTTCAGTTTGCTGAACCGATTCACAGATTTATTTCCTTTTATTTAAATGTGTGTGTGTTCTTTACACAGCAGCCATTTACGAACTATTTTTTAAAAAGTAAATATGGTTAAATGCGTATATTTTTAATATACGTTGTAACTTATGGGTATTATTTGGATTTTGTGTACATTTGTTTTGTAGTTGGATTCTCTCATGATTAACCTAATTGTACTTTTCCTCGACTTGTTTTTATTCCTGCTCGAAAAAAAACTGGTGATTATGTTTCTTTGTGTATGGCTCCAACATGACACCCACCTACAGTGGAAATCTTTGCGAATCGGTTCGATCAAATTATTATTAAAAGAATCGGCTCACAAGAACGAATCCTGGGCGAGAATATGTGATCTTTGGTCTGCTTCCATTATTGACGTCACTGACTAGTTTGCCTCGTGCTGCTCATGACATGAAAGTTGATGAAACTATGCAAAATGTGGCTTAAGCCATATGCATCTCACTGTTGTTGCATAAAAATTCAAATATGTCTTTGTTCTGGCATCTCTTAATGTAATATTTGTGTATGTGTGTATGTATACACACACTACTCAAGGCCACAATGGTGCTGTGAATTTCTATATATAATTCAAAGGACCATTGTGGCCCATTGTGGCCGTGAGTAGTAGTTGTGCACACACGCAATGCTTCTGCCTAATAACACTCATTCATAGACCTATTAGAGAAAGTGTACAGTATGTGACATGACCTACATACAAAAGTATATGTGTAAACATGTCATGCTGATGTGAATTTTCTAAGTCATGTCTTTAATCTCAACAGATGACAGACAAATGAATGATAAATGACTGTGCATTTTTATATACTGACCAAACCCTTTCTGATCCCATCATAAAAAATAGGCTTATTCATCAAGCCCACGCAAGTGGATTAGTAATGTAGCTATATGATAATGTGTTTTTATGAAATATGTAGGAAATATGTTCTTGTCTTGATGTAAAATTGATGAAAATATGACTTCCTTACATAACTTTTGACCAAATATATTGGCTCTCTACACACACACACACACACACACACACACACACACACACACACACACACACACACACACACACACACACACACACACACACACACACACACACACCACACACACCTACCTTTTTAATTATTAATTAGCCTATATTTTTGCATTTAATTTAATGGTTATGATTTCATTTTTATGAATTCAGATTTAAACAATGTATTGAACATTTTTATTATTTAGAATATAAAAAAAACGCATAAAATATTAGCTAATAATTGATATTATGCCATAATCCTACAGGGCCAAAACTTAGTATGTACACCTGTGTTTGGAGAAACACCCAATAGTTAGTATTACAGATAATGTAAATGTCTTTTCTCAAAAATTGAGAAATGATTTGGGAAGGGAAGTTGCCAAGATGTGTTTTTTTGTTTCAAAATAATTTGGTTTGTTGCCAAACCTGTTAGTTAATATTTTTGCAATGTTGTCTGACTCAATCCACAGCTTCAAGACTGCATCCAAGGCACACTAAGCGAGTGGTTTGCCGCAATGCCATCATCACTTGACTCGGTAAGACCTTGCATGACACTTAATTATGAAAGTGAAAAATGAAACCTTGAGAACTTGTAAACAAGCCATTTTAAACTAAACATATGTCATCTTTGACATATTAAAGAGTTCGGTTGCATGAAGAAGTAGCCAAAAGACTCGCTGAACATAACCAGTTGAGCACTCTGTGGATTGTGGGAAAGCAAAACGTCGGTCTCATTGCACCAGTAAAGCATATATAGGCACTGGGATGAAAAGACAGTTGTTATGGTGATTGTTCATGGCATGGGGCCGGTGTGCCTCTGCTCTGGCTTATTCTGCTCAGTGAGTAGAGAGTAAAGGTCTTTGCACACAAAAGCTGAGGCTTATTATTGACACATTCCTTTCATGCAGTCCATTAACAAGGTGTCTAATGTTCTCACATGCAAAGCTTAATAACACTCATTCATAGACCGGGGAGCTTCATAGACACAAGAGTGCCAAAAAATTATGCAACTATAATGCATAATCCAGTAAGTGACTAGATACTTTCCATGAAAGCATGGTTGGGCAATTCAGTAACTGCTGTTTTTCTTCCTCAGGAGCTTCCCATTGTTCTGGACTGCACCATTCCAGAAAACACAGAGGCCATCACCCCAGAGGAGAGAGAGGAGCTGAAGGTGTCTGGTGAGGATTACTGCTCCTTAGTGTCTTCAGACAGTATCGCTGTTGCCATGCTTGTGCATGTTAGTAAATGTGTTTATGTTTATCTTTACAGTCAAGCTTTTTCTCACTGAGTCGCATTGCTCATCAATTAGAAGTGCAGTAGACATGGGTAAGTTCTGCTTAATATGATGAGCTATACACTATTATTATTCATATGTTTGATGGGTAAAACTGATTATGGATAAGGGTGACTTTCTTACCCTAAACTAAAATTTGTAAAGACTGTATGAAAATTTAGAGTGCCCCTATTATGAATATTACCTTTCATGCAGTGTGTAATATAGCTGTTTGTGAATGAAAGGTCTGCAGATTTGTAAAGATCAAAGTGCACCATAAATAAAATTGTCCCCTAAAAGAAAGAATAGATTCTTGAACTGCTGAAACGAGGAGTCAGCAATTTCAGTCTTACTTCCTGTTATACCACTGTAACAAATTTGCAGCATTGCAGTAATGCCAGCCTATGGCCTTCATTGGCTGCCCGCAAACAACGTCTACTTTGACCCGCCATCAAACACTGTAGTTTTAGCTGAGACTGGAAGAGTTTGGTCAGTGTTGTCGACAGAAGAAGATGCTATTTTTAGCGCTGCGAATGCACTTTGCATGTGGACCCCAAAGGGTGAGGAATTAATACTGAAAAACCAACAGCATCATTGCTGTTCGTGTTGCGTATCAAGCTTCCGGAGCTGAAATATGGTACTAGGCGTTTTACTTCCAACACATACTGTAAGTGGTAGACCAATCACAACAGACCGGGACGTCTGACCAATCAAAGCAGAGGAGGTTCTCGGAAAGGAGGAGTTTAAAGGAGTCATAATGTGCAATTTTCACTTTTCCATGAGAATCAATGTATGTTATGATTGACTAACGATTATACATTGGCCGGGATGCCGATATTCAAAAGTGAAGCGTTTGTTTACCCCAGGGTTCTTAAACTAGCCAACGTGCACGCGCACTCAAATACGAGATTTCAATTTCTCCCCCGACTTGACGTCAAGACGGGGCCGGATATACCATATATGGACACCGCAGAGGAAGCCCGCCCTGCCCCTCTCCCCACCATTCAAGATGGCGGCGCGCAGCTGTGCAGCGGCTTCTCGAGCTCCCGGTTCAACTCTTAGTGTTTTGCCGGCTTCGCTGGCTATAGTAAGGAATAACGAGTATATGTGTGCAAGGAGGTTTGTGAAGTATACCCCACTTGAACTCTGCGAAATTAATAGCAAGTTTGAAGCAAAACTACAGCAGAACCTGAAGTCAGAACTGGGCAGGATGGAGCTTCTGAGGACGGCGGCATGGCGTTGCATCATAGGCCGGCTCAGAGGCAAGAGAAAGCGGTGTGCTCGGAAGCAGAAGAGGGGAAAGCGAGCCGGCCTGCTGGCTAAGCTAAAGGCTAACAACAACAGACTGGCGATTCCGTCTCTTTTTCTTACCAATGTTCGGGCGTTGGACAACAAAATGGATTTACTAAGGATGCGAATTAATATCTACAAGGAGATGAGGAACTGCTGCGTGCTTCTATTGACGGAAACATGGCTCAATGACAACATACCAGATTCAGCGCTTCAGATTAGCGGCATGTTACTCTACCGGGCCGACCGGAGTCGGTTGTCGGGCAAGACTCGGGGAGGTGGACTTTGTGCGTATATCAACAAAGGTTGGTGCACTAACTGTTCCATTATTAGCACTCATTGCTCTGAAGCTGTTGAATATATGACCATCAAATGCCGGCCACACTACCTACCACGAGAACTCACAGCAGTGTTCATCGTAGTTGTTTACATCCCACCGAGCGCAAAAGCTAGTGAGGCGCTGGGAGAATTACATGAAAACATAGGCTCTCTACAAAATAAGCACCCGGACGCATTTTATGTGATTGCTGGAGATTTTAATCATGCCAATTTGACGGACATTATACCAAGGTTTTATCAACATGTCACTTTTGCGACCCGGGGGAAAAATATCCTTGATCGTGTGTACACAAATAGACGCAGAGCCTATAGAGCGGTCCCTCTTCCCAACCTTGGACTGTCCGATCACATCTCTGTCATGCTTGTCCCCTCCTACAGTCCTGTGGTGAAGACAATGAAACCAACACAAAAGACAATCACAGTGTGGCCCAGTAACGCTGCCTCTGTGTTGCAACACTGCTTTGAAAGTACTGACTGGCAGGTCTTCAAGGAGGCATCAACAAATGCTGGAGAGGTGGATCTGGAGGAGTATGCATCCTCTGTCACCTGTTACATTAGTAAGTGTGTGGATGATGTTACTACCACCAGAACAATAACTATCCACCCTAACCAGAAGCCCTGGCTGACTGCTGAGGTCAGATCGCTTTTGAGAGCACGAGATTCAGCATTCAGGAATGGCGACACGGAGGCGCTTAGAGCAGCAAGGAGAAACTTGAGTACCGGCATTAAAAGAGCTAAGGCTAATTATGCTCTGAAGATACAGGGTCATTTTTCTACTAACGACCCACAGAGAATGTGGTCCGGCATTAAGAGTATCACTGATTACAAAAGAAGAGATACTGAATGCACCAGAGACCCATCTCTTCCTGATGCTCTCAACACTTTCTATGCTCGTTTTGAGGCCTCTAACACCACTTCTAGCACTAGGCTCACTATTCCACCTGGTGAGCAGCCACCCAGTGTAACCATAGAAGATGTCAGGAGGGTCCTTCAGAGAGTCAAGCCACGGAAAGCTGCAGGCCCAGATAACATCCCAGGCAGGGTCCTGAAAGACTGTGCACACCAGCTTTCAGAGGTACTGACTGACATTTTTAATATCTCATTATCAAAATCAGTTGTACCATCATGCTTCAAATCTGCTATTATAATTCCTGTGCCTAAGACTACTACAGTGTCATGCTTGAATGACTATCGCCCGGTAGCACTCACCCCAATAGTGATGAAGTGCTTTGAGCGGCTGGTCATGACTCAAATCAGAGAGAAAATTGATGCCAGCATTGACCAGAATCAGTACGCTTATAGAAAGAACAGGTCCACTGCAGATGCCGTCTCATCATATGTACATCTGGCTCTTACTCACCTTGACAGCAAAGACACCTATGCAAGACTGCTTTTTATGGATTTTAGTTCTGCTTTTAATACAATCATTCCACAGACATTGATACATAAACTGGAGACACTTGGACTGAGTTATCCACTGTGCAACTGGGTACTGGACTTTTTAACTAACAGAAGACAGTCTGTAAAAATCCAAAATATATTTTCTTCCACCATTGTTCTTAACACTGGCACACCACAGGGATGTGTCCTGAGCCCGATGCTATACACACTGCTGACATATGATTGCTCCGCCAGACATCCGAGTAACCATGTTGTCAAGTTCGCAGACGATACTGTCGTGATGGGACTCATCTCTCACAATGACGAGTCAGCCTATAGATCAGAGGTGGAACAAATGGTGGCTTGGTGCAGGGATAACAACCTCTGCATTAATGTGGAAAAAACTAAAGAAATGATTGTGGATTTTAGAAAAACTAACAGAAATCATCCTCTTCCCATCTGTATTGAAGGGGCTGAGGTGGAAGTTGTCTCCAGCTACAAATATCTTGGAGTACACATCAATGACAACTTCAATTGGAAAATTAACTGTAGTAGCCTGGTAAAAAAGGCTCACCAAAGGCTGTATTTTCTGAGGAGGCTCAAACAAGCTGGTCTAGGAACTACAGTACTCAAATCCTTCTATAGGTGCACGGTGGAGAGCATTCTCACCTTGTGTATCACAGTGTGGTATGGAAACTGCACTGTTGCAGATAGGAAGGCCCTACAGCGTGTGGTTAAGACTGCAGAGAAAGTCATCGGATGCAGTCTCCCAGCAATCAGAGACACATACATCAACAGATGCAGGACGAGGGCTGCAAGCATTATAAAAGACAGCTCCCACCCTGCCAATAGACTATTTGCCCCTCTCCCCTCAGGCAGGAGGCTGCGCAGCATCAAAGCCAGAACAACCAGGTTAAAAAACAGCTTCTTTCCAGAAGCTGTCAGACTTGTTAATACTGCCACACTCCAGAGCTGACAAACTAACTTTTATATTTTTTTTAGGGTTTTTTTTAGTGTGTATATATGGGTTGTATGCTTTGCTATTTGTATCTATTGTATTTATTGTTGAGTAGTTTAGTTATTTATTTGTGAGTGGTTTTAACCGGACCTCAGTATCTAATTTCGTTCCAGCTCATGTACCATGGTTTGGAATGACAATAAAAATCCTTTATCCTTATCTTTATCCTTATCCTTTATCATATTCAGTCAAGGAAGATGCAGAAACGTAGTGCACACGCGAGTTGCTCTGTGGTTGACTGTCATAATCCACATTCTAATGTTTTTTCTTTACCCAAAACTGACCAAACTACAAGGGACCAGTGGATGAAATTTATTTTTAATGACGCTGTTCCAACAATCATCTCAACTTGCTCAACGTTAGGTGTCTGCGCTAAACATTTCACAAAATAATCTTTTACAAATTTGGGGCAATATCAGGCGAAGTTGGCATCGAAGCTACGTTTGGAAAAAGGTGCCATTCCAACAATCAGGGACTTGCCTGAATTTGAAACGGTAAGACTGTGTTTTTATTACTATATTTTGTGTATTACACAAAATATAGTAATAAAAACACAGTCTTACCGTTTCAAATTTTCAAATTCAAACCGCAGCTAACTACTAATGCGGTTAATGTATGTGATGTAAACACGGGGAATGGACTCTACGAATGCTAGCCACATCTTTCCACTTTGTTTTACACTACACATTATAGCAAACGTATATCTCTATAACCACTGTAAACTGAAAATAAAGTAGACTACATCTCCGTTAATGTAATCTACATTAAATTAAAGCTAAACTTATGTGGGAGAAAATAGCAAAAAACGTTTTAGCTCGTTACTGATGTTAATGTATGTCTCAGTCAAAAAAAATGTCTTTACCATTCAGAGACATGTTGATGTAGACGTCCTTCCATTGACTGTTGTTCATCTTCCGTTTCCAGCTCTGGTTCAGAGTCTGGCTCAAACATATACGGTTGAATCCCGTAGGTCGCGGCCAGGTCGGGTTCATTCACAACTTGCGCCATGATGTCATTTTGGAATGATATGCTGAAGTTACCTGCGGTGTCAAGCCCCTTCGTGCCTGCCACCAATCAACGCACCCCTCATTTGCATTATTAAAATGACCGTCCACGACAGCCAAAACCTCGCATCAGATCTCGCGAGACAATAATGCATTCAGAAATAAGGGTCAAACGAGCTCTGTGTTTATTTTTTCCCAATTTTTCTTTTTTAGAAGGGCATGAAATGACTATAGTAGAGCGTGGGTATCAAAGTTAATACCACATTATGACTCCTTTAAAGAGACTGAATCTTCGAATGAACCGTTTTCAGAATATTTGAGAAATTAGGTGATGTGCAATGTATATTATGAGAAAATTAAACTTCCTTGTTAACTCGTTAACTTCCTTGTAGGCGTGAAACTCTATTGAAGTCTAAAACTATTGGATCTGCCCAGAGTCACTCTATGTGCCATAACCAATCGCTAACGTTTGGTCGTGACATAAGTCTTTTCCCGAACCCCGTGGGAGGATGGCCATAAACGCAAAGATTGTTCTTGCTCCGGCTTTAACTACTTATTATTCGGCAGTGTTGACACAACGGACCGAATGGCTTCGCTCGCATCTGTCTCCTCTGCCATTACTGAAATACAACTCAAAATAACCCACGAGTCGACATCAACGTCATCGTTCCCAGCCACTCCCTCTGTTCGCTGATTGGCCTGGTAAAAAATTGATTGGAGAAAACCAAAGTCTACAGCAGAATCCCAGACTTTTTTTGTCTGAAAATTGAGCGGAAGTACGTAGGAGGGCGGAGTCAGGCTATAATGCTAAGAGCACTTTAAGAGAAAATTAGTAGTCTCCAAACAAGGACTTAAAGGAGGTCACTTATAATCATGGTAAATTATGATTTACTTTAATTAGTTTTATGACCCCTGTCTGAACCTTAATTGTGATTATATTTTAATTTAATAATTAATATAATTTGAGTTTGACTCATTATTTTTTAAATAATTTTTCCACCTAATAAATTGTTCACCCCCTTAGAAGGTGAAATCAGCAACCTCCTCACGATCAGACTAATTTCAGAAGTTTAGCAATAAATGGTTCAATAATGCCAGTCATTTTTTTTAAAGTGGCATCTCATTCAAATGTGCTTAAGTTTTAGTATTTTTGATCAAGCCAATTATTCAATATATATACACTACCGCTTTTTGAAAGAAGTCTCTTATATTCACCAAGGCTGCTGATGATCAAAAATACAGTAATATTGTGAATATTTTAATCCATTTAATATTTTGAAATGTTAATGAATTTTCAGCATCATTACAGGATCACATGATTCTTCAGAAATCATTCTAATATGCTGATTTGCTGCTCAAGAAACTTTTCTTTTTATGTTGAACAGCTGTGCTTAATATTTTTGTGGAAACCATGATACATTTCTTTTTTGAGATTCTTAGATTAATAAGTTCAGAAGAACATCTTTTAAAAAAAATTTGTAACCATGTTAGTCTTTACTGTTACTTTTGATTAATTTAATGAATCCATGCTGAATAAAAGTATTAAATATGTAAAAAAGGACTACATCCAAACTTTTGAACAGTAGTGTGAATATTAATTTTAGATAATTTGACTAACCCACCCTCTGTTCAGCTTGTCTTTCGTTAGGCGTATCTCAGCTGGACTCTGTGATCATTGCTCCACCTCCTCTCCCTGAGGGTGAAGCACAGACGCTGACACACCTTCAGCCGCTGTGGGAAGAGCTGGAGAGTCTCGTGCAAAGCCAGAAAATTGCTGCCATCGGCACGTCAGACTTGGACAAAACCCTCCTAGAGCAGCTCTATAACTGGGCTCAGGTCTGCTATGAGTGAAATGTTTGTGATAAACAATGTACAATGGATTCGAAAAGTGTTTTATTTCTTATTTGTACTCTTTCATGCTATGCAGATAAAGCCGAGCAGTAATCAGGTGAATCTGGCCTCGTGCTGTGTGATGCCTCCAGACCTCACTGCATTTGCTAAAGAGTTCGACATTCAGTTGCTAACGCACAATGACCCCAAAGGTGTGTATTTTGTACTGAGCCAATGACGGCGTGCATGAACTGGTTCTGCCATGTGATTATGAATTGGCATGAACAATAGTCCAGGAAATCTAATGTTGCCAATCTTTCTTTTTGTGTCTAGAGCTAATCAGTGCTGCAGGCTTCCAGGACGCAGTCCAAGGGAGCAGTAAGGACCTGCAGGTGGCCGACTGGAGGCTGGAGTGGGTCTTACGGTACTCCATCATCGTCAAGAGCAGAGGCATCATAAAAGCAAAGGGCTACATTGTTCATGCTAAAAAGAGCAGCGACCATTAACATGTACTGTTTGAACAGGTTTTTTTGGTTTCCTGAAATGTATTCCACTTAATTTAGGGAGCTACTAAATTGATGCATATTTTACAAGGGGTTTTATCAACACTAAAGTGAATTTGAATTTTCCAAGGAGCAAAAATTCACTCCACCCACATAACTGATTTTTCCTCATGATTAAGAATATTTAGACTGCTATCTGTTATTGTAGATAAAAGTGCCTCTTTTTTTCCTGACTTGACCTGGTTGAATTCCCAATATTTATCCAAAGGGTAAAAATTTTATATAAAACAATGGGACGGCAGGCTAAGGAGCTTCAGATACCAAAAGGTTGTTTTTGTTAATTATACAAGTAAGTACATGGGCAGAGACACTTGTTTTTAGAGAGAAGATTTATTCTAAAGATTTGTAGAAGAGATACACCTTGGAGAATTGTTCCATTTTATTTAAAAATGTTAACCCCAATTTATTTTTAAAGGAGTGGGCCACATAATTTTAGATTTTTTACTTTAATTTTAAATGTCACATTTTAAAGTTTGTTTTTCTTTTGTCTTTTTTGTTAAAATTTTATTTTAAGTTTGTATAATATATTTTGACAGATGCTTTACATGGACTGTTCAATGTTGCCTGTTGTCAATGGATGATTCTCTTTTGCACCAAACTAAATGCTTTGCTTATTTAGGTAAAATAAATGTTCAAATGTAACTGTATGGGATGCTGGTAACATGCATGGCATGAATGGCATAAATTCATTGTATATAAAAACACTGGAAAATTCCACACTTGAAGGAAAATAATGATTATCGTTCCAGTATCTAACGGATAGTCAGAATATATATTTTTACTTGTGTTATTTATTCATTGTAATTACAATTCCTGTTGGATCCAATCATATTGAGTTTTTTTCATGTACCGTACATACTATTTTCAAATGAGTATAATCCCATATTTATAAACGTGGAATTGAAAATGAACATGGACTGGCATTAGGTTTTCATTTATTTCTTTTTTTTATTTTGGATACACCCACAGCGAAAAAATAAAAAGTTGTGACATTTCGATCTTTTTGTTATAGTGTTTGAATCTCAATAGTGTCTATCAAGATCACAAAATGACTTGGTTAGAAAGTAAAACCTAAACCGATCCATATCATTACTTGCCACTCACCATACTTTCTTGCATCGATTAGTCCGGTCTGCGCATTCAGAGTACGTGGTTTGCAGGCGGAAGTGCGCGGCTGCGCGCAGCCTCATTAGCAAGATGGTGGCCACCAGGAGAGGAACACGCGTGGGCTCCCCTGTGAAAAATACTAGCGATGAAAACTCTGGAGCCACGGTATGTAGGGTACCTAAATAGTTTATCCATTTACTTAACATGTTGTCCGGAAGTACCAGCGTGTGTTTGAAATTGTAGTGCTTTTATATAATTTCATGCAAAAATCAATCGCCGCATGTGTCCATACATGTCTGAGCAGCTGTAGAAAACCTCGATACTTTAAATTTAGTTCATATTTAAATACAAAATGTTGTCCGTTCGTATTTTGTATAGTCTGTTTTGCGTTCTTTTTCGACTAAACAATTACGGTATATGCAGTCATGCTCTATCTGTAGCCTTGAACTGTAACGTTAGATGGAACATGATTGGATCAACATAACTCGCCACGTGTGGTGTTCTTGTTATAAAGTTGTTAAACTGTACATAAGTACGTATATTTTATATATATATATATATATATATATATATATATATATATATATATATATATATTATTATTAGCACAGTATGTGTTTATTTATATTTATAATAAATGTCGTTTGGGTCGATATGTTAATTTCTACAACAATAAAAATAGTTTTAAGAGGTTTTTCAGCATTGTTGGGAAACATTTACTTTCTATGCATTTGGCATTATCCTAAGCGACTTGCATTGCATTTCAAGGTACACATTTACATTCTTACCAGTTCTTGCTTTCCCTGGGAATCGAACCCATGACCATGTCGAACTCTCTGTTTGAGCTACAGGAAAGCATTTTAAAGCGCATTCCGAAAAACTAACCACTAGACCACCAGGGAATAAACAATAAAATCATCTTTTTGTGTGAATATTTCTAAAGATGATTAATAAAACAATAAATGGACACCCTCCTGTAAGATAATTATCAATCCATCCCTGAGAAGTTTATTTCTTTTCATTGTATTAATTATCCAGGTATAAATATCATTTTTTACTTATAATGCATGCGTATTATTCTACAATTTCTAAATAGTAGTAATAAAAAAATGGATAGGTAGGCTAATAATACCAAATTTTATAGCCACATTTTTTACTGGTTGTGTAGCCATGTAGCCAAATATTTGTCTTTTAACATTTGTATATGCAAATATTACATTATTCTGATAAGAAATACTCAAATAATCTGAAGCAAATGTTCTTGTTCTCACAGCAGCCTACTCCTTCGACAAGAAGAACACGGCGCAGAACGCTAATGGAGGAAAACCAGTCCCAGTCTGAACTAACTAGCGACTCCCAGCCGGATGAGCCGAAGGATGACAGTACTGCCTCTTCCTTAGCAAGTCCACCCAAGCGCGACACAAGAAGATCCATACGTGTCCTTGCTAACAAAAAGCAATCCGACTCTACCCATGAAGCTGATGTGTCTGAGTCAGAATCTTGCTGCTCTGTGGTTTCTGATGTGCAAGCAACACCTAGAACCCGACGGAGTACTGTGGTTCTGGAGAAGCGCGCCGCACAGGATGAGTTATCGGAAGCCGAATCCTGCTTGTCCGCAGTGTCTGAGACCAATTCTCGTAGAGCCCCTCGCAGCCTAAGGAAACGTGTTCTGACTTCAACAGCCTCAAAGGATGCTGAAAAGGTAGTTGATGATCCCTCAGGGGCCGAGTCCTGTAGTTCTGCTGTATCCCTTACAAAAGTTATTGACACTCGTCGGATAACGAGGAGCCATCGGAAGACTGCTGTTCCTACCACTGAAGCAGATCCATCTGAAGCGGAATCATGCTCCTCCAGTGTTTCCGGCCTTCGCGGCTCTGTGGTCCGCAGGTCTGCACGAAACCAGAAGGTAAAACCGATCGAGCCGATCCCTTTGAATTTAGAGGAGACCACAGACAGCCCTTCTTCAATACCCAGGAAGCTGAGAAGTCGTAGTTGCAAAACAGGAGTTGAAGATGGTGAATACGACTCTGATACATGCAAGTCCGGTCCCAGTATGAGTCCCTGGAGAGCCACAAGGCGTCAGCCCAAACGCAACACTCTGGTTGGTGAATCAGATTCAGAATCAGTAGCTACTGACGTCTGCACCTCTCAGGGGAGCCCAAGCCCTCAAAGAGGAAGAGGGACTCCTTGTAGTAGCCGAACCGGGTCTTCCAGTAGTGCCCATGCGCTTCCTGTAACCAGGACAAGAAGTAAAGCAAGATTGACTTCTGATGCTGTTGACACTGCTACTGCCATGCCTGAGGAACAGAAAGAGGGTGAGGAACTTGAACATCATGAAAGTATACCAGTAACTGATGGAGATAAGGCTGAAGACACAGTAGATCAACTGGACAGCACCATGACCACAGACACCAGTGAAGCCCAAGAGTGCACCTTGATTGAGGAGAAAGCTGAAGATACCACTATAATTCTTGATCAGGATGAGCCCGTCGAGATGCTAGAACCTCAGAGCAGCATGCAAGACATCAAGCCAGTGAAGGATTGTGAAACTGAAACTCTGATGTCTCGGGAAGAACCAGTGGCTGAAACGTCTGCTACACTAATTGAAGATAAAGAACCAGGAGATGTTTCCATGGAAAATAATGAGCCAGAGTTTGTGGAAAAAAGCCATGTTGTTCTGGATCAAACATGTGCTGAGCCTGTGGAGGAGGATACGGTAGAAGCAGCCGCAGAAGATCCTGTACCAGTTTGTGGTTGAGAAAGATCGATTGAGGGATACAACAGAGATGTTTTTCATGAACCCTGTCTGAACGGAGAGGATACGGTAGAAGCAGCCGCAGAAGATCCTGTACCAGCTGTGGTTGAGAAGATCATTGAGGATCAGAGATGTTCTGAACCTGTGACGGAGGATACGGTAGAAGCAGCCGCAGAAGATCCTGTACCAGCTGTGGTTGAGAAGATCATTGAGGATCAGAGATGTTCTGAACCTGTGACGGAGGATATGGTAGAAACAGCTGCAGAAGATCCTTCTGAACCCGTGACTGAGGATGCAGTAGAAGACGCCCCAAAAGATCTTATACCAGATGTGGTTGAGGAGCATGAGGATATAGCTGAGTGTGAGAAGAAAGGTGTAATAGTTAGTGAGGAAGCTACTGACACTAAGACAACTGAGGATGACTCCGTAACATTGAAGGACCTTGAAGGCCCTTCCACAAGCTCACATTCTCAAGCATATTTGACCACCACAGAGAAACCCTCTAAGGAACTGCCTCCCCAGAAAGAAATGATCAGTTTACTCGACAGCAGTGAGGATGAAGACAGTGCTGATGAAGGTCTGTCTTCACAGGAAGCTGTAGATGTGGAGAGTGAAGATGTGATGTACCCTGAGGGAAATCAGATGTCAGATGCAGAGGCTCATGGTAACGGACTGTTTGTCATAGACACTAGACCTGGACTACAGCCTCAAGAAAAGTACTTTATTGATGACAAGCAAACTAATGAAGAGGATGAGGATGATTTTGTTGATGAAGAGGGAGATGATGATGATGACGACGATTCAAAAGTGCTCTTTGCTCCCAAAAAGCCTTTGTAAGTTATTATTATTGCTTCTTTTGCATTGCTAGTATTGACTTTTAAATATTAAAACCTCTTAAAGGGTTAGTTCACACAAAAATAAAAATTGTGTGATTAATCGTTCCAAACCCATAAGACTTTCGTTTATCTTCAGAAACCAAACAAAGACATTTTTGATTAAATCGGAGAGCTTTATGTCTCTTCATTGACAGCTATGCAACTGACACTTTGCTTCAAAAAGTTCATAAATGGATCGTAAAACTAATTCATATGAATTAAGTGGTTTAGTCCTAAATTTCTGAAGAGACACGATCGCTCTATATAATGAACAGATTGAATTTAGGCTTTATTCACATTCAAACATTGATCAGTGAACATAAACAGAAGCTAAACCAAACCTGCTTGAAGTGCGAGAACAAACCTCTTGCGAAAGCTCAAACGTGCTGTATAACCTCAGAATAAACCTCATTGGTTCTCGCATGTCAAGCGTGTGTGAGTTGATGAATGTTTAAATGTGAATAAAAGACATTTAATCTGTTAATCATATAAAGCAATCATGTCTCTTTGGAAAATTTTGACTTAACCACAGAATTCATATGGATTAGTTTTACGATTTCTTTATGAACTTGAAGTGTAAAAGGTTCAGTTGCTTAGCTGTCATTGGAGGGATCAGAAAGCTCTCGGATTTCATCAAATATCTTCATTTGTGTTCCGAAGATGAACGAAAGTCTTATGGGTTTGGGTTTGAGAGTGAACTATCCCTTTAAATTTCTACTTTCTAAATATTTAGAGCTCTTCATTAAATATTTAAATGAAATATTTAAATTATATTCAGTCTGAAAACATCATTGTTTTCTCTCTCAGGATACAACTATCTAGTTCCATTGACCCAGGTCTGAAAATGAAGGAACTTGGTGGTTTGTACATCAGTTTTGATGGTAACAAGCCGAAGAATCCTTTCAACAGTTCGCAAACCCAGAAGAACCCAAACAATCAGGATGAGGTAATTAATTTATTTGATCATTTATTATCCTGGATGAAACATTGTCTTTATTTTACATTTAAAATCATTTTGTGCAGATGTTACTGTTCAGTGAAGTTAAAGTTCATGAAAATGTTGTGTTGTATTGTGTAGTTGCTAAAGAAGAGTGTTATTGTTCCGGATTTTGAGAAGAAAGATGCTGTGCCACCTTACAAGGAATCAAAGAATGCTGCTAAACACAAGCGCAAGGTGAGCAGCCCAGTTCATGTTGTCTGTTCTGCTTAGGACTATTCTTAATAAATTCATCTAGCTAAAAGGAAATCCTTCTTTACATTTTTTTTTTGTTTCCTTGAAGGGATCATCTTAATTCTACATTCTACCAATCTAAAGTTTGGAGAAATGAATTCCTGAAGCAATGCATACTTTAATCCAGCAAGAATACATTATTAAATTGATCAAAAGTGAAAAATATGTATAATGTTACAAAAGATTTATATATAAAACTAAATTTTATTTCTATTTGTCAAAGAAGCCTGTACATTCTTTCCACAAAAATGTTAAGCAGCATGACGGTTTTCGACATTGATGATAATAAGAAAAGTTTCTTGAGCACCAAATCAGTATATTAGAATGGATGTTTGGATATAGACTCCAAACTTTTGAATAGTAGTATAAATGCCACTTTAAACCTTTAATAGTCAGGATATGATGTCTGTGATTTCGCTCAGATGATTATAGCAATAGTGTTGAAAATGAGCTTTTGATCATTGTTTACAAGCAATATCTTATGTGTCTCATCCAGGCGGAAAGAGAAAAGACATCTGGCGATGGTTGGTTCAACATGAAAGCTCCTGAATTAACAGAAGAGCTCAAAAATGACCTGAAGGCACAGCAGATGCGCTCAGCCATGGACCCAAAGCGCTTTTACAAGAAGAACGATAGAGAAGGATTTCCCAAATACTTTCAGGTCGGTTTGGGAGTCTTTATCAGCAGACTTTTCCTTTCAAACAATTTTGCAAAAAGCCATTATTTCTGAGACAAAAAAAACTTTGTGAAAATAAACAATTGAGAATTGTAGTGTTATCAAAATGCTGACATTGCAATTAACCGCAGGCATGCCTGTTTAAAGAAGACAATGCCATATTGTTCTGTTCTTTTGAGTAAAGTTTAGCTCTTTTTTCAGGTTGGTACAGTGGTTGACAGCCCAGTAGACTTTTATAATTCACGAATCCCCAAGAAACAAAGGAAAAGAACCATTGTGGAGGAGCTTCTTGCTGATGCAGAGTTTAGAAGGTAAGTTAAAGAAACAGTGGCTGATTAGAATGTAATAAATTATTTAAATTCTCAACAATGGGCTTTTATTAATTGTTTTAAATTAATTGTCATGTTCTAAAATATCTTTTCTTCTCTTTTAGCTATAACAAAAGGAAATATCAAGAGATCATGACAGAAAAAGCAGCACATGCTGCGGGCAAGATGAATAAAAAGCACAAATTCCATAAAAAGAAAATTAATAAATAATTTCACAAGGCAAATCAGATTTTTTTTTCCTGTCTTTTTTTTTACACAGGACTTGTTAGCATTTGTAAATACACAGCAACTAAATTCAGCAGATGGAAAATGGTATTTTAATGTTAAGAAACATGCAACTTGTACAGAGAAAAAATGTTTTATACTTTTTAAAGTTTTTTCCTTAACTGGATGATTGACGATTGAATGAAAGACTTGATTACTCCTGATTACTCCTCTCTGATTCACAATAAATCAGGTTCAAACCAAAAGCACTGCTGTTTTTCTTTTCTTTTTACTAATACTGTTATTAAAGTTAAGAAAGTGTATAACATATAAAGCTCCTGCCCCCCTCCCCCTACTGATTTGGCATATGCAAGTACATTAAACCAGTGGCTTTCAGTCCTGAGGACAACAATTTGTATGTGTCTTATCTGACACCCTCTGTGCAGTTCATGAAGCGCTTGATCTGATGATCTGAATTGGGCGTTAAAGGGATAGTTCACCCAAAAATTAAAATTGTAATTTGTCACCCTCAAGTTGTTTCAAACCTGTATAAATGTCTTTGTTCTGCTGAACACAAAAGATGATATTTTGAGGAATGTTGGTCACTAAACTGCTCTTAGGACCCATTGACTACCAGATAAGGGAAAAAAACAAAATTACATAGTCAATGGGGCTTGAGATCTTCTTGGTTACATTCTTTCAAATATCTTCCTTTGTGTTCAGAAGAACTAAGACATTTATACAGGTTTGGAACAATTTGAGAGTGTGTAAAAGTTAACAGAATTTTTATTTTTGGGTAACCTATCCTTTGAAATAAGGGCGATACACAAAATATTCAGAGAAGTGGGTTTCCAGGACCATGATTGAAAACCACTGCATTAAAAGACTAGTTGAACATGTCTTTGGTCATTGTGTCCAGGTGTTTTGTCCACTGTGTCCTGGCTGTGAAGCGTTTCTGTAGAGGTTCTTGTAGATTTTGCTCAAACTGTCCTCAAACACAGCTCTGTGGGGCTTCCCAGTGTACACGGCCGCTCTGTTAGTCCAAAACGTGCCGTTGTCTAAATGAACAGATGGTTCTCCAGGATTTAGCCTGCAGTATGGACAGAACACAATGTTAATTGAAAGTCAAATTAAAATGTATAACTCTTTATTGCAAACGCAACTATAACAAATTCATATTTTCAAGTATTTATCCATAACTCTTGAAGGCACTCTCATTTTATGTTTTTTTGTAATTTGTAACATGTAGGAATATCTTAGTACAAAAATCCTAAAAAGTTTGAAATGAGGCGCTGTTGACCTGTCCTGCGGCAGCCAGCTGTCAATCACATCACGGTGGGTGGAAACACATGAACTCTGTCTGACTCGCTCCTCCTCACTCTCTTCATCCTGACAACATACACATAATTTAGCTGTGGAAAATATTCACTAAAAACACCACAAAATGTTTAATCATAATATAAAGTTAGCACAAAGCAGTGTTGCTGAATATCCCAAACTAATTAAATTTCTCCAAAATCTGCTAATGCAACAATGAGTGAAACTAATAAAAGCAGATCCTTTGAACTGCTTGATTAAAACACTTTTTAAAGGGTACCTATTATGGCATTTAAAATGTTCCTAATAATGTTCTGGGAGTCCCCAACAACAGTTTTACATGCATGCAATGACAAAAAACACTTTTGTTGTCTTATAATACGCATTTATTTTTACCTGATTTGCTCACCGACTCCCTAATGATTCGTTTGACGACTCATTTGTCCAAACCCCTCCTTTGCGTGACGCTAATCGGCGGTGATTGGTCAGATGACGCAGTCAGTTATATTTTGCGTTAGCCCAAAGCTTAAACATATTGATAAAGCACTGCAGTACTACAATACGCTTCACATAATTTTACATATTTCAAAAAACAAAAAAAATGACATTGGAGACCTAGAAGCTGCTGAGCGTAACTCTCACACACACACGCACACACACACACATAAAAGCAACAATTATTAATAGTACTTACAGGTTGTGATTCGGAGGAGGAAGCTGATCCAAATAAACTTGGTATTGAACCTTCCTATATCAGCCGACTCGCGAATCCACACTTGAAAGCATTTGTGTTTGTGAAGCGATCCTCATTAAAATAACGCGAACACAGCTCAAGGTTGGGTTATACTTGTGTGGTATAGTTGTAAATATAAGCTCTAGCCACTGAGTCTTCACATGCTTGTCCCTGGGCAGTGAAAAAAAAAGTTTGCTTTTGATTCGCACTTCAGAACAGAGTCTCGTAGACATGATGTTGTCAGGTTTCTCTGTCTGCTCGGCGCGCGCACTGAGTGGGCGTGTCGAATTCAAATAACTTGTACAAGTGACGTACGAAAGTTAGAGAAAAAGCATCGTTTGTCTATCGATTCATATCAGCGACTCAGAGTCGACTCTTACTTTTGAGAGACAATAACTTTGTATACGGTGAACTTTCATATTTAAAACTTTGCAGGATGTTTTTGTTCGCTTAGATCTATGTTACACACTACATGAAAGGTAATTTTCAAAATTCCATGATAGGTACCCTTTAAAAAATCCAAGTCCTTCTCTACTTTTAACTCAGAAGTGGATTACACATCTCCTTTCTGGAGCTGGGCTTCAGCCACGGAGAGCTTGGCACCTGACTGTGCCACTGTGGCATCTCTCCTGTCTGTAAAAGATGAGCCTGTAAAGACAACCGTCAGCCTGTAGACCTCCCTCCCAGTGAACATGCACTCCTTTTCTCCTCTAAGGAAGGATTTGGGGAAGCTTTAGAGTAATTAGAACTCTTTCGCTTTTCTTTCTCATCAGGGTGTTCCAGCAAAACACGGCGTGGGCGGTGATGCGTGTAAGCGGCCCACGACTCGAGCGAACAGAAAGAATGAGCACGTAAGGTGATTACCTCGTTCACTTCCTGGAAGACAGTGGCAGCACATCCTGACACAATGGATGTGAAGAATACAGAGTGCCTGACAGAATCAATGGAGGACGTTTGAAACACTGACATGTGCCGTAATGAGTGTTTTGGAGAATCATTTTGCATGGGTTAACGTGTGCATAGAATGACAGCATTACATGCGGTTGCGATTTCAGGGGTGACGTACAAAAGAAAGCTTGCAGCGGGGACCAGAGCTGCTGAGGATTCTCTGCACTCGTTTGTGGATCTCCTTTGACTGCGAGGAACCGGATGAACTCTGGAACCTGTAGAAAATGGAAAACAACATGGCTGAAAAAACATCTCGAAGGCACCAAAGTCTTTACACAAATATGAGCAATGAAGCCTTGGAACTTCACCAGAAAATCAATTACAAATGAATTTGTAATTCATTTGTAGAGGCACCAACTATAATTATTTTTAAAAACGATTTTAAGAAAAAACTATATATATAAAATATTGGGTAAGATGGACTGAACATACCACTCCCAATGATTTTTATTTATATTTAGAAAATTAATATTATATTGTGAATGTTTCATCTACGGTTTATAAAATATGTCATTTAAATATTTACAAGTAAAAAAAACAAAAAAAAAAAACAGCATCTATACTAAAATAATCACTAACAGTACCAGCTCTAACCACTAGTCTGTGCTGTTGCCCTTACATTGGAGCGCAGGCATCTTGGGAACTACAACTTGTAAATTTCAGACCAGTTAAATCATGAAGTTAAATCACAAATACATATACAGAGACATTTATCTCCAGCCCTGTAGCAAATGCTGATATTTTCATTTTACGCATCTAAATATGCCACGAGAGAGAAAGAGAAGCTCAGATGAGGAATTACCCAGGCATTTGAGCTGTGTCCTTGGATTTAGAATATCAAAGCCTGCATGTGAATAAACTTGCAATATAATACTAACTCACGGAGCTTGTTTAAAAAGATAAATGGACATAATTAATTAGAATCTATATTAAAAAGAATATAGAGGTAAAGAGACCAGCAGATCTGTATGACTGATTGAAATGACTGACAACTGTATGAAAGGTCTTTAATAGCCTTAACGCAGACAGGCTGTAAGATGGTCTTTCTAATGACCATAAAAGAAGGCCAGAGAGGGCCAGCCTGAACTTTAGAAACCAGCGTTTTCTTTAACTCTCTCCCCCCATCAGCAGCTCAAAAAGACGTGTCTGATCTCTCATTCTGCGAATCTACGGAGCGAGCCTTAATCTCCGGGCCTGTGACTCCGGTCATGCTTTCAATTGACAGAATAGTATCACACATTTCCCACTATTTACTCTCAAGACTTAGATTGTCTATTGATTTTAAATGTTTGCTCATGCCCCTGCGGAAAAGGCGGCGGTGGTAGAGAGACTAGCAAACAAACATTTGCCGGTTTCACAGCCGATGTTCAGATCAATGACAAGGGTCTCTTAGAATTTATTAAACTGTGCGTCGGGTCAAACGCATTAGATCTCACTGAAACACAATCAATAGCATTTCCTCTTGTTTTCTTAGCAGTCTCCCCCCCCCCCCTCTCATAAGTAATGAACAAACATGACCAAACATCAGATTCTGTCATTTGAAGGTGAGGCAGTAAATTCATCTTGTCTGTTGTGTGTGATCACAATATAGATTTGTGGAATGGACGCTCTGTTTACTGGGCTTTGTTTTTATGAGCCGCACATTTAGTCAATATCATGTAATTGGAAATTCATAGGAAATGGGCAAAGGGGTAGCACTTTTAGTTTTGCTCATTGCACGTTTGCAGGTTCGAGAATGCACGTCATGAAATATGGATTTTAGGAAAGGCACAAATAATAAACACATGCAAGGATAAATAAGTATAATGCTTCTCTATGTTGGTCTTTAATGAAAAAACAAATCAATCCACAGACAGAATCGAACAGGATGACAAGAACAAAAACTGTGTTAAATTGCTCTGCAGCAAAACTTGTGTTTACACAAACCGTTCTCTCAGGGAAGAGCGGCTCAAGACTGGACTCTGGTCTCGGAGTGTGCTGGACACAGGTGTGGAATGCTCTTTGCGGGATTTATTCGGGGAACTTCTGGATGCCTGCTTGTAGCAGAGAAAACAGGATCAGAATAGGGAAGGAGAACCTTACTGATAAAGACAATCACTTTGTAACTCACCTGTGAGGGCTTTGATCTAAAACTTCCAAGGAGAGAGGGATCTAGAGAAGTTTGGTGGGAAAATATGGTGAAATGCATCCTCCACAACACAAAAAAACATCATGATACTTGATGAAAAGAAGGTTTTAAAGGGACAGCTCACCCAAAAATGAAAATCATTTAGTTACTGATATGTTGCTTCAACCCATGATGACTCTCTTTCTTCCACAGAACAGAAAAGAAACAACACTCTTGGGTCTTTCCGTGTCAAATCAACAAAATTTCGGAAACTTCCAAATGCTCATATTTTTTCTGTTTGTAGGTTCGAGAATGTGTGTCATCGTCATGAAATATAGATTTTAGGAAAGGTGCAAGGCATGTGGGGGATTCTATAAATAGTGATGAAAGCCAAAATATGAAATGTCATAGATGAATATTTATTAAGTAATCCAATATCTATATCAATAAGTAATATTAATAGCTTACCCTCATGTTCTTTTTTAGTTTTCAGCTCATTGTTAACTCTTCTTTTCTCATTTGTATTCTGACGACATTGAACATATTGTAAACAAAGTTATATGTCATAAACATATATGATTTACATACATCTCTGTATGTTTTGCAATAAAATAAAAAAGTAGACTGAGCTGGGAAAAGAGCACGTCCCAGCCGGGTTTGTCTCTTATTGGGGTCCCCTGGAAACATTTCCGTCTGTGCTATTTGCAGCAAGTTTCTGTATTTGGTTGTGTTGTGAACTTTTGCAGTGCTTTCTGTTGTTGTGAGTATTTGATGCACACATGTGATGTAAAACTGATGAAGATGTTATCTTAATTTGCGGCTGTTTTTCTATTTGCATGTGTTTTCTTCAGTTGCAGCGTGTTGAGCTCTCTCATTGTATTAAATGTCTCAATGTCTCATTGTCTCATCGGACACTGTATTATAAAGGGTTAGTTCACCCAAAAATAAAATTTGTCATTAATTATAGGAAATCATTTATTGCCTTTGCTCACGGGCAGGAAACATTTCCTAATAAGAAACTCTGAGTATCCTACTGAGACACTCAGATTTCCTAGTAGGAAACTATTATAATTTATTTCCTTTCCTAGCAGGAAATCTGAGTTTCTTAGTAGGAAATAGGATTTGATAGGGAGTTCATGTCCAATTTCATAAAGTCAATAAATTTTAATAATTTCCAACTAGGAAACTCATATTTTCCTACTAGGAAATCTGATTGAACTGGGGAATCTTGAGTTTCCTACTAGGAAATCTTGAGTTTCCTACTAGGAAATATGAGTTTCCAACTGGGAAATATGAGTTTCCTACTAGGAAATAGGATTTGAGAGGGAGTTCATGTCAAATTTCATGGAGCAAAGGCAATAATTAGAATAATTTCCAACTAGGAAACTCATATTTTCTTACTAGGAAATCTGAGTTTCTTACTGGGAAATCTTGGTTTCCAACTGGAAATTGGAAGTTTCCTACCGAGATTCCTACTAGAAAATCTTAATTTCCAACTGGGAAATAGGACGTTTTCTACTACTGAGTTTCCTACTAGGAAATCATAATGTCCTACTGGGAATTCTGAGTTTTTTAGTAGGAAATATGATTTGAGAGGGAGTTCATTTCCAATTTCATGAGCAAAGGCAATTTGTAATAAATTCCTACAGGGGAAATTTGAGTTTCCTACAAGGAAATCTGAGTTTTTTACTGGGAAATATGAGTTTCCTCCACTGGGAAATCTGAGTTTCCACTGGGAAATCTTGAGTTTTCTACTAGGAAATCTTGAGTTTTCTACTAGGAAATTTGAGTTTCCTACTAGGAAATTTGAGTTTCCTACTGGGAAATTTGAGTTTCCTACTAGGAAATCTTGAGTTTCCTACTAGGAAATCTGAGTTTCCAACTGGGAAATCTGAGTTTCCAACTGGAAGAATCTGAGAGGGAGTTCATTTCCAATTTCATGAGCAAAGGCAATAAGTTATAATAAATTCCTACAAGGAAACTCAAATTTCTCCTACTAGGAAATCTGAGTTTCCTACTAGGAAATCTGAGTTTCCTACTGGGAAATGTGAGTTTGCTACTGGGAAATGTGAGTTTGCTACTGGGAAATAGGATTTGAGAGGGAGTATGTCCAATTTCATGGAGCAAAGGCAATAAATTAGAATAATTTTTAACTAGGAAACTCGTATTTTCCTACTAGGAAATCTGAGTTCCAACTGGGAAATCTGAGTTTCCAACTGGGAAATCTTGAGGTTCCTACTAGGAAATCTGAGTTTCCAACTGGGAAATCTGAGTTTGCAACTGGGAAATCTGAGTTTCCAACTGGGAAATCTGAGTTTCCTACTGGGAAATGTGAGTTTGCTACTGGGAAATGTGAGTTTGCTACTGGGAAATAGGATTTGAGAGGGAGTTTGTCCAATTTCATGGAGCAAAGGCAATAAATTAGAATAATTTTCAACTAGGAAACTCATATTTTCCTACTAGGAAATCTGAGTTTCCAACTAGGAAATCTGAGTTTCCAACTGGGAAATGATGAGTTTCCTACTAGGAAATCTGAGTTTCCAACTGGGAAATCTAAGTTTCCTACTAGGAAATCATAATTTCCTACTGGGAATTCTGAGTTTTTTAGTAGGAAATATGATTTGAGAGGGAGTTCATTTCCAATTTCATGAGCAAAGGCAATAAGTTATAATAAATTCCTACAAGGAAACTCAAATTTCTCCTACTAGGAAATCTGAGTTTCCTACCAGGAAATCTTGAGTTTCCTACTAGGAAATCTGAGTTTCCTACAAGGAAATACAAGTTTCCTACTGGGAAATCTTGAGTTTCCTACTAGGAAATCTGAGTTTCCTACTAGGAAATCTGAGTTTCCTACTGGGAAATATGAGTTTGCTACTGGGATATAGGATTTGAGAGGGAGTTTGTCCAATTTCATGGAGCAAAGGCAATAAATTTGAATAATTTTCAACTAGGAAACTCGTATTTTCCTACTAGGAAATATGAATTTCCAACTGGGAAATCTGAGTTTCCTACTAGGAAATCTGAGTTTCCTACTAGGAAATCTGAGTTTCCTACTGGTAAATATGAGTTTGCTACTGGATATAGAATTTGAGAGGGAGTTTGTTCAATTTTTAATGGAGCAAAGGCAATAAATTAGAATAATTTTCAACCAGGAAACTCGTATTTTCCTACTAGGAAATATGAGTTTCCAACTGGGAAATCTTAGTTTGCAACTGGGAAATTGAGTTTCCAACTGGGAAATTGAGTTTCCAACTGGGAAATTGAGTTTCCAACTGGGAAATTGAGTTTCCAACTGGGAAATCAGAGTTTCCTACTAGGAAAAAGGATTTGAGAGGAGTTCATGTCCAATTTTATGGATCAAAGGTTATAATTAGTATAATTTCTAACTAGGAAACTTGTATTTTCTTACTAGGAAATCTGAGTTTCCTACTAGGAATTCTGAGTTTCCAACTGGGAACTCTGACTTTCCTACTGGGAAATATGAGTTTGCTACTGGGAAATCTGAGTTTCCTACTAGGAAATAGAATTTGAGAGGGAGTTCATGTCCAATTTTATGGATCAAAGGCAATAATTATAATAATTTCCAACTAGGAAACTCGTATTTTCTTACTAAGAAATCTGAGTTTCCTACTGGGAAATCTTAGTTTCCAACTGGGAAATTGGAAGTTTCCTACCGAGATTCCTACTAGAAAATCTTACGTTTTCTACTGACGTTTTCTACTGAGTTTCCTACTAGGAAACCTGAATTTCCTAGTGGGAATTCTGAGTTTTTTTAGTAGAAATATGATTTGAGAGGGAGTTAATTTCCAATTTCATGAGCAAAGGCAATACATTAAATAAATTCCAACAAGAAAATCTGAATTACAACTAGGAAATCTAAATTTCCTACTAGGACATGTGAATTTCCTACTAGGAAATCTGAATTTCCTACTAGGAAATCTGAATTTCCTACTAGGAAATCAGAGTTCCTTAGTAGGAAATATGATTTGAGTGGAGTTCATGTCCAATTTCATGACCAAAGGCAATAAATTATAATAATTTCCAACTAGGGAACTTGTATTTTCCTAGTAGGAAACACGTACTTTCCTACTAAGCAATCTGAGTTTCCTACTAAGAAATCTGAATTTCCTACTGGCAAATCTGAGTTTCTTAATAGGAAACATGATTTGAGAGGGAATTTCATGAGCAAAGGCAAAAAATTATAATAATTTTCTACTAGAAAACCTAATAGGGAATCTGAATTTCCTACTAAGAAATTCAAGTTCCTTAGTAGGAAATATGATTTGAGAGGGAGTTCATGTCCAATTTCATGACCAAAAGCAATACATTATAATAATTTTTTTCCTACTAGGAATTTCCTACTCTAAGAAAAACTCGTATTTTCCTACTAGGAAATCTGAATTTCCTGCTAGGAAATCTGAATTTCCTACTGGCAAATCTGAGTTTCTTAGTAGGAAATATGATTTGAGAGGGAGTTCATGTACAATTTCATGAGCAAAGGCTATAATAATAAATTATTATAATAATTTCCTACTAGGCAAAAAATTATAATAATTTTCTAGGAAATCTGAATTTCCTAGTAGGTAATTATTAAAATGTATTGCCTTTGCTCATGAAATCGGACATGAACTCACTCTCAAATCATATTTCCTACTAAGAAACTCAGATTTCTCAGTAGGAAACTCAAGATTTCCTAGAATTGTCATTTTGACCCCCTGTACAAAATAGTGGATTATTCAGTAAATATACATTCATGACATTTAATATTTTGGCTTTCTTCCTCATTTATGTATTTTTTGCACCAGACAAATAATTATCTAAATCTGTTGACACAGAAAGGTTTTTATTAACCTTAAGGCTAAAATTTATTTCAAAAAATCTTTCAGACCCAAATAACTTTTTTTTTTTTTTTTATCCCTATACACAAAAGTAAGGGTCCAAAACAACACATTTTTCAAAATATCTTTTGTGTTCCACAGAAGAAAGTCATACATACAAGTTTGGCGCGACATGAGGGTGAGCATCAACAGTGCTCATAGTAACCTGTGAGGTTTGCTGTGTAGCTCTGTGTTCGCAGTTGTAGAGGGCTTTTTTTAGTAGCAGACTGAGATGTAAGACCACATGTCGTGGGGGACATCAGCGACGCGTTTGGGCTTCGGGGCACCTGCAAACAGAAGATTCAATCAGCTACGTTGCCCATTAAAAGATAAATAATCGCTCATCTCTGATTTAGCAGGTGAAGCGACATGCATCAACACTCCATTGACACACAGAGCAATGATTATTCAAATGAATTTGACTTTCATTTCACAGTTAATCACTTCTCTTGGAAGGTGAAAGTGAGGAGAAACTTAAGAGGGAAGTTACTCAGACTCAGGTGTCTGTATAAACTCAACTCTCAGACTTCAATTAGTCCATTTGCACTTCATCTAAATAGTAAAGTGACCATGCGAATTAATGAAACAAGCTATTAAGTTTTCATGCAAAACAAGTGTGCTGACTTTAAACACACATAAACCGAGCGAGCAAATCTGCTGAAATAAGAGGGAAGAATTTGCTAATCACGGCCTGACTCTTAATTACTTAGGTTAATTGTAGCCTGGGGATTTCCTTTGAAAAGGCTACCCAATTTTTAAAAGGCCTGTGACAGAAAATGCCATGATGATATCAGACACAAATCCAAGAGCTGCCTTTTATACAATGACAGCTTTGATATTTGCACCCCGGGACGTAATGTTGTTTTTGAAAACACGGGAAAAGAAACAAGCGGGAGAACTTATGTTTTTACTTCAGTCAAGAAAACGGGTGGAGATTTTGACACGGCTGTCTGTCTCCTGTAATCAACGCCTTCACAGAGGAAATATTGTAAATAATAAAAGTTTGACAGGTATAAAAATATAATAAAATTATAACCGCATACATGTTAGTTGACCTGAGCTAATGTTCTTTTAATATGAACATTCCCCATGAACACTCAATAAACACTGCTTACGTTTTATCATTCAATTTCACCCACCACGAATGGAGCCTGAGGGACCGTCTCTTTCTTAAATGTGTAGGGCCCCAGTTTGATGTGACTGAGTCGTTGTCTGGCCTCCTCGGACAGCTGACACATCTTGCGGTGGGTGTAGGGTGAAGGAGCACGACTTTGGGATGCTACCGTTGGCTTTTCGTATCCACAGGATGGCGCTGTGTCTGGTTCTTCTTTGCATTTGCAGGGCAATTTCTCACACGACAGGGCTTAGTAGAAGAACGATTGCATAACTGGATAGGAATAAACACATATTCACTTCATTTTTATTAATAGGTGCAAAAATGTGCCAAAAATTTTAACTAAAACTTTAAAAAATCATTTTTGGCAATTGAAATAAAGCTGAAATAAAATCAAATATAAATGTTAGATGAAAAATTCAATATAAAGCTAAAAAACGTATTACATTTAGAAATGAGCTTATGTTAAAGTAATAAAATTACAATTAAAGTTTACATGAAACTGAAGTTCCAAGTCTTTTAGTCCCTATTGTGATGTATATCGACTAAAAATATAAGGGTTTGATTTTGTCCATTAGGAAATGATTGGATGTTGTCATTTGACAGGTTGTCCCGCCCTCACACTAGTAAACACGTCATCAGAGAAGATAAGAGATGCCAGTGCAAGAGGGAGGGGAAGTTATTTTGATTAAAGATTATGAGGCCACATGAATAATAATAATAATAATAAAAGAAATTTGCACTGATAAACCATTTATAATAAATACAGCAATATTCCATAAAAAAAGAATTGTTGGTGACTTTAAAGCTAAATAGAAATATTAAAGCTATATAGAAATATTAAAGAAAAAATATATAATAAAGATGTAAAAACAAAAGCACAAAAATACTAAAACGTACATTAAAAATCTATAAAATAAAAAGCCAATTCAAAACATCAATAAATACAATGACACACTGACAGTTGTACATGAAGCATAGTGAGGTCAAACAAAATTATATTTAGTTTAAATGATGACTTTTAAAACATGCAGAAGCTCAAAGAGAAAACAAACAGAAAAATAACTACATTTTGTGAAGAAGATGTAAAGGGGTATTGTGTATGGTTGCTATGTGGTTACTAAGATGATCTAATGTTTGGATAGGCAGTTGCTAGGACTACCCACACCTGTTTATATATTATTGTGTTTCCCTAAATGTTTTTTATTGCCCATTTTATCATCTGCCAGGAATAAAACATTGATTTGATTATTAAAAGAAATGGTACACCGCTGAGATATCATTCACGTCCATAGCACAGTTAACAGCCAGAATTAATTCCTAGGGTTCGGTGTCTGTTCAAATCCCTTAATAGTATTGCATGGCCCCCATATTTTTGGAAACAATCATAATTTTTCTGTCTGGTGCCACTAGTGCTACAGAAATTACACTCTTCACCTTTAAAAGTAAAGAAAGAAAAGAAGATCCCAGGGGAAGCGAGTATAAGGTCACGCTTTATTGTAGGGATATTGCGAACGTCTTTCTGTTCGTCCCGGTGCTAATCCACTAATTTCCTTGTTATGTACACATGTAACCTGGTGTAAACCTTTCCTCAGTGTTCCAATCTTACCTTTGCAGGCAAATGACTTCAATAACTCTAATCTCAGCTAACATAATTCTGAGCCCCAATAACTCTGTTCCTGCAGGCGCTGCCTGGGTAAATACGTTTTTAAAAATGTTAATTGCATTTGATGGCCGGCCTCAACCTAATATGATAATAGCATTACATGGATGTAAAAAACAACGATAATTTAAATGCTAATTGGAACATCCTGGCATATTAAGTCATTTTTAAAAAACAGAGAAAGAAAAAAGTAAATCCTGATAGCGATTGCTGTTTGAAGAGTCGAGATTTAATGAAATTAAACTAAGTGGCTTTTTCTCCTTTTATTCTTCTCTCCCTCTCTCTCTTCTTCCCTTTTCTTTGGACGGAGGGACAAAGAGGCCGTTTTAAAGCAGGAGTCGCGCTTGTCTGATGTGATTAGTGGCTCGGCTGGTGTTGGTAATGGGAGATAAAGCCGGATGTCCTTGAAACAACAAAGCCAGCACCACAAGTAGCTTATTAAACAAGAAACAAGCGGCATTCAAATGCATGCAAATCGCGCCGAGAAAGCCCGCATTACAGAATGCCGTGTCAAGTCCGAACTAGAGACGTCCACAAAGGGACGACTGAATCGCACATGAAACGGGCCCGACGAGACGGTCAACAGCAGAAGCGGTCTAACGAGGGTCTGAGAAACTTGACATGAAGGATGCAGACTCAATCAGCGATTCTAAATGGAACGAGGGGTCTGCGAGCATGTAATGGAAGAAACAAATTGGACCGGTCAAGTCCAACTGATCAGCGCCGATCCGGGTAGAAACGAGCCAATTCTCTGTAATTACCTGCATTGTAAAAAGAACATCCTGAAAGGGGGTGTGGGGCCACTAGAAGGACAGCAGCAAACAGAACAAGTGGCACAGATGGCAGCAGGCAGTTTGATTGACAGGGAGACCCATCATACTCCCACATACATCTAAGAAAAGCCTCGTTACACGAAAGTCATTTGATCCTTTTCGTCTAAACCTCAGCGTTTCTTTTCATTTAGCATCACAGATAATTGCTCTGTTCCAAAACATAACGAGCGGCAGCATCATGCGGTCGTTCCAGAAGCCTTAAAAGGCAGCTGCCTGCTGTATGTAGGCAGGCGAGGCAGTACGCTAGCTTTTGGAACGGAGCTAATACCAGCTGCAATATAATGGCAATAACAAAAGCCCAGAGACTTACAGACATGGCAGGCTGACCATGTTTCACATCACACTCCTCAATAACAGACGTCGTTGAGAACTCCACTTTGGGAGAGATTCCCTGGGGGAACAAGACAGGAGAGACAGAGAGCAGGGGAAAAAAAAGCATCACAAAACTTTTCGGATGATGAAAAGACAGAGGGCGAATGCAGATAATAACACTCTTGGCAGATCAATTTACCAAAACAATCTACGTCTTCAAGCAAATAGCGTGAAAATGGTACGGCTTTTAAGATGCATCAGAGATATGACAAAAACGCTGAAAGGAAGACACACGCACGGGGAAGGAGATGGATCTCTTCATCAGAATCTCTCTTTCTGGGCAGGGGCTTCTGGGACTCAAACGAGGGCCTGGATACAGAAACTCCCGGGTGTCGTCTTCAAACGTGGCCAGGATCTCACCCTCTGCACGATCAAATAAAAAATACATGATGGAATGGTGAATTCTGTCCTTTTTCTTGACAGCTCTGGGTAATCAAGTTGTTTCAGGGTAATAAAGCTGTTTCTTTGCGTTTTAAAGCAATAACGCAGCAACAGAAACAAATGAGTGTCAGATTGTGTGCAAAATAAAAATCTCAGCCCAAGAGACCTCCATCGAAAGCAGCATGATTTATGCATACAGTAATGGGAGCGCTCGGTCCAATAATGTATGTATTCCCTTGCTGATGTTGTTTAATTTTTGAAATTGTACTAGCAGGTTTGAGAATTCAGCCGTTGCATCGACTGCAAAAGCTGGAGCCTTCAATCAAAGCTGAGCTCAAATGTAATGTTTTTTTAGTTTACAGCACTATGGTGGAGAACTCAATCTACAGACTCAAATATCTATTAGTGTTACAGCTGGAATGGATGTGGGATCTCACCTGGAGGAACCAGCTGAATGAGCTCTAAAGATGTTGTATCATCTGCAGTGGAGAACAAACATGATGGAAAGGTATATAAGTTTATTGATCTGAGGCTTATGAAAGAACACAGGACAAACTGAAAACAGCCCAAAGGATTCTTACTCTCCAGATGCTCGGCTACAGCACCCGGGTCAACCATTCCCACAAAGGTCTGTTGAAGAGAATGGGAGACGAAAGAAAACAAAGACAGACAAATAAGTAAGATAGCATGTGTCAAAGGCTAAAATTAATTTAAGTCGTTTTGATAAAGTCTCACCTTCACAAACACCATTTTTTCATGCAGCCGCAGAGGGAAAACCGGAGGAACACACTTGGACTTCTGGTACTGGCCCATTATCCGAACACTAACATACATGTCCTCTTGGATGGTAACACCACCCCTGGACAAGTGATCTATAGGAGGAAACACATTACAGTTATATAATCTTTCGTGGAATGTGAGGCATACATTTAGTCATCAGCAGGTTTCGCAACAAATTTTAAACAAAAATATTAAAGTCGGCATGAAACAGAAGTTCGATCATCATCTCTATTGTGATGTATATCAGAGTGAAACAGCCTCTGGAACGAGAAAAAATTTAGGACGGGACTTGATTTCATCTTTTGGGAATTGATTGCATTGTAGGAAGTTGGGCTTTGCTAACTAAATGGAGGCAGATTGAATGCCAGTCAGTTTGCAGTCAGTTGTGGAGGATATTTAGTCCCATTTAGTTGTCGTTTTGAGGGAAGGGGAGGTTAACGTTTTTGATTAAAGATTACGCAGACACATGAATTTTTAAGTACACGGATAAATCATTTATAATAAGCACTGCAATATAGAGTGGTGCAGGTATGATGCCAAAACCTGGAAGAGTAATTTGCTCCTATGGGGTTTTATAATGGGGATTTTCGATTTATGTGTAAAATAAAGCCTGTGGTAAATATTACTTGACGATATTTCGATGTTGTGTTCTACAACGTACACTGCACACACTTACACCCCAAACTGTCTTATCTAGTTACTTATTAAAAATGTAATTTTTGAAAAATGAACATAATTGCACTTGAAAAACCCCATAGGAAAATCTCAAAGGAACCAGCGGCGTTTCAGGTTCTGACGACATACCTGCACCACTCTATTCTGTAAAAGAATAAGAATTGTGAATATTGATTCCATTGCGATAAATACTTGATTGTGATTGGCTGGAAGGTGTGCAATAAAACCGTTTAATGCACAGGTAGTTCCAAGTCAGTTTAATGACCATTATATTATTCCGCTGCTTTCATTGAAGCAAACACACACACAACACACACACACACACACACACACACACACACACACACACACACACACACACCACACCACACACACACACACACACACACACACACACACACACACACACACACACACACACACAGGTATGGTAAGGTAAGGTAATTCACACACACATCTCTCATCTCTTTCTCTCTCCAAAATGAATTCAAATAATAATCATGCTATAATCATTCAAGTAAATGTAATCTTAAGCACGTCTGCCAATGATGAGCCGGCATTCTGGTCTAGATCCCGGAACCGCTGCACTGTGTTTACCACTTGAATAGGAGATCTGACACAGAAGAGAAGAAATTGTTGAACAAAGACGTTATTTTTGTGCACAAAACGTGTTCTCGTCTCTTCATAACATTACATTTGAACTACTGTAGTAGTCACATGGAATATTTTAACAGTCTTTACTACCATTCTGGGCCTTGAAAGTTGCAACGACGTTGCAGTCAATGAAGGGACAGAAAGTTCTCGGATATCATCATCAAAAAATATCTTAATTTGTGTTGCGAAAATGAAAGAAGATCTTACGGGTTTGGAACGACGTGAGGGTGAGTAATTAATAACAGAATTTTCATTTTTGGGTGAACTAACCCTTTAAGTAGTGATGGGAAACTGAGGCTTTCTGAAGCATTTGAGGCTTTCATCAAATTGTGCCGAAAAAAGGTTCCTTACTCAAAGCTTTCAACACAATGCGCATTAGTGACATCTGGTGGTCACACTTGTTTTTTCCAATATATATAACAAATCACCACAGAGCAAAAAAAGCATGTGACCAGACAAAGCTTCAGAAATCGGTGACAAACAAGAGTGGGATCAATACAGTTCTATCTTATCTCATCTAAATTAATTTGTGCCACAAATCGTGTCATGTATAGCCTGGTCAACGGATTCACATATTTATTAATAATATAAAATATACAAGTATGTGATCATAATTATAGTAATTGTAATTGAAACAATATTGTGTGTTCTGTTTTAAAAATATATAAATTATGTAATAGGGAAGTGTATTGTTAAATCGTTTAAATAATGCATCTTGACATCTTCGATAATTATTTCCCTTTTATGCATCAGATGCGAAGCGCCATTTTTTTTTCAAACTAGCTGCCCCGACCTTCCGATACTGCATGATGCTGCTCGAAGCTTCAAACGTCATCAATCACGTGGTATTGTCATTTTGATACAAGCATCGGTACATTGTGTGATTTTAATAGTGCTTTGAAAACTGCGTCGGAGCCCCGGTATCAACCGTCCCATCTCTACCTTTAAAGCTACACTGTGTAACTTTTTTAGTTTATTCTTAGCTAAAAACACTTAGTTCTTTCAAAAATATATGTGCTCATTAATGTATATTTACTTCGTTCAAAGTGAGTGTATAATATGCCATTGAAAATACATACGGGTAAGGGGTTCTAATGTCGGTCGCCATGTTGCCCCTCCATCTTGAAAGTACATTAGCCAAAGAGGGACATACCCCGTTAATTCAAGCTTCGCCTTTCGCGTTTTAACACACGTGGGTTAGAACTCAAACTGCCTAACACTCGAACTGGAAGCCATGTTAATTTTGGACTACATTGGCCACCGTAGGAGTTAAAACGAAATCGGAATTGAGAGGAACAGAAACCAATATTCACTGGATGGTCATATACCTTTTCACCACTAGATGGGGGTAAAAATCACACAGTGTTACTTTAACCCTCTGATTATCTTCATTTAGGGTATACACTTGATATCTTTGGGGTCTCCAGGGACCCCAGACAATAACATTGCATTTTGTAACAGTATAATATTTTTTTTTTTTTTACAAATGTAATTTTACTCTGTTTATTAATGTTTTTACTCAACATTTGTGCAGTTTTTGGAGGATTTTTGATATCTTTTAAATTTCTAAAAATAAATAAATAAATATTTAAATAAATAGTTTTTTTTTTTACAAAAACAGCATTTTATGTAAAATAAACTTTATAAAAGACCCAGATTTCATTTATGGGGATAAATGGATAATTGTACATGATTTAATGTAAGATTTTTGCCCTTTTTTTGGAAAATGCAGTTTTAAAATAAAAAAAATTCACTTTAACCACTAGATGGCCATAGAGCTCCATTATATGCTCCATTATATGCTATTTGCTGTTTGATTAACCAAAATACATCTTCTCACAAGTTGGATTCAGTTGAATTGAGTTGGATTCATATATAAATATTTTAAAATCAAAATTATAAAAAAGAATTATATACTTTTTGTCAAAGTTTAGCATATTTTGTATTGAAAAACGTTTATCAATAATGTTACTTTATGATTAGAATCAAACCTGAACAAGATGTTACAAAGAGATATGTTGGAGTCTTTAGATTTTAGATTAAATCAGATTAGATTTAAAGATTGTGTGTGTGTGTGTGTGTGTGTGTGTTTGTGTGTGCATTTTAGTTGTGTCAGTGTCACCAATTTATATTTGTGGTGGTTCTGAACTTTATTTGACAAATTATAAGACTTTTTTATAGCCGTACAAATGTATTCCTGTGTGTGTGTGTGTGTGTGTGTGTGTGTGTGTGTGTGTGTATTTTTATTGTGTCAGTGTCACCAATTTATATTTGTGGTGGTTCTGCATTTTATTTGACAAATTATATGACTTTTTTTATAGCCTTACACATATGTATTCCTGTGTGTATGTGTATGGGTGGTTGTGTATATGTGTCTGTGTGTGTGTGTGTGTGTGTGGCGAGCATGATAATTTTGCATTGTGGATGTTTTTTACATCGTTGGAAGTGTGCCATTTCATTTCTGTCCATGTGATCTGCGTTGTTTCTGATTTTGATGATGAATATTATATGTTTACTATGCGGGGTCTCCAGGGACCCCGAAGACAACAAGTGTGACTATTTTTTTCACGCCAACATAATAACAGATATCGTTCCAATTTTTTTTGTAGATCTAGAAAGAGTCGAGAGCTGTAGAAAGTTTCAAATCATTTGGACAAAGAGAACATTTTTTTTAATTTGAGCAAAAGTCATTTGGGGTACTAAAATACCCCAAAGATAACCAGAGGCTCTAAGCGATGTTGGGTGACGTCACTTCTTGTTGACGTTCGAAGTATTGTCAAACAAAACGGAGGCTAGCTAGACCCTCCCTCCTCCTCATTCGCGCACTAACCCGCCCCCAAATCCTTCTTGTCGTTTATTGGCTGGAACAGTTTGTTATGTTTTGTGGAGCGGGTTAGCCCAGTTTGTTTTTGTTGCCGTGTGTGGAGCCTGGGGTGTCTGCAGAGTCCGCGTTTTTTACAGTGTGTTCAGGGGACAGGCAGCTAGCGGATAGTGAGGACGTGACAAAAAAAATGTTTTGGCCTAAAAAAACACCTTTAAGTGACACTTTTAAAAATGTATGGAATGTATAAAACCAACGTTAATAAAAACGACTACATTTTAAAATATCTTTTTTTTGTTGCCAACATCCTTATATCTTTCTTTCTTTTTGTCTGCCAGATAAACAGTTTTGAATATCAACTTTATAGGATTTACCTGATAAATATTAAGTCATTATCAATTCATTTTACATTGTCTTGCTTATCTCCGAATGTAAAGCAACCACTTCCTATTCCTAGTTACGTTTTAGTATGAATGTCGTGTCGTGTGATCGTTTTGATTAGCAGCTACAGTATGAACAAATCCTGCAGAAGATAATTTTCTTCAAAATAATGATGCGCTAACGTTATGCAAAACAAAAGCAAAAGCTCTAATATATGCTAACAGCTTGGCTGAAAACCAAGGATATCTGCTTGTACATTGTTTTTAATAAACACTTCGGAGGCTGGAGTGAATGCAGGAGTGTTTATTAATATGTTTCTGCTAGTTGCAACTTTTTGATTAATGTCTGATGGACTGACTCGGTCCTCCGTGATAGCAACTTGTTGCTAACAGTATGCTAACACGAAAACTCCTATCATAACACATGCAAATTGGAATATTTTTGTTTTTGTTGAGAATGGGACGCGTGCTAATATACTCACAGCTTGGATTTCCAATTCGACCGTGCATTTTAGCGCTTTTTGTCGCATTTGTGAGGCTGAAGGCTTCTTGGGCGGTGTCAGTCCACCCATGGTTTTTAAACTTGGTTGCTATGACAACTAGGGCTGGGAATCGATTCCAAAAAGAATCGATTCCTCGATTCCGAGGCGTTGGGAATTGAGAATCGATTCCAAAGGTTGGAATCGATTCCATTAAGAGGAATCGACTCCTCTCTAAGATTTTTTTTTTTTTTAACAAAAACCGCGGCCTGTAGCCGGTTTAATTTGTCAACACAATCACTTCAGACGTCACCTGTAAAGCAATAAAGTTCAGACTAAATAAATGATTAGGCCAGCTAGTTCACAGCCTTTTACAAACCACCAAACAGTGCTGTGAACTGAACTTACTGAATTACTGCCTGATGAACGTTAACGCGTTCATTCTGGTGTCTGTGAACGCGCGCTCTCTTTGTTCAATAGGGTGCCAGATTTCTAGAGCCTTCCAGGCGAAAACCCAGCTAAAACACACCGTAAACAGGCCTTAATATGTAGCGAAAAAAACACCCAATCTGGCAACATCAGCCACCAGTGTCGCGCACCGCCGCATGCGTCATCAAAACAAAAAGCAGCATGTCGTCGACAAAGCAGCGAGCGAGGAGGCGTCGCATTTAAACGAGTTTTATGACAAGGTCGGTGAGGATGGGAAAAATCTTACATTTCTGTGCAAACTTTGCCAGTCGATAAAATAATTGCTCTGTGGTTGTATATGGGCTGTGGCAATAATAATTGCTCGCAGCAACATATGGAAAAAAAGAACTATGAACTATAGTTCTTTTTTTTTTGAAGTAGGCTATATGAACTATGAACTGAACTAGTTTATTTAAAAATTTGTGAACTGAACTTTGAACTAGTTCATGTAGAAAATGAACTTTCCCAACACTGCCTTGGTTAATTGCAGAATGATCATCTCCACAGCTCTCGTGATACCGACTTGCACTGACAACATCCCGATGTCAGTGAATAAAATTCAGAGTCATTGTTTTTTTTTATGCTTAAGGCCATTGACAACACAATAGCCCAAGCTGCCGACCGTGAAGCTGCGAGGAAATGACGACAAAATAAATGGGGGAAATAATAAGGCATTGCTTTTAGGCAGAAAAAAAAAAAAAAAAAAAAATATATATATATATATATATATATATATATATATATATATATATATATATATATATATATATATATATATATATATATATATATTCTATACAATTTCTATATATGTGAGGGAAGAACTAAGGATTTGAAAATTAGAATTGTTGTTCTCCACAAAGATGGCCTAGGCTATAAGAAGATTGGTAACACCCTGAAACTGAGTTACAGTACAGGTCTGGGTTATACAGAGGTTTTCCAAGACGGGTTCCACTCAGAACAGGCCTCGCAATGGTCAGTCAAAGAAGTTGAGTCCTCGTGCTGTGTGTTAGGTGCAGAAGCTGGCTTAAAAAAACAGACTCATGAGGGCTGCCAGTATTGCTTTAGAGGTTGCAGAAGCGGGAGGTCAGCTTGTCAGGACCATACGCCGCACACTGCAACAAGTCGGTTTGCATGGCTGTCGTCCCAGAAGGAAGCCTCTTCTGAAGCTGGCTCACAAGAAGGCCTGCAAACAATTTGCTGAAAGCAACCTGTCCAAGAGCATGAATTACTGGAACCATGTCCTGTCGTCTGATGAAACTAAGATAAACTTGTTTGGCTCAGATGGTGTCCAGCATGTGTGGTGACGCACTGGTAAGGAGTACCATGAACATTGTGTCTTGACAGTCGAGCATGGTGGTGGTAGCATCATGGTCTGGGGCTGCATTAGTGGTGCTGGTACTGGGGAGTTGAGCTTCATTGAGGGAAACATGGATTCCAGCTTGTACTGTGACATTCTGAAGCAGAACATGATGCCCTTCCTTCAGATACTGGGCTGAACAGCACGATAATAAATGACCCCAAACACACCGCCAAGATGACGACTGCCTTGCTGAGGAAGCTGAAAGTGAAGGTGATGGAGTGGCCAAGTATGTCTCCAGACCTGAACCCTATTGAGCATCTGTGGTGATCCTCAAGCGGAAGGTGGAGAAGTGCCATGTGTCTAACAGCCAGCAGCTCCGTGATGTCATTATGGAGGCGTGGAAGAGGATCCCAGCAACAACCTGTGCAGCTCTGGTGAATCCCATGCCTAGGAGGATTAAGCTAGATAACAATGTTGGTCACACAAAATATTGACACTTTGGACACAGTTCACTTAGGGTGTACTCACTTTTGTTGCCAGCTATTTTGACAATAATGTTGAGTTATTTTCAGAGGACAGTGAATATATACTGCTATACAAGCAGCACATTGACTACTTTTTACTTTACTTTCACTTTTGTGAGACACTGTGTGTGTATGTATGTATATATATATGGTGTTGGCAGAAGAAGAAGGTGAGGCACAAAGGTTCCAATAAAAATAACTTTTTACTTCCAATAACTTTCTGAACGGTACAGGCAGGATAACACAACACACACTTTACATAAACGAGAACGGACCAGGACTGAAGGAGAACACAGGGAATAAATGCATGGCTGAATAAAGGAACATAATCAGGTAATAGACTGAACACAGGTGAATGAACTGATGAAGACAAGACACAGGTGCTGTAACTAAACACTAATAATGAGATGGAAAACTGGGACACAGGACTGAACCAAAAACGCTAAGCAGGGGGAAACACAGGACACACATGTATCAAATATGGCTCCTCATTATCGTGTTAATGGTTAAAACTAAAGTTTTAATTAAAGTGAAATTATAAATTTAAGTAAATTTAAATTTAAGTATTATTTTTTTCATAACCCAAACTGATTTAGACTTTAACAAAATACTATGATTAGTGTTACTGATTACTATACAGTAGAAACATAACATACATTTAACATCATTAATAATAATGATTGTAATTATTATTATTAATAATAAAAACTGTAATTCATTAAAGGGGGGGTATGTGATTTAGAAAACGACCGGCAGATTTTGAAAATATACAATTAAAATGGTCCTACCTTCTCTCTTCCAACGCTGGCCCTGACTCCACCTATTCGAAGAACATGTCATGGATGCGCAATCATGCACGAGCGAAAACTCAGATGCGCGAGAGATTGTAATGACGATTTACTACCATAGACAGTAAAAGAAATGGACACAGCGACCCCATTGATTTCAACGGAGAAGACTGAAGCCCGATTATTGCACTTTCTGTCTGATGGCTGAGCAACTGCGCAGGCTCAAACTGAGCGTGACAACAGTCTGACAGTTGTAAATCTTCTAGTAGCGGTGGCAAGACAAATCTGAATCACCTAATTCCTCAAAAACGTTGAAATATTTTGTCCCATTGCTTTTATGGACTCTCTATCTATGGGCTTCTCCCTTGACTTTATGCCTCTATGTTCCCCCGATTGCCTCATAGACAGTAAAAGATTGCATGCAAGCTTCTCCTCCTGTCTATACGGTAATGTCTCTATTGTGCGACAGAAAGTCGCGTGGTTATGATGCAATTATTAGTCTATTTTTACATGGGGCCATAACGTAAGATACAAAGTAATGGAGCCTTTTATACATTGTCGTGTTTCTTTAGAAATAAATAATGGACAAATGGAGTCTTTGGATGCCTCAGATGTAAAGTTATTCACTGTCAAAGTGACGCCAAAATGAATGGGAGTCAATGGAATGCTAACAGCAGGTGAAGTTCTGCTACAATGGCGGCTCCCGCGAGGCTTCAGTCCGGCTGATGGATTACCCCCTTGTTTACTACTAATCATGGAACCGGCTTTACTGACGAGATGCGCATGCGTCACAAGCTTTGAGTATGCGCACGACGGGGGTCACGCGCGCTGGGGAGAGGGGGGTGTGGTACAACCGTTTGATTGACGAACTTACTGTCCAATGATTAGTGGTCTTGGACATGATTGGCTGGAGTTTTTCGAGTCCTGCCCGTTCCACAGATGATTAAATTGCTTAGTTTTCATTTCAGTGCTTCTAACTCAGTGGCTATAAGTGGGTTAGGAATAGGATTTCAAGTTATTTTGAAAAAAATGGACAAAAAAGAGAATCACATACCCCACAACATTGGGGCTGAATGATCGTTGCCTTTAAAGTGACGAGTGAGGACACATTCAGTATTACTATTGAAAAGTAAAACCGAACAGAATTAGAAATTTCTAAAAGTGGAGGACATTACAGTAGTTCACTAAGAGTCAGTTTTAAGCAGATTATAATGCTGTCCAGTGAAGGATCTGCCCTCGAAGTGAACCATACCACCGGTATTGCTGAGAGACAGACCTCACAGAGAATCACTGAGGCCAGTTAACTTGTGCACAGGAATGGACCATGCCAATATTTAAGAGGGGAAATGCAAACAATTCACATCAGCCTAAGGGCAATTAGGATGTGTTTGTGGTAAGTGAGGTGAGCCAAGCATAAGGGACTAATGGTTCGAGGCTCTGGTTAAAATGACAGCGCAGTGGGGAGGTGAGACTCTCCATAAGCACAAAGGCTTTTAGGTATGACAGCACCATTACCTGTGTGTGTGTGTGTGTGTTTGTCGAGATTCTGTAGATGGATGTGTTTTCTCATTCACATTAGCTCTCGCCATCTTCTCTTCTACCATCTAAAATGCAAGTAATTTGTTTTTGCTTTTTCTGACGGATTGCCTCAGTTATTCCGAATGACTGGCCTGAAAAATACATGCTGCTTTTCACACTTCTTGAATGATAGCTTGAGCCATTCTGTATTTTGGCCCCCTCACATTGTGTTGTGAGTGTTTGTTGAGTGTGGACAGATCAGACTTTGTTTGGAAACACTGTTACAGGCTTAACAGACTCCGTATTAGAGTAATTTGGTGAACAGCAGAAAAATATGTTGATGCTTATCGCCTTGAGACTATGATGAGAGGATTAAAAATGCATTGTTTTTTAATAGCATTTCAAATTACTTCTGCTGGTTCTCAATACAAGCACTTAATAAGACACTGGAAAGCAATTTTTTTTATCAAAAAAATAATAAATAAATAGATAAAGGTTTTTGATCACTTTATTAGATGCAAATTTCTGAACACAAAGCATGAATATAATAAAACATTACAGGTCAATTGCTTTATGTTTAAGCAATTTTCAAGCATTCAGATTTAAACAAACAACTAAAGATGACTATCTAGACAATTAAAGAATTCATAAAAGTAATCACTTTATCAGAATGAGTACAGCTGAGTGAAATACAATTTCTGTACTTATAATAGGCAACTCCAAGAGCAAGGCAAAGAAAATAGTTGGTATTCAACAAAGCACTGAAAAAGCAATAAATGTAGCCGGTGGGATAATTTACTGTTGATGTTTTCTCTGTGCAATATCTCACAAGTGAGAATTAATACTGAAGACTTATTCACAGTCGTTAAGTCCTATCATCATATAAAAACTTACACAACAATCTGGTGGATTGCTGTGGGCTGATATGAAAACATAATTTGCAAGTGGACTGTTGTTCACAATGTCTCACTGAGGAACCGTATCCCTGTGTCTTTAGTAATCCCTGACTCCATGGGGCTTTCTGTCCCCTTTCACCTTCCCATTTCCAGTATTGTTTCCTTGATGACTGGTGGATGTTCCATCGGAAGTGCTGAAAGACATAAAGGAGGTATGTCAGAATCAGAATTATTTCTAGACTCAAATCTGGGTTCTCATCTCGTTTTTGTTTAGACTACGTCCAGATCAGATCCATAACGATGGTCAAAACAGATGGAGTCCATCAACACCCCCAAAGCGTCACAGTCCTATACTTCCTGGCTTTGACATTTCATTCGGTAACGTAAGACAGTTTTGATTGATATGCTGTTTAATGATCGCGTGAGCTTACATGTGCATAAGCAATGCTATTTTCTGTGTCTTTTGCTTGTTTTTGGATCCAGAGATTCTGTACTCTTTCAGAAGATGTGTAACAGCACCCGCTACCTTATAACAGTGAAAACATGGATAGCCATAACATTTTGTCAATGCCATGAAGCGTTGTCACTTAAAGGAGTAGTTCACTTTTAAAATGAAAATTCTGTCATCATATACTCACCCTCATGTTGTTTCAAACCTGTATGAATTTCTTTCTTCTGCTGAACAGAAAGGAAGATATTTAGAAGAATGTCAGTAACCAGGCAGTTCCTGGTTCCCATTGACTTGCATAGTATATTTTTTTCCTACTATGGAAGTCAATGGGAACCAGAAACTGCCTGGTTACTGACATTCTTCTAAATATCTTCCTTTCTGTTCAGCAGAAGAAAGAAATTCATACAGGTTTGAAACAACATGAGGGTGAGTATATGATGACAGAATTTTCATTTTAAAAGTGAACTACTCCTTTAAATGACGGAAAATTACGTCAATGGCAGGGAAAGTGTTTAATATCTGCTAACACTTTATTTTGATGGTCCCCCAACACATTCTACTAACTATAAGTAACTTTGCAAGTACATGTCAACATATGAGTTAGTTGACAAGTTGCAAAGTTACTTAGTAGACTGTCTAAAGCGGACTATCAAAATAATCATGGTTTTCAGGATTAATAGAAAGCTTACAGTAGGTGAGTTTAAAGTATGCAGTAAAGTGGACCTCGAGGGCCAGAGTTGAGAACTTCTGTTCTAGAAATCTATTCACAAAATAAAGCATGTGACAGGCTTTCTAGTAAGAGACAATCATTTAATTCATATGCGGTGAAGGAGTGTGCGTGGTGAATATAGTACAATATGTTTTAAAATTAAATTTTTCCGAAGCGAATTCCATTTATATGATAATTTAGTGCAGGAACCCCTGGTTGTTCATGAGGGTACTGCAGGGGGTTTGTGAGATAAAAAGCTAATAATTAAATTAAAAACAAATGTAAAAATTAAATATATTTTTAAAAGAAAACTGAAGGAGAATTTTTAGATGCAAAACAGTTTAGTTGCTCTCATAAGAGATAATGTGAACACTAAAGGAGAACATGAAAGTTAGACATAATTGGTATCAAACAATTGAATATATTTAAAAGGAGATGCTCATAACAAAAGATTAGTCACCTGTTAATGTGTCCTGTGTGCTTGCTCTCATCTGTCAGGTTGTTCAGCTTGTAATAATCCAGGAAAGTCCGGGCCACGTTTCTACCCAGCTTCATGTCTGTGAGAGGAAATTAAGGGGCCTTCCAGAACACTTTACACAGATAACAATGGCAGATCTACAAAACTACACAATTTGTTTTTTTATTAGAAAAAACTATAAAGTGACCTTCATATGCATAGATATTAGTCTTTTGACTGTTTTATAGTCATTGGTAAAAACTGCTGGCATTTTAGTCAAACACCTTGATCCCACTCCAGCAGCCTGTGTCTGAATTCCTAAAGAGACAAGCAACATTGGAATGCATCCTAGGCCCCGGCGCGGTTAGAGCGTCGGATCCCTCGAAACCTTTAAATCTCTGTTCTGACGTGTCACTTTTAATTGAAAAATAAATAAATAAATAAGAGCCCGATTTTCTCCCATCTCGCACCAACGCGACCATTTGCAGTAAATAACTGGCCAATACCCAGCAGAGCAATGCCGGAGAGTAAATAAGCGGGACAGGCGAGCCAGCGCTCAGCTCCTCGTGAGGATAAATCAAACGCCTCTCAGTCAAGTCAGCCAAAAGGGAAAAAATGCATCTCATTCCTGCAGTTACTTACAGCCAAAGCTTTATTTAAATTCATGCATCTACTCCACACAACCCCCCCACCCCCCCAAAAGCCTTTTTTCCACCGTGCCCAAGTTACAGAGCACATCAATTACCAAAAGCACTGCATCAAAGAGCTGTGAGGGCACTTACAATGCAGCTGAAAGAGTGGGAGCCGTTTAAATCCAACAACCACAAGCCAGGCGAACGTTAAACGGAAATCATTTTCTTTTAACCTAAAGGAATAGTTCATCCACAAATGAAAATTCTGTCATCATTTACTCGCCCTTCGTGTCGTTCCAAACCAAGACTTTCTTTCTTCCGTGGAACACAAAAGAAGTTTCAAATAATGCACTGGCCATTTTTTACATGCAACTACAAATAATGCGGACTGGAGCTTTCTCAAAAGTAGTTCATATGATTCCTCTGATGCCATAAAAGAACAGACTGAAGCAAAGCTTTTCTTTAATGTCGAATTAAACAAATTATTGTTTTTTTGGAGGTCCTTGTCCACAAAAGTGGTCTGAATGATTCATTTGGACAGATAAGGTTTTCGAATTTGACTCACTGACTCTGTGATTTGGTCATAGTGGTTAATTTCATAGTTTTCATTTGTGTATTTTGCTCACAAAATATAGGACATATAATGCAGGAGTCATATAAATACATTTGCTTTTGCATGTTTTTTTTAAGCTTGAAAGCTCCAAGACTCCATTTTATAGGCCTTTAAACTGTACATTTGAAGATTTCAAATAAAAGCATCTATGTGTGATATGGACTGTGATGGATCTCTGTGTTGTAGGACACTGGCTCAGAATAGATGTTCCATCATGATGGAAGGTTTTCTCCAGCTGTGTGTTGTGGTTAACCATCTGCTCTTTTCGGGCCGGACACTGTTGATGAATGAACAAAGAGGTGTTATTTTTCACCTTTGGCTGTCAGCCTTTAACCGATGTTCTGAGATGACATGTCTGACTGTCAGGGCTGTTGGAGTGAAACAAGAGCCCTGGAAGAAAAACAAGGTGCAAAGCGATTCAGTCGTTTTTTATTTTTATTTTTCCAATTTCTTCCAACAGTCAAAAATCTCCTTGGCCACATAAATCCCGAGGCCATGGCTGGAATCCTATTATCCAAAGCTGTTAACTCATAAACAATCCCTCTTTGATGGGAACGCACCCACCTAAGGACTTTCTGCCATGTCTCATGCATGTAAATGACACGCACATATTTGCACCCTAAATGACAATTCAATCCATATTCGACTCTGATTTACTTATGCACTACTGAGTTATTCATAACCGCATCAATCGCCAAATATAATATGAACATTTGTCAGTGAAATAAACAGGCGCTCAACATGACCTTGATTAGCAGAGAGGTCAAAGCATCTGTGTTTAAAGCTTCCATTCGGGCTCTCGGATCCAGCCGTTTGCTCATCACCCCCCTGCTCTCTGTGGCCCCGACAGCCACGGCAGTGTATGGAGTCATTCTGGGTTCCATCCCTCAACCAGCAGGATGATGGGAACTCTCTCCATGACTCCAGCCCATGTCTTCACACCCCATCTGGCCAGGGCTGCAAACACTCCAAAAACAACAGCTATTTTTGGATGCCAGGCAGGGAAGATGGCACGGTTCACTTTGAAAGGATGACACAGAAGACATGGCATGACATGGCTGGTTTTCTAAAGTGGTTTCTAAAGTGCACCGTATTGATTAAGAATAAAAAAATATCAAGAGAATGCTCAACTGGTTTAGCCTTTTATGCAAAATGTGAATAATAATAATAAATGATTATAATAATTAATAATTCAAATAATATTATGAGAAAATGTTTTAAAAAAATTGAAATATTGAAAAATATAATAAATTTTAATAAAAGATAATACTCTGCTATTTTAAAACAACTTTAATTTAGCTATGTAATAATATTATGATGCAAAATTAAAAACAATATTGAAATATTGAAATAATAAAACTAATACTATCAGTACTAATACAGATTATAGAGTTATAGTTAAAAGAGTTATAGAGTTATACTTAAAAGTATAGATAAATGAAAATTTGTTTGTTTCAAAATAATGATAAAAATTAACTTTTAATAATCTGAATAATATTATCATGAGAAAATTAAAGAAAAATGGTGGAATATTGACTAATATTGACTAAATATTAATAAATTAAATTAATAAATAATTGAGATAATACTGTGCAAAATTAAATAAATGTTTTGAAATATAATAATAATATCACAGATACTATTATGAAAAATTTAAAAGTTGTTTGTTTTAAAATTTAGGTTTTTTATATAACAGCATTGTTTAAGAACGTATCAGAATAGAACAGACCAGCAACCCATTTTTGGTTTGCGACCCAAGCCTGGCAGAGGTATTAAACATTTACGCCAAAGCCTCAAATCTCTCTCAACCATGACATCTTTGCTTTGACCTCGTGAAAAGTTCCATGCTTCCCCTCTATAAACAGAAACTCTTCCAGCCGGTGTGTGTGTGTGTGTGTGTGTGTGTGTGTGTGTGTGTGTGTGGTGTGTGTGTGTGTGTGTACGTGGAGCCCTGACAGAAATAGCCAGAGACCCTGCCGTGTGCAGATGGCCTCTCCACTTGTGATGTCACATCATACCCATTTATAACAGGAAATATGTGATGAAAGGTCTGATGAGGAAGAGGAGAAGACTTCAACAGCATCACAGCTGTGAGCAGGACTCTCCTGCACTCTGATTGGCTGTTGGCCACATCCCAGCAGCAACCAGAATGCCTAGAACAACTTGGAAGCAGGGGGAAATGCGAGGTACTGCCAGAACGTGGGATGTGGCTTGTGGAGGGCTGGAATTTTCAAAAATAATTCACCGTTCCACCTGGACGGTAGACGAGAGCTGTTGCATAATAATGAGGCATGAAGGTTAGGCATCCTGTGTGGTGAAGTGGTCACGATTGCAAACCAGAAGCCAGACCGCAAACATCACGAGGCAGAATTACGCTTCATGATTAATCACTGATGTGAGAGGAATTATAATAAATGGGAGGAATTTTGTTTAGAAGTAAACAGTTTAACATCATGAAAATAACCAACCAGGTGTTTTCAGTCATTTTGTATAAAAAAATGACTTAGAATTACTTAGTTTCTCAAGAAAACTAACATTTGACTATTTTGTCAGGGGTTCCAAGAGGTTACAAGCCGTTCAGTTATAAAATCTGAAAGAGAACATCTCACCCACGTCTCCACACATCTCATCCAAAGTGAAACGTATTTGGCCTTGATGCAATCAAGAGTGCTGAATCCTGAACAAATAAGTACCAGCTGACAGTAGAAGCTGTTTTAGGGCACTCAGTTAGTGATTCTTCTGCGTATTCACCTTTTGAGTGCATCTGTTTTAGCCTACATTTCACATCATTTTTTAAGAGAAGCTGCATATTTTATATCTGGGAGTCACATACAGCTATAAAAATATGCTAAAACATTTAATACCATAAATAAGAAATCTCACCCCAAATTTGATAACCCCTGCCTATTTTTCGTATGTTTTTGTCATCTGCATAATTACATATAAAGCAGATTATATATATATTTTTTACTATACGCATGAATAAAAATACAACAGTTCAAAAGACTTTACAGTCTAAAATCTCAGCAGGGCTCTTCACACCATGTTGCAAAAGTCTGACGGTTTCAGTTTACATATTAATATGCCCAGATTTTTCCCAGATATGTCTTCATACTGTGCAGCATATTGTGCAATTTATAAATGTTTTTCATGTAAACCTGATTAAAATACAGCTAATTCAATGAAGTCTACATAGAAATTCCATCAGAAACGGATATATACATTGAGATTAGTTTTGCTCTTGCTTTAAATATTGCATGCACGACACATTATCAAGCAACTTTTCAAAAGCTTTTCCTAAAGACAGCTAAAAAAAAGGATTTACAAATTGAGGTATAGAGCCTTCTGCGATTTCAGTTTCCCGTGGGCTTAAATGGGTTAAGCAGTCCGTGTCATTGGTGCGTGTGAGGTTTTTAATGTCATCGCCAAACACTCGGATGTTTGGATCGATTGCAGTCTTTGTTGCGACTCAAGGACGGGTCTCCAAGGGGCTGATGAGATGAGAAGGAGATGGACGTTTCCATGGCCTGACAAATAATTTGTTTACCGGATTGTGTATCTGCACGCAAAGGCTTTCACACAGACAAACGGACAATGATGGCCCAATGACAAGGAACAAGGCACCCTGGTCTGGGGCCGGCCGTGTTTTAACAAGCAGACAAATTAGGGACAAGAGTGGCATCAATACAGTGGAGTGACAGGCCTGTCACCAGGGTGTCACAAAGTGCCAATTAACAATGCAAATTAAAACGGTAAACAAGAGCACATAAAGCACGCAGGCATTGTCTCCCCGCAGCTCAAACTCCCAGTAAGGACCTTTCGTCCGGCCTTTGTAGGGCAATACTGAAGTTAACTGCTGTAGAGGACAAACACGGGCTCTGGAATTTCATTTGGCAGGAATCCGAGCAGGAAATTTTAATAATGCTTCATAAGTGCATCAACGCTTCAAGTGCATCTCTGTATTTAATCAAATACATCAATGTGTCACACACACACATGCATCTAGACAGTCTGCGGCATACGGAATGTAACTTGGCAGACCACTCACTGCCATTTTCCCATCAGAGACGGCCCTGTTGTAGTGTTAATAGGGAGGAGATGACCATGGGCAGTGGTGCTAAAGGGCTGAGATAAGCACTCTAGTATGAAGTATTGGCTTTAAGAGCAATGCAGAGGTTCAGTGGCTGGATTGGCCACAGGCCGGATCCATCTGCACCCACACAATCAAATCCATTTCATGCCATAAAGCTCTCAAAGACCAGAACACTGCCGTATCTGATGACCTCTCAAGACAATCTACTCCACAGATGGAGAGTGAGAGAGAAACACATCCATTCCTTTATGACCATTAGAAGTGTCTTAACTCACACTGGAAAACACTGAATCCCATCTAAGCCCATCTAAACCATCAGCCAAAAAGTATAAAAACAATAATCTGACTGAATACAGACAACATCTTTCCAAACACTGAAACCAAAAATGAAATTTCTGTCATCGTGTTGTTGAAAACCTGTTTGACATTTTGAAAAGCGTTTCAACTGTTATTACAATGAAAGCCAATGGGTTCCTAAAAGCATTGTGGTTGTATGGACACATTATTTTTTTAAGATTTATATACCACATCAGTCATACAGGCAGGCACGGATTAACGCACGGGCCTACTGGGCACTTGCCCAGGGCACTGGGCCAGCAGGGGGCCCTGTAAAATTTACTGTGTCTATTCTTTTCAAATAATTATTTTTATTTTATTTTTATTTTCAGTAAAATTGTGTTAAATATTGAGGAATAATGTGATTTTTTTGTAGTTGCAAAGTATTAACTAGTAAATAAATCAAATAAATAATTTTAATGTATTTCTGCGCTGTTGAGAAGGACATCTGAGGCGAGTGAAAAGCATTGCGTTATATAAAAGTCACGCGTATAAGACGGTTACTCAAAAACAAAAATGAGTTTAAAACCACAAGCAAGTGGACCAATGAAAAGAAAGCACAAAAAGGACAAAGAAGCAAGAGAAGCTCAATTACTACAAAAGCTACCAACAATCTTCAGCTTTTTTAAAAATGCAAACACTGTCTGTTGATGCTAACAACATGCTGTTGATGAAATTATACAAAAACAGAACATCTAACAGAACATAGGCTAAGTTGTTTATGTTTTACAATAGTAGCCTATGGGCTTATTTTTTAACGAAATGTCAATCTTCATCTTTATAACAGAAGATAAAATACAATACAACAATCTTCACGATACAGTAAATCTTTAAATGTGTAACGGATTGTCACCTTAAAAAGTGTCTTTTGTGGTGGAACAAGCAATGCTATATAGCATCTTAATTTAATCTTTGTTTTATTATTTTAGTTCATTAACTAATTGTTAACTCAACTAATTTAACGTAAAGACCTGGATAGAATTACTAATTAAATAAATGTCAACTAGCCTAAATGCATTGATTAGAATTGCAATTGACTAAAGATTTTTCTAGTCGACTATAGTCATTCATTTAGTCGAGTAATCTCACGTTAATATGAATTTCTGCTTAAATACTGAGTGCATGGAGGCAAATAGCCTATTCCGCGCTCAAGCACATGCATAAATATTGCCGCAAAGCACCGGCAAAAGCAGGCTAATGATAATATATGTCTGGAAAAATAATAGTCATTTTTATTGTTTAATAATAATAAATAAATAAAATTGAATCAGTGTCGGCTGCAAACATATCTATATATTATAGATGATATTTGCTTTCGATTAGTTTTTTTTTCGTTTAAAAGTGGACATTTCAAGCTTTATATAGAAATATTCATCATGTATCTGAGGCTATACACTGTCATTTCAGTTCATTTTTTAGACGCGCTCCAGTTCACGCCACGGAGACGATGAAAGCGCGCCCTGTATGTTTTATTTTATTTGTTGTAAAAGCACAACACGTCACAAAAAGAAACACGTTTTCTTGTTATTGTGAATTTACAAAAATAAAAGTAGCTACTTGCGACTGATGCATTATTCTTTTCTGTATAGGCCTATGACCAGAAAAGATTGAGTATTTCAAGTTGTTTCCACTGTTGATAGGAAAATGCAAGTGTTCGCGCCGACGCCTGCCATGCAGTGCGCGCTGCACACTTCGCACAAACGCTTTGGATATGCATTTATCTAGGTTAAAGTTAGAGCGAGCTGCCATGCCAGACGGATAAGTCCTTTTCATGTTTAACAAATCAAATCATGCATTTTCTACCTACCGCGAGTAAACGCTGCACCAGTTTGAAAAACGTAAAAGCATAACGAGCGTAACGAGAGAGGGGCCCCACTAAGGGGGATGCAGAGATGTTGCTGCATCTGTATATTAACATTTCTGATTGTTTAAATGATCAGCCCTCGGGGGTCCCCTTAAAATGCCTGGCTTGCCTGCCCTATTGTGGTGCCTGCATACAGGTGCAACACTTGTGTCCAAAAAATTGGGGAAGGGGGCCTTTGAGACATCCGTGCCCTGGGCACATCATCCCCATAATCCGTCCCTGCATACAGGTTTGGAACAACATGAGTGAGAGTAAACAATGACAGAAATTTAATTTTTGGTTTCAGTGCTTGGAATGATGTTGTCATCAGTTTTCAGTCCGATCATTGTTTTCTACTTTTTGGCTGAAGGTTTAGATGGGTAAATAAAGAGTTAATGATGACAGTTCTATTTTTGGGTTAACTGTCCATTTGAGTGTTCATAATAGTAAGTAATTAAAATCTTAATTTATCACTGCTGCAGACATGCTACAGTTAATGAGGCATTAAGAGCATTGCAGAGAGAAAGCAACTTTAAAAGCTATTAGCTACTCAGATTTTTAAGTAATTTAAATTCAGTCAAGTTTTTTAAATGAAAAAAAAAATCTCAAGATGACAAAAAGTAGCTAACTATACTGAAGCCGACGTTTGAAATGCTATTATTTGGTATTCAGAATAAGCCCTTCTGCCAATTTCTGCCAATCAGGCTGTTGTTCGGTTGATCTCATGTCAGTCATTGGCAGTTAACTTGAGGATCAACAGGCTACGACTGATGTTTAAGGCAGTTGCCTGATCTGACATTGTGCTGGATCACTTCATATGTACAGGCCATTCTCAAGATAGCACAGCAACATTTAAGCTTGCTGGGTCCAAACCGAAGCGTCTGACATTGAAGGGCGGTGCTTGATTGAGTGGGACTTTTATAGCTTAGCCCAGGGATAACAGCTCTCTCAGTAGCCGTCTGTACCTAAAGGACAAAAGAAAATGGCACAGTCGCCATAACACGGCGCATCTTTTCTCTCTCACGCTCCTTCTCTCTCCCTTCATTGATGACGAGAAGTAGAAGACTTGTTAACCTGTCAGACTGTAAAGGGCAGAGGCAAGATTATTGTGAATGTCTCTCTGAAACATTCTCCATATCAGGTGTCTAGCACTAAGCCTAATGCTAATCTTTACCCAAAAGCTAAGCTTTAACCTTAACATGTTGTTTCGTTCAAACACCAAACCCTTAAATGCCATCGTAATTCTAAAGCACAGCTTTGATTATGTCATGGGAAATTTTCACACAGATGTGATTTTGCCAATAGGAGATGTTTTTGGATAATCCTTTGTTTGTCCTGGAACAACATTCCTATATAGACTATCTGAGAAAAATGATCAGTTACTTTAATCAGGTTGTCAAGTTTGGGCTGGTTAACATGAGAAGTCAGCCCTCGCTGGTAGATAGCTTACCATAATTAGGCACATAGAAAGTTAAAGCTACAATATGTAGCCTAATTTTTTTCGCCGCTAGGGGTCGCTAACCTCTTACAATTACAAAGGCGTAGGTTGATGACGCATAAGCGGAATTATGGAACTTGTCGTCATGCTAATGGATCTAATAATGTTTATGGATGAGTGAATACATTGATGTTTGTAACATGACTGTGGTATGAAGCAGGGCGCGATTGCTAATAAGAGACAGATATCAGCGCCACACGCGAGTCCCGCGGATATAAAGGAATAAGGACATTTCATTTTACCGAACTACCAGTCAGTGCTGTATTAATACTCACACAGGTCAGTTTATTAAATGATTGAAACTTGTGAGGTAACGCAGCGCTGTTTCACTTGGTCTACACTATCACACTAAACTGCATTTGAGTGTGTTGTAAGTTATAATGTTATTCTATGTGTTAGTTTGTTGGCTGTATAAAACTAGCAGTAAGCTAGATCAACATAACATACAGTTCTCCTTTTGTCCCAAAGTCTGCTTGCCATGGTCCATAATGTTTTAACGAAACAACACCAACAACAGCGTGAGCGTGCCGCTGTGGTTCTCAACCTGCGGCCCGTGGGCCGCATGCGGCCCGTCACAAATGCTGATGCGGCCCATGATGCTGACGTAAAAAAAATTTTTTTTTAAAAAATAAATATTAATAACTTATAGTTTTATAATTCATATTTCATTATTGTTTTTTTTTAATAAAATAAAATAATTTTGGTGATCATGTTTCACATATGCGCAGTACTGACGCAATGAACTGACACAGTTAACTTGTGTGCGTTAACTGTGTCAGTTCATTGCGTCAGTACAAGCGCGCGCTCTGGCAGATTTAAAACGCAGTAATTCACGATCAAAATGGACAAAATTTGTTATTAGAGGAGAAAAAAGATGCGAGGAAAATACTGATAAAGGAACACATGCAAACAAGAAGAGTCGTAGCATCAGCAGTGAAGGTAGGAAAGTGCTTGAAGAATGGAAGAATCAGTTTGCTGTCAACGAGCGAGATGGACAGCCTTTCTGCTTGCTCTGTAATAAAATACTCGGCGTATGCAAAACTTACAATCTCAAAAGGCATTTCGATACCACCCATGCAACTTTTGACACGAAATATCCACCTGGATCTCAGGAAAGAGCTTTCAAGATAACTAGTCTTGAAAAAAGTGCCATTGTTGAACAGAATACAATGCGAGCTAGCTTAAAAATGTCTCAGGCCGTGACATTAGCAACGTTCAAAATTTCCTGGCTCCTTGCCAAACACGGCAAACCATTCAGTGATGGAGAGCTAGTTAAGAACTGTTTTCTGGAATCACAATGTCTGTTTGATGACCTGAGCAACAAGAGCGAGATAATTCGCAGGATAAAAAGTTTACAGCTCAGCAATGACACAGTTACTCGTCGAATTTCTGAAATGTCTGAGAATTTGACAGAACAACTAAAAACTAAGCTAGCCACTGCTTCAGCACTCAGTTTGGCTGCGGATGAATCGACAGACATCGGAGATGTTGCTCAGCTTTGCATTTTGGTGAGATGTGTGAATTCAGAGACTTTTGAGGTTACAGAAGATTTATTGGCATTGAAATCGCTACATGAACGAACAAGGGGCGAGGACATTTATAGAGCACTTAGTGAAGCATGCAAAGACATGAACGTACCGGAATCCTCGGTTGTCTCCATCACTACTGACGGTGCGCCCTCAATGACGGGAAAACACAAGGGTCTCGTAGCTGAAATGCGAAAAATCTCCCCTGACTTGTTGGCATTTACTGTATTGTGCATCAACAAGCACTATGCAGCAAGTTAGTTGATGGATACTTCGTGGAGGTTATGAACACTGTGGTCAAGGTGGTCAACTTCATTCGAGCGCGGCCTCTAATGCACCGGCGTTTTATTACGTTGTTGGGCGAACTAGACAGTGCTTACGGAGACCTCATTTTGCACAGTGAAGTGAGATGGCTAAGTCGTGGGAAAGTCTTGCATCGATTTCTGGCTGTACTCCCCGAGATAGTAAACTTTCTTAATGACATCGGCGAGGGAGAAAGATTTCCAGTCTTGAGAGACAATGAGTGGAAAACAAACGTTGCTTTTCTTTCAGACGTCACAGCTCACCTAAACAAGCTGAACTTACAACTTCAAGGTGACGAAAAACATGTCGATGACCTGTTGGGCTGTGTTGAGAGTTTCAAAATGAAGCTAGGACTGTACACTGCACAACTCAAAGATGATGATTTAACTCACTTTCCACTTCTGAATGACGTGTGTGAGGGTGTACTGGACATACAACAGAAAGAACGATTCGTTAAAACTGTCAGTCAAATGCAGGAAAAATTCTCCTCTCGTTTTTCTGATTTTGAGAGAATAAAATCTGCAGGACATTTCATCAGAGAGCCATTGACGTTCCCTGTGGAAAAAATCAAGGACTTGGCTGCAACTTTCGGTTTGTCCCGCACTCGCACTTGAAGATGAACTGATGGATGTTCAGGCAAGAGGACACAGCCATACCGCGCAACAGTCATCCTCAGTTACAGAAATGTGGCGAAACATCTCTGGAAAAAAACTCAGATTATTAAGTTCAAAAGTGCTTTCCATATTTGGGTCGACATACATTTGCGAACGCACATTTTCTGCAATGACGCGCATCAAGTCACGTTACCGTGCGCGTCTTACAGACAGTAACTTACAGTCGCAACTTCATTGTGCTGTTACTCCTTTTGAGCCAAATTTCACCAAATTGGTCTGCTCCCGACAACATCAGGTGTCCCATTAATGGTAAGTAGAATTATACTCTCTAATAATAAATCTAACTGTAATAATTTAGATACATGATTAATGCTTAATATCTGGTTAGTTTGCATTGGTGATGCCAAATGTAAATGATATGCGGCCTGTGAAACTTGAACTTAGACATAGTGCGGCCCACTGAAAAAAAAAGGTTGAGAACCACTGCGCTAGACGTAACGCGGTTGCCTACGTCTGTCGCCATGGTTACTATGGCAGTACAAGCGGAAACCAGGTATAATGCTGATATTACGTCATTGAAAGGCGAAAAGTGAACAGGGAGTCGGGGACGAGCCATTATTTAACATGGGAATTTCTCTGAAATTAACTGCAGGAAATATATCACACTGTGCAAGTGATTTTTTAAAAATTTAATTACAAAATTCTTACATATTGTACCTGATTAATCATTGAACAACAAACTAATAGTTTTTCTGACCAATGCAAGTGGTTCAAAATAGTAGTTTTAAAAATAAACAAGCGAAACTGATGGGTTTACCACGTAGAGCATATTACATATGTACACACAAAGGCGCAATAGCCGTCTTCCTCTCGCTTATGACGTGTACAGCTAAAAAATCCTTCATTTCATCCATTAGATGACACGGTCTTGCTACTGTAATTTTAATAAATCCCCAAGCAAACTTTAATAATGCCATGACAAACATCTTCAGAAAAGGGCAATTAAAATGGATTCCAGCACGGATAGCGCACACCAGCCATAACATGTCTGTACCACAGATGTCTGCTAAACTTGACAAACCAAACTTTACTCAGCATTTTCTGAAGTTCTTAGGACAGTGAGCTCTGAGACATCCGTACAAAGTGATTTGAAAGTCACAGAGTGAGCTCGCTCCATCAAAGCGTCCAGCTGGGTGTTGAACGAGATCCCAGACTCACTCGGCGCTCACCTGCACTCTAACGATGATGCGTCATCAGAACTTCTCTCCCACTTTTTTTAAAATGAAATTGGAACAGCAAGACTTGGACAAAAAACATCCCATTATCCCTCATCAATTAAGTTGTTTGGTTGGAGATAAATGACAATGATTGCGGTTAATATGAGGAAAGTGAAATTACTAACAAAAGTAAATATCTTTTTTTAAACTGATGGTTGACATTAGTTCGGGCTGTCCTCTAGCTCAGTGATTCCCAATCAGAAGTATTTAGAAAGATTTTGGAAACAATATAAATAAACAAAAAATATTAGGGTCAGATAAAAAATAATTTAAAGGGGTCATGAACTGAGAGATTAAAAGACAGTTTTGTCTTTTGACAGTTAAGAGTTTGTTAATGCTATGAAATACCCTGTAAGTTTCAAACCTCAAAACTTCATTGTTGACTTTTATTGAAACCAAGGCCAGAGAACGACAGGATCTAAAAAGTGGAGACTTATGACGTCACAGGGCAGCGAAAGACCGCCTTTGCAGAAGAATATCAACGTCTGCGTCTGGAGCGTTAGTGAATAGTTACATAAGAACAAGTAAAGATGGACACAGGATCAATATTACCTTCCAAAGGATCCTAATTATAGGTTTAGTGTTTTTTTCCCCAAATATTGATAAATTAAATAAAGTACATATTATACAAACTATATTAAGTAGGTATATTATTATATATTATATATAATAGTAATAGTAAGTAAAGATTAGTAAGTAAATGTCTCAAATTTTCAAAGTTCAAAATCTTAAAAATAGGTAAATGCCAAGTTCCTATTTAAGGTAGGCCTATTCAAGTAAATTATGAGTTTAAAGTAACATATTAAATTTGGTTTAGATCATACACAAGACCTTAGTGCTATAGCTGATGTATACATATTCATTCAGGGCTTGTCTTACTAAAAGGTCATTTCAAACCACTCTCTATGCTGTCAATCTAAATTCATAAGAAGTCATAACCACCTGCAGCAGTTTCTTACAGAGGAACCTTGCCGCCACAGGCATTAACCAGCTTATAACGCCTGGGGGATGCTGTGACGATGATAAAAAAATCGGTTACAGGTTAACACCGACCGAGTCGGGCATCCATCATAAATTTCTTCAGTTTCGCGCGACATTACAGGTGGTAAATGTTAAATCGTTAAATGTACTAAATTATTCCCTCAGTGCCGCTGCTCAATATTCCGATATGCTCAGTATTCTATAATGAGAAAAAGGTGAAGCAAAAAATGTGAGAAATTGAGCCATTTGACTGAAGGATCTTTCAATGTCTATTGTCATGATGAATGCAGCATTATGGTACATGGTGAGATCTCTATCCAGGTGGTGCCACTGTCAACATTAGGAGTACATTATGCATGTGTGTATGAGTGCGTGTTTGTTTAGTGGGGTTAGGAAAGGTGAATTAATTCCTTTGCAGGTAATTATAATGTTGTCATTGTTTTCGTTTTTACCGGGGAGTGAAGTCATGTCTGTAAAGGTCTCTGCTGATAATTTGCACGCTCCATAGACCTGCCAACCGGCCTGTAAAAAGTGGCATGTCACATTCTGGTAACCTCTTTGCCCCCAATCTTTGCACTACATGCCACGGCAAATACCCTTCCACTACTGAAGGCAGACACCCTCAACCCTCACGTGCCCCACACACAAACTAACACACACACACCCTCTCCCAGTTCTACAACGTAATAACCTTTTAAAAGTCACACCATGTACAGTTTTTCCTCGATTGTTTGGCCTCTAAAATCCATTCTAGTTTAGACTAACATCTTAAACCATGCAGGGGGTTTCAAACTTTTTAATGCCTTAAAGTCTTAAAATACAAAGGCAGTTTATATTTTTAGACTCTAAATGATCTATTCATCTAATAAGATTATCAAGTGTCTATATGTTGTTTTATCAATTGTCAGAGTTTGTTTTGTTTGTTCTATGAATGGCTCAGCTAAACAGGCCATTAAGAGACTATTAACATCTAATTATTTTACTAATGTTTAATTAAAACGTCTACAAATGTATAAAACTGATCAGAGATCAGAATTTCGAAGTGTTTCGAAACAGTTATGACGTTTGATGAAATGATGAAGCCTCATTTATTGAAATCACGTGACGCAGTTTGATACACACTCTGAACCATAAAAGGTAAAGGTTTAATAGCTTCATGAAGCAGTATTTCAAAATTGCCATTACTACTGATTGGTTTCTGCTGTATGAGTAGCCAATAAGCTCACAGCTCAACCTTCAAATACTTGGATGTAACGATTCACTCAACTCACGATGCGATACGATTCACGATACTGGTTTCACGATACGATTTTCTCACGATTTTTCACGATTTTTTTAACAAGTGATTCATTAAAAAAATTATAAATGAAAAAGTGTCCCTTTTATTATTTCTCAGACAAAATGCTGCACATTTCTTTTTAATTTTAAAATATATTTGTCAAATAAAAAAAACTACATTGAAATTTTAAAAAAAATCCCTTCAAGGTTGTTGTACAATTACATTTAGAGGGGTTTTAATTTTGTTATAATTTGTATCATTACACTAGCAGAGAAAAAAAAACACATTTAGAAAAATATGCCATAACCATCAATAAATTATATATATATATATTATATATAAATTATCAAGATATATATATATATATATATATATATATATATATATATTATATAAAGATATCCATGTACATATTTAGAGAAAGAGATAGTCAAATAAATATAACACCTGGTTGCCACGGAAACACTGATGCACCTTGTGATCTCCGTGGCTCTCGCTCTTGTCGTATTAATGCCTTTTACATGAAAACGGAGGTGACTTGTGCTTCTCACGGTGGTGATTATTATTAGTCTACGGAAAGTCAAAATGCCGCCACACCTCCGATTTGAATGAGTCAACATCTACGCTTGCCGTCGCCATGCGTTTGACGGCGCGTGCACACCGGCACACACTGGCACGGCGCGAGCGGAGCAATCCGAGTGTTTTCAGTTCATTCATATGGAAGTTAGCTTGGCTCACACAAGCTCAAATGAAGTGAAAACACTCGCTAGCTTCGCGCCAGTGTGTGCTTGCTGCTATTGTGCCTATAAAGCAAGGTTCACAACTTCACAGTAGGCTACAGTAAACGGCCCTGCTGTTTAAAACATGTATCGCGATTCGTTTAACATTTCAACCGACTTGAATCGTCACACATTTGAATCGATTTTCAACCGTTTGCGAGTGAATCGTTACATACCTACTTGGTTAGCATTTGCTGTAGCAGTTGCAGCGCTTTCAGAAACCCTCCAGCTTCCCCAGCTCCACCTGTATAGATCTGCTAAAGGTAATTCATGTATGCTACTGTATATTGTACAGCAGCAGCATGTCTTACTTGCTCATAGCAGCGTGTCATGTGTGTATTGGCAGTAGCAAGTCCCGGATTTCATAGCAGATCTATTCTGCCAAGACCAAACATATCAACATTGTCATATCCATTAACATGCCGAACACTCAGAGAGTTGTCATGACAGAACTACCTGGTGGCAAGATCTTTTCCTGAAACATCCATCTTCCTCAAATAATATTGTAAACACAAAATCAAAATGGTACATTCAGAAAATGTTTGAAAAATTGGATTGATTATTTTTTTTCTGAAATGTATGAAGATTACTAGTCTGGGTTTCCCCATGCTGCCTTCCCGCAGCGCGATTTTATTCATGCTGAAAGGCAGTATGGATACCATGGTCCAGATTTTCGCCTCATTTAGGGAACCAATCACAGAACGGGGAGGGAGCAGCAAGACGATGACGACATCTATGTTGGCTATGAGCTACATACAGGCGCATTTGATAGACATTCTTAGCACCCAATAAACGGCGCCGGGCATTCTTAAACCACACCTCAAATACGAGAAAATGTACATGTGGTTCCCCGACCAAAGACTCAACGAGAATTGGGTCTGGCGTTAGCCAGGCTAGAAGATTACAGTAGCCCTTCTTCCAAGTTTAAACATTATATAACTATATATATATATATATAGATATATATAAAATCATCTAAAATTATTATAATTATAACATCTAATGTTTAATAATATCATTAATAGAACACATTTGTTATATTAAATAAATATAATTTCTTATAGAATGTGCAATATGTTTCTTAGCCATTGAGAAAAATTATAATCTATATTTCTCTGTTTGTGTGTATGGCTGTACATGTGAAAGTCAAGTTTAAGAAACTGTCATTATACTGAAACATGTCGAAAACTGACTTGAGAACAACATTTAAAGTGGTTCTAACTGTATTAAAGGCTCATAAATGTCTGTGTGTGTGCCCAGATGTGTACTACAAAGAGCGTGCAAATGATCTCCCACTAAAACATGCAAACGGTTCCAGGTTTGCACTGAACATCTCCCACAATTCTTCCCGTCCAGAGTGGCAGGTCCCTTTCTGTTAGCCTGTGTTTTGCACACACCTAATAAACAGCACAGCCCACAATCAGCTTTAACCTGTCGCTACTTAACGGCACAGATGTTTTAAGTGATGGTTAAAAAAAATGCTGTTTCAAGGAGAGAGGACTCACAGGTAAGTTATGACTCTTTCCAGCAAGCTGTAAATTGCCTTTTTTTGTTGTTTCTATCTTTTCTCTGTCACTAAGGGAAAATAATCTGCAGGGCTGTGGAGTAATTCTACATGGATGGGTTTCTTATTACCGCGACTAGAGCGGCTGGGCCTTGGAGATGACAGCCCAGCGAGGCAGCAGGCGAGCGGAGAGAAACAGTGAAAGCGATGAGGCATCAGTCAGCAGCTTTACTGCTCGCTCTGAGATAAACAGCCAACAAATAAATAAATTCATGCAAGAGAGGCCTGTAAATACGAGCGTCTAGCAGCTGGGTGCATGACAGAGTGATACAGGGGTGAAATGCTCACACATATGACCGCACACACACACACACGCTCACACACACACGCTCATAGTAAAGTTCAGCGAACCCTTTTCCTATCACTAGAGGGCACTTAAGCTACACACATCTCGGGTTTGCACAAAGAGACCTTTTAGTCATGGAATTCACTCATTCATATAGAGCAGCTTTCAACCTCAGATTCAGATATGAATCTGCACAGAACACCCCGAAAAATCAGCCACCATTTCCCAAAAGCTCTCTGGTTCTCTATTGCTGTAGACAATATTATCTTTAAAAAAAAGGCATGGCTATTTAGGGTCTTTCATCTTAGCCTGTGAATCCTTCACTAATCATTCGTTGAAAGTACTCATTAAAAATTATTCCTTCATCTGGTCAGTGCTGGTTGCTGTGCGGTTGCTAGCCGCTAAAGTGTTCTGGGTAGTTGCTATGGCATTACTAAGCAGCTACAATGAGGCTGCTAGGGTATTCTGGGTGGTTGCTAGGGTGTTGCTAAGGAATTCTTGGTGGTTTCTTAGGCATTGGTTGGCAAGTTCTTCTGGATGATTGCTATGCAGTTGCAAGGGTATTCTGGGTGGTTGCTAGGGTGTTGCTAGGGCATTCTTGGTGGTTTCTAAGGCATTGATTGTTAATGAGTTCGGGGTGATTGCTATGCAGTTGCTTGGGTATTCTTGGTGGTTTCTTAGGCATTGGTTGATATGATTGCTCTGTAGTTGCTGCAGTATTATGTGTGGTTGCTTGGGTGTTGCTAGTTGTTTGTTAAGGTGTTCTGGGTAGTTGCTATGAGTCTGCTAGGGTATTTTTTGGATGATTTCCAGGCAATTGCTAAGGTGGTCTGGGTGGTTGCTAGGGTATTCAGAATGGTAGCTAGGCAGTTGCCAAGGTGTTCTTGGTGGTTGCTATGGCAGTTACTATGAGGTTGCTAGGCACTGATAGGGTATTCTTGGTGGTTGCTTGAGCATTGCTAAGGTGTTCCAATTAAAGGAAAAAAATATTCCCTAAATGAGTCCACCTGGTACTAAAATCCTAGAATTGCCCCTAATCAAAAAACGGATTGTACATCTGTTGGTGTTTGCTCAGAAGTAGGTTTTAAAGCAGAATAAACCTTAACCCTTAGAAATCACCCTGCTTGTTGATGAAATTGGCCTTTTTCACACTGAAACATATGCATTATGTTCTTATGAACACACAGATACTCTCATGGACATGCTCACACCACATCCTCATCGACACGACATGGCCAGTCGACGTCTCTCATGTGTCTAACAGTGAACCGGGTCAAAGCCTCGCTCTTTGATAATGTTTCCCGGAATAATTAAGAGATCAATGAGTAAGCATTGCTCCTGGTAAATATGGGGATGGATTGTACGACAGTTAAAAAGCAGGGAAGAGAGCCGAGCTTCAATAGTGTGACATAATCACCCCAGCCTTCATTATCGAACCGTGACACCACCCAGTATGTCGCTCGGTGAACCAACATTGGAGAGATAATTTCAGAAAGTAAGACAGCAGCACAAGTCATTGGCTTTTGTCTACGGAGCTGCAGCATCGATTCCTGATCGCTCTAGTTGAAGCAAGACTCTTTGGGGAAGATGCAGTGACGGGCTGTTTGCTTGTCACTGAACAAACCAACTCACAAACAACTTATAACCAACATGATCCACTTCCTCTTCAATACCTCTCTGTCAATAAAACGACCTGTGGTTCCTGTATCTAAAGACCCAAAACTTGATCAGTTCACTATGAAACTAATTTGGAGAGGCGAAACAAAATAAGAATTTCGTCCTTCATCTGTTCATTTTATCTTTCAGACAGCAGGAGGTTTCAGGGTCAGAGATACCCGAGGAGAACAGAGAGAAACAGAAGTGTGCAAAGTCTATAAAAACTGGAGAAAACTATCTTTTAGAGTTCCCATTCATCTCAATGCACACTGTCCCAAATCCTTCACTAGTGACTATTCTGAGATGTGACCTGAAAGGTAGCAGACCTCGCTCAAGAAACATTTCTTATAATCAATGTTGAAAACAGTTGTGCTGCTTACTATTTTTGTGGAAACCATGATTCTTTAATTAATAGTAAGTTTAAAAGAACAGCATTTTTTAAACATTATAAATGTCTTCTTTACACTCACTTTTGATTAATTTAAATGCATACAATTTTTTGATAGTACACTTAAAAACCGTGTAGGATTTACTTTGAAACCATTTTCACTCAGAAATTGCTATTAAATTTCAAGTAACACACTGAATTATGTATGTATATATTATATATATATATATATATATATATATAAATATATATATTAACATAATGTGTATATTATATGTATGTTTTTCATAATGTATAATATATATACATACATGCATACAGTGTGGAGTTATATTATGAGCCGAAGAAGGACTGAAAGGATACAGCCATCCTCGGTGTACGGCACAGGTGAGGTGGTTCCTGCTGTCAGGTAGCTGTAGAAGGAGACCTCCAGCGTGTAGCAGTACGACGTGTCATCCAACAGACCACCCAGGAAGCGTCGGCCGGTGCCGCCTTGACCAGATCACGGTTAAACGTTGTACTGGACTGCACAGAGACACACAGATAACACAACAGAATGATTAATAACGGTAAAAACAGAGAGAATAGAGAAGAACAATAAGAATTACTTGGGCGCAGGGATGTTTTTTTTTTAGCTTTTTTTGAGCGAGGAAACCATGAAAACATTGCTGTGATTGGCTGATAACTCTTTCAATGCCCACCTATCTGCGTGAATGGGTCAAACTAGCGGAAATAGATGGAGTAAACAACTCTCCTACTCAGAAATCACCACGTTTGATCTCGTTTGAATATAAATTAACTTGAAATTGCTTGGGGAAAAAAAGATGTGTGAGTGAGCGATTTTTTAGTGAGCACTCAGCTTGGTTAAATTAAAAGGGCATCTCCTCCATACCTGCAATGATTATGACACCTGCTGTGTTTACTGAGGATTTGTTGACTAATGGTCCAAAAAGAAGGTGACTAAATAATACATTAACAACAGTCAGTATTAACAAATAAAAGCACAAATATGCTTGTTACACTATTTTTGTATATAGTTATTATATATGCAATGTAAAAACTGTTAAAAATGCTTGAGACTTTGATTTGATATTTAGTAAGTTGTATTATATTGCATTATTTATTAAATAACTAACTATTTCAGTATCAAAGGCTGTTCATAGCAATAACACTGGAATCAATCGATACATAAATTAATAATGAATAACTTTATATATATAAAATGATTAAATCTAAATTATTTAATAAAATAAAATAACATAAATAAACATGAATAAAGATAAAAAATAATATATATATATTTTAGTAAAAATAATAGAAAATAATAATGAATTGAAAATAAAAGAATACAGTATTGTTTGTCTGTGATGGTCCCATCTCTGGTCTTACACTGCACTAAAAAAACAAACAAAAAAAAAACAAAGAAGAGACCTCCCCCCAAAACCAATTTTATTGTACACTAGGCTCAGAGTTGCCACAAGGAGGAAGCTATTGATTGGATTTCGGAAAAACGAATTATGGATCGCATTGGATTGTCCTAATATTTTATGCCACTTTGTCCATTACAAAAGTACTTAAGTTAGCTGGCAACTTTTCCTTGCTCTCCACTTTTCCTGCAGTTGTGTGCTTGCTTACAGTGCACTTTCTGTGCCTTTCCATGGCTCAGCTAGAATGGCTGGCAAATGTTTGCTTTTGCCCAAGAAAGGTGACTGATCTAGTGTCAGTGTGACGTGTAGCTGGTGGCTAAGCACAGTTGAGACATGACTCTCTCCAGAGGCAGCGCTCCCTCAATATGCCGGATGAACTTTGGGATGGCTGTGTGCTGAATAGGCAGAGAGAGAGGGCAACATGCCAGCTGGAGACCTGCCCTCTATGCCCTCCTGTCACCACACACACACACACACACACACACACACACACACACACACACACACACACACACACACAAAACACACACACACACACACACACACACACACACACACACACACACACACACACACACACACACACACACACAACAACAGAGCTTAACCTTAAACTGAGCACACACACAGTCTCTCATACACACACACACACATACACACATAAAACACAAACAGCATTTATAAAGAATCATGTGGTGACATTTTTTCTGTGAGGCAGAGAATATTCATAGGCTGTGAAAAGCGGCTCTTTGTGTAAGTATGAGAGAAGTCTGCAAATTCTAGATGGGTGACTGGGCAATAAAGGTTAGTCCTCTGCCCGTATTCTGCTGGCTGAGCTACTGAAATGTCACACTTCCTGCATGCTGAAGGTCACTGTTGCAGGCTGGAGGAACTGCATGCTGACAAAGAGAGCGACACCGAGCATAAGGGGCCGCAGGGAGGGGAGAGGGGGACCTCCACAATGGGACCATCACTGGTGTAAAACTGTGTGTAAGCAAAATACAACATTGTGTTGAGGTCTCACTCACTCACTCACTCTCTCTCTCTCTCTCTCTCTCTCTCTCTCTCTCTCTCTCTCTCTCTCTCTCTCTCTCTCTCTCTCTCCACACACACACCACACACACACACACACACACACACACACACACACACACACACACACCACACACACACACACACACACACACACACACACAACACACACACACACACACACACACACACACCACACACACACACACACACACACACACACACAAACACACACACACATATCCAGGAAACAAGCACATCCAACTGTCCATCCATCGACTTGTCTATCCATTCATATCCATATCCATACATAGCAATTTTTTATTTTATATAGGCCCTGATACAGTTCAAGCAAAATCTAAGCACAGACTAGTGTAACTTGTGTAACTGGTGTAACAAGCCAAAATGAAGTTTTGTTGATGAGTTCAAAAAATCTTGCCAAAGCGAACTTTCTGGAAATCAATCCATCCAACCATAAAACATACATACATGTATCTCTTCATTATCAATCAATCCAACTTGGATGATTGATGATCAGTCAATCTGTTCATCCTTCTATCTATTATTTATCCATCCATATTATTTGTCCATTTGTAACCATCCATTTATCTGTCTATTCATTTATTTATATATACGCGTATTCATTACCTATCATCCAAAAGTTTATCTATCAAGCTACTATACATTTTTACTTTTTGCAACCATCCATCTTAATCAAAACATTATAATCATGATGATGAGATCCTCTGGAAACTATAATGGAACCAAATGAAAAGAGGAACAAGAAAGAAGAATGGTGAAAGAGTGGAAGGGGTGCAATGAGCTGGAAGACACATCCATCCAAACGATACCTCTGAATACAGACGAAAAATAAACCCGAAGTAAATTTGTAAACAAACAAAGCAAATAAAGAACAACCAATCTTCTTGATTCATGCTATCCCATTTTGACATTGAAAACTGTGTGGAAATTACCAATTAATATAGCTGTCAAGTGAAAAATGAGAAGGGGCTGAGATATAGAGGATACGGTCTGTGCCGATGAGCAGACGCAATAATATATCTCCAGCTCTGTGTTATGAAGGCACTGGGTGCACGGATGGTTCATGTATCTTTTCAGAAGTGTGTCTTCATCAGCATGCGGTTCTCGGCTCATCCAAAAGAGCTTCACCGTGGCAAATGGTTAAAGTGGCTCTGCTCCTCTCATATAGACACCTCATCAGCAATATTGAGTCTGGTTATTGTCTTGCTCTGCAGAATTGAAAAGGTTACTTGCCCGCACCTGGAAAAATAGCTTGTGTTGATGCGCTTCATCTTGGAAACAAAAAATGTACTAATTTATGGGGTGTATTGAATTTTTGGAGAAAATACCAATAACGCTTTTCCATGCGCCGTTTGCTAATGAGTATAGAGCTAAGAGTGAAAAGGCTGACGGAGATGAAATTCAGCCAATGATTTTCTTTTGCTGAAGAAAAAAGGAACCTATCAGTGTAATGGCAGAGAGAAACTTTAAAGTTATCTGGTAACGTCATGCGCAACATTACGCTGCCATTCCTAATTTTGTATCCTACATACAGTCTCACATAACGCAATAGTAACATATTAACAATTTACGAGATATTTCACCGTATTTTTCAGAAACGAGAGTTAAAGGGTACCTATTATGGCATTTAAAATGTTCCTAATAATGTTCTGGGAGTCCCCAACAACAGTTTTACATGCATGCAATGACAAAAAACACTTTTGTTGTCTTATAATATGCATTTATTTTTACCTGATTTGCTCACCGACTCCCTAATGATTCGTTTGACGACTCATTTGTCCAAACCCCTCCTTTGCGTGACGCTAATCGGCGGTGATTGGTCAGATGACCCAGTCAGTTATATTTTGCGTTAGCCCAAAGCTTAAACATATTGATAAAGCACTGCAGTACTACAATACGCTTCACATAATTTCACATATTTCAAAAAACAAAAAAAATGACATCGGAGACCTAGAAGCTGCTGAGCGTAACTCTCACTCTCTCACACGCACGCACGCACGCACGCACGCACGCGCACGCACGCACGCACGCACGCACAACACACACACACACACACACACACACAAAAGCAACAATTATTAATAGTACTTACAGGTTGTGATTCGGAGGAGGAAGCTGATCCAAATAAACTTGGTATTGAACGTTCCTTCAGTATCAGGCGACTCGCGAATACACCATAATCCACACAGCATTTGTGTTTGTGAAGCGATCGTCATTAAAATAACGCGAACACAGCTCAAGGTGGCTATACTTGTATGGTATAGTTGTAAATATAAACTCTAGCCACTGAGTCTTCACATGCTTGTCCCTGGGCAGTGAAAAAAAAAGTTTGCTTTTGATTCGCACTTCAGAACAGAGTCTCGACGTCGACATGTTGTTGTCAGGTTTCTCTGTCTGCTGGGCGCGCGCACTGAGTGGGCGTGTCGAATTCAAATAACTTGTGCAAGTGACGTACGAAAGTGCATCGTTCGTCTATCGATTCATATCAGCGACTCAGAGTCGACTCTTACTTTTGAGAGACAATAACTTTGTATACGGTGAACTTTCATATTTAAAACTTTGCAGGATGTTTTTGTTCACTTAGATCTATGTTACACACTACATGAAAGGTAATTTTCAAAATTCCATGATAGGTACCCTTTAAGACCCTTTACACACTGAGCGTGACGTGATAAAGGCAAGCGAATTGTCCAAGTAATGGAGCTTTCACACTGAACGCGAAAAGATTGATCCACGGCTGACCGAGAATACATTGTTCCTCGTGTATGTATCTCATAGGTTTTCATTTGGCATTAACCTTGTCCACTGCACAACATACAACAGTAAATTAAGATAAATAAAGTTTGTACTACACAAAAACCATCATCGAGTGTGTGTAATAACTTCAGACTGCGATCTAAATGATTTATTTCGATTAAATAAAGGGAAGACTTGCATTTTTTGCAGTGTTTTATAATAAACTGAACGCTACACCTGCTTAGCATTTCTCATGTAAGCATTTCTCATTATTTGTTGTTGTAAAAATACCCAGGGCTGCATGAAAAACACATATCGTTGTAATGCTATATTTATTTGGCTTTATGTTTCATCTGTAGAAACGTTTGTATCAGTTGTTTATGTGCGGAACCATGCAGAACTCAGAATGAGGAAATGAACACAACGTCATCATTTGGATAGGCAGGAGTTGTGATCAAATAATATGATTGACAGCTCTAGAGCGAATGAGCTTTCTGACTCATAACAGAAGAAAACAGCGCTCTGTACGCTGTTAGCCTGGTCCCACCAGACTCTCGTACATATCACTTCATTTAGTGCTGGGCGGTTTGACCAAAAAATTCATATCACGTTTTTTTTTTCAAAATTATGCCGGTTTTCCGGTTTATGACGGGTTTTTTTTTCATGCATAATCAGGTGTTCAAAGCATTTTCTACTGGTTGAGAGAGAAATTACTGCAGTAAATTGACTTAGGATGGTCTATTTTACTGTCATTAGTGAATTGTAGAATAGTTCCACACTAGTAATACAGGTTTTGCATGGCCCTAGAAAGTTATGCTGTTGTTTACAAATAAGAGGCAGTCATGATTCTAATGAAGTGAGGAATCAGAATGCAAAGACAATTGCAGTCAAAATAAAGAACTTTTACTGTGCAAATTTCACTTTTTTTATTTTATAAAAACCAATACAAAAACTAGAAAAAACCTCCAAACAACAGACCCCCGCTCCTCATTTTGGACTGCTGCGCTTGACAGGGCGCATAACGAGCAAAGAGAGAGCCCCGGCGCGCGCGCGCACTCTCAAGTCTTCAAACAACACGAGCGCTGTCTTGCGCTCTCTCCCTCGCGCATATTAATCCAAATCAATTGACAGACACGATAGTAAAAGGTCGGAAGACTGTAGTTTCACGTGGAGCATTTGGAGATTTTTTTTAGATATTCTAGGTCTACACTCAATGAACAACATCTCAACACTAAATTATAAAGGCCTGTCTCATATAGAGGCCTGTCTCAAATAGCCTACAAGCCGGTGCAGTTCGAGGATTTGGGAAAATAAAAGCCTGGGCTATTATTTGAAGTTCACCTAATGCTTTAAGCCAAGATGCTTATGCAGGCAACAAGTAAATATACTGTAGGCCTATGTACATACATCAGAGTAGCAAAAAGGACAAAAATAAAAATAGTTGTAAATATTACTTAAACTGAAAAAAGAAAACAACAACAACATCCATACAGAAGTTTGAGGGCCTTTGTGTTTTTCAACAAAAAAAGCAATAAAAGGTAATAGCCATGAGACTCACAAGAGAGAAGTCAGGCGCGTTTTGGCACAAGAGTCGAGGAAAGACGGCCTGTCTCTGCACTCTATCCTCTTCCTCAAAGACGTTACCATACATGAAGCCATTCATCATGGTGGAGTGGGCGTGCACGTCAATGTAGAACTCCAAACTCACTTTCTGTAAATCAGACAGAGAGAGACAAAATGATTGAGAGAGAGACCAGACAGACAGGTGGAAAGATGAACAGGCAGACAACACACTGTGAACAATATTTAAAGTAAATAAATAAAACTCAGCACTTCAAAACAGAGATCATCTTTACAAAAAGAAGTATTTTTTAAGGCAAATTCATATTCACAATATTCATATTCATAATATACACTACAGTTCAAAAGTTTGGGGTCAGTAAGGCTTTTTTTCTATTGCAAATAAATACTTTTCAAGAATCCTACAAAAAAAATGCTTCAGTTTCCACAAAAAAAAATTAAGTACTGTAATAGCTGCTGAAATTTCAGCTTACATATTACAGGGATAAATTACATTTTAAAATATATTAAAATAGGAAACAGTTATTTTAGATTGTAATAATATTCCACAAGATTACAGTTTTTACTGTATTTTTAATCACACAAAAGCAGGCATAAGCAAAAACTAATTCCCAAATGGTATGTAATGGTAGTGTAACTTCATTGGACAAAAGAAAAGTCTCAAAAACATCCTTATTTTGTGCACAAGGGAAGATAGAAAGTCATTCAAGTTTGGAATGACACGAGGGTGAGTCAATTTTCATTTTTGCAGTTAACACAGACAACGAGCGATTGACTGTCCATAGAAACACAGAGCAAGCAAACATCTTAAATATTAAACTATCAAACTATGCTGTGTGCAAAAATAAGTGCAGCATTATTCATCACGGTCCTGTGAAAGAGCAACAGCACTCTGGGTGTTTTATAGAACAGCTGTCACAACTGCCAAAGTTTAGAGGGATTAATTCATGTTCCTGAGTCAGCAAGCGAAGCAGGCACGCCTCACTACCTCAACCGCAGGCCGGATTTCAGCCGTTTAATGCAGAATAAATGATTAATATGGACCGGGAAACACATACAATAATATTTGTCAGCAAAAAAAACCCAAAAAACTAAACACAGAGCAGAAATTCAATTCAGAAACATGGCAAAGTCACACCAGAAAGAAACATCTCAACAAAGAAGACTGACAACCTAACTATACTTCCATGAAAACAGACACATGTGAAGTGTTTACATCCTCAAAGAAGTGCTCAAAAAAAGGACAATCCTTCAGATACGCCCCCTCTCAATCCGCCCACACGCCATTTTGGCTCTGTGTTCTCTCAGTTACTGTATAACAGCACTGCAGTGCAGGAAACTGCCGCTCCATCATGGCTGCCACATCATTAAGCCAGCGCTTGGCAAGATGATGAGAGAGACACTTGTGTGTGGTTTAGTGTCGAGAGAGGATCACGCTGTCGAGCAGAATGAGGTGTCGCCACGAGGAGGGCTGCCGTTTGATGCGCCTCGTCGGTGTGTGTGTGTGTGTTATTGCGTGTGGGTGAGAGAGAGACATAGTGAGTCACAGCAGTTCGGTGACAAGGCATCAAAAGGAGCATCCTGCTACGCGTATCTATACGGCAACAAAGTAATGGCCATTTTGTTTGAGGCTGGCTGCTATCTCTCTCGGTCCGTTGTGTACATTGTAAGCTTTAGATGCAGGCATAACAGGGCCCACTCCTCTACCCTTTGACCCCCTCCCGCGCTCTCTCCATCTCCAGCAAACCTTTTCTTTCTTCATTACACATTCCGAAGCGCACCTCGAATCCCGCGGGTTGTGGGGAGAGGGAGGTAAAGCAGAAGTAAGGAAGAGCAAGAGAGAGAGAAAGAGAAATATCAGGAGTCAAAGACCGAGAGAGAGAGATAGAGAGAGAGAGAGAGATAGAGAGAGAGAGAGAGAGAGAGAAGAGAGAGAGAGAGAGAGAGAGAGAGAGAGAGAGAGAGAGAGAGAGAGAGAGAGAGAGAGAGAGAGAGAGAGAGAGAGGAGAAGAGGGGGGAGAGATCGGGCAGCACCCGGTGCTTGAAATTCCGCTCACAGCCAAAGCAATTTCCTAGTGAGCGCAGGGCTGTCAGGCCTCTGATGGCAGGCGGTGAAATATGGTGGCTGAGAGTGGGGCGGCTGCACGCATGCCAGTCTGATGGATGGAGCCCGCAAGGAAGAGGGAGAAACAACACATAGACAAAAAAAGGAGGAGGGAAAACGAAGAGAGAGAGAGAGAGAGGAGGAGAGAGAGAGAGACAGACAGAGAGAGAGAGAGAAGAGAGAGAGAGAGAGAGAGAGAGAGAGAGAGAGAGAGAGAGAGAGAGAGAGAGAGAGAGAGAGAGAGAGAGAGAGAGAGAGAGAGAGAGAGAGAGGCTCTGGTCACCGTTAAGGTTGCTCCATCAGCTCCTTCAAGGGGTTCCCAGTGTGCAATTGAGGCGGGTAACTGTCTAATCGCCCACATACTCGCCGTGCATTACAGAGTCAGGGTGGGGCCGCCGACTTTACTCATGCATACACGTTCAAACACATTTGTGACCTTTTCTCATGCTCAAAGAGATGCTTAAGACCACACTCTGTGTAATGGGACTGTATGCATGAAGTGCTGTGTTCCTTCAGCAAGGTCTGTTGGCTCATTTTGCACCGTTAACAGCATAATTAAGAGTGGAAATGAAATGGCTGCTGCTCTATTCTGCAAGAGCTGTTCTCTACCTCCGGGTAAGAAGTAACCTTTCCACACTGATCTGGGACCAGGTGCCATCTGTCATAGTGCTGAGCTCATGAAAGACAAAGAAGTGAAGTGAAATAAAAAGATGACTGTAATACCTGGGTGGTTCATCTTATGCAGTACCTTTTAAACACTCTAACTTAAAAAAATAAGCTATACAAGTATTTTTTTTGAATAATTAATCAAATTGCTGATACTTTGTTATGGTGTCACACAAATTTTCTGATTTTTTTATTTATTAAATTATAGAAATAATTAAAAAACAAAATACTAATAAAATGTCAAAAGCACATAACAAAAGTACAAAAACTTATAACTTAAACTTCAAATGTAAACTCAAAATATAAAAATAAAAGGACATTCAAAACAATAATAATTACTTTAATAGTATATAAATAATACTAACATAACTGTTCTGTTTAGTTAATTTCATTTTCATGAGCTGCGCCCCAATGTGTATACCATCCTACCTAAATAGTATGTGACATTAGTAATTGTCAATACTATTTAGGGCAGATAGGGTGGATAGTATGCACATTGGGACGCAGCTATGGACTTTTAGTTTTCAGTCACATGTGTTCCTTTGTTCAGTTTTTCCACTCCCTTATCAGTTGTCATGGTGATTAATTTACTTTCACAGGTGATTATCATTATTTCCCTCATTTGCTTTGTATTGCAGTTGCAGGCTGAATCCGAAATCGCCCCCTATACCCTCTAATAGGGTGTTATTCAATCTGAATATTTCAATCTGTAAGAATGCACTTCAAGAACGAGTGTACAGACGATGTACGCTCAACGGCTGTCCGAATTCGCTCACTCTTTTTTGTGTATTTGTGGACTAATGTAGGGAATAGTAATTGAGGGTTTAGGGGGTGATTTCGGATTCAGCTGCAGTCTTTTCAATGTTTGTCTGTTCTTGTATTTCTTCGTCTGAGTTTGTTATTAAAGACTTTTAACCTAATTTTCTTCATCATCATCTGTGTATACAACTATGCGTGATTAAATATATTATATATATATATATATATTAGAGGTGGGCATAGATTAATTTTTTTAATCTAGATTAATTTTAAAATTAATCTAGATTAATCTAGATTAAAATGGCTCATTTGAATTTTCCCGAAGGCATTTAGATAGTATGCTACCGCATAATGCTAAAAAGTAAGTCTTGAGGACAGGTCGCTCGCCTGGATGGCATGTCTGCAAAAAGTTGACATCGAGGGGCAAAAGTCGAATAGTCTTAAACAGATGAAGAAACGCAAGCAAAGGAGGAAACAACAATGACAAAAGGGGGAGGAGAAGAATTCGACGATAGGATAGAAAGACAAAAGAAGCGTGTTAAGATCAGATTGAAACAAAGTAGAGCAAGTTGGTCACTTCGGTTTTAGTTTTTAACATTAGAATTTGGGTAACGATAAAAAAAACAATGCATCACAAGTCCGGTTTGGCCTCGACTTCTAGTTAATCAAAAAAACATTTCTTGATCATTGTTTTAATGAGACTGCCTTGAACCAACTCCTTTTTAAGACAAATTAGTTTCAATCAATGTCCTTATGAGTCGTGGTATTTGCCACGCGCTAACAGCTAATTACAGCGGAATGAAATGGCGTGGTCTATTCTCTAACTGTGACATGGTCAGGCTTATTTAAACCTTTACCATGTGCAGCCAGGTCAATCGTTATGTTGTTATGTAAGATAAGCTATAATAAAAAATATGTAACTGGTTCCACAAAAACACGACTTAATGCTTCGTATTTTTTAAGTGTATTGTGACTATTATGTTTGGTTGTAAATTTTCTATCTGTATGAAATAAGAATGTATAGTCTGTGGAATCAATTATTCACAGACAGCAAACGAAATGTTCAAACATAAAAAACTTCATACGCTGGCTCAATGTAATAAATAAATTCAATTTGACTTAAAACAACTAATACTTAATAGCCACTTCATCAATAGCTTTGATTCTTAAATTTCTCTTGTTACTTATATCTCGAGGAATTGAAATCACTTCGAGTCTCAGAAGATTGTGCGTGATATTTAGACAGATAAGGTGGATATTGCATTGCGAACCTTTGAACGGATTTCAGACACTTGTTTGTGTAGTTTTGAACCAGAATCGATTCAAAAAGTGTTCATCTGATAAATTACTTCCCGGCTGATATCACATTTCCAAGTCATTGCTGCTTGAATTAATCATTTCGAAAACGCTCCATTAAATAAAGTGTATAACTGAATACGTCCAACAGTAAAGTACACCTTGGTGCCCAAGACAGGATAAGTCAATCCTAGCTGCGTTATCTGTATAGTACTGCGGCGAATGTATTAGTTATGATATTGCGGATTAACACTATTCGAATAATGCTATTTTGATATCCAACCCAATTGTATTAACGCGAATTTTCTATTTCTGCCGTCATAGTGCTCACTTAACGCGCATGTTAATGCGATAAACGACCTACTAAATATAATATATATATATATATGGAATATAAATGTACATGATAGTAGGAAATGACCACAAAGTTCCCTGTGCTTGGTAATTAAATCAGCTTTAAAGGTGATATTATCTGTCTGAAATGCCAACTTGATTTTCCTTATGCAATATCAAGGACTCCATGACAGAAAAGTACAGTTCCCTTCTACAGCCCTCAATGTCAACAAACAGACAGCCAATCACACAGTCCTAATGTGCTGTCAATCAAAGGTGGACAATACTCCGCTAGTTTAACGCTGATTGATTGTTCAATTAGCATGCATCTCTGACCTCCAGATTTGTTCATTTGAATTTGTAATTAAGCAATTATGGGCAATTAAGAAATTAGGAATATGAAAATAGAGCATAATTTGGAGTGTTGACGTGTTGAATATTCAAGTACATGTAAAAAAAAAAAAAAAAGGAAGTTAATGCCCATCACACTTTTGTAAAGCTGCATGATAGGAGGCAAACGTCTATCTGCTCCTTTGAGTAGAAATGGAAGGTCAAAAGAATTTAGTCGGACGAGCACTTATCTAAGGAATAGTAATTAGTCTGGGCTGTTAAGGCCCATAAATGCTCTGCTTATCAGTATGAATTAAGAAATGGTGCTGATTTAAGCAGGATTAGAAGCTGATGCATTTAACCACAAAGCACTTAGCATCAGCAATACCTATGAAGAGAGGACGCAACAGATTCTGCTCGCTCAGAAGTTTGTCCATCCTCCGCAGACGAGGGGAAAAGAAAAGAGTCGGAGCGCTTTTTGATAATGCAAGACTTGAAATACAGTTGTGATGTGGAAAATATTCTGATTGAGGTCAAAACACACAATTACATGCAAAGCGAAAGCAGAAGAGAAAAGATGGAAGGCGTCTGTGCGCATGATCTTTGAAAAGACAGCTCATCAGACAGAGTTCAGATTATATCTCGCTTTTCAGATGTTTGCCAGGGTGGAAAATGGCAGCGCTCCATATAGCGCAACAGTTTCCATCCTCGTTCCTGTCTTCATTAGGGATGGTACACAGCTCTTCAGCTCAATACAGAAGATACTTAACATTTTAGCTGGGTGAAATAGCCCAAATAATACCTATTTTGGTATTTTTTCAATGTTGTGATGACATTCATATATACTACTGTTCAAAAGTTTAGAGACAGTAAGATTTTTTAAAAATAGATTATTACAGTTATTTAGCAAGGACACATTCAATTGATCAAAAGTGACAGTCAAGAGTTTTACATTGTTACAAAAATAAATTCTGTTCTTTTGAACTTTATTTCTTGCTAAAATGGTGATTTTTTCCAACCAGAGGGACCATCATTTTGACTAAACAGCCCTAAATGCCCAATTGATTCAGAAATGAAATACTGATAATACTAATACTCGCATATAATCATTTTTATTTATATGAGGAAGTGACTGTGGAACTAGCATGGTTTTAGGAAACGTAATAGTCAAATAAAAAGCTTAATAAAATCATCACAATCATCATTTCAGTCCAAACCAACCATCTCCAACCAAACACCAGAAGCTCATCTGACTTGTCCCTTGTTCCCTTAAAAACATGAGAGAGACAGGGAAAGACAGAGAGAAAGAGACAAGTCCAGATATTACAGAGATTCACTGAATGTGAGATGATGGAAGGACGGAGGACAGGAAGTGATGATGGACGTAAATTGCCCGTAAATCTCGGCGATCGCTTAGAAAGGTGCGTCTGACACCAGAGGACGTCTCAACTCTTTCTTTATCTGTCTTTCTTTCTCTCTCGTTGTCTCGCAAGACTGCTTTCTGCCACTATCAGAACCGCACACAACAGCTCATACACACGAGAGAGAGAGAGAGAGAGAGAGAGAGAGAGAGAGAGAGAGAGAGAGAGAGAGAGAGAGAGAGAGAGAGAGAGAGAGAGAGAGAGAGAGAGAGAGAGAGAGAGAGAGAGAGAGAGAAAAGGAGCAGCAACTACACAGGGAAGGGGGGGTTTCAAGGTGCAATATTCATCTGGCCAGCCTGACAGGATCTAATACATTTGTTTCAGACGGAAAATTAATTTTCTAATATTAAAAAGGTCAGAAATGAACCATGGCAATACCGGCCCTTTTGTCATCTTTAACAAATTATCCAAAATGTTGTTGTCAGATTGGTGGGGATATCTGGGCCATGATGAATGATCGAGGTAATCAGCCAATCAAAAAGAATCCCTCTCTCTCCATGATAAATGGGCTGGAAAAACAGCGTTTTATGCGGGAGATAGGTCCATTTGTTTTCTTATTCTTACCCCTTCTCTTTCTCTTTCTCTTTCATTTTTCCTAAACAAATACTTGGCGTTCATGGACAGATTATATACACTTGCATCACTAACTTTGAGTCATTTTCTCACCTGACCAGTGCTCACTGGAGAGTGTAATTTGGCGAATTGTTTCGTTTTTTTAAACCCACTCAGGTAACTTTAGTGCTCAAAGAGATGGATTGAACACAAAATCGGGCCAATGAGGTGTTCAAAATGTACTTAAATATGGGCTTGTTTCTGACACACAAAAAAAACAAACAACAACAACAACTAAACCTGAAGGTTTTTCATTACCACTGAAATAAAGGTTATGAAAACACTTAGCATTAATGAACTGATTATTTAGGACAAAAGTAGCTGTATCCTCGATGCAAATACAAAGTCGTTGTCCATTTCCTGTAGATATGCAATAAACGTCATATTAGTAACTGGTTTTATTTGAGCAGTGCAATAAAATTGTCTAAAAGTGCACTCTCTGCCAGCACAGGTTAAAAAATATTTGGCAATGCAATATAGTATGTTAACCAAAAGAGGTTTGTGCAATTAAATGGTGAGTGTTGTAGATTAGCATGCATTAGCTTAGCATGGTCTGTGTTAACATACTGGGATCAGGGAGCTTGTGTGTTTGCTTGGCATTGAACTCTGCCAGCTGTTAAAGGGTACCTATTATGGATTTTTAAAAATTGCCCTTCATGTCGTGTGTAACATAGATCTAAGTGAACGAAAACATCCTGCAAAGTTTTAAACATGAAAGTTCACCGTATACAAAGTTATTGTCTCTCAAAAGTAAGAGTCGACTCTGAGTCGCTGATATGAATCGTTCAACGAGCGATGCTTTTCCTTTGTCTAGATGACGTCAACTTGACAAGTTATTTGAGTAAGATACGCCCACTCATTGCGTTCGGAGACCAGTGTTGCCAGGTCCGTATGCCTGCACTGTTTCCGCGGGTTGTTTGTGTAGTGCACGGGTTGACGCGATTGTTTTACCCACTGGAACATAATTGTTATTGGGGAAACACCCGGGAACGCTATTTCACTATTTTTGGCCGTGATTGGGTTAGTTTTGATGAGCAATTGGGCTGGTTTTGTTGTGCAGACCTGGCAACCCTGTTGGAGACGCCAGGGAAAACTAACATCATGTCGACGAGACACTGTGTTTTGAAGTGCGACGCAAAAGCAAACTTTTTTCATCTGCCCAGTGAGGAGCATTTGAAGACTAAGTGGCTACAGTTCATATAGTATAGCCTTGTTCTGTGTTCGCGTCATTTTGAAGATGATTGCTTCATAAACCTAAATGCTATAAGTATGGATTTGCGAGCCGGCTGGTTACTGAAGGAAGGTTCATTACCGAGTTTATTTGGATCAGCTTCCTTCTCCGAATCACAACCTGTAAGTGTATTATTAATATTAATTGTTGCTTTTATGTTTTATGTATCATGCTCAATAAGTATGTGTGTGTGTTGTGTACGCACAGTCTTCAATGTCAATTGTATTGAAATATGTGAAGTGTTTGTCGTTGTTAATGGAGTTGTCATAAAGAATATAGCTATAACGTTACCTCTTTGTACTGCATTATCAATATGTTTATGCATTGGGCTAACGCAAACAAAGACTGAATGTGCTTTTACCACTAAACTTTGGGATTGCTCTGTAACACCGCAGATTAGCGTCACGCAAAGGCGGGGTTTGGAAAAATGACTCGCTAAACGATTCATTCAGTCGGTGAGCAAATCAGGTAAAAATAAATGCATATTATAAGACAACAAAAGTGTTTTTTGTCATTGCATGCTTGTAAAACTGTTGTTGGGGACTCCCAGAACAATATTAGGAACATTTTAAATGCCATAATAGTTACCCTTTAAACAGCCTAACTAGTACTGTGTGTGTGTGTGTGTGTGTGTGTGTTTGTGTGTGTGTGTGTGTGTGTGATGCCGTATTTCTTTTTCAACCTTCAAGGTGCACCTATTATGGTTTTTCGAATATTCCCTTTCATGCAGTGATAGCTGTGTGTGAATGTAAACTTTCTGCAAAGTTGTAAAGTCTAAAGTGCACAATAAATAAAGTTGTCAATTAAAAGAAAGAATCGACTCTCAACCGCCTTAACGAGTTGATTGTATTTTTGAATCCCTCTGCGTGACGGTTCTAAAACTAATTTGCATAATGCATGTTGTTGTACATTGTCCGTCAGCGAAAAACTTTTACTGACGACTGCTTCTCAAATGTCAATGCGGAAGTTCATTGCGGGATTCGCAAAACGCTTGCTCTTGAAAGATGGGTTAGTACCCAGTTTATTTGGACCAGCTTGCTCCTCAGAATCATAACCTTTAAGCATGCATAACTATGTATATTTTCTACTGGGTGTTCAAAAATTTTAGTTTTGTGTTTAATATTTTGTAGATACATCAGTCATTTAAGTTAGTGCTCGACTAACGTATGCACCGTCATTGATACAGTTCCCACATGTGTACCACAATAAATTAGAAATATACACATCGGTTTGTTGATGGACATACTGCTGATGGTGAGGAATTACAGTTGCAACATCTCATAATGTACCTCAAAATGAGTAGCGTATCAAGAAACGTCCTGGTTCGGGTTGAATAATTAGTTCTTCCAATTTTTTCATTCATCGGACTCACGCTCGTTTGATATGGTAAAATTGACGTAATTGTTACGCTCTTTACAGTGTGTACAATCGGTGAGCTTTAGGAAGCCTCAGGAGCTGAAGTTCAGTTATGGTAATGGGTGTTTAGCTTCCGAAATACGCTGTAAGCGGTAGACCAATCACAACAGACTTGGCCATCTGACCAATCAGAACAGAGCAGGTTCGCAGAAAGGAGGGATTCAGAGAGACTGATCAATCCGTCGAGTCGTTTGAGAATCATTGAAAAATGTGGTGATGTGCAATGTATATTATGAGAAAATGAGCTGTTAAAAAAATCAGGAGAGTTTTATACTATTGTGGCAGTTAGAGAGCCATCCGTGTTCAATAGATCAGGGTCAATAAAGACCTGAATATATAATAATGAAACAAAAAACCAAGGAAACCAGAAATCATAAAGATAAATAAGCATTCAATTGAAAATAAAATCAAATACAATGAAATTCTGTAGAACAGGTCTAAATAACGTTATCAAAGGTTATAATTTGTTTTGTTTTGTTAAGTTACTTTTTATCAAACATATCTATAATAGTTATCTCCAGTGTTTGGTGTAATGCTTTAATAAGTAATTAATTGCTGTAATTGAATTACTTTTACATTGAAAAATATTGTAAGGGATTTAATTACAGTTAATTCTGCACTGTAAAAATTAAATCCTTAAAAGAAAAAGTAATGTAAGCCAGACATTATCCAGTAATTTTACGGACATATCTGTAACCCTAAAACACAACGCAACGAGGTGCAACATTTAAAATACAGGTAAAACACCTGTAAAAAATAAATACAGAAAATTCTGTTAAATTAATACAGTACATTGTGCCATATGTTTACAGATTTTGTTGCAATTGCATTAAATAATATATATAATATATATATATATATATATATATATATATATATATATATATATATATATATATATATATATATATATATATAATATATATTATATATATAATATTATAACAATTCTATATAAGATTTAAATGTTGGTCAGTTCAAGAATAATTTATGCAATTTTAGATTATTTATGTGATAGAATTAAATTGGTCATGACACAGATTTTTTTTATTATGATCAATTTTTAAGGGGCTCCTTTAAGGCTTTGTCAATAAAAGACCAGTTATGATTGGCTAACCTCATTGAATAGGAAACAGTATCAACGCTACTCTCTATTGCAAGTGTTTTGAAAAAATGATCTATATAAAACCGTCATTTACTTATGAATTGTGAAGTGGCTGCTGTCAAATCCAATGCTGACTGCTTCATCTGTCAACAAATGTTTCTTTGCAAACTCTGCATTGCACTGTGCCTCATTTACAAAACAATCTTTGGTCAAATTCTCTGAACAAACACATAATACTCCAGGACAGTAATTAACCATACATTTGTTACTGATGCAATCGAGCTGTTTAAACAAGACGCGTCAAAGCGGACATTCCTTTATGCTTCTATTTACTCTTCCATTTGTCCTCCTGTCAAGACTCAAGCACATGGAGTAAAGTGAACAGGTATCTGTATACTGCAGTGTAGACAGCGTCAGTGAATATAATGGGTTCTATTTGCTTTTGACGTGATCCTCGAATCCGGTGTAGGCAATTGTCAGCCGTTAAGTGATTGAATGCCTAGTAGCTAGTAACTTTTTTAAAATAACTTACCCAACACAAAAACAAAAAAGTTATGACTCTGCACCATATTGGTGGAATGTGCCGGTGGGCATTGCCCCCGTCACTGGGCTGGCACAGAGATTGGCATCCCATAGCTTTGATCTGTGCTGTGTCTAATGTGATTAACCATAGAGAACGCAGCCAATGTCAGTCTGGCTTGAGATCTCGCATGGCATGAATATTTGTATGAGTCTGTGTTTGCGTATGTGTGAGTGTGCTTGTTTGCATTTGTATGTTTTTGTCAGTATAGCTGTGAGATGCTCAGTGTGGTGTTGGGGAGAGGAGCATTTCCCCATCCTGATCTCTTCTCCTCTGTTGTGGATACTGGGAAGCATTTATCAGTCAAAAACTCTCCACACCATATTGTGAACAACAACAACAACAACCGCAAAAGTAATCCATAACTACATCTGAATCCAAACTGCCACACTGACATTAGCAGCTCATATAAGCAGGCACATCTCACAACAGCATACTTCTCATTCTTAGAGTTGATATTTCTCTTGATTTTCCAAGATTACCACTTATATACCACACTAAAGTGAAGTGAAGATCATGGTAATCCAGCAATTACTCAAGTATTACCAAATCCATCAGAAGTTACTATCCAAAACCTTCAGAAGTCAAAGCTTACAATGACTTCTGTCATAGGGAGTAATAAAGCTGTTCACTTTAGAATACTGATCAAAATAATTAGTAACTCCTTTAGAAGGATAGAAGAATTACTTGAGTCATTAATACTGGGCTACCGTGATCTTCACTTTAGAATTAATCATACATTATTCACAATAATTATGAACCTGTATAGTTCTTAAAGGATTAGTTCACTTCAGAATAAAAAGTTCCTGATAATTTACTCACCCCCACATCATCTTTCTTCAGTCAAAAAGGTTTTTGAAGAAAACATTCCAGGATTTTTCTCCATATTAGTGAACTTCTTCAACGGGAACCACTGGGCTTCAAAGTGCTCTACACGATCCCAGGCGAGGAATAAATGTCTTATCTGGCGAAACGATCTTAAAAAAAAAACAAAACAAAAAACAGGAATGTTTTCCTCAAAAACCTTAATTTCTTTTCGTTCTGAAGTGCACTACTCCTTTAATAGCCCTCTGGGAGGTATGAAAAAAACAGTAGTTATTGATTAGATAATAGTGACCTCATTCAACTGAGCGTTATTACTTACTAATTCATTAATCAGAGTTTCTTGTTAGTTAATAGCAGTTACAATGTTAAAGTAACAACAGGTAAAATTTTACTTTTGCTCTCGGGGTCCCCCCCTACAGTTGGGAAACAGTATTGTCCTCTTACTGTCGTAAACCGTCACCCAATGTAGCACATGCATTTGTTGACATCCATGATAGCCGTGAACACTGTAGGAGGAGGTCACATGCAGGTGTTCTGCTAGCTTGCGTCGCGTGTGAAATGTCTTCATCCCAGGTACAGTGGCATATATTTCAGCATGTCATATGAATATAATTTCATGGGTTTTTTTTTTTTCTACCGACAAATGATCGCGATGCTCACGTTTACAAGCCAGTGTCATTATAGTAGGCTAGTCTAGCCTATTGGTTACCGTTTTACTGAATCTATACTTCAATGCAATGTTTGAGTTGTAGATAATAACCATATATCGTCAATATTATAATATCAAGCTATATTATTATATCAATAATGCGCGCGCGTGTGTATTAATGCGTAGGCTACTCTAGCACACACACGCAAGGTCTCTCGCGCTCTCCTTCTCTCTGTCGTGCGTGCTTGTAATTAATGCGTACTCTAGCACACACACGCTAGGTCTCTCGCTCTCCTCTCTCTGTCCTGCGCGTATTCAATTTAATAAGTCGGGACACTAAAATTAGAGTTGAAATACGGGACTGTCCCGGGAAAAACGGGACGTCTGGTCAGGTCACCCTAGCTAGTATGCAAGCAATATACTTACTAGTAAGCATGACAGCCAAGTCCGCATCGGTAAGGCACCCCTCCTCCTCCTTTAGCTCACGCCAGCGAGAAAACGCTGGCCCAATGTTGATCCTTGTTCTCCCTTTAACGCGATCACTTTCTCTTTTTGCTTTGCTCCGATAAAACCTTTGCTTTCTTGTTTTTCTGTGCTGCTTCGGCCATGACTATAACATTTGGCTCGCACGTCCGATGTTAAGGAAGTGGGGGTGGTGGTGGAAGTGACGTATATGCCGTAAAGCAGTCAAATTTTGTAGTTCTCTTTGTTCGCCGGTTACTACCCGAAACCCGAAGTTTAAAAGTACGATTAAAAACGCTACAGACCCCGTCAGGCTATGGCAGAAGTGTCATTCAACCTATTGTAAGTAGATGCACCATCACAAGAGACTTGGAAATATATTATGAAGGTTAAAAAGTTACCCGTGCTGCTTTAATACCACAGTACTCATTTGTTCCTGTGAGGTTATACACAAATGACAGAACAGTATTCTAAAGTGTTTTCATATTTTCTTTTTAGAGCTGCTGTACAACCGAAATGAACTGTTTGCATTATTTCCCTGTTATCACTGTTTGCGCTATATAAATAAAGGTCATTTGACTTGACTGGCATTAGATACACTAATGCTTATATTTTGTGTTAGATATCTTAAAAGAAAGGGCCAATATATGGCTGTTAGATCACATCATACAATGTAGTTGCAAATTAATATAAGGGCTGGTGTTGTGTAGTGATTAATGGGAATGGAAAATGAAACCAAAAGTTGTAGATTTCAGCTCAGCTTTTCAGCCGTCTACACTTGCACCAAGGCAAAAGAAATCATATTTTCCTTGAGTTTGCAGTCCAAATCAAATGTGATAAGATAACAATAACATGTGCCATTCAATAAAGACAAGAAAGGCAGTCCCAAAAGCATTACTTTAGCACAAAATAACATCAGTGCTTGTGACATCACTACTTGTGGTTCACGGAGGGCTGTCAGGATTTGTGCAACACTGCCTTGCCAACTAAACTCCAGGTGGATTGTTTTCTGTAATAAGTGCACTGGAAGTCGCTTTGGATAAAAACATCAGCTTAATGACTAATTACATACTAGGGAAATAACATTTTCCTGGATATGTTCCCTTGGTGACCCCTCTAAGTGATAGGTGAACTTCTGGCTTCATGTGCTTAAACTGGCACCTACTCAAACTTATTGTGAGCTTGCTATTAGCAACAACTACACCAAAAAAGAGAAAGGGACTATGATTTCCCAAACTCCACTAAATCTCTTTAAAATGACACAAGGGAATGAAACAAGGACCAAAGTGTGGGATCCGGAGAGAGCTATGAAATGTTTACCTCTCCCCAGAGTCCCTCTCTCCTGTGCACTCTCTCCTCATAAAACCAGCATCTTACACATCTGTCTAAACTAGCCGCATCTTTTATTCTCTTTTCTTTACTTTTCTTTTCTTTTCTGGCCCATCAGGGTTGGAATTGGAACTTGAATCAGCAATGAAAAGAAGAGGAATAATTTAACTGTACTGCCAATTTAGGGAAATTTTCATAACAGGCGCGGAACACACATGCAACATGCAACACGCAACACAACGCACACACACACACACACACACACACACACACACACACACACACACACACACACACACACACACACACACACACACACACACACACACACACACACACACACACAACACACACACACACATGTTTCTTTGCTGCAAATAGACTTTATAAGAATAAATTTCTGAAGGTTCATGATGACACTGTGACGACTTTTCATCTTTGCATCACATGATATAAATAAAAATTTTAAAACATATTAAAATAGACAGCAGTTAATTTATAAACTGTAATAATACTACTTTTTGATCAAACTAATGCAGCCTTGGTGAGTCAAATTTGAAAATCCATTTTCAGACAGATTTCCCCAAACACTTTCCATGTCTGCTATTGGTCGATTAAACCAATGTTGTTGTGTCAGGCTGGTCAGGGGCTCAAACAAACTGAGTGATCAAGTAAAAGTTACAAGGTTGCTTGTTTGGATCCGTTTAGGACCCGTGGAAAGTCTAAGTCTATGTTACTATGCAATGTTCCTCACATCTAACTTACAATGTAATGAAGCATATGTGTGTGTGGTTGTCGGGATGTGAGGGACATGAGCAGATCACTCTGCCGTGAAGCAACACATTGATCAGTGTGTCAGGCCTGGGGGAAAGGTTAAGCCGCGTGGCGCTGCCCTCCGCTCCGGAGTGTGCCTGCCGGTCTTATCGGGATGTGAAAGAGCAGGAAAGGGCAGACGATTCCCAGGACAGCATCTGACCTTCACTAATCCAACAACCTCACTCTTCTGCTATAATGAACATAAAGGAAGTTGAGGCGGCGCTTTCTCAAACAAAAGACAAGACGAGCGAGAGTGTGTGTGGGAGACACACCTGGGCAGAGGGAGTGCAAACACTCACAAAGACACACTCATTGAGAAAAATGCTGAGTTGTAGCTGGTACATTGGTTCCTATATGCTGAGCAAGGTTGTTATACATACTATACATAATCTTTCAAAGACAAAGTGTAAATGTGTGCCTTTGTGCATAAATCTCAATGTTAAAATACTTTCTACTAACCTAGTTTACTTATAGAGAACAATAAGTGAGCCATGAGAAGGTTGTTTCCCCCCAGCATAGATAAAACATAGCAATTTATTGGTGCTATGAAATATTAATTTGTCAGTTTTGGGGCAGGACTACTATCTATCAATCAACCAATCATGGCAGATGAAATTTCAGTTTGAAAACATAAATATTTTTTAGCTCCATAATTATTTTTTAACTCTTTTCCCACCAGCGAATTTTTTCTTTTTTCTTTTAAGTTGCCCGCCACGCCAGCAAATATTCATGAAAATATTCATGGCCCCCAGAATATTTTGTATGAATATCTGAACATGCAATATATCAAAAGAAAGAACAGCCTCTGCTTTTAGGCAAACAAACAAACAAAAATAAACACTTTCATAAAAAACATAGATGGAGTAAATCGAGTCCATCAACACCCCCAAATCTTGGACAGTCCCATAGCTCAACCTGGGTCAACATTTCATTCAGTAACCGCAGGCAGTTTTGATTTATATGCTGTTTAATATGTTGATGATCACATTATTTTACATATGCATCTATACATATGCTATCGCTTGTTTCTGCTTCTTCTTCTCATGTCTTTTGTTTAGGAGATTCAGTACACTTTCAGCAGATTGTCTTATAGCACATGCTACCGTATAACGTGAAAACACGGAAAGCCGGAAATTTGGCTGGGAAGGAGTTAATAAGGAATAAAAAACTTTAAGAATACTATCTGCATTAGTGCGCAACAGACAATTAGGTTCAATTCTAATTTCTGTATAAATTATATTAAATATAAATGTATTTAAAGCTGCAGTCCGTAGTTTTTTTTCTCTTTGTCGCCAATGGGAAATTATCAACGTGCCTCGGCACGTCACAGCGCGGATGAATTCAATGTTTTGAGGAGAATGTGCGGCTTGTCAGTAACCGAGGCAGGATGTGGATACTGTCATTCGGAATCACAGATTCTACTCTTTGGAAGTACAGTATGACCAACATAAATTTTCACCGGAAAATGTCATCTGAAACAAGTAAGTTTACGACCAAATAAATGGAAAAAAGCATTGCAGTAAATTGCGCTGATTAAATCTAACGATTGCTTATCTATTCTCGTTAAACCATGCAAATTATACTTTGTTCTTAAATTGTTAATGTTAACAACATCAGGATTGCATGACTACATTTAATGCCCTTCCGTTATTTATCCTTGTGTCAGGTTGCAGTCTCTTTTTTTCTGAAGTCCAAAGTCAAGAGATAGTTTTGAACACTGGCTGGTTATCTACTTGCTCAAAATTGTATTGGATAATTGGATACATTTTTTTTCTTTCATTCACAAAAAAGAAAAACACAATTTTCAAAAGATATCAGAATGGATTCAGAATGCGTTTTACTAAAGGAAAGACAAGACAGCAAAATATCACTATAAGTCATCGCTTTCTTCTATTGTCCTTGATAGACTGTAGGTTGCATTTGGGGTTTTGCTGCTTTAGTATATTGGATACTTACTGGGTCCTGGTTTATTTGGACAATAAGTTGTTTGACGGCATGTAGAGTGGGGTGGGCCCAAGGGGAAGGGTCCTGCCAATGACGGTTCAGATCAAAGCCCATTAGAGAACACCTAAAATGACAAAACGCCAACAGTTATCTTTTTTGTGAGACCTCACTGAGAGCAAAATACTGTGCAAAGCAACAATATCACAGCGAATATGCTTTGATGTTGAATATATAGCCATGGAGAGAGGGACTTTGGATTCAATGTGGATTCAATGTGGGTGGGGCTACCCAGTGCAGTGAAACAGAAATAAAAACTAATCAAGTGAAACTTCAAGTTTTCATGTTATTTACTTGAAGTGGTAAAAAGTTATTGAGTTTCAACATCATCACAGTCAAGCTCGAAGTGAAATCCACACAGATTCTGCAGTCAGAACTGCAGAAAATCACACACACAGTACAAGTCCACTCGTGCGGAGTGAGCAGAGCAGAGAGAGTGTTCTCTTTCATAGGTTCTCTCAACGCTGCGGAAAGCGCAGTGGGGATATTCTCTGAATGTGCCGATTGTCTGAAGCCTTATAGAATCACGCCAATTCATTGGCTGATGGCGTCCGCGCAATATGGCTCCGCCCCGACGCTCTTACGTCGCATCATACGTATTCGCGCGCAGCGCCATCTGCTCCTCAGATTTCTCTGCCTTCAGAACGAAGCGGTCACGTTTGCCCTTCGCTCGTGATTTTTCTGAGCTACAATTACATCTAGGATTATTCTCGGCGCTTCTGCGACTGTTCAAGCGGAACTCTGTTTCTCCTTACGGTGAAGCTGCCATGGATTACAGACGCTGTACTCCGCCATGTGCTCGTTACATCGCTAACGACGACCCACACAGTAAGTGCGTTAAATGTTTGGGTTTTTCACATGCGCGTGAGGCAGTTATAGGATCGTCTAAATGCAAATTCTGTGAAAATTTGTTGCTCAAAACCCTCAAATTGCGGCTCGCGGTCTTTGAGAGGGAATCATTCGTCTCCCCCTGTCGCGCTCCCGAGGCCTCTCGAGGATCCGCGACCTGGGGTTCGGATGTAGAGCTTGAGGATGCGGAGTTCGAGCAGACGAGCCCCGCTCTTTCTCTCCCTCCCTCCCCTCGGCACGCGCGAGACATGCCAGTCGAATTTTCACACGATTATTTGCGCCCCAGCCCGGGAGCACGCGACGCGGTTTCTTTCGGGCTGGAGGATATACTTTTTACCGAGGCTTCCGACTCCGAGGATTTCGGGCCTACTCTCGCCGACGAGGTTATTCCGCCGAGCGGCCAGGAAGCGCGGCCTACTGCGGCCTACGCGGAGCTCGTTGACGTGCTTTCGCGCGCTACGGAGAAGCTCACTATTGATTGGCCCGACGAGCCACGTGAGTCTCAGTCGTCGAAACTCGACGAAAGGCTTCTCAGTGGCCCTAATTCTAGGCCTCAACGGAGGAAGCTGCCATTTTTCAGTGATCTGCATCATGAGATCTCCAGATCCTGGAAGCAGCCTTTCTCTTCGCGCCTCACTAATGCGGCTGCTGCTGATTTCACCAACCTGGTAGGTTCTGTGGAACAGGGCTATTCCGCCATTCCGGCGATTGAGGAAACTTTAGCCGACCATCTTGCTCCGTCGTCTGCGCCGTCCTGGAAGTTGCGCCCCCTTCTCCCTTCTAAAGCATGTAGGACTACTTCCTCTCTCATTGGGAAATCCTACATGGCGGCTGGGCAGGCAGGCATGACCCTGCACACTATGGCCATTCTTCAGGCCTACCAGGCGGACGTCCTGAAGGAAATGGACGAGGGTGACGGTGTGACCCCTGAAGCGGTCAAGGAGCTTCGTAAGGCTACGGATTTAGCCTTAAGAGCCACCAAGCATACCGCACGTGCTATAGGTCGCTCTATGGCTGGTTCTGTTGCGGTGGAGCGCCACTTGTGGCTTAATCTCACGGAGATCCGTGATAAAGAGAAGGTTTTCCTCTTGGACGCCCCCATTTCTCAAACAGGGTTGTTTGGTGAGGCGGTCAACACAGTGGTTGAGAAATTCCGCTCCTCCAAATCCCAATCGGCCGCGTTCAGACAGTTCATGCCCAGGAGGGCTAGGGAACCTTCTGCTCCCCCCCCGGTGCGACCCAGAGAACGTCCCTCTCATAGACCGGAGTTCTCTTCCAGAAGAAGCGAACCAGGGCATCCCCCACCTGCCACGGTTTGGGGAGCCCGCGGTCGCCCGTTTCCCCGTCAACGGCCTCACAAGCGCCTCCAGTTGAAGCGGTCCGACAAACCGACTGCTCCGGCGGCGCAGAGCCGTTCCTGACTCTCCGGTCAGAAAAAGGAGAGCTCCTCTGGTTCCTCAGGGTTGGGTCAGACCGCGCAAGCGTTTCTGCCCACCTCCCAGCTCTCCTTTCCTTGCCCTGTCACCTTCGCCACTCAGAGTGTCTCGAAGTGCAGGCCATATTTCACCTTCTCTACTCAGTCTGGTGCGGGAGGAAGGAGACGCTTTCGGCTTTCTCCCCTCACCCCCCACGCTCTCTATAACTACCGGCCGCATCCTCGGAGGCACTTTTCGTTTTCCTCCGAAGCAGGCGGACCTGGTCACCATGACCCCAATCTCGATGCCTCCCATCACGTGCCAGGACACCGATGGCCCTCCTGCACAGTCAACCTCTTTACCCCAGGAGCGTCAACACGGCACCCTTACTCAGGTATGTCGTCTGCATTACAACATCCCTCCTCCTCTGTCACATTTCCTTCCAGAGTGGGAACGCTTACCAGGGTATCGTCCTGGGTTCTTCGCACAATTCGGTTCGGCTACACTCTTCAGTTTTGCCGCAATCCCCCCTGTTTCAACGGGGTGTTTCCTACTGTAGTAGACAGCGCCGCTCAGGCTTCTGTACTGCAGCAGGAAATTTCTTCCCTCCTTCTCAAAGGAGCAATAGAGGAGATTACTCCAGGGGAAACCGAGCGGGGCTTTTACAGCCGTTACTTCCTGGTCCCGAAGAAGGGCGGCGGTTTGCGTCCCATACTGGACCTCCGCCGGCTGAACTTCGCCCTTTACAAAGGGAAATTCAAGATGTTGACGCTGAAAGCTATCATATCTCAGATTCGGCCAGGGGATTGGTTCGTGACGATAGACCTAAAGGATGCTTATTTTCACATCCAGGTTGTACAGCGACACAGGCAATTCCTCAGGTTCGCCGTTGGAGAAAGGGCGTTCCAGTACAGGGTCCTTCCCTTCGGCCTATCTCTAGCTCCAAGGACATTCACAAAGTGCATGGATGCAGCTCTGGCCCCATTGCGGCTCCAGGGCATCCGTGTTCTAAATTACCTGGACGATTGGCTCATTTTAGCCCAATCCAGGGAGCTAGTGGCCCACCACAGAGACGTCGTTCTGAGTCATATCCAGTCTCTCGGTTTGAGGTTGAACTCGGAGAAGAGTGTTCTTGCTCCGGCTCAAAGCACCGTTTTCTTGGGGGTGAACATGGATTCCGTTCTCATGCAGGCCCGTTTGGCCCCTGCACGGATTTCCAGCTTGACGACATGCTTGGCTCGTTTTTCACTAGGCCATCATGTGTCTGTGGGCACCTGCCGCAGGATGCTGGGCCTTATGGCTGCGGCCTCCTCCGTGCTACCGCTGGGCCTACTCCACATGAGACCCTTCATGTGGTGGGTGAAACTCTCAGGGGTTCGACCCTCCGGGTCAACCCTTCGCCTACTGAAGGTATTGCGCAGTTGCTTTCGAGCCCTGTCAGTTTGGCGGGACCCTCTTTTTCTTCGGAAAGGGGTCAGCATGGGTGCGGTATCTCGTCGCCAGATGATTACGACGGATGCCTCTCTCACCGGCTGGGGAGCGGTTTTCGAGGGCAGACCAGCGTGTGGGGTCTGGACCGGAGAGGCTCTCTCCTGGCACATAAACTGCCTGGAGTTAAGGGCCGTTTTTCTGGCTCTGCTTCATTTCCTCCCTCTTTTGGAGGGTCACCATGTCATTGTCAGAACGGACAATATGGCAGTGGTGTCTCATGTGAACCGGCAGGGAGGTTCTCGGTCGCGCACCCTAGACAGGCATGCGCGTCACCTTCTCCTGTGGTCTCAGAGCAGATTCCTATCTCTAAGAGCGGTTCATGTCCCAGGGGTTCTGAACCTCGCAGCAGATTTTCTGTCGAGACAGAAACTCCGATCGGGAGAATGGATGTTGAACCGCCAGACGATGGCTCTAATCTGGAAGGTTTTTGGAGAGGCGGAGGTGGACCTCTTTGCATCTCAAGAGTCATCCCAATGCCCTCTTTGGTTCTCCCTGAGTCCCCCGGCCCCATTGGGGATAGATGCGTTCGCTTACCCTTGGCCAACGCAGAAACTCTATGCCTTCCCGCCCATCAAACTGATCCCGGCGGTCTTGGCCAGAGTGAGAGAGAGCGGAGTCCGCCTCCTCCTGGTAGCTCCGTTCTGGCCATCTCAGCCATGGTTTTCGGAGCTAGTTCCTCTACTGGAGTCTCCCCCCTGGAGGATCCCGGTCAGGGAAGATCTGCTGTCCCAGCTACAGGGCAGGATATGGCATCCTCGCCCAGACATGTGGAAGCTGTATGTTTGGCCGATCAGAGGCCGTTAGCATTAAGCTCTGGTCTCCCAACTGACGTTCAGGAGACTATTGCGAGTGCTAGAGCTCCTTCTACAAGGAGATTATATTCTTCCAAATGGAAGGTTTTTGAGACTTGGTGTTTAGCACATGATAGGAGCCCAGTTAACTGCCCTGCTGGTTCAGTACTGGAATTCCTGCAGGAGAAGTTTGCGGCTGGAGCAGCCGCTACCACTCTCAGAGTTTATGTCGCGGCTATTGCAGCGCATAGGGAATCGGATGAGATTCCCCTAGGCAAATTAAGGTTAGTTTCTGCCTTTATGCGTGGGGTGAAGCGCCTGAAACCGGCTCGCTCCCCTAGAGTCCCCTCATGGGATCTTTCTGTTGTCCTAGAGGGTTTGACGAAAGCCCCCTTTGAGCCCTTGGAGTCAGCTCCGGATAGGATTCTGACTCTTAAGGTTTCTCTTTTGTTAGCTTTGTCCTCATTAAAGCGGGTGGGAGACTTACAAGCTCTTTCTGTTAGCGAGTCCTGCTTGGACTTTGCCCCTGGCCTGGTCAAAGTTTCCTTGAGGCCGAGACCAGGGTATGTCCCCAAGGTTCTTTCCTCAAGTTTCCGCTCTCAGGTAGTTAACCTTAAGGCTTTCCACCCTCCTCCATTTTCATCTGAGGAAGATAGGGAGCTTAACTTGCTCTGCCCAGTTCGTTCTCTTAAGATATATGTAGACCGCTCAGGCGGTTGGAGGAAATCTAACCAGCTTCTGGTTTGCTTCGGTGCTAGCCGCCGTGGGCTTGCTGCATCGAAGCAGAGGATTTCTCACTGGGTCACAGAGGCTATCTCGTTGGCTTATGGGGTGCGTGGCTTGCCTTCACCTCTTAACATTAGAGCACATTCCACCAGAAGTGTAGCATCTTCTCAAGCTCTTTTCAGAGGAGCACTTTTGGAGGATATTTGTGTTGCGGCAGGCTGGTCCTCTCCGCATACTTTTGTAAGGTTCTATAGCTTGGATCTTGACGTGACCCCGGGTTCCCAGGTTCTTTCTGTTTGAACTCGTTTCGGTCGTTGTCTCTTTTATCTACCAGTCATAAAAGCGCTCTAGCTTGGCGAGTTTGGTAGTCCGTTCCCACTGCGCTTTCCGCAGCGTTGAGAGAACCTATGAAAGAGAACGTCTCTGGTTACTTACGTAACCTATGTTCTCTGAATAGGGAACGAGACGCTGCGTTAGCGGCCAAGCTCCTCGCGCTGCTGACAGTTTCTTTTCGGCAGAGAAATCTGAGGAGCAGATGGCGCGCGCGCGAATACGTATGATGCGACGTAAGAGCGTCGGGGTGGAGCCATATTGCGCGGACGCCATCAGCCAATGAATTGGCGTGATTCTATAAGGCTTCAGACAATCGGCACATTCAGAGAATATCCCCACTGCGCTTTCCGCAGCGTCTCGTTCCCTATTCAGAGAACATAGGTTACGTAAGTAATCAGAGACGTTTTCAGTTCATTCTCTATGGGAGATGAGCGGCAGGCTCACACAGGGGATTGTGGGATTGACAGTGGAGAGGAGTAATCATCAAAAAGTTGTGAAGTAATCAACTTTATGCAAATGAGAGGAAGTATAAGGTAAAGGCTGTGACGTCGGTCATAAACATGCCAAAATCAGCAGATTTTGTTCAGTAGTGTTTCTGGTTGGTTTAATCACTTGAATTGCATATTACTCGCTTTAATTCAGATTTCAAATGCTGTTAACACACTTTCATTGTGGCTAGATTATGATTGGGTTAACAAAAGTGTTTTAAAGGAATAGTGTCATTATTTATTATAGATTATTATAGATCTTTTGTGTTCGACAGAAGAAAGTCAGACATAGCTTAAATAATGTTGACAATTTTTTCTTTGGGTGAACTATTTCAAATGACACTATACTTTGATTAAAACTTATTATACTATAATCATGTATATAAAACACTTTAATGCCTGTATCTTAAAAGCAATCATGGTCCATAATAAAGACAACAACACTGCTCTACATTTACAGACATAAAGGGCAGATCTCTGGTGTTTTTTGGGCAACATTGAGTGTTTTTTTTCTTCCACACCATTGGACCCATGCCATCTCAAGCCATCTTTCCTACAGGTCTGTGTTTGTTATTTTCCTTTCCCTGAGGCAGTGGACTGATGTGGGGGACGGACAGATGCCTGAGTCCCTGCTGCTGTCCAGCTGAGACTCTGTGACTGTGACTTTGAGCTGAACCTGTAGTCAATGCTGCTGCTCTCAGAACAACACTAATCCCCAGTCAGCAAGGATTGATCCCACATCCCCTCCTGCATCTGCTTGAGCCTCTCTCTCTCTCAACTGAAAAACTACTGATTCAGCACAGAGAGAGAGAGAGAGAGAGAGAGAGAGAGAGAGAGAGAGAGAGAGAGAGAGAGAGAGAGAGAGAGAGAGAGAGAGAAATAGATCTGATCTCTAATTATGGATCTCAATGGCTCTCGTGAGGCAGCATCGGTTAAAGTTGCTGCTGAGAGCACCTTCAAGGGTCAGTGGTGGCGTATGTCGTATGTCAGCCCTGTCACCACCATTGAACCATTGATCCACCTCTGCAGCTCTGCACTTCACAAAGCCGTCACAAGGTGGCAGGCACTGACGCATTTTCTGCAGGCCTTTGGGAAAACGTAGCGGGCCACGGCTGTATTCAGAATGATCGCCACCATTATATAAAAGCCAATAATGGCATTAGGAGTGAAGACAACACCTGCCGTGCAGCAGTGACAACACCAACTGTAGCCCAATGTAGAACGGCCACACTTGTGTTCCAATTCACATCTGTAGATGTTTACTCATGTAACATATCTTATAACATACTGTCAGGCAGATCAGGGGCTTTAAATATGATGACACAATATAGTAATGTAAAAAAAGAAAGAAGCTAAAGACAAAAGAAAAACCTGAACTGGTATAAACCTGAACTAATAATCATTATTATTAAAAATATCTATAAAATAAATATCTTACTACAGCAATAGTACATACTATTGTACTGTAAAATGAAGAAATCATAATATATTATATTACAATAAAATATATAATAAAAGTATCAACAGAATTGTTATTATTATTCTTGTTAGTATTATTAATAGCAATAATAATTATTATCATCATCATTACCCTCATGCTGTACCAACCCTGTAAGACCTTCGTTCATCTTTGGAACACAAATTAAGATATTTGTGATAAAATCTGAGAGCTGGATCACTCCTCCATAGGATTCTAAGGGATTGGAACCTGACAGCCCCGAAAAGTCATTAAAGACATTGTTAAAATAGTCCAAATGGCTACAGTGGCTCAATCTTAAGTTTATTAAGCGCGCAAAAAAAACCTAAAATAACGACTTTATTCAACCATCTCTTCTCCTCCGTGTCATTCTCCTAAGCTGTTGACGTAGTGTAACAGCGCAGCGCTTCTGTGTTATACGTCACACGTAGGCTCACTATTGGCTGACGCTGGTCATGTGTGTGATGCGTGTGACGTTCGACCAGAAGCGTTGCGCAATAACAATACGTGAAATCTCCAGGCCCAAAGAGAATACTTGAATAAAGTCGCTATTTTAGTTTGCTTTTTTGCGCTCAAAAAGTATTCTCGTAGCTCGATAAACTTAAGATCTAGCCACTGTAGTCAGTTGGACTCTTTTAACGTTTTGTTTAATAACTTTTCGGGGCTGTCAAGTTTCAATCCTTTAGAAGCCTATGGAGGAGTGATCCAGCTCTCAGATTTAATCAAAAATATCTTAATGTGTGTTCTGAAGATGACCAAAGGTCTTACGGGGTTGGTACAGCATGAGGGTGAGTAATTAATGACTTAATTTTCATTTTTGGGTGAACTATCCCTTTAACACTCCTCTTTGTTGACAACCGATTTATAAACGATTCACATTACAAATCTAGAAAGATGGTTGGTGCATGTTCCATTCACAAATGCAAATTATAAGCTACTCAAACACACAGCACTTGAAAAGTAGCATTTACTGTGAATCGAAACTGAAAATGAACAGAGCTGCGCTTTACTCTGAAACATGCAGCGTGTCTATATTAAATATATATATTATATTTAAATTACTAGTATAAACCATAAGATTTGTGATACTGGAAACTGTATGACTGTTGTCATATAATATATCACCCATAAATAATATTATGGGTGCATTTGTTCGTTTCAGCTGACCTGTAGTTTCCCAGGTACACGCCGTCAGGGTTGAGCATGGGGACGATCTTAAAGATCACATGATCACGCAGGACCTGAGCGGTGGGGTGGTGGCTGACCAGAAAGTCAATGAAACCTGCAGTGAAGACACACAAATACACACGATTAAACCTTGCGCTTGACATGCAAAAGTTCATCCCAGTGCAAATTGAGTTTGAAAGACAAAAAAATTAATTTGGCATAAAATTCCGAAGCTGATATCAGAGACGTACATCTCCAGTCAATACAAATGGAATGAAACAGTCAACAAAGAATGAAAGAGAGAGATTGATACAGCTGAGAAGCAAAGATCATACTAATTAGAGCAACAAAATAATAAAGAGAGACAGACAGAGGAAAGACGGAGAGAAAGGCATGTCGATAGTGACGGTCACTTGTCCTTCCATTTGCCCTGTACTGAGAGCGAATAATTGACAGGTAAACAAGAAGCATAGAAAGAGAGAGCAGGAGTGTGCATGTGAGAGAGGGCAGACCCCATCTCATTCCCTCATCTTCTTCAACCCCTCACCCACTCTGTCCTGCTCATTAGTGCTAATGGAGGCATAACAAGCTCTCTAATTGAGTCAATGTGGCACAGAGGCAGGCCACACTGCTATGCTATCTAATTGCTTGAAGTTCCTATATTTATTCATGCATATCCGCATGTGTGTGTTATTAAGGTGGCAGGGCAGGTGACTTTGAAGCTTCGTATTGACCAAACTTCAGCTAAGCATAAAAGCCCTCTTCAGAATTACAACAAGTCCGAAGTAATTAATTAGCAGCGTGAAGATTTGGGCTGAGACGAGACAAAAGCACTACTAACTACATCAGTAGACAGTTTAAAATTATGTGGATGCACACAGAGGTGGTAGAATGATTGTGTTGTTTTCAGTGGCTGATTATAATGCAGGTTGACAGATGGCATGCAGATATATACAAATATACAACATCTACATAAAATTCCATTTAATATTTGTAAATGAAAGAAAAAAATGAATAAATTACATGATTGGGTCCTGAGGAAAATGTCATCATGATGTTGTGAGCGCTTACCAGGGTGTTATGCGGTTGCCAAGCATGTTCTTGGTGATTGCTAAGTAGTTGCTTATGGCAATGGTGCTTCCGTATTTCAGAAATTACAAAAGTGAAAGCTGACACTATTGTTAACTGAGCAATGGCTATTTCAAAATGGCTGATGACCAATATCTATCACTAACACACAGCACAACTGTTGATAACAATAATAAATGTTTCTTGAGCAGCAAATCAGCATATTCAAATGATTTCTAAAGGATCATGTGACACTGAAGACTGGAGTAATGATGCTAATAATAAATTATTAATAAATGTAGCCATAGTGAGCATGAGAAGCTTCTTTCATTTTAAAATCTTCCCGGCCCCAAATATTTGCATGCCAATATATATATATATATATATATATATATATATATCAAAATATCAAAAGTTTGGGGTCGGTAAGGTTTTTTAGGTTTTTAAAAGAAGTCTCTTCTGCTCACCAAGGCTGCATTTATTTGATTAAAAATACAAAAAGCCAGTAATATTGTAAAATATTATTTCAATGTAAAACAGCTGTTTTCTATATGAATATATAGTAAAGTGTAATTTATTCCTGTGATCAAAGCTGCATTTTCAGCATCATTACTCCAGTCTTCAGTGTCACATGATCCTTTAAAAATCATTCTAATATGATTAGTTGATGCTCAAGAAACATTTATGATTATTATCACAGTTGAAAACAGTTGTGCTGCTTCATATTTTTGTGCAAACCGTGATTCATTTTTTTCAGGATTATTTGAAAGTTCAAGAGAAATGCATTTAATTAAAAAAATAAATATTTAGCATTATTATAAATGCCTTTACTGGCACTTTGAATCAATTTAATGCATCCTTTCTGAAAAGTATTAATTACTTAAAAAAAAAAAAAAATCGTATTGACCCCAAACTTTTGAATGGTAGTGTATATATATATATATATATATATATATATATATATATATATATAATATATATATATATATATATATAATATATATATATATATATATATATATATATAATGCTGGTTAATTTTAGATTTGGTTGTTGTTTAATTGAATTTGCTGTCCAATGAATATTTTTCTTTTAGTTTAATATTTTTTAATTAGTTAGAAACGCCCCCTTCAGAACTACAGGAGACTCCCTGTTGAAGACCCCCATTCTAGGGCAACAAAGATGGGTGATAATGATTTGCCATTAAGCTATGGATCCCTCTAACATAATTCACCAGTGAAAAGACTGCATTGTCTCATCATTTGTCAAGGACACTTTCAGGAAAGACACATCTCTGCATTGTAACGCAAAGTGAAAGCAGATTTTTTTCAATAGAATTGATGTTATTGATGATATTGCCTTTGAAATCTGGGCATTTTGTCAGACTGTTGTGTCAGCAAGTGTTGTGCTCTACGACAGGTAAGGTCTTTGTATCGCCGGCTTTAAACAGATTTAGGAGCGATGCAGAGAAGATGAGCTGACACTTCCTTTAATCTGCCATACACTCCCTGACCTCCTGTGTTTACGCTCGTCCGTTGACCTTCACTCGCAGCGGAGCCCTTCAGTGTGAAGAACTTAAAGCACAAAAGGAAAAGCGTTCTGATGAAACCCAGCGAGGTCAAACGTCCGCTGGTCAGTGTTTTGTATCTCAGCAGATTACAGGATCTCAGGACATCATCGGGCTGTGTATGTGTGTGTCGAGACGAGACAAGGTCTTACCCTGACAGATGAAGGAAGCAGGTGATTCTCCAGGGTGAACGCGGGCTGTGAGAAACACCACCCGCTTTTCTCGCTCTTGGTTCAGATGGGCTGAAACACACACGGGTACACAGAAAGGTTAGTCTTAGCAGGTAGAGGTCTTGGCGGGCCAGTGTATGTGTGGTCAGGAGCCATATGTCTGGGCCCTGGAATTTCAGACCTCAGACATGGAGCAGGAACCCAGTATGACAGGATAGGACTGATAGGAAATGTCATGAGCTAATGAAGACTCCACGGGAGGACAAAACACAATGAGCTACTGATCGCAAGAGCAGGAGAAAAAAATCTTGTGGCCGATGAATTCACAGGGACCCTTAAGCACCTACATCTTTTCAATTAAGACTTTAACTACAACATTTAACATTCAAATGAGTAAATAAAGTTAATTAAAGTGCCCACCCTTAAGTCTATAATATTCTATACCTCTTTCAATGTACGTGTAGAGATTTTTTGGCTACTTTTTGTTTTTCACCAGGCAAAAATTTGAAATGAATCAGAAATGAATAGCACTCATTTTATGTTGCAGGATGACTTTTGCACTAAAATTGCTCTCAAATCTCTAACTGTAAATACAAGCAATTATAATAAAAAATGTCTGCCTTCGCAAGCACCGCTAATTAGCATTTATTTTACACCATATGGACTCAATATTTACTAAAAACTGAAGTCCACTCAGACCATTTATGTAAATTAAGCTGTGAAAAATGGGTCAGAAACAGTCATTAAAAGTTATTAAAGACAGTAAGAATTACACCGGTATGCAGAGGTTGGCAAACTATAATAGAGGTCATTTATAAATAGAAGTCTTAAAGGTACAGCAAATAGCCTGTTTAATTCTAGTTAATGAGACAGAGAGAGAGAGATAGAAAGAGTCAAATGTTCCTGTAACATTTTTGGCATAAAAAACTGAAAAATATTATAAGTGTACTTCAGGGAAAATACAAAATGCTACCATTTTAAAGGTTTTGTCCCTTTTAAACTTTCTGGCAGATAGCAAAATATAACAAATTTAACAAAAAAATAAATGCTCCAAAAGTTTTGGCCCTTTCAAAATGTTTGGTAGATAGGATTTTAAGCTTTCTGTGTGTTTAAATGAATTCCATTCTAGATACTTCATCATGAATGCAATAATGACTCCTAGATCTGTTTCCAGATATTTCATCCTCTTCTCCTCTTTTACAGTCTCCAAAATGAAATAGAGAGGAATTTAATGCAGCGTAAATCAAATCAGTCCTCCTTTGTGAGCGATGCCAGTTAGGAATGGAATGGGAATACCATTCAAGTTAATGAAAAGAAAGGCTGGACGAATGCGAGAGGACTGCCAACAAAAGCTCCTCTTTAAAAGTCTGATGTGCTTCCAGGCAGAGAAGCGAGCGTATTTTAGTCTCAGAGCATTCTGTTCCTCAAGGCGGGAAGCTACTGGAACACACACGCCGTGGAATTTGTTCGGCCTTCACGGATTTCTCTTATCGGCTGTGATGTCGGTTGTCCGAACAGGTACGCCGGAAAGGACTTTTTACAGCAAGGAAATCACATAACGACCAAGAATTTAAGCCTGTGAGGAGACAGCACACACAGGCACACACACTTGCAGTATATATAAGGTCGCTGTTATCACTTTCTATTAGCAGGCAAATGGATAAAATTCATGGCATTTTAAAAGACAGACACTGATACACTAAAAATACTCAATTTGTCTTTGAACTGATATGGGTGATTCTATTCAATGCAGGGGTAATGCATCAAGATGAAAACTAGACATGGGATGACAAATCATGCACTGTCTTTATGTGTGTGTTTGAGTCGGGGGAATATCATAGAATTAATAAGGCACACACACACACACACACTGACACCTCAGCAGTCTGAGGAATAGCAGAACACAGGTCAATCCTCAAAGATATCCTCCTAACTTCCAGACTTGACCACGAATGAAACATTAAAATATCCATATGCATTATTCAGCAGGCTCCTTGAATATTATATCCATCCATCACTAGCTGTAAAGACAAGCGTGGCCTAATACATTATGTCTATGGTGACTCGGGCTCCCGTGGGGCCGTCTTAAAGTCTGTAAGGCATTGCGAAGGCTGAAGGGAAATGATTAGAACTGTACTCGAGATCATTGTGGCAGTTCAAGGAAACCTGTCAGTGGTTGTGCTTCAACAGATTCAGCTAAAATACAATTTTTACTACAGTAAAAATGGGATAAATTCACTTCCACTTTGATCACAAAAAGAAACGCAATATTGTTCCAGTCCTAAATGCTGACTAGTCAATAAAGCGTTCCAGGAAAATACCTTAGGCCTATTACATAAACCCCCGGTTTCACAGACAAGGCTTAAGCCTAGTCCCAGACTAAAATGCTTGTTTGAGCTGTTTTCTTAAAATATATCAGTGCCATTGTTTTGTCTCAAGATGCACATCAGTAATGTTTTTTTCTAAGGCATGTTATAAAAAGCTACTTAGATGCCCTAATCCTGGCTTAATCTAATCCCTGTCTGTGAAACCGGGCCAAAATCTCTATGCATCACCATAGAGCACGGGTTTTCAAATGTTTTGATGCCACAGACCCCCAAATAAGATTGCAAAGGACCCCATTCCTAAAATATAAAAAGGTAGCTAGATTGTATAAAGGACTAATTATTTCACTGTATTAATTAGTTTATTTTAAATAGTTTATAAGTTGAATTTACTTTACAGTGTGATTTCCAACCAGAATTTAGAAAGCACAAATATATTTAATTTTTAATATTATTATTTTTGTCTTTTTGTACAATAATTATTATATATTATATTTTCCCCCCATCATCTTTCTCTATATGCAAATACAGTATACATTTGTAACAATGTTGGCGGAAACTATGGCTTCCATAGTACATTTTTGTAAGAGTAGTTTTCATCCTGTCATAGTCACTGCACAGGATGTAGCAGAAAAACCACACTGCAGTGAACAGATGATTATCTGTCATGTAAAGCAACTGTTACCACATGGATGCGCGCGCACACACACGCACACACACACTGCCCTCCCATGAGACTGGCTTGTCTTGTATGTCTGGTCAATAATATATCACGGCCTCTCTCGCTGTGTCCTAAACGACTCCGGTGATCGTTGAGCTCATTGCTATGTACACAAGCCTAATATCTTATTGATCTCATCTGGGTTTGTGCTGAGCTGGAGGAAATGTTGATTGCCGCTATGCAATGTTCACCCATATATATTCTAATCTGCTTCCTGGGGGCCTAAAAAACACTTCAGCAAGGGCTGCAATCATAAAACATTCGTCGAATTTTACAGGAAAATTTCTCTCGTCGCCTCTCTCCCCCTCTCTGTCCTTCACAGAGATGGATGGCTTTGCCATTCAAAAGTCTCAGTGGAAAGGCTTGGGTGTTTGCTGGAAATGTGAACGCTTGCGTTTCAGCAGGAGCTGGGTGTACGGGTCCATCAGTTATAAATCCCACCTCGGGCCCGACCCGCCACAAACAAGCCAGCGGATGTAAAACAACGAGCAGCCTGGAGGCAATCGCTACACTTAGACGTGCGGGACAGATGTTTACCTTATGCTGAGCCTATACACCTCCCTCCCCATTAAAGCAAACAGGAGTCACTTGCAGCGATTCCATACTGTTCTTTTCAGAATTAATACTCTGTAAGATGTATTTTTAATGTTCATTTGCGCCAGTGTTTTTATCAGCGTTTTCCAGAGGGCCCGCAGCTTAGCAGAGAGTAAATGTTTATCTTTATTTTGAGAACTGCTGCGTGAGCTCTCTTTCTTTCCTTTTACTTGCTCTCAAAATAAAACACCATGACTGACTTGGAGTCCTTTGACCTGCAGGTGGTGCTAAAGATCAACAACAAGCTTCCACGCATCCAATTCACCACCTCCAACCCTGCAGAAAAGACAGAAAAAACTCTTACGAAACAAGACAAATGTGCTTTAGCAATCTGAGAACTTTTTTTCTCCACCCATTTCGCTGCATCAGTGCTTTTCTTACACTCTGTTTTCCACTGACACCCGTCAGGCATCCTGATGCCTTAATGTAAACTTTACCTTGACCGATTTTATAACCTCCCTTCTTCTGCTTACCTATAAGGAGCTCGTGGGACATAAACAAGCGCTCTCACCTATAGACGAGACACGCTCCCAATTAGACCATAAAGCACTGGTAATGGGCTGACTCTTTTAAAAGGACTCCACAGGCCCGCTCTATATCTCCTTTAATGGTGCTGCCGGCCCATAGCGTTGGGAATCCCTCATCTCAAAGAAGATCCCACCACTCCAAATCATATGAAAGGTCAACAGCCCCGTTCGGCTCCTTCTACTGCTCCTTACTTTCATTAGGAAAGGAATGAAAGGCGAGGGGGAAACGAGAGTGAGACGAGGGAGAAATTTTATGTTGACAACCTTGGCTGAGACAACCACCTCAGCATATTTCTCACCTGAGAGCACAAGTCCCCACGTTACCACTCGACGTGACGAAATAAAATATGCATATATGATCAGGTGCGATAAATATGTAAATGGCGTCAAAAGACGAGAAGTGTCTGACAAAAAGTGAAAAATCTAATGGATTTTGAAGGTTATGCAGATTGTGCAGTTCGGCTTTTCTCCTGTGGTCGATGTGCCACTTTTAATGCAAGCTGATAAGACATGAAAAGAGCCCTGACGTAACACAATTATCTGGGATCTTTAAGAGAGCTGGAACCCGAGCAGATCAAATTCAGCAGAAATGGCAGGTTCGCTCTGTTTAAGACAAAGTTTCATCACACCGGCCCGAGATAGATGACTCAAACATGACAGGCTGCATTTATTTCTACTGTGTCCTTTCTGTAGGGTCAGACGCCGCCAAATCCAAATCTGCTGCTCAACCACAAGCCCTCCATTATTATTAGCATTAGGCTACTATAATGACATGCAGAAACATGCATGTCGGGCCTAAACGTCAAGTGAAAATGTTTCTGGGTTGTCTATAAAATATCAAATTTGTATTATCTTGTATTCCACTACGGAAAAATTATGCTTTTTAGACTATAAAAACAACAAGGACATCATGCTTTCTATGATATATATCTAAGATGGTACTAATATGATACATGATATACACTCATTGATTTTTTATAAAAGTATGACATATATATATATATATATATATATATATATATATATAATATATATATATTATATATATAATAAAATATATCATTAGTAGCATCTTATACTCTTACTGCATCATGCCACTGTCACAGTACTTTTCTGTAATAACAGATACAGTAAATTTACAGTGAATATCTTTGCCATACTGCATGAGTAAAGTCTCATTAGTGGGAGGAATACAGAGTCCTGGTTCTGTGCCCTCCAACCTCCACCCCATGACAACGTGGACCTTCTTCCTCCAAAAGCATTCAGTTATTCCACACGGCACCCGGCACCTTCACGCTGGAGTGAATCAGCATCAGTTTGCAGCAGCGGTGGAATGACACGCTCACCCGTGTGTGCGTCATATCAGCCGACACGGACTAGCTGTAAATTGTCAGTAGTGTTAAATTTATACAGGGTGCAGGCTGCCGTATGGGTGCTGGAGCCGAACTGCCATCAACCTCCCTCTTTCTCTCACTCCCATCTCACTTTATTCTTCAAGGACAGGGCTTTAAAAGAAATAGAGCTTTGCGCCTGTGGATTCCTGCCTGTGTACAGGTCAGGTAGAAGCAGAACAGGCAGTATGCGCCGCGTCTCCTCACGGATTTTCTCTAGCCACAGGGTCATAAACCATTTTACACCCCTGGGCTCCTCCACGCTACTCTCTCACCTCGAAGCATCAGACCAGCTCTTCAATCTGAGATCTGATTCTATTCAAACACCTCCTCTCTGAAAGAAAGCCCTTGAATACATCCATCTCATTCTTTTACATTGCATTTATCGCCGGCAGTGGGGCAGATCTGGGCCAGAGCAAAGCCGGACTGTGAAAGGACCGTGTCTGAGTCAAAGTCAAGGGGATAACGGAGGTCAGACCAAAGGGGAAAGGAAAGCAAAAGTGCACGGCTGGGTCAACAACCCGCTCTGCGTGACGACGAGTCAGAACTGAGCCTGTAAGTGGGAGCTGAAGTGAGCAATCAAGGGCCGGAGAGATTTTGGTTCCCACAATGCGCTGTAAGAAGCGAGTCACTCCAGAGGATTACAATGGCATGTTATGACACTGGTATCAGACAGAGCTGAAGAGAGATGGAGAGACAGCAAAACCCAGCATGTAAATACAACTCTGAACCCTCTTAAGCTCCGTAGACGGTCCGGAGGGATAAAAGCACAGAGCGCAGGGTGATTAGAAATCGATTTAGCGCAATCAAGAACCCCTTCTTTCACCCACGCTCATCTCCGAGAAATGGAGAGATCTCTGTTCTCGACAATTTCAAGACAATTGAGGTTGAGAGAGGTGGAGGAAGTGTCAGTGGATAGGCTAGAGAGGGACAAAGAAAGAGAATCAAGGAGTGAGAGAAAGAAAAATAGTCATTTAATGGGTGGTCATTGCTGGTTGCTTGTTTTAGGCAAAATATTTGTGTTGCCGAAACGACTACTAATTAGCTTAATAAGGAAAGGTCAACCTGTGATCCGAGGACTTTGAGAGTGAGCCATTAAATCAGAGAGGAAAAAAAGAATTTGAACACTTTGAAATGTATGAATGTCATTGCTTTGGAACAAAGCAAAATCACAGACCAAGTGACATTTATTTTAAAGAGAAGTAAAAAGTTTACTAGGTGTTAAATGTCAAAACAATATGTATAGACTATTAAAACAAAGAGAAATGGACACTTTCCTGTTAATGTGAAATACCTGTATGAACTTAAAGGAAAAATTATTTATATACCAGGGCTGTGCAAAATTTAGAACTGAAGAACTTCTATGCCCAGTTTATATTAAGATGTGTTTTGGTCGATCGGATCCCAAGTGGATGGCGCTAAATAAATACAGGTGTAAGCTTGTCCACTTTTGACCACTTCCAGAGGTGGTTAAAAAAATGCATTCAATCGGATTGCTTTTTTAGTGTAAATACTCATGTGATTGAATGTGTTCGAACAGCCACAAAAGACCGCCTACTTCCCAGCTACTAGGAACCGAGTCCCAACACACACTCACAGCGTTCGGTGTGGTCTTGCAGCTGTCTAAAGCTACTGCCCTCTGTATGTTTTTCTGTTTTCATATGTAAATTCCGTGAGTTTGTTTCGTCCATTAGATTGAACGATCTGAAAAAGGCCATACATTTACCCGCACATAGACCCTCCCCTCGAAGAAATCAGGACAGGAGTGGTTAAAAGTGGACTAAAGAGACGGATTAAAATACCAGGTGTAAAACGGGTATGTGTCTCCCTCGTCTACTTGTGATCTATCTATCTATCTATCTATCTATCTATCTATCTATCTATCTATCTATCTATCTATCTATCTATCTATCTATCTATCTATCTATCTATCTATCTATCTATCTGTAAACCTTCAATCTTTAAAGCTTGCAAAATCAAACTTGTCTTTATTATTGAATCAATTGAAATTCTATTTCTCATATTGAAATTTGAAGTAATTCTGCATAGTATTTTTACAAGGCATTATCAATTCAGTTCTGAATGGTGAACAACCCTGCTTCATACACACAAAAACACACTGCTTGCAAATGACACTTGGTTTGATATTCTATTATCTAATGGATTGATATTAATACATTTAAGTGAGGCTTAAGAGTCTAACTACTTTTTGTGGCTACTATATACTGGGGTGATGGAGAAAAAGAAATGATGATTGTGGCAAAAAAATAAATAAAACATCCTTTGGCATCAACTGACAAATCCAATACCATCTTTCTATCCTTTTAACATATGAGCTTTCACAGATGACAGACCATGTGAAATTGGGACTTGAAAAAAGAAAGAAGAAAGAAAACAGCAAGCCGCCTCTTGACATTAAGGAGAATAACAAGAGAGAAAGAGGGAGACAGACAGACAGAGAGGGAGAAATCTGTCATGCTTAAAGCCCTTTTGCCAAATTGCTCGCCCTCGATTTGGCAGCATTGGTCATAGTCTCCCTCCGCTCTCCCCGACTCCTGCCTCGTCCCTTCAAAACAGAAAAAGAGGTGGAGAGAGAAGAAAGAATGCCAGTCTGTGCTCTGAACGACAGGGAATCAGAGAGAGGCAATAATAGGGCTTTTTGAAGAATGCACGACTGAACTTTATGGCTGCCTTGCTTGAAAGGATGAGTTACAAACGAGAAGAAAAAAGCAGTGGTGATTTCTTTGGGATATGCCCCTAGCTGTGCTGCCCCCTTCGTACGTGACAGTGGGGGCTAAAAGGGCATGTGGGGGTAACCGCTCGCCACTTGACAGCCAAACACTGCTACGGTGGAGCCGAGTCCGGTGCTGCCGTGGAAATAGGCCTAGATCGAAACAAGCATTGAGCAACCACAAAGGTAAACCTAGCATGAGATTCAAGATCCATGCACAGCATTCCTGCAAAAGAGAGAGAGAGAGAGAGAGAGAGAGAGAGAGAGAGAGAGAGAGAGAGAGAGAGAGAGAGAGAGAGAGAGAGAGAGAGAGAGAGAGAGGGTACAATCCTCATGATGCATCACTTTCTCAACATTTATGTAACTACTCGCCCCGCGATAATGCAGACATCGAACCCGGGTTTCCGGCATGGGAGGCGGGCGCTCTAACAAGGAGATTGAAGACAGCAGTCTCTACAGTTAGTTGCTAGTGCACCTCTTGAGATCAGGGGAGTGAGGTTTACATGCACAGCTCTTACTAGCTGGTCTCCGTTACATATGTAAAATGTCATTTCAGTCAAGCAGTCTAAAGTCTAGTCATTACTGTAGCCTATTCCAAGAACCACCCACCTACTCACCATAACGTGTGCTGTAAAAAAAAATATGCAACGATTCTGGTGCCAATCCCTCTTAATAGTAATTTGAAGATATGTTTTTATATTAAATATTAAAATGAAATTATTATTATATTGTATTTACAATAATATAATTAATATATTAAACAACAATAGAAAACAAAAAATCTATTTATTTTGAGATTTGTTTTTAAGATTTTGTATATGTATTCATTGAACAACCAGACAGTAAATACACTGATTTAAGTCCCACAAGTTATGTCCTCGATTCACTAAAATGAACTGACTTACATTGATACATTTTTAGGATTTAGTACTTTATTTGTAATAAACACTTTGCTATTTAAAAAGTGTCATTTTTATGTTGAATTATGTTTTTTAAAACACACGCGCAGAGTGTGATGTCAAATTGTGACTGTTTCAGTGTGTGTAGAAAGGATTCGTCCACTCTACTCCTGAGTGCAAGTCCCCCTTTGGTGTTGTTGTGTATAAAGGCCCTGATACACTCAGAGCGAAGTTCTTTTTTGTTCTTTGCTTAGGGGTAAAAATGTGTTCGAAATGCGTGAGCAGCGATATACTGTTAGCGAACATCCAACACCGCCCACACAGCTGAGAGCAGTTTAGATGAATATGCCTCTACACATTACATAATTGCCACGGACCAATGGTAGTACAAAGGTATTTACCAGCCAGAAAATTCCCTTTGGCAAGCTGTTTCGAACTCCCAAAACGAACTTCGCTTTGGCCTGATTTGAAATGACGTCACAGAAGTGCATTCTTTGATTTCGCTTGAAGTATACTGGGGTCTTGAGGTTTTTCGTGTTTATTTTTATCTTACCGTTTCTTTGCGTTACGATTGCAAGCAGTTTCGATAATGTTAAAAATGAGATGTGCAGTCAAATGTCCCTGTATGTATGCTAGTTATACTTTGTGGAGTTTTGAAGTGTTTTATAGATTAAATACGGTTTCTTAAATCAAATGCACCCCAAACATCTGTTCATTCTGTAATCAAAGCATTGGACTAACAGTCGGTTTCGCACTGTGGATTTATTTAATTTTCTTGCACCACTGTTTAATATGTATTGCAGGAAACTCTTCAGAGTATGGTATTCCATCTATACTGGCGGTATATTTAACTAGTGAATTCAGCCAGCTCAATGCATTTTTGTGTGCAATATATGCAGCAGACGGTCAGTGAATGGACTGTGGGTGGTCCGTGGGCATGTGTCTGAGACTATGTAGGGCATAACTAACCTTGTGCATGCAATAACAAACCCTTGCAATCTCAAAAGGTCACTTGGATCATGTCAGGCTCGATACAATTTGTGCTGAAACACATCTCCGACTGGGACAAAGCAAGTAATTTTACACACTTCACCCACTCAGATTCCAGAAAAAGCTCGGCCTGTAAGCGCAGTTGAAAGAAAGATGCCTTTTTTAATATAGGTTATTAGTTTCCTGCCCCCCATAGAGTTCTAAATAATTTCTGAAAGCAACAAAGTCCAGACGGGAAACCTCTCTCTGCACCCAACTTTATTACGCAGTTACAGCTCCGAGGTTTAATTTCTCTCATGATTTTTTTTTTTCTGCCTCTTATTCCTTTTTTCTTCCCTTTTCTCACTACATAGCGAGATCCCTGACACTCAATTTACAGCCTCACCATCTCTGTCAATCTCAATCTTATACTCTCTAAAAAATATATATTCACACAGAGACCTCGCTTTTGGCCAGGGGCGGTAAATGTGGATGACAAACTATTTTCTTGAGAGCTCTGTCTCTCTCTCCTCTGCTGTCTCACTCACCGGGTTGTCAGCGGTTTATTGATTAAGAACTGAGAGAAGAAGGTCTTTCAGATCTCTCTCTCTCTAATCAGAAGAGAGGGAGCACTTGTGGATGGAGCATAAACTCAACATGGTCATTTCTCAGATGTCACTGATCAGAACAAGACTACAAACACAAAAGACAAGGAAAACACAAACATAAACACATTTGTTTTTCTAAGTCACACTGGGGACTTTCCATTGACTTCTATTGACTATTGTCTGTATGTTTGTAATTTATAATTATAATTTTATGAATAATTTAATTAATTCATTGAAAACAATTCTATTTAATAAGAAAATAATCATTTATTCATTTTGAAATACCATTTTAATTAATTGAAGAATTTTTTTGTTTGTTTTGTTTTGATTTTATCATCCGGTCCCCACAAGGTGTCCGTTACTATAAGATCATCTTAACTCAAGAATTAAAGTTTTTTCCTTTAATCTAAATATATCATAAACAAATTACAAACAAATCAAATGGATCTTAAGTACTTTAACTGGTGCTTCACACTCCATTACTACACACTGCAAAAGCACATTACTAGATAAAACACACACCTCAAGACTGTGAAACCCTAGTTTTAACTGCTATCATTTTCAATTTACATTTATTACTTCTTGCAACTGCAAACATTTTAATGTAAATGTATAACATTTCTATTCAAGACATGAAATCAAAATTGGCCCAACTGACTCTATTTCTTATAAATATAAGTGTGCATGATTCATCTGGGTCATGCTCTTCATGACTCTTTCTCCAAGTTCCTTTATTACAGCAGAAGGTGTTGAGAAATGACTTTATGAGTGAGCTATTGGAATCACTCATTCAAACAATTTGTTCAAAAACACAGATTCATTTAGGAATGAAACAAGTGCCTGAGTCATTGAATCACTCACTCAAAAACACATTCACCCAAAAGATTTGTTCAGAAACACATTCCGATTCAGGAACACCACTACAGCATGACTAGGTTACTCAGTATTAAATTCTTATTTATTAAACTGTTGTATAAAACCAACATACTGAGCAAACAACAACATATTCTGGCTCATATGAAATGTTTAGTCCTTAATGTGAAGAGAAGAAAGTATTTACTTGAAGGCAGAGGAAAATGTTTGGCTAGACATATTAAGAATTGATCAAGAGTGGTTGTAAAGGGCACGGACAGAGTTTGTGCTTAGCATGTCCAACTGCACACTTTTAATTTAGCTGAGTTTGGTTTTAAAGAGACAGATGCCAGGTGCCCTTTAAGTCGAATACGTTCGCCATTTCCTTTACAATGATACAAGCAAATTTAATAACGGCCTCCAGGGCTTACTGCAGCCACAGTTGTGTGGGATGCATTTAGTCTGACTTTGATACAGATTAATGAAATGTCACTTAATTGAGGGGATTTGCTTGTTGAAAGAAGGTCCAATTTCAGCCCTTGTGTCACATTTAGCCCGGGAGGTGATTGATAGAGTTGACCGTACCGAACCGGGTCACAATTACACAACATTTCTCCTCTCTCTCTCTCTCTCTCTCTCTCCTTCTCTCTCTCTCTCTCTCTCTCTCTCTCCTCTCTCTCCTCTCTCCTCTCTCTCTCTCTCTCTCTCTCTCTCTCTCTCTCCTCTCCTCTCTCCTCTCTCTCTCTCCTCTCTCCTCCCTCTCTCTCTCTCTCTCTCCTCTCTCTCTCTCTCTCTCTCTCCTCTCTCTCTCTCTCTCTTCTCTCTCTCTCTCCTCTCTCTCTCTCTCCTCTCTCTCTCTCTCTCTCTCTCTCCTCTCTCTCTCTCTCCTCTCTCTCTCTCTCTCTCTCTCTCTCTCTCTCTCTCTCTCCTCTCTCTCTCTCTCTCTCCTCTCTCTCTCTCTCTCTCTCTCTCTCTCTCTCTCTCTCTCTCTCTCTCTCTTCCTCCTCTCTCTCCTCCTCTCTCCTCTCCTCTCTCTCCTCTCTCTCCCTCCTCTCAGCCCAAGGAGCCGCTTTTCCGTACAGAACATGAAACATGCTCACACTTTATTGGTACGCATGTTGTGGGACTTTCTACTGAGGGAAACAGAGTAAGGAAGGAAAGAGCTCTTATGAGATGTGTATTTCTCTCTGAGGAGTTTGCTGTATTCCTTGTCTGAGCAGATACACTTTAAACCTAAAGGCTTCAAAACGAGCAGAGTTTGAAGCTGTTCTACAAAAGACAGGCCCTGAAGGATCTCAGCGAATATGTTTACACGAACAGCGATTTTCCAAGTGTATATGGCATTCTGGGGTATAAGATGAGCAGAGGAAACTGCTATCAAGAAGAATCTTAGATCTCTTCAATTAGATGAAGAGTGCATTCCTCTTCCAACATGAATATTCAGGACAGGTTTATTTTTGAATAATGGGCCTATGTGGTATTAACACAAGAATATTTGTACTGGTAACATCTGCTCTTATCTCACAGCATATTTAACAGCTTAGTCTGAAAATATATATGCATAAATGTGCTCTCGCTGCACCCTCAGCATTTATTCTAACCTCAAACAGAAGTCTACAACAAGGCAAATGTCTGAAATGCCATCTGCGGGAGTACAAATGTGCCAATGTAAAGGCCATGGCAGGGAGTTCAATCCCAACCACGGCCCTTAAAAAACCCAGACAGGGTAAAAATAGAAGATTAATTCAGTTTCAGGGAAAAAATAGGGGAAAAAAACTGGGGCATGCAGTAATTATGATGAATGACGAGAGAGCAAAATAAAATCCACAAAAGTCAATGCATCAAAACTTCCGTATGCATTTCCTTGTTTGACTAAATCAATTGACAGTTGATTTAATGTGCTGAATATAAAAAATAAAGATCATAATATGAATATGTGCATTCGTTTCCTTTTTCCTGTGATCCTAACGCACAGATGTCCCTTTATTAGCTTCTAATAAGAATAAGAGTCGATAGAATGGTAATATCTTTGGTCCGCCCGCACAGTGGGATAATTGTACAGTTGGGATTTTGCTTTAAGAGTTGTTCATCTCCCACAGGGCAGATGCTATTAGCTCATCGCTCTTCTCAAAAGGCTAGGCTCACTCACTCATTCCTATGAATATGCATTAAGGGCAATAAAATTCCATATGGAGCAACACACAGTGGGCTGCCATTTTGTGAGAATGTACGTTTGCATATTAGAAGCAGTTTATGATGACAATGCAGTGAGTTAGCATTCAGTTACCGTACAAGTTGCAGTTTGTTTTTTGATGTTTACAATTGGAGAACAAATTCCTCACCCGCAGAGCAGATTTGTAACACTGTAAATAAAATAGTGTGAATTTACAATATCTGGCAACTAGTTGCTGTGCTTTTACAGTGCTACAGAAGATCTAGTATAGATAAAATGGGATTACAAATTTAAGAATCTGTTTAAGATCTCCTGAGTCTACATCCTGACATGACATCACATGAAAAACTAAGGTGAAGCAGATTGTATTTAGCATTTAATTAAAGATTATGACATCACATGAATGATTCTGTTAAGCAAAGTTTCTAGCAAGAGGTTTCTGCCAGTTCCTGTTCTATTTATTGCATGTCAAATTAGCCGGATTACTGAGACTCTCACCTTTTGTCTTTAATGGGAACCCCTGTCCTATTCTTTGAATAGTTATGCTGATTGGATTAGGACTGGTGAGACTCTAGAGTCTAGGGTGGGTTCCTATACCTGCATTTTTCATTTGCATTCTTTGTTTAAGGTTGTCACCGAGGTGCTTTGTCTCTTTCTCTAAGCATTGCCCCCTAAAATGTATGTAAAACTACAATATATACCAAGTTGGACCTTAATAAAGTTCTGCTGAAGATACACAGAGTCTCCTGGTCCTTGCTTAAAGCATTTTGCTAAAAAAACCAAGGTCATGGGATCGACCCATGTGTGTGTGAGAAATAAATATACTTCTTGAATGTAAAATGTAAGTCGCTATAAAAAATTCTGCAGTCTCTAGGGGAGTGAGGTTTACACACACAGCTCTTACTAGCTGTTACATATGCTTTACCTTTTAAAAGATACAGTACATACATTCTAGAAGATTCAAGTTTTAACTAAATAAAAATCAAATAAAGTTCAAAGCCAAAGGGAACATGACTGCCATAACCGTGACTTCAAACGGAAAGCCACTACTACAGTACTACTTGACCAAAAGTGACCTAGCCACGCATCCATTCTGTAAAGTTCTCAACACGCCGTTTAACTGTAAGATATGATATTAATTCTTAACTGTTAAGTGAAATCCTGGCAATATTTACAGTGTATTACACAACTTCCCTCTAATGTAAAAGTCACAGAGAAAAGGGTTGAACCTACAAAATGAGAATCTTCATCATACTCTCATTCCCCCAGTTACCCACGATGGCAGGCATGGAAGGAGGGCGTGGATTTGGTGATTACAGCGTTGCCATGGCAATTGGCAGGTCAGGCGGAATGGGGCGTAAAAAGGGCCCACGTTTGAAGTGGTAAGTCCTTTCATAATGCTTTGATCAGGGATATGTTTGTAGTGGGGGCAAACCTAAAGAACAAATAGGACTTCAGAAAGATCAGCTATCTGTTCAGTAACGTTCAGCCTCCTAAGGGAACAGAAAAAAAAACCTCAACCGATAATCACTGACTTTTTTATGCAGATTACGGAGGGAAGAAAGACAGAAAAAGCTTGGTTTGGACCGATAGAGGGGGAGGATAAGGAAGAAAAAAGACACTGCTGCGGGAGCAGACGTTCGTTTGACTCTACCCGTCTGGCGCATGCCAGCCTTATATTTGCACAAAGACGCTACCAGATGAAATTCATTGTAGAGTAAATACTTACACAGCACACGTGTGTGTGTGTTTCCCACTCAGGAACTCTTAAAACACTAGAAAATGTAATTGAAATACAAAGCTAGTGCATGTTGGTGCAGTTAAGCGTAATTTTTTCAGTCACCGAACACGCGTCTGCCTCTATATGTGGGTGTGTGATTGAGTATGTTCTAGTGACTGTCAGTAGGTGTGCGACTGCACGGTCTGCAATATCTTCATGTGCCTGGTGCCACCACGGTAAAGCCATTAGATCTCAGCAGGAGAGCCACAAGTACTTTAGTGCTGTAGGTGTGACCCAAAGCCCCCAAACTCCTCCATCACAAAGCCGAGGACGATGGAAAACAAACCAGGACAGGACAGAACGCAGTGGGGGCACCAGTTGGGGGGCTACAGGTGAGTGTGGGTAGGATACTGATTTTCCCTTTCTCATGTCTCAAACCATCCTGAAATCACGTTGTTCCCTTGCTAAAAATACCCAAGCAAGTTCTCTTAAACAAAAAGCTCTCCTCTGACACTTCATAAGAGAACATTGGGTACTTCATAAGTGTGTACTCTTGATTTATAATTGTCGCTTTCACTCGTTTGGTCTTAAGGAACACTTTTAAGGCTGGCGTGAAGAAAAAGCATATGGGGCAGGATTACATGGCCTTTTGAGTCTGATCTTGCAAAAGAAAACTCAATTGAGCCATAATAATCAGTGAGCGACTTCATCTTCTCAATAAAATATTAGCTTTGTGACTGCCCCTCCTCCTGTTGAGTTTCCAGGGACCGGGGTCCACTGAGAATATGGGAAAGGCAGGATTGTGGTTGCATGGCGGGAGCATCAGATAGGATAATGTATTATTAAAACCCCCAATGTCTCAGTGTTTAATATAATCAGCAGCAGAGCAGACACGCTCTACTTACGGCTTTGTTGCCTGCCGTCTCATCTAATCCATGCCGCCTTTGCTCTCGCGGAATTTGCCGAGGTATCTGCTCATGAACGCTCCGAGGAGACCGAGTCTCAGCGGTAAACTGCGGGACGGAGCAGGTATTTCACAGAAGGGGGGACAGGACGGGATTACATGCAAATGGCTTACAGTACAGTCAGTGGAAAATTGGTAATTATCTTAGGCACTCGGACTGAACAAATAAGTGTTATGGCCATGTTCTGTCCTGCAGAACGGGTTCTGAATCTGAATCTCCACGACATTCAGCATGAGCCGCATTATGAACCGGTGCGAAATACTAATGAAATATTAGTTGTTTGCCTCGTGTGTCAGTAAGATGAGCCTGGGCATGTTCCCACAGGAAGACCTGTCAGCGGACTGAGGAAGAAGGAGAGGAAGAGCAAGACAGACAGGATGAGGAGGCCTTGACCTTTACTGTCAGTCGAGAGAGAGGGACAGCGACAGTGAAGGAGGGAGAGAGATCAAGAGAGAAAAGAAGCCCCAGAGCCCCTGACTCCTCCGCTGGGACACATCATTCTGACCTGCTCTGATCCATGACTGCTCTGCTCAACAGCTTTCCACCAATCAGCCGACAGAAAGTCTTGTGACTGCCACACACACAGCGCAGCGCAGCTTGCGTCTGCACAGAAGACAACGTGCACTCTTTAAAGAGCACAGTTCGGATCTGCAGAACTTTGTTGTGTTTGCTGCAAATGTCACTAAAAGGTACATTAAAAGATCTTTCAAAGTTTTTCAAAGAAATGCTTACTGCATTTATTTGATACAAAATACAGCAAAAATTAATATTAGACAATTTAGAATAAATGTTTTTCATTATAATATATTTTAAAAAGTAATCTATTCATGCTCCTTGAGAAATAATTTTGATATGCTGATTGGTGCTCAACAAAACATTATTATCAATGTTGTCCTGCTTTATTTTTTTTTAAACTGCAATAGATTTGTTCAGGGTCCTTTCGAAATAGACATTTTTCATAATATTATACATTTAATTAGTGTAATTTCTGATCAATTTAATCCAGCCTCGCTGAAACACATTTTAATTTCTTTCATTAAAGTAAACACACTAAGTAGCTTTTCCTTTCGGTTGTCCTACTGATTGGAAACTAAATTGTCCATTACCGTTGTCGTAAATAATTTAGCCTACCGTCGCACGCACACTCCTGTTTATCCAGCACCGGCTTTAGAATGAACGATGTCCACAGACAAGGTAGAGTGTGTTACATGATTTCATGAAAGGATGATGTATTGCGACATCAGAAACGAAGAAAACGAAATAATGACTATTGTAGCGCTTGACGTAAAGCAGTCGAATTTTGTAGTTCTTTTTGTGGTCGGGTTGCTACCCGAACCCCGAAGTTCATAGTGCCAGTAAAAGCGATACAGACCCCGTCAGGCTATGACAGAAGTGCCTTTCACCCTGTTACGACTTGATGAACCACTGATAAGATTTTGGAAACATGATTTTAAGGTAAAAAATGTTACATAGAGTTGCTTTAAAAAAATATCTTATTGACCCCACTTTTGAACTGTATATATATAACTGTATATAGAAGTGTATATAGATTAACTTATATTATGCTAAGACCGTCAGAGTTCTGTCACTTAGTTATTGGTTTGGTGACAGACAGTGTGATAGTCCTGTTTGTTATGAGCACATGGCTTGTCATGTGCTGCTCTCCTGTCGATTGTCTAGCCCCTCCCATCTTGCTACTATTATTGATTCTTTACCGCACCTGCTTCTCATTACCTTTGTTGCTTCTATTATCCTGTGTTTGCAGTCCTTTGCTGTCATTGTCATGTTCCCTCTGTTTCTTGTACTGCTAGAGTCCAGTTAAATCCTGATACGGTCTGTTCCCACGGTATTTGTTTGCATTTGTTTTATTTTATCTACTTTCTACCAATTGTTTGTACACTTCGTCACTCCTTTCCTCCAACCAGCCGTGACAAGACAAGGTAAAATGTTAAATTTTCTTGTATCTGCTAACACTCTATCAGGAGCAATCTTCATTCATCAATTCAATAATTATCAACGCCAACACTGAATGAAATTCAATTATTTTGCAAAAAAAGCTTCAAAGTGTAAAAATAATGCACTAGGGATTATATGCTTAATTTAATAATCTCAGGCAACTTTTTCTTAACTGTTTAGTCTTCACATTGTTTTAGGAAAACAGGTTGACAACTTGACACATACAAAGAGTCTGATAGCGGGACAGGAAAGGAACAGAAAAAAAACAGACACATCAACAGAGGACAGAAGCACAAGCACATCCACTTAGACAGCGACCTGTGCTTGGTCATTCTCCACACCTCTGCAGTGTTTCTCTACCAACAGGCGTGATATTTTCAGCTAGCTGCACAAAAAAAAAAAAAAAATAGTACTGAAATACAAAGCTGTGTGGATGTAAGTAATTGTTGTGTTTATTCTAGTGAAATCACACACGCATATTTAGATATGCAGATATGTTAGTTATCCCTGAAAAGAGCTTCCTCCATAACGGGACAGCTGTACAGTAGGAGTAATCGAAGGGCTTGTGGGGTTTTAATCCACTCTCACTTCCTAGCAATTCACACACAGTTTAACACAACACTGCTGTTGCCCTACATGTATAAGATCAAGCAGTGGACTTCAGTGAATTGCTGTACAACCAGTGTCACTTTTTTTTTTTTTTAAAGAACATCAAACTCTCATACTCTTAAGCTGTTTTCACACTTGGTTTGATTGCTAGGTTTGAACTTGAGTTCAATTCTACCCTCTCCCTGCAGGTCTTTTTATATGAATAATATTGCATTATTTGGTTCTGAAATGAAGTGCGGTACATTTGCGTCATCTATTTAATGCTACCGGCAGCTGTTTACCACTGTAGCTATAGCTATCAATTCATAAGGAAGAGTCAAAAATGGAAACCATTGTTCATGTCATTTTCCCCTCATGTTTTCATGCCTTTGATTTACCAGAAACAGCATTTGCAATGTTACAGGAAATGTGCAGAATGTGAGAGTTGGCCATTGAAGGTGCAGGCGCGCACACGCACACTTTTGTACATCTATCTTTGTAAGGTCATTCATTGACACAATGCAGTCTCTAGCTCCTTACCTTAACCCTACCCATCACAACTAAGTGCCTAACCCAAACCCTTACCCTAAAAACATTATCCCTCAAAACCAAGTCTTGATCCTCAAACAGGCCTTTAAATGGCTCTCAGAAACCAAACACTTCGTCAAACGGGCTCGGGTCTTCACTGTGTGAAATGATCTTACTGTCATTCTGCTTACGCTGCTCATGATGTCAACTGAGCAGAAACCAGCACTGAACCTCAAGCACCACAGAAACCCCCAGAACATACAGCAGTCAGAGCGCTTCAGATGGCCCAATAACAGGAGCACGTAGCCCTCGATGACAGCTCTCAACACGGGACATTACTTTGTCCTGTGCTGTGGGAGTGAAAGCAGGTGTGTGTTGTGGTGTGACAAAACCTGAGGTGACAGCTTGTGTTTTCATTCGGCCCCCCGCAGGACACAGTATAGCGGTTCAGTCACGCTGCGTCAATCTCGCTCGCTCTTCGTTTCTTTATACCATTTATTCTCCTATGGGCTTTCTCTCTTTAATTCCATTAACATAATACTTATTTTTATCAGATTCTTTCCATCTCAGGCTATTTCACATGACTTGCCTGTGTAAACAGTGAAGAAACGTGGTTTTTCGAGGGTGGTATGTAAATTATATTGATCTAACCAATAGCTTAAAAGATTGCTGCATGTTTGATGTATATAGCCTATTTAATTAGTTTCCATACACATATATGATATTCCCTTGTTATCATAAAACAGCCTTGATAATGAATGAAACATTCCATCTAACATTTACTCACATGTGTAAATGAACTCCATCCTTCACTCCTTCATTATTGCTATATGCTATAGCCTACACCTGTCATTTGTCCCAATTGTTTTTAGGTAATTTAATTTGGATTTCATCAATATTTTGGAAAAAAGTTTGTTTACCTGCTGCAACAAATGTGTTTGATTGAGGTAACCATTAAAACCAATCGAATTCCAGTATCACTCCGACAATCATTGCTTATGCTGTAGGAAGGAAATTTCATTTAGAATGCCTCTTCCTTTCTCGGCCGCATTTGAATATTCATTCTGATTGGTCAGTTTGGTAAAGTATGCTGTATGGAAAAAATAATATATATAGAGGCCTTAATAGCATATAATGTATTTTCTTTACATTAACTGAGTTTTGTTCATTAATTGGTCAATTTATTAAACCAAAGTTTAACTATTATTTTCATTCCTTTGGAACACATTTTTGAGGTTCAGCCTTGCCACTGTCAACGTCGCCCAAAGCAATGATTAAGCGAATCTGAAAGTTACAGTCTACCATGTAGGTCATCCATTGTATCGTACCGCTCAAAGATCAAATAATTTCAACTTTGAACCCATTTGCCGATGACCTTTTGAAATGCAGTCAAGAGTTTTCATGATTTTTCATGCAAATGGTACAGGTGCAAAAATCAACAAGATGGAAGAGAAAACGTAAAGTCAAGTCAAGTCAAATATAATTTATATAGCGCTTTTCACAATACAGATTGTATCAAAGCTGCTTCACAGTATCAATCAACAACTTAATGTTTGTTTATTACTGGAAAAAAGGACATCCAAGTTTGGTAGAGTTGATCAATGGTATGATTGGTTAATTAATTTGAATATCCCTAACTGAGCAAGCCAAAGGCAACAGTGGCAAGGAACCGAAAAACTCCTTCAAGTGACCTAATGGTGTCCTAAAACTCCATCAGATGACCCAATGAGAAAAAAAAATCTTGGGAGAACACAGACTCAGTCGGGGGCCAGTTCTCCTCTGGCGTTTATGAACTAGAGGCCAAATTTACAGTAACTGTAAGATAAAAAATTTATATGAATGCCTGGCTAAATAGATGCGTCTTTAGTCTAGTTTTAAACTGGGAGAGCGAGTCTGAGCAACGAACAATATCAGGAAGGCTATTCCAGAGCTTCGGAGCTAAATGTGAAAATGCTCTCCCTCCTTTGGTGGATCTGGATATCCTAGGAATGACCAGAAGCCTCGAATTTAGTGATCTTAAAGAGCGCGATGGATTGTAGGGCGATAGAAGATCCGTTAAATAGACTGGAGCTAAACCATTCAGAGCCTTAAAAGTCAAAAGCAATACCTTGTAATTAATACGGAACTTTATAGGTAACCAATGAAGTGATGATAAAATCGGTGTTATATGATCATATTTTCTTGATCTAGTAAGAACTCTAGCGGCTGCATTTTGGACTAACTGTAGCTTGTTTATTGAAGATGCGGGACAACCAGCTAATAAAGCATTACAGTAATCTAGTCTCGAGGTCATGAATGCATGAACTAACTTTTCTGCAGAGAGTGATAGCATATCATGTAGCTTAGCAATGTTTCTAAGGTGGAAAAAGGCTGTTTTTGTAACATATGAAATATGCTTTTCAAAAGACAGGTTGCAGTCTAATATAACACCCAGGTCTTTTACTGTAGCGGATAAAGTAACAGGGCATCCTACTATGTTAAATTGTGTTGTGAAAGGTTTTGTAGACAGTTTAGAACCAATAAGTATTACCTCTGTCTTGTCTGGATTTAATAAAAGAAAAATTACGCGTCATCCAATCTTTTATATCTTTAACACAATCTGTCAATTTGGATAATTTAGCGTATTCATCTGGCCGTGATGAAATATATATTTGAGTGTCATCAGCATAACAATGGAAACTAATTCCATGTTTCCTTAGAATATTACCAAGTGGCAGTACATATATTGAGAATAATAGAGGGCCTAACACAGATCCCTGCGGCACTCCATAGTTTGCCGAAGTTATGATCGATTTGGCCTTCATAACTTCACCACTCAAAGGTAAAGGCCTTCATAAATCGAGTTATACATATTATACATAAGGATATAAACAGCTTAATTTTTATTTTGTTTAGTTCATTTGTGGTAAATTTATGGTTCAATTAAATTGATGTAATAATCTTTATCTTTCATTTTTTATTCCATGACATGCTGATTAATTTAATGTAATTACATCAATCAATATCTGCTGCGAAACCCCACAAATGAACCCTTTTGTGGCCTTTTCATCACATCTTGCAGTTTTACATCATCTTGTGCTACACATTTTTTAGATGCTGTTAAAAGTATGAATGCTGCAATCTTTTACCATTGTGTTGCAGTCTGTCCGATGTTTTTTGAACACAAGTGTCTTTGTCGAGGAGTGCTGACTGCAGACTTGCAAAAACATGACATTGGCTTTTCAAGCTTACAGCTTGAGTTGTTTCCTCTTTCGACATTAGACTCTGTCTGTTTCTCTGGGAGGCCAATCAAGGCCACTTCTGTCGGCTCTTGTCCCCTTTACTGACGCCTTTGCGGCTACGGCCAGATCCCTTCCTGCCTGCCAGGCTATCAACACCTCTCTCATCCCCCTCTTGTAGCACACACACTAAAATGCATACACGGCCCACCACTCAAAGGGTCTCAAGTGATTCAAAACAAAACCCTCAGACCGCAGTTATTAAGCACAGACTTTACTGAGCGTAACTCCCTGCTGCCTTTAATCCCTCCGCAGGGGTGACATCCAAAGAGCCCGTATTCATGTCCAACAACGCTGGCAAAACCAACCTGGAGACTTTTAAAGCACCCAGCTTAGTCTCGGTAACCATTCTCTCCTGGGAATGGGCATGAATGGCTTACAAAAGACGATGGAAGGATCTACAGATCTGAGATGGGAAATAACTCTATATTAGTTTGGTTTCTTGGCATTTGTACGTAGCCCTCGCGCAGTGAGGGCTCTTCATCTCATGGTGAAGACTAGTCTTGAAGCAAGCCAGAGCTCGGGTAAATTCGGGTTCTGTGGCCCTGTATGAAGCTTTTGTATTTTCCTTTTCAGCCCACAAAAAAAAACATCTCTTCAGTCCTCACAGAGCACTGCCGTTCTCAGGAAATGAAAGTTCACTGCCTCATACTGAGGCTTGACACCTTTTTTTTGCGGCTTTTGTCCACTTGAACCTTCAGAGAAACACAGGTGAACCTTGAGAATACTAATCACGAGGGTTCTGAAATGTTAATACTTGGCACACACACAAAAGAGAGCGTGCACACGTGTGTACCGGTGATTGTGGAATTGAGTACGGAATAATTCATCATGTCTAATTAATTATTCAGAGTAACGGGGGAAGATGTCATCTCAGTACAAAACTTTGTAGTGCAGTTAAAAAGCGAAGATGGGCAGAGACAAACTCCAGCAGTCTTCTTCACCAGAGCTGAGGTCTGCTTTAAGATCTGCTCGCTCCATACGTTTGCAATGACTCTTTAAATCACACGTGATTACCATTTAAATAAAACAGCATGCTAAACGACTGCTGACCACTTCTTATGGAGTGTTTTACTATACGGCCACTAAAATAGATTTTATTTGTAATGTAAGGCCAAACAATGCATCCTAAAAAAATTCTTGTTGTTCTATCAGGCAATTTATATAATGACTGCAAACAAGGGGGATTAATGCAAGCGTATGCCTCGCTTTGAGTCACTTATAAAAGGGTTTCGTTCATATTAGGGGTATCCTCTATAATAGAGCAGCTCCGACTGAATGTCAGCATTCCCCAGTCTGAATTTAAAAATAAATATTAATAACCCATGCTATGGACCACAGGTCAAGTGCTCAGAGCAGTTACGGAAACAACAATCTGATCTTTTTCATTAAGATAATTTGTTTTTGTTTAGCCTGCCACAATCCTTCATCTGCAAGAGGCAAGCTGTCACTCATAATTTTGGCAAAATCCAAGTCTATGAATATTTCATTGCCATTGATTGCTTAAAGCCAATAAACTATCGTACAAATTGCCTTTGGTTCTGTTTCTTAGCCTTGGCATAAAGAAGCTGTCTGCCAGTATTATATTGTGTGATATATCTCGATATAATGTTGACTAAAGTGCGTTGACTAATATATTGCATTGTGAAAGATTTCTTGAAGGAAATTCAATTTTATAATCCTTGTTCAAAGCTGTAGAGGATGGCTTCAAAATTCTTTTTTTTTAACCAGACTTATATGACACTCTTTTTTATAATTATTTTATAACTGCTTCAGTTGCCCAAATAAGGTAACTAATATATACATGCTGAATGCCGCAATTTAACAACTAAATTAAGTATTATTCATAAAGTCGTGATATAAATCATGGTAAGATAGGTAGTGATAAAGATTTGTGATTAGATATGTAGATATTACGAAATATGAATATATGTGCTACAGATGTTTTACCATTAAACTGTTAAACTAAATGTTATTCTCGATAGAACATCTAGTCTAGCTTTCATACCATGATATGACTACTGATGTCATCATATGAAGACGACAATTTAACACTTTTAGAGGAGACTGTCTGGCTAGTATAAGAGAAAGAAAGGCTGAGAGAAAAGAAAGAAACAATGACATGAATACTAAGCAGCTCTGATGATTAGAAGTGTTGCTAAGAGCAGCTCTGTGACAGTGACATTGGCCGTCAATGTCAGACGACTCTGCCGCGCCTCGGCAAAGAGCTCCATTTTGAGCCATAATTAGCTTAAACATCCCTAGTATGAAAAATTCATGATAGCTTTGAATTTTTTAATTGCGGGAGCATTCTGCGTTAATCGAAGTCATTTACAGAGCCTTCTGCTTGACACGCGGAGGAGAGGAAAATAAATCAGACGTCTGACTCTCTCCAGCCAGTTAACCCGTTTCTTCTGCAGCGAGATGTTTATTTTAATAGGGCCTGATCTGACACAGTTCTGGTCCACACAGATCAATCAAACGATGTCACTGGATACTCAAACACAAGGGGAAGGTAACTAGTGCGTGCAAACTGACGTGCAGACAGTAAGAAGCCGTGCATGTAAACGGTTTGATTCCCGATCTATTGGTCAGTAGAACCGGTGACAAGTGCAATAATATCTAGGCCATTCTGAATCGCTGACTAAAGAAATGCACTCAATTGGCTTTTCGGTAAGAAGATGAGCATGGTCTCAAATAAATACTTTCTCTTTTAGCTGTCTATTAAAATTGGCCATGCATTCAAAAGGTTGAAATGTGTCATTTGGGCGTTGCAAGAAATTGCAAATATAATTAAGTGTTTCAGATTAGAGTTTCCCCCAACCTTCCTTGCAAGTATTATTAACAATTATGGCGCCTCAAACTTGCACCATTTGTAGCAATGTTGCTGTGCGTGCATAAAAATTAAAAAAGAGCAATGCATTCAGAAAAAAAAAACATTTTGAAAGACCTCTTGAACCATTTAGTAAAAACTACAAAAGATTTAACATATTGTTATTTCCAATGTATCATCATCGAAAAATGGATTTTCCTATAGAAATGGTAGACAGCAGCTCATGATGAATACTTATTTTAATGCTAAATTGCCTTCACAGAATAGTCAAGATTATAGAATTAATTGTATTTTGTTGGGTTTATGGTTAGTGGTGTGGTGGGGAGTTTATAGAGTGTTTGTGAGACAGTACATACATTTGAAAACAAAGAGATTTCATGGCAGAAATAAAGTCATACAGGTTTGGAACGACGTAAGTAATGTCTAGATTTCCTTTTGGCTAAATTATCACCTGTCACTTTAAGAACTTTAAAAACTAAAGACAGAATGCATTAAAGCAAAGTCCATTTCTCATCAACAGAAAAATCACAGAAAGGCCTTATTGCCTACTGAAAAGGAAGATTAGTGTGTGATTTGTCCTTGTCTCTTCTTCTCCTTCCCTTTCTGAAGTATTGTTCAACGTTTTTCAGGCCGAGGGCTGGGCTGAATCAATGTCCATGCATCAATATATCACAAAAAACAATTTACCTAAAGCAAGATCTCGTCCATTGATTCCTTTCTGTGCTATGAAGAGCTGCGGTCTGCATAGGTTAATAGCGTTTACAGAGGAATGTATGACCTTCCTCTAAACATCAGAGGGGAATAAACGCAAAGCAACCAAAGGATATAAACTGAAAATCTAATACGCTACTGCTACACATTCCGTCTAGTGACAGAAAAAAAATGCATTGATCATTCCAAGCGTTTGAGGGAATTTTGGTTTTGGGGTGCTGAGAATGTCAACCGGACGAGGACACGTTTTACTGAGTCTTTCAACTGGAAAACTACATTTCATTCCCTCTAGGCTTTTATGTTCATGTAAATCAAAAAGCAGAAACGAGTGAGTGTGTGCGCAAGTGTGAAGTTGTGAACTGTCACTGATATTCTTCCATATGCTTCATTGTATTAAATGCTCTGTTGGTTTGGATGCAAACGTCGCACTGCTCCTCTTGCAAAGCTCACCGGTTTATTGTCATCACTTGTGGAATTCTAAACAGCAGCGCAAAAGTTCTATTCATCTCCACACATTTCCTATTCCATGCTGCTTCCATCACTCCAGCCCCCCTTCGGTGACAGCGTTTGTCCCACCGGCTGCCCAATCGCACGCTCCCGCTGCTAAAGGATGACGAGTGGAGTGCTGAGCTGCAGGTAAAGGATGATGTGTGAAGCCCTGCTGCTGACGGCAGCGCCTCTGTGACAGCACATCAATGAAAGCCGTGATGGACGTCGTCTTGGAAGCGAGCCCTGATTAAAGAACCCCCCGCCCAGCCGCACGCATCTGCCGCCCATCCCTGGTCCGCTGTCACCGCGGCTGGATACAATAAAATAGCGCTCAGGGTCATCGCGGTTTTCGGTGATGTGACAACAAGCACATTTCACAAGTGCCAATCACAGATGTCTCTCGTAGGCCCCTCCCTCATCGGTCTTCTTACTATCTCCCTCCCTCATCTCATCGTCCACTTCCCAGCTACTCACCCAGGGATCTCTGGGAAATTCAGCATTAGGGATCAGAGGTTTAATAACATATCTCTTCATTAGCTATGAGCGGTGAATACTAACATAATGCCAACTGCAGTATATATTGTATACTGCTTTTAAATGGTATGTAAAACAATATGCAATATGAAACAGAATGGGCAAAAGTAGTAATTAATAGTGGGAATTGTACCCTAATCTAATGTGTGACCAGCATGCCATGTCTCAATCCCATTTCCGTTTCTCTTCCCACAACTCCCTGTCCACAAAGTAGCCGAAAAACCCTAGTCTCAAATCTAACCTACAGATAAACAGACTTGAAAACGCACCGACTTTTCTGTACTTTTCTTCTTGAGGATGAAAAATCCAATGCAATGAAATAGAGCGATTCTCTCTGCTGTGAACACACGTCCCTGCATGTGCCGGCCCTGACGCCCAGCTCAATCCATCATTACTACACTAAATCATCTCTCTGTCAATAACACCACTGCAAAATATTACAGTCATGTGGATACTGTTATTTTTAATGACATTCAGCAGTCCCCTTGGGCTGGAGAGAGAGAGAGAGAGAGAGAGAGAGAGAGAGAGAGAGAGAGAGAGAGAGAGAGAGAGAGAGAGAGGAGAGAGAGAGAGAGAGAGAGAGAGAGAGAGAGGAGAGAGAGAGAGAGAAGAGAGAGCGCATAGGTAGGCAATAACATTAGGCAGAAAAGTGCTTAGCAGTTTGAAAAGAGTCGAGAGCGAGAGAGTAGTGGAAGCGTTAAATACTAAAGGAAGCCTACAGACTGTTATCTCCATGACAGATAATTGCTAGTCTGTTCAGTCGAAAGCGTTTTAAGGAATCTATGAAAGATCTTTGAGATCCTGGGAAACCAGGAAAAGAAAAAAGTTTCAGCAAGCTGGCGTTTCCAACTCCATCACATCTGGGTATAATTGCTCATTTAATATTAGAATAGGTTTTTGACATTCTCATTTATTACAAGAGCTCAGTGCAACCTGAAGTTCTGAGTATGTGTGTGGTCTGATATCAATGTCACACCTCCTCAATAACTCAGACAGGCCAGTGTGCTTATCTTTCTTTGACACTCGGATCAATCTTGCTTTTAATCCTGAACCCATTCGCAGTCTCTCTCACTTCAACCCCACACATCAAACACAAACATCACATCCCTCCTGTGAATGTGCGTGTCTGTGTCCAATCAAGTCAAGGACACTGGATGGGGCTGGCTGATCTTCCAGAATCCAGATTATACACTTCATATAGATAGCAAACAGTGCCGGCTGCTGACGTTTAACTCTCGAATTTTCGTAGAATGTTCATAGAACGAAGTGAATTACTCTATATGCTGAGAAAGTCTTCAAACTTGTCTAGAATTATTTCAATCAATTTTTTGGTGAAAAAGAAAACAGCTCACACTGACAGGGTTTGTTTGTAGAATAAAAGTCTGAATTTATTCTGCTGATCTGTACATTGAACAAGAGACTGCAGCACACACGCGCATAAACGCACACACGACTGATGTTAACCGGCGAAACCAGCTGCGCACAGGTAAAGAGTGCAACTGGTTCACATAGAACATTTGATTTCGCTTTCCATTGCCTTTTTATCCTTGTTCTCTGTCCCGAGTCCCCGTGGAGTCAGACACAAGCTGCAGCGAGGCCGAGTTTAGCTGAAATTAAGCCGGGTTAGGCCTAAAAACACAGTATGAATAAAAATTCTCCACTGAGTCTTTTTAGTCCAGGCTTAGGCTTGATCTGTGTGCAAGTAAAGCAGACCTAACGTATGGGGAACAGGGACTGTTGTGAGCAGGACTATCCCGCTGACAGCAACTCTCACTGACTCCATGGTAAAACCAATACTAACCAGTACGTGACCAAATCAAAAAGAAAATACCCTCAACCACCCACAACGCAGACCTGAAAGTGAGCATGTTCACAGTTATTTCATCCAACATTCTCCACCAACGACTTTACAGAAAATATTTGATTAATACATACATATATACATGTTCCATACATATATGTATATATGTAGAGAGAGAGAGGTTTCTAGATATTTATTCAGCAGCAAGAATGAAGAGATAACAAAGACATGATAAAGACACAAAATGTGAAATTAAAATGAAAATCAGATTTAAAAGCAATACTATCAATTTCTGAACTCATTGTCTGGTCTTGAGGTCAGTTGAGCTTCACATGACACAGAATCATCAAAAACGTCTTGCCTGGAAAGTGGTCGCTAGCAAAAGTCACACAATTTGCCTTCGGCTCTCACAGTACACACTCTAAATGAAGAATCAACTGTCTGCATTGATATATCATTGGACTGGATTTTTGTGGACGGACTACCGGTAATTTACGTTCTGCTTAGCGCCAGTCGCTCGACACACCCGTATTGTTTAAGATGTTTTTTTTTTGCTGAACTAAAATGCAAATCAGACACTTTGTTTTCAAACAGCTCAATGACAACAACAAAGTTTCTTTGGGAGGGACCCACTTTGGTAAGTTAAGAAAACCCTCTACAGTTCACATACTGCACAATATCATCACCACCACCATCAAATGTAAGACTAACATGTTAGTTGCACTGTAATTCTACAGTGGGATTGACTTTCACATTAACTGCTGAGGACCGCATTGCTGTGAGAGTCAACTGCCCAGTAGGATTTAGGTAGATGGTTTGGATTATCAGGTTTCTTACTCCAGCATAAGACAAGGTTATATGGCCACGGATAGATCCTGCGTGCACGGTACTTAATATACTGTTGAATTGGAATAGAGTATGTGAGGTAATTAGTTAGAGAGGTATGTCTTATTTGAAATATTAAAAACTAAATCTTTACGACGTGTGCTGAATGCAATTTCTAAGAGTTTATCCGATGCTTTGTTTTTATCCCAAAATTCCTGCTGCTATAAAATTAACATTAACCAGTTGTATCCATGCGAAGCGGAACGATCTCCAGAAAAGTAGAAAAATTAGCACCATCTGAGGTAATTAACACAGAGTAGACAACCCACGCCTGCTGTAGCACCATCAACGGGATAAAAATGGAATTACTGCAAGGAAACGAAAAACCAAACGCTTTCTACTGCCACAGAGACATCGAAGGGAGTAAAAGACAACATCTGAAATGAATCGACACCATTTAGACTGATTTATCTCTCCGAATGAGGTATGAGGATAGCGAGACCGTCCTGGAACACAGACAGACGATGATCGGGAATGAGGTAGGACTGTGACTCTACATGCTTGTTTTCAGACTAAGAATAACCTGAACTTTTGTTTTATCAAAAATACATTTCTTTCACTAGTAGAGCTGAGAATATTGTTTGTTATATAAGAATGACTCTGAGTAGGGACCTTTATTGTAAATGTAACCATGAAAAAAGTGAAAGCGCAACAAGAAGTTGCCGTTCTTGCGATAGCGGATTACTGGGCAGTTTTCTGGAATTGCTGTGACATGTGGGCGGGTCCTCAGCATTTGATTGACAATCTCAGCATGTAGGTTAGTGAAGCAGGCCGGAGCAATTAACCATTTTCTCCCCGAAGAATGTCCTCATTCTAGTTTTTCTTTTTTTTTTGGCATCATAAAGGAATGAAGAAATAAACGATTAAACACGTTTCAATCTGAACAATATAGCCATATCCATCTAAAGCTTAATGCTCTTGATACGGAACAGATAACAACATAAATCAGACAATGAAGTTGTCGACAGCACAGCAACACCTTGTCTTTTTTTCAGTAAAAATAAAATATATATTCCGCCTACTTTCCTGTTCATTTAGCTTAGGAAACTGTGGAAAAACTTAGCAGGGGACGTTTTTGTGCAAGTTCATATAAAGTTCGTTTATAAGACTGATCACAAACTGTCCGTTGCTGAGATCCCACTTTGGCTTATTTTCAACAGAACAACACAAACCTCCAACACACCAACACACATTCAGATTGGATGAAACTCATTCGCCATGACAAAACGTCTCCTGGACAATATGCCAACAACAACTCAGATGATATGTTGATCCCTCATGCGCTTTGCACCGGACTCGCCATTTTCCAGAGGCACAGACCAGCTCAAAGCTAAGCACCGCTATTACCCAGCCACTGAAGGCATAGGCACCAGCCTCACCACGGTCTCCCAGAAGAGAAAAGACAGCCTTCGCTTTTGTAGCCTTTTAGCCTATAAATACTGTACATGATTGTATTTAAAAGTCAGATTTTCCCCAATGGGATTCACTGGTTTGATCTCGCAACTGAAGAAACTTTAAATTTTTAATTTTCCTCGGATGTGCCCGAATTCAGTCTCGGCGCAGCTGAGAGACCAAAACAAAGCAAGAGAGCAATACATAGCGCTGGAGTCTTTTTCAAGGCAACGGTCGCACTAGCAAATCTCCACATAAAAAGTATGACCACATGGACAGATGATAAAGTTTGGCTTTCATTCAACCTCCTCGACGCACCTAAAGCTGTCATTTTCCAGTATACCCGCACAGTACGTACGCTCATTAGGGAACATCAAATATTCAAAAAGTGTGGCAATACATATCACACAATACAGGAAATATCTACAGGGGAAAAAAAGAAGAGAAAGACATTCAGTGGAACAAAAGAACCTTATTACAATCTGTCCTCTCGCGTAATTACCTTGACATATTGGAGATACATCGCTGTAAGAAAGAAAAAAAAGAAACCGCTTTCATAGGCTCGAAAGAATGAGAAACAAATGACTGTTAAACTGCTATTGAGTGGCAGAAAACTGATAGCTGATTTATGTTTTCTTGTGAATCTCTTTTCACAAGCTTTGTTAAATGTTTATGTTGACTTTTTTAAACTGGCTCCAGTAAATCACAACAAATCAGCCAACATTGATGAATTTTTATACTTTTTTTCTCTCCTTAGGATTAAAGTGCTACGTTGTCGAAGATGGACAATGACTTCCTCAGAACGGAAAGGAGGGCAACGACTGCCTCTCGACGGAAATGACTCCAAATGAAATGATAGTCTGTAACAAATGACTCACAGTGAGGTGAAATTCATAAACTGAAGTTCTTGAAGCATTGAGATACCTACGGTAAAAAATCCATGTTAGTATCAATTTAAGATATGGGTTTCTGTCATTAGAGATGATGTATTCGCGAAGAGCCCTGCATTCTTTTAGAAATGTGATTACCCAGGATCTACATTAATAGCGAAACGTCACATATACACTGTAAAAGTAGAAATGATTATAAACTACATACAGTATGAACCAGCAAAGATAAAGACAGAATTACAACATTGTCTGATTCTGAACCAGAAGCTTAGTGAGATAAGGTGCAGCCTGGATGCAAACAATGAAATGTTCAAAAACATGAGAATATATTCCAAATGTACACTGAAAATTTCTCCCCACTAATAAATGTACTCGATTTAAAAAATAACAATAAAAAAAAAAACGGGGAGGCTTTTGCGTGGCAGATCTGTGGTTAATTCACAGTAAGCGATATGGCATCACAGTCAAGAACCCAAATCTGCAAAAGGCTCGTATTTCTTTCTTTTGTTACGCCGACAAGCAACATAAACTGTTCGTGATGAAAATAAAGACGACAAGGGGAGACAAAGGACTAAAGTGTGGATGGCATGGCTCGTTGTAAGTTGTCACGATATCTTATTTCTCCCCCGATGAGTGCGCCCTCTACAGGTGGGCAGGAGCAGAGACTCTGCTGTTGGTGTGACCGGAGGAATGAGGCTAATGTGTAACCGCCCCCCCCCCGCCGCCCGAGCACTGCTGACAGTTTTACCCCACGTCCGCACACAGCACCTGGCATCTCTCCACACTCACACACCAAAGTGCAGTTAAAGCAATATCAGCTCATATTACAATCACAGCTTGCTATAAAACGGAGAACACAGTTCCCAATGATTGCCAGCTGGAAGAAGGCCCTGCAGCCCAGCTCTGATTTCCACTTACCCTCCGTCCCAAGTGCAATTTACGGCTGGTAAAAGGTCTTAGGTGGTCTCCATCTCAGTAGACCCGATAATACAATAACTCTTGTCCCATGGCTAGTCCATCAAGTTCACTGAAATCAACTTGGATGTGCTTTTGTTGTTTACAAGAATCTTATTTTATACTTTACGGCATTTTTACTGTACTGTTGTGAACTTTGTACGCAACAAGAGACCTCAAAGAATCAGAATTCAACTATACTTAAAAATATGACATTAAAATACTTTCTTCGGTGTTGAATCGAACAACTATTTTGGGCCCCACATTTTACCCAACGATGCATTTTGTCAAAATATACACTGCTGTTGAAAAGTTTAAGGAGTGACTTCTTCAAGAAATTAATTCTTATATTCAGCAATGATGCATTAAGTGAATCAAAAGTGACAGTAAAGACAATGTTACAAAATATATATATATATATATATTTCAAACAAATGCGGTTCTTTTGAACATTCTATTCCATCACAGGAATAAATTTGAAGTTAAAACATTAAAATAGAAAAGTTATTTAAAATTTGTATAAAATTTCACATGCATTTTTGATCAAATAACTGCAACCTTGGTGATCATAAGAGACTTCTTTCAAAAACATAAATAAATCAAAAAAACCTTACCGACCCTAAACCTTTGAACCGTAGTGTAAATCCCTTAAAAACATGTCATCGTAATTGAGCGCGCAGGAATTTCCCAACAGGACATGAAGGCAGCATATCGCCTAAAGCGAAAACAATAAGCATACTGATGACCTTAAGAAGTCTAAATTGAACTTTTAACAAATATTTATTCACCTGGATGGGACTGAATTCCAAAGAAACACTGCTAATCCGTCTTCCAGGACAACCGTCTACCAGGATCACTGACTACATGCGACCTCTCCACCCCTAACAACCACCAAGAACGGACCATCAGTAGTCATCTCAGGAAAGCAATTAACGGGAGCAATTAGGCCTAGATTGATTAATTAAATCAATCGTTCATTAAGACGACGCAGGGTGTGACCCTGTTTAAAAGTGCAACTCTTTATGTTAAGTACCTTTAGCAGATGGTCCCAGTGAAGTGACCTACCTCCCCTTAAGACTCCGACTCTAAGCCAGCATTTATGACACCTCGCAAACAAGACGACTTCTTCTGAAGGGAAACCTCTTTAGTACATTAGGACATGTTCTGACACAGAACACAAGCTGATGTGCCAAACACATTTTACTTGCACACGATTTAAAGGATCGCTCCTGTCTATCACGCGTAACATCAGACCCACCCCTAGATCCCCCTTTAAAGCTTACAAAAACACGGCCCATTCACTCACAGAAATGCACACCGGAATGCTAAGGCAGTGTGGAGAGAGGTAAAACTGTCAGACAGGTTGTAAAACAGGGTCTGCGAGAGTAAAAGACAGAGAGGTCTTGGGAGGGCATCAGTGGAAATCTCAATTGGCAGCGCCGGTGATTACGTGCACCTTCTCCACCAGAAGTCCTTGAGGAGTAGAATGAGCTATGGTGACAACTTCAGCGCCCCCTACAGGCCGTCATAAGGGAAGTTCTCCATCTTCACTGTCTGTTGGATGAGAAGCTTGGACTCTCGCCGTTCCTCGTTCTTGATGGATTTGTTGATATCCATGATCTTTTCGCAGATGTATTTGTTCACTTTGGATAATCGCTGGGTGATCTCTGCGCTGTCGGCTGTTTCTTGAGACACACGGTCGTACAGACACTCTGGAACAAAAAATTTGACCATAAATCAGCTTATTATTATCTATTTATAAAATAAATTATTTGCTTGTAATTTGTTCCTTTTTTCCTTATTCATGATGGTTTACTTGAATATCCATTGGAAAGGTAACACTTTACTTGAATGCATACTAACATGACACCTTCATAACCATGACGTGACACGTGTCATGAATATGAAGGAAGTTTTATGCATGTTTATGACAACTGTCATTAAGTGTCATTCGCTCAATTATGACATTTTGAATGCAAATATGACATTGTTTGAGACGTCTTTATGACACCTTGACATAAACCAAAACATCATAATCTTTGTCATCATCTTTGTCATGACAACTTGACATTACTAAGACAACATAACCTGTCATAAACATGACATAGCAGATGAATTATCAAACTTAAAGGGATACTCCACCTCTGGGAAGATGAATGTGTATTTAATATTGGTCATTTATATAGTAGAAATGGTGTAATTATTTTTGAAATTGAAGCATTCTAGACTGAGAAAAGGCAGAACATTTATTTTACTCATGTGGCTGAAAGACAACAACTCCCAGAAATGCACTTGCTTTGCTGCCCTTACGAGGCCACTCCCACACCACGCCTACTGGTTACAGACGGCAGAATCTGAAAAATAGATACAACTAGGCTTGCTTTGATGCATCGTGACTCTATACATCGTGAATTTGTTGATACATTTCCATTTGAAATGGTGCTAAATTGCTTTGTACCGGGATGTACTAGCCTAATGTATAACACAACTTACACTTTCACATTAAAAATATGATGCAAGGCAGGACAACTGTCAACAGAGTAGCTTAGTAGCTCTGCATATGAACTGTTTTCTCCCAATTGAAATCACTATTTCTCTAAGATAATACATTCTCTAGCAGGGCCGTGCACAGACATTTTGAGGGGCAGTGGCCTAAACCAAAAAAAGGGGCACTAACGGGGGTGGTTGCTTGTTAACACAAATTATCCAGTTATTACAAAATATACAATTAATACATTTTAGACTTCATTGTAGATGTTTTGATAGAACATCACAATTACACATTGCTGATAATAACAGAAACTATTTGCTGTAGGCTATTACATTTTTATATTTACCTGTTCCATTTACAGCAACACTTTTTTATTTGGTACCATGTCCTGAAAGATCTTAATAACCTAATCTTTTATGATTCAAAATTACACATTGGTGATAATAACAGAAACTATTTACGGTTTTACATTTTGATATTTACCTTTTCATTTTAGAGCAAAACCTTTCTATTTGGTTCCATGTCCTGAAAGATCTTAATAACCTCATCTTTTATGATTGGGATTTATTTTTTAATGGCCAGATTTGATTATACACGCAGCTAATTCTAAGAACGTGGATATGTTGTACAAGTTGTTAGCACTAGTAAAAGACCAAGAGCAAAACATTACCAACATAAATAAATAAAAAAAAATACCAAATGATAATTTTGCAGATTCAGCCACTGTCTTGCATAGCCGTTATTAATGCGACAGCTTTCGTGAACTGTCGTGTTCACTCTCAGTTTCAAGAAAGCGCAGCAGATATAGGGCCCTATTTTAACGATCTGAAACGCAAGTATCAAGCGCAAAACGCAAGTAACTTTGTGGGCGGGTCTCAGGCGCTGTTGCTATTATAACGGCGGGATAAATGACTCTTGCGCCCGACGCACATCTAAAATGAGCGGAGTGAGCGGGAAAACCCGGAGAGGATTAGCGGAATCAGCGGAATGCTTTGAGCTGAGCGGTGGGGGTGGGGAAGAGGGGCACCTCAGTCGATGAGGGCACAGGGGCAGTGGCTCTAGCCACCGGGCCACCCCCCTGTGCACGGCCCTGTTCTCTATGCTAATCCATACTCTAGTAACACTAAAGGTTTATAAAAAGAACCACAGCCAATGTGAGTTATAACTTTTAATTAAAAAAAAAAAAAACACTCAAAGCTCTGCGGATTCAGCGATCTCCTCCAGAAGAAAATGGCATCGCTGAGATTCGCGACAGCAATAGGACTCTATATCTGTTTCCATCGGCGCACAGCGAGAGCACCGACACCGCCAGTCCACCCCAGCTGGAGTCTGGCCGGGGTCAGGTCTCGCTCCGGCCGCCTCTCGTTCCTCCATCTCCCGCAACTGTTCATCACTGTATTGCGGCTCGTACAGGTCTCGCTCCGGCCGCCTCTCGTTCCTCCATCTCCCACAACTGTTTATCGCTGTATTGCGGCTCGTACAGTTCTCGCTCCGGCCGACTCTTGTTCCTCCATCTCCCGCAACTGTTTATCGCTGTAGTGCGGCTCGTACAGGTCTCGCTCCGGCCGCCTCTCATTCCTCCATCTCCCGCAACTGTTTATCGCTGTATTGCGGCTCGTACATGTAGCCGCGAGCATCAGATTCTCGCAACAGATCTTCGAAATCCCCTTCTGCCATTTCAACTTCAAAACTATCTTTCGCCATTGTGATTAGCCGACTATACAAACTTTTTACACAGAGCAAGACGCAAGAGCCTGTTAGCTTTTACAGAAAGATGGTTGACACTATCTTTACATTCTGTGAGTGAGATCCCGCCCCATATGGGCGTGGAGAAAACATGCGGAACACTGGCTGTAGGCACCGTAGGCACTGGCACTGATCTGTGATAGGTCTGTTAGCGCATTAGGTCCAACCCCCTATGGGCGGGTTTGAAAGGGTGGGAACTAGTGCTTGTAGTCTTTACAGAAATCCCCCCCTCTTACACTTCCTCCGACAATGACGTAAAATAATGATTTTTGCGTCATTGTGGGAGGAAGTGAAAAAGGTAAATAGAGGATTTCTCTCGTCTCAGGGGAAAATGAGAGTGTTGCACGACCATTCATTAGTATGACTGGGTTTCTAAAAATGGAAAGCTTAATGCAAATGGGTGGAGTGTCCCTTTAAAGCTATGGTATACGATTTCAAAGATTGTTCATTATTAATATCCTCGTTTAGATGCTGGTTATGGTTCTATAGTACAATCCTAACAATATGAATAGAAAAAAGAATGAAATAAATCTATTAACTCTATTGGGTGTACAGCTGCAGAGAAGTTGACCAATGTAAGCTGTCCGGCCGGACAGCTTACATTGGTCAACTGCTCTCATCCAATCACCAGCTCCACTTGAAACTCCGCCTGGCGCTCGCGTCTCCAACACAACCGCAACCGACCCCGCCCCCCTCCTTGCGCAAGCAAGCAGCTGACTGACAGTCTATGGTAGCTAGCTAAGTAGCGTCAGATCAGCAATGGATAAAAATATAAACGACAGCAGCAAGCGGCCCCTGCTTGCCCCGACTGTAAAGTTTGGACGAAAGAGAAAGTCTGTTGAGGAAAGAGCAGAGATTTAAAAAAAATGTGAAGAACGCCGGACTCTAAGTAGGATAAATATAGGGTTCACCATTGCCCGTTTGAGGAAGCTTAAGGGAGATCTGGGACTGAAAACCGACGCTGACACGGATGACTTTTTGTTGAGCAGGTAAACATTTATTTATACTTTTATGGTGTGACGTGTTACATGGCTTTTTTTTTATCAGTCTGACAACTTGCTCTGGCATTGGAATGTTAGCCGTTTAGCATCGCCTATCACGGGTCAAAGTAATTATATTTCTTGAAGTGCTTGAATATATTTCAGTAACGTTACCTAGCGGGTTTCTGTTCGAGCCGTTCGGAATTTGAACAAGATGCGCTGTGTGCTGCTATAACAATTACTCAAAACCTAGCAATACTAGTAGTATTATACTAATGGTGGTGGGGAGTTTAGAACATTTCATGTGTTGCTAATCTTGCGTTGGCGTGAACTCAAACGTGACATTGAATTGTGGACAGGCTTGGGAGGGTTACTTTAAAAATGTATTCCGTTACAGTTACAAATTACTTTATAAAAAAAGTATTCAGTAACGTAATCCAAGTACCACAATATGAAAGTAATGTAACTGATTACTTTTGGATTACTTCAAGGACAGACATTATTAAAAAAAAAAACTTTTATTTATTAAGAATAAATTATTGAATAATTGAATATTGAATAACCCTGAATAAATATTTATGTAAAGGACTATACAGACATCTTGTGGTTACAGTATGGTATTACAGATTATTTTGTTTTATTTTTAACTTGACAAGGACAAGGAAAAAATAAAATGGAAATGTTTCTTCAACAGGAAAATAGAGAATGCAAATGCTTCTTTAGGTTGGATGTCGAGTCCTTCGATAAAGAAAGTGTTTTCATTGCTGGAAGGCACCGTTTGCACTGTACCATGTTGTTGGCATTTTCTTCTTTAAAAACAAAATAGCAGCGGAATTTCCGAGAAATGCAAGCATTTTTACCAGTGGGCAGCATCGTTTCTAGCAGCAGTGATTGTGTCCGACAGTGATGCGCGGGTCAATGTATAAACAACCCGCACCCGACCGACGTTTTCAACTAACCCGCCTGCAACTCGGACCGCAAAAAATATATATATTGTAGGCTACCCAACACGCTTCCTGACCAGTGGCGGATGCAGAACGTGACAGATGGGTGGGCCTGGATTAAGTCGAGGTGGGCCTGAATTTAGGGTTTCTAGATTTTGCATTAGCTCTATAGGCGATATTTATGGAGATGAGAAATAAAAACTCCACTGTACAGCTATGATCAGTTGTTCTGCCGAGCTTTCGAAGATGTTACGGAAAGGCCGAAGCTGATCAGTTGGTTTTTGTCACATGACCTGCGGTGCGCTTGCGGCACTCTCTGAAAAGTTGAGATGTTTTTTATGATTTGCCATAAAAGCGTGCGTTCTTAACGTTCGTTCGTCAGAAACTCGTGGTTTATGCATAATTTTTTTTTAAAATAAATAATGTATGAAACCTTATTGTAAAGTGTTACCAGAATTACAACTGGAAAATTTGCGAGATGTGTCTCGAATGAAGGGATTATGACTGTCCGAGGTGCTGAAATAAAAAACACTGAACGTGAAACCGAGAGTTGTTTTTCTTTTCTTGTTACAAAAACACTTCTGAGGCATAAAACACATGCAGACAGTCACAGAAACAATCTCGTTTAAATAGCAGATCACACGTCGAGGACGCACGTTTTGATGCAAAACCGGGCGTTTCTGACGCGCGTTTTCCGTGACCACAAAGCGCACGTTAAGAACGCGAGCTTTTATGGCAAATCGCGCGTCCCTTGGCTGTCGAAACGCACGCGTTTGACGAGTCAATCAGATGCCTGCTGACCACGTCTGTGGCGACAACGTTGCTTCCATTTGAAATGACAAACTTGAGCGCGCAAAAGTGGCGATCTGTGAACGGGCCCTAGTCTTTGTCTTTCCAAGACATGGTGTTCATGTGAACAATGAGTCTCGTCCTCTCTCCTTGCAAGGGTGTCAAAGTCTGGACAAAATATGTAGGCTACAGTGACATGACATCACTGCCAGATTCAAACTGCGTTCGCGCGTTGGCTGGCGCTGAGCCAGAGATGGACGCTCTCAGCGCTTGTCATATCATAGAAAGTGTTCGGCGGGCCGTATGGCCAAACTTAATTCATTATTATTATTATTAAAATTAAAATTTTAAATTGTTTTTATTAATCTGATTGGGTGGGCCACCTGTCAATCTGGGTGGGCACGTGCCCACCCAGGCCCACCCATAAATCCGCGCCTGTTCCTGACCCGCATTTTTTGCCCTTAGGAGCGCAAACTGTTCTTTTTCGAAATGCTGTACAATATAGCCTAGTGTTATAAAGGCTTGATTTAGGCTATTCATTTATTTCGTTTCATTTTCTTAACGATTAAGATTCTGCATGTGTTTATCCAGTCTAATCGAAGTGTGCGTCTCTCCTCCGACTTTCCCAACAAAAATCCCACCCCCTCTCAGAAAATACATAAAACTGACTTTACTGAGCTATATGCATTATTAAAAGTAGCCTATAAAAATGATACAATGGGATTCCTCAGTTCAACGTGTTGGGAAATAGGGCATTTTGTCCCGCGACAGCATTTATTCAAAAGTTAATAACGCTTAACATTCAAATGGTAGCCTAAATAAGGATTTCCCACTTGTAGGTATTTGCGGAGCTTCCACTCAGTCTTCACCTTTTCTCTTGCCGCGTCCATCTCTGCAGACTGAGCTCGTGCGTCATCTCGTGCCAGTTTCAGCCAATAAAAGTATATTACTATATAAATTACAAAGATTTAATTGGCATCTTTATTTCAGACGTATTAAATACTTTTGGATGACTCGTAACCGTGGGTAACCCGCGGTGGTGTCTGAAGAGATTGTTTTAGAGAGCTGTTATTTTGCGCACGCACCAGCGGCGGGTGGGACTCGTGAGTCATTAATCAAGCAACGCTTAATAGTGTTATTATGCCAAAATACAGATTTATTTAGTTTTAAATGAAACCATTGTAATCCTGAAAGTATCCCCTCTTTTTTCAAAAAGTAACTATAATCTGATTACTACGTTTTTTGACGTAACTGTAACTAATTACAGTTACTGGATTTTTGTATCCTGATTACATAACGCCGTTACATGTATTCCGTTACTCCCCAACCCTGATTGTGGATGAAGCAACTAAGTTCAATTGTCGAAAGGCAATTTTACATATGATGTGTAATAGCGAGGTCATTAGATTGATAGATTGTTTACTACCGGTGATCACAGCTTGACTGAGTGACGTTGTTCAGTTTGTTTCCCGGTGGGAGGGATCAGGTAGCACAGAGGGGAGGGGTGTGTGTGTGGAGGGGCGGGATGAGTTTTTTAAAACTTCCCAACCGTCTCAGGCTTTCTCGACCGATTTTGAACATCGTATACTATAGCTTTAAGAAACCACTTAGCTTTATTATTACATTAAACTGTCAGGTGGTTGGTTTTGACATTGGCTGTCATGAAGCCATTATAACTTTTTAATGACAAGTTCAATTTGCACCACTGTAGTTGAGGTCAAGAAAAATATTAATTACACAGTTATAATGTCCTCATGACAGCCAATGTCAAAACCAACCACACGACAGTTTAACTTAATTTAATTTCAAGTTGTCATGACAAAGACACTGACAGGTTATGATGTTATGGTTTATGTCAAGGTGTCATAACAAAGACATCTCAAACAATGTCATATTTGCATTCAAAATGTCATAGTTGAGCGAATGACACTTAATGACAGTTGTCATAAACATGCATAAACCCTACTTCATATTCATGACACGTGTCACGTCATGGTTATGAAGGTGTCATGACAGTCTTATGCACACCCCTTCAAGTAAGTGTTACCATCTAGGTCCAACCTAATCTTTAATTTTATTTTAATAATAAAAAAAAGTAATTCTAATGAAAGGTAGTGTGTTTACCTCGGACGATTTTGAGCTTGCTTGGTGAGAGCGGTGGTTTGGGCAAGGCATCTTTCTTCTTCTTCGTAGCGACGCCAGTCACGCTGCGGTTCTTCAGGGTTTCCGTGCCCCAGATCATCACCGCCAGGTTTTTGGTGAATTTCGAGTCTCCCTGTGTCCGCTGTAGCTGGTGCCATTTCTCCTCCTCCACCCAAATCCCTCCACCCAAGTGCACCTGCAAGAGAGACGCTCTTCTTCAAATATGCAGCATACACACACTGTCAAAGACAAGATTTTGCTTTCACGTTCTGCCACTTAAGTGCCATGTGGTCTATTCCCCGAAGTGTGTCTGAGACATGGTAGCTTTCCTTTCACAATGAATTAAACAACTCTGTTTATGGAGGATGACATGCAACTTTCGGTGTAATTCAAGCTTGTAAACAGTAGTTTGTGTACCATATTGAACAGTTCTGCTCATAGGTTTACACAAACCTTGCTGATAATGTAGGATGTTCAGCATTTAAAAAATAATCTAGAAAACTAAATCTAAAAATTGTTTTTATTTAGTACTGCTCTAATCAGACATCTATCTATCTATGTCTCTCTCTCTCTCTCTCTCTCTCTCTCTCTCTCTCTCTCTCTCTCTCTCTCTCTCTCTCTCTCTATATATATATATATATAAAATTTTACAGAGATTTCTGTAAAATCCATCGGTATTTTTAAATACAAGTAAATGTTATATATATTCACAAGGGGTTACTAAAACCTACATTTTTTATGTTCCCTGTTATTAAAATAAATAAATCAATTTGACCAATGAATTTCCATGACCTTTCCAAATGTTTGCAAGCTTTGTTTTACTCTATTCAAGAGAAATAATTAGCTGATGAAATATTTTAAAGCAAAGCATAACTAGAAAAATATATATTCAATATAGAATTTTAATGACTTTTTTGACCAGTTTTCCATGACGATAGGAACTCCTGAAGATCCTGGTGTTTCGAGTTATTTAATCTTGCAACAAGGGACTCTACATACTTTCTCCACCCTCTGAGATCCAGGAACCGATCACCACATACGAGAGACGAGTCACACATAAATTCAGTGGCGAGGTGTCCGGGTTCATTAAATGCAGTAATGTGTTTTGACAGATGCCAGACCAGAGTGTTGACTTTCAGGCCACACTGTGGAGACGGCCCAACAAGCCATCAGGTGGATTGATGGGCAGCTGGTGAGTAACAGCTGAGGTAATGCGCCTTCTGCTTTGTCACCCTGAGCAGTCTTCGGGCTCCAATCCAGCGGCTTTTCCCCAATGCAACTAATGTGCTTTAGGCCCTGGTCGAGCACACAAGCTTTTTTAGAGGAGATTTGCTTTTCTACAGCTACCTGTCACTCAGGGCAATTCCTATGGTACAAATAATTAATGCCGGATATGTGTGCGTATGTGTAAGGGCCTAATTTGCTTTTGTTCTTCACGCTTGAACTGCGAACCCTTTCAGCATGTAACACAAATTCCCCCCTGTCATGCAAGGCAGGCGGAGGAACGCAAAATGCGGACCCGATGTCTGCTAACAGGGCTCAAAATCACAGCAAGCGTTCTGGTTAAAAGGCCCTTTGAGACTGACGGGGGAATGGTTGTAGAAGGGATTTCGCTAGTCAATTAGGCAAACCAAACCACTGCAAAACATTAAAAGAAACACTGAATCACACTAACACGAGGAACATCAATGAAATCACTGAATTGTCCTGTTTACACAACAGCTTAAAAGAGTGGCTGGATTACTGTCAGTATAAACAAATGGCTGAAGTCAAGCCCCTTTTCTTTCATGATAGCCTGAAATAACGCCTGTATCCATAAAGTAAATATCACTGGCCGTTATTTAATATACTGTATGAGGTGCAAGTTATATAAATATAGTTAGAAGTAATTTGTTTTTAATGTTTTTGAAAAAAAGTCTCATGCACACCAAGGCTGCATTTAATTGGGCAAAAATACAGTAATTTTGTGAAATATTATTACAATTTTAAAAAACCGTTGTAGTATGTATATTTTAAAATGGAAATTTATTCCTATGAAGGTGAAGCTGAATTTTCAGCATCATTACTTCAGTCTTTAGGGTCACATGATCCTTCAGAAATCATTCTAATATGCTGAAATTATTTTAAATAAAAATATTATGTAAAATTATAAATGTCTTTACTGTCATTTTTGATAAATTTGGATCCTATCTGAATAAAAGCACATTTGAACATTAGAGTCTTATAATATAAATAATAATAAAATAATATGTGGTGACTACTGGGCTGCTTTGCTGATAAATAAAGTGAGCATGGACGTGGATTTTTGGGATGATTGAGAATCAGTTGCAATAGAAAAGACAGTAAAAACATACAGGAGAACATACTTTTCCATCATTGAAGGTGTAGACGGTTCTCGGGGACGGGGAGTGGAGTGGGTGGAGCTAGTGTTGGCTTCCTCTTGACACGTCTCCTGTGGTTCACTGATCGGCTCTACCACCTCTGCTTTGATTGTCTGTGTGCCATTGTCATGCATCGGTTCTGTATGAAGCAAAGCAAACCATTGATCAGCATTCTTCAGTAAAGCACAATTTAACGAGAAAGATGAGTGTAATCCTGAGAAAGTGTTGAAGGCAGACGGTCCCTGCTCTCTAATGACAGTTTTGAATTAAGTCCAGTGTGGCTGCAGTAAGTCCTGGCACCTCTCTTTGGAGCGCTGCCTAAAACATGGCTCTCCCGTGCCTCAAGACAACCGGGTCATTTTAGCTCAGTAAGCTGGCTTGGTGGCTGGCCGCACTAAGCTCTAATGTATCTGTTGAGTTTTAATAGCAGTCAGTGCTCTGCACGTCTGACCCTAAAGAGCCCTGGCCGGTCTAATCTTTAGCCTGCTCCACCAGCTTGCTCCAGACCACAGTCTGTTCCCCCACCAATCTCACACACATACACACACGTAACCCAGCTGGCTGGGACACTGGCCTGAGCGCTCTGGACACTATGTCCTCTTTAAGCAGCCTGTACCGTAGTCTTCATCTGAGTGGCAATGAGTCCCTGCAGCTCAGATATATGTGGAACATCACATCAAAAATGTTAAAGTATTAGGGCTGTCAATTTAACATGCTAATTTAGTACAGTTGATTATAAAGAGATGTGGAAAAACAACAACTGTAAACTTAATGCAGGTCTTACTATCTTTTAATCTGGTTGTTCTGTAAAGCACTTTGGTCAGCCTAGTGGCTGTTGTAAATGTGCTACACAAATAAAGTAAACTTGAACTTAATGGCCAAAGACAGTCTAGCACATTTCAAATACAAATAATTAAAAAATAGTGTTAAATGGGTTGACAATATAACACAATATACTGATTTATAAAGTCACTTTTTTTTGTAATGTCTATTCAATGCTTACATCCACCAGTCGTCTGAATCATCTTCATTTGGGGGGTTTTCTCAGCAAATATTGATGTGTGGATTAATTTGATTAATTAATAACAATTACATGACATAATTAATTACCTGATATGCTGAATATTAATTAAGTACTTGATATGCTAAATAATTATCACATTAATCAAAGGATGAACAATTTAATTGACTGACAGCCCTAAAAATTATACAAGAACATATTTAAAGGGATAGTTCACCCAAAAATGAAAAATCTGCCATCCTCATTTTGTTCAGTTGATGGCACCCTTTGAGTTTCATAGTATTTTTTCCTACTATGGAAGTCAATAGGTGCTGTGATCTGTCTGGTTACCACCATTCTTTTTTTTATATATCTTCTTTTGTGTTCAACAGAAGAAAGGAAGTCATACAGGCTTGGGAAAACTTGAGGGTAAGTAATGACAAAATGTTCATTTTTGGGTAAACTATACCTTTAAATTGCTGTCTGAAGATATTCATTCTTAATTTAATTGGAAACTAAATAGGGCATTTCAGAATGTTTGTAAACAATAGGCAAAAGATACTTCCGGGTGGCAGAATGCGAGCAGCTCCTACTGACTTACTGAAGAGATCCAGCCGGCTACTGTAACAGTTACTTAGTTAAAAACATTGTTGTTGATAAAAGTTGAAACGATGATGAAAACGTGTTGTGTTTTGGGTTATTTTGCTTAGAAAAAAAGAGCTAGAGAGTATTTTGCTAATTATGTGTAGGTCTACTATATTACATATTTAATATATTTTTTACTTATATCATTAAACACAGTTGTTATTATGATAAAAAACGCATTATATTTAATTAATTTTTTATTTTTATTACATTTTTACTGTCGACAGTTGGTTTCCCTTCCAAGCAATTTACTAGCGTTGCCATAGGAACGCTTCAGCTTTTGCCACCCGGAAGAACGTCTGTTACTGTTGTGACGTCATGGTGAATTGTCGTATACTACACTCACAATAGCCTACTAAAAGCTGACTAGCCATTGCTGCTTTTGTCGTAATGAAAAAAAAAAGCTCTACAAAGGTCTTAAAAAAACATGCATTTAAAAGGTAACATTACGTTGTATAGCAAGCACTATAAAACAGATATTTAAGACTTTAAATTGATTGGATGAGCCATGTTTGTAGCCGCTAATAAGAAAATCTATGTTAACACAGTCTGAGTTTTCAATACAGATGTACGACAAGGCTTTAATCAAAAGAATGAATTTCTATGATTCAGAGAACAGTAAAAATTTGATCTGTTGAACAGTTTTGGTGCATATTGTTTAGTTGCATCAGTGGTGTAAACAGGCCTCGAGTTGGTCAAGTCGGCCTATATGTACGATTAATGCAATCTTACCGCTGCCAAGCCTCATGAGCAGGACGTCCTGCAGGCGTCGGTTGAAATCCCGGAGCTCCTTGACTTCGGTCAGCAGACTGCCGTACTCCTTCAGCTTTTTGGCCTGCTGCAGCAGCTGCCTGCGTGTGCGCTCCAGTTCCTGCTGCAGACGTCTCATTTCTTCCTCCTGCTGCCTGTAGCTGTGCACCAGCTCCTCGTACAGGACACGGGGCACCACGGCCTCGTCCTGCTCTTCCTCTTCCTCTGTGGTGAGTCTGTCCAGCTCCTCTCCCTCCGTGTACGAGTTGACTGCGTTCCTCTCCAGCCGCGCCACCACCGCAGCCAGGCTCTTTGAGGAGTTGGAACTGGCCCGCTGCTGTTCCTGTGACTGGACCTGCATCACAAGATTGAGCATCTTGACCAGTGCAAATAGTTGTATATGTATAATTTACTTGCTTTTGGGTATCTACCTACCTTCCTTAAGTTCCAACCCCAAACACCTAATAAGGACCTTCCGGTTCACAAAATAAAGTAAGGTGTGCTAAGGGGTGGTCAAACTTCGAAAGAGGTCATGTCATTATTGTACCTTAGCAACCGCCTAGCAACACCCTAGCAACCAACCAGAAAACCCTAGCAATGCCCTAGCAACCACCCAGAACACCCTAGCAACCATGCAGAACACCCTAGCAACCACGCAGAACACCATAGCAACTGCCTAGCAATGCCCTAGCAACCACCCAGAATACCCTAGCAACTGCATAGCAACCCACTAGAAACATCCTAGCAACCGAGTGGCGAGTTTTGCCACTGCAAGCACCACTCACTTTTTCTTCAGGAAATGTACATCATATTTATTACAATATCAGACATCCCACCTCTCCAGAAGGTCCGGGAGTAAGGAGTAAGCACCTGGTATTAAAGGATTAGTTCACTTTAAAAAAACTTTTTGCTGATAATTTACTCACCCCCATGTCATCCAAGATGTCCATGTCTTTCTTTCTTCAGTCGAAAAGAAATTAAGGTTTTTGATGAAAACATTCCAGGATTTTTCTCCTTATAATGGACACCAAACGGTTCAAGGTCCAAATGACAGTTTCAGTGCAGCTTCAAAGGTCTTTAAACGATACCAGACGATGAATAAGGGTCTTATCTAGCGAAACGATCTGTCATTTTAAAAATAAATAAAAAAGTTAAAGTTTTATTAGCACAAATGCTCGCCTTGCTCTGTTCTGTGATGCACGTCACGATCGCTCCTGATCTCCTGTTCGAACTCGTTCATCAAAATGAACGAATCTTTTTTCCGAGTCATTTCGTTCATTCATTCGTTGAATGAACGAAATGACTCGAAAAAAGATTCGTTCATTTTGATATTGGATGAAATCCTGGAATGTTTTCATCAAAAACCTTAATTTATTTTCGACTGAAGAAAGAAAGACATGGACATATTGGATGACATGGGAGTGAGTAAATTATCAGCAACAGTTTTGTCTAATCCTTTAAAGGGTTACTCCACTTTTTTTTGGAAAATATTTTACAACTCCCCCATGGTTAAACAGTTTTACCGTTTTCGAATCCATTCAGCCAATTGTCTGATATTTAGAATAATATCAGTAAGCAGAAAAGTTTCTGGTCTAATCGACTCCCATAGTATATATTTACATTTACATATATTTTCCTACTATGGAAGTCAATGAGACCAGAAACTGTCTGGTTACTGATATTCTTCTAAATATCAGAAAATCGGCTGAATGGATTCGAAAACGGTAAAACTCAACTGTTTAACTCTGGGGGAGTTGTAAAATGAGCCTATTTCCAAAAAAAGTGGAGTATCCCTTTAAGATGCATTTTCGGTGAACTGATCACAAGTGGTCAGCCAAGATGCATTACACATGGCATCATCACACATTTCAAATGATACTTCTGTGACCAGCACTTGACTATTTCAGATTTTGTGGAGACTCTCTGCTCTTTTTTCGTCACACTCAACTAGGCCTACATCACTTTCACTTTTGGTGCAAGAATACTATTGAATGAATTAACAAACCAGTGTTAAGCAGCTTATGCAAATGAATATAATAGCAGCCTATAATATATATTTTTAATAATATAGGTGGAGTGTGGGGGGGATGTCTGCTATAGATTTATTATTTTCATTTTTGATGATTTGAAGTTTGCATTTTTTTTGGATGAAATGCTGAGGTCAAACTTTGATGTTTAGTACACAAAATCCTACTCATATTCTTTCATTCACATGGTTATGAATAGAAGAACACCATGTCTAGCGTGACTTCCCTTTTAAAGCATGGCTGGAAGAGCAACTGCATCAATACACAAAAATGACAACTTTTTAATTCTAAAACTATCACTAATTGGCCAAAACATCAATTAAAAAATAAATAATCTCATGATTTAATATTTAAACTGGTTAAACTGTTAAAGCTAAACTGGCTCAATGGCTAAACTGTGAAATGAAAACTACACACAAACTCGGATTATATTCAACACCAAGATTGAAGTAATTAAGTTATGAACTGCAAGAGCACACAAAACTGGGTCGTAAACTTAATTGCACAATTAAAAAGTCAGGCCACTAAAAATACACAACAACCCCACTGAAGAAAGAAATGGCCTTTCTTGTCTCTTGATAAAACTGCAAGATTAAACAAAACTGGCTTGAAACTTTTGAAACGTCAGGACAAATTCCATAAGCGTCAAAACATGTTCTAATATGTTTTTCTTGTTTTGCTTGCGCATAAATCACACTCTTAAAAACAGCAGAAAATCCCTGTTGAGTCATTCCCAATCTGTCCACATGTTCCCCATCTACAAATCCAGACCAGTAACCGAAAGCTTGCAAAAGTCTCAAAATCTTCAAAATGGGTAGACCAACCTTTTTATGTCTTAGGGGCATTCTCTCCTCACCAAAGTGATTCTCCACTGTGTTCCTGTTCGACATCTTGGGTATTTTCATCTTCTTTTGCATAATACTGTGCTCAAATTCCTCAATGCTTTCTGAAAAAGAGGAGGGGAAATGCATCAGAGGCGCAAATAATATTTCGTCTGTAATCTAAAATGATGATATGGTTAAAACAAGGACACATCAGCAAGAGAAACATTTTACGAGTTTGGTGGAGAAGTTTCCCAGTAACCTTGTAATGACACAGATGACTAGCTATTGTTGCAATAAACTATTAATGGAGCGTTTAACATTGCAAAGCGACGTTGACTGCAGCATCAATATGATTTTGACAGGCGGGGTCGTCACAGTTGTCGGCGTATGATGCAGTGTCAAGAAACCAAGGCCGCTTGGAGAAGACGGACCATATAAATATGCATACTTAGCCCCTTATCATGCCAAGTGGAGAATCATCGGCATAAGATCTCGATTGTTAATAACTACACATTAAAAGTTTTACATTGGCCAGGTATGGCACATGAGCCTCAAGGTCGGCCACAACAGATTGCAGACTGATTTAAAAGCTGTGCTGGACGCCAGACTTCTGTCCCTAACGAGATCAGGGTTGTAAGAGCAGGTTAAGCCACACATGTAGATTAGTAATGTATCTAACTAGTCCTGATTGAAGAGTGGCAGGAGTGAAAGTGGCTGGGGGATTTCACTGTCTGCTTGAGCTCAAGTAGGAAGTGTCACATGATAACAGATCTGCCAGCAACACTGATTAAAACCCCACATAATATGATGACACATTTTAATTTAACAGTATAACATGCTGGCATAAGGTTTCAAGCAAACTGAATGGCGTAAAACTAAAACACTACATAAAATAATAACCCTTACCTGGCTAGCTAATGTGATGACAGTAACCTAGCAGCTTGAGCTAAACACAACAAAACGTAGAAATACAGAACTTTCTGGTTATCGTATCTGCTTTTCCTTATCTTTATCAGTTCAGATAGATTGTTAGTGTTGTGATGATGATGATTTCATTCGCTGTTAAGCTCTTATGCGCCGGAGATAAATTAAAGAAGCGTTAGCAGCAAGCTAACAATCGCTTAGCATCCTGAGCCTCTTTCTCTGCCTTTGAAACCCTTTTATCTTTCGTTTCTACTTTCATGAACTTATTCAGACATTTTCGACGCGGCTTTCTCTTAGTTAATATTTAGATGGTCGTGCTTGTCAAACACAGACACGACTACATCTCTCTATTACACAAACGCCGCAATCACGATGAGCTAAAAACATCAGAATCATCAGGAAGACATCAAACCTATGACATCTTCTCCGTCTATATCCATTCATCACATCAAAACACTCAGGTTACAGCATTAGTGTTCTCTCAACAACACAATACATGCGTGTTAAAGCATGTTCATGCAACTCATGTAAAATTAAAATTATGATTTGTATGATAACTTTTCATCATACGCCATAAATATATTATAAAGCTAAACAGATAAGAGGTTCATGCACATACAAATATGACTCATATCAAAGTTGCAAGACATTTCAAGCATTTTCGTAATGCGTGTCACTGTTATGTATGAATATTATGATTATAGTTAAAAGGAAGAGAAGAACAGAACTCACCTGCCAGGGCTAGGATGTGTGCTTTGGCAGGATGGCCTGCGCCTCTCAGCACCACATACACCTTCTGATCATCAAAATCTCTTTTGTGCACAGGCTGGAAATCTTTCACGTCTGACACAGGTAACGCGTAGCACATGTCGTCCTCCAAGAAACGCACGAAAGCGTACATTATTTTTGCTCTTTGGTCCCTGTTCTTTGGGATAGGGCTTGACAGTTTCCCTCAAAAAATATTTTAAAAAACATATATAAACACAAAGAGGGGGGAGACAGTGGGGAGGCCTCTGCGATCGACTGCTTTGGTCTGGCTGGTGCGCATCAGTTGAGGAAATGCAGAGCCTGGCCGCTACAGACTGTACTAATCAAAACAGATGTGATGAGAGGTTTATTATGGGGTTCAAAGTGTCGTTTGCTCTTAATTATAAAAAATTTACAAAAAAGAATATACATAAAAAATACATACAATTTTACCATTAATAGATCTTTATAAAATAAGTTGTTTTTATTACTTTTAATAATAATCATTACAGTGATATTATATTATAAAACAAGATAGTAAATGATTATTAATAAAATATTTCAGTTTTACAAAATATTTTAACTCCAGATGGAGTTTTGTAGTTAATACAATACAAATGTATAAGAGTGTTCAGTTGTTGTTATAAAAGCATGTTAAATATTGAATTTATGACTGTTGGCAAACAGGTTTCCAATATAAAGTTGTTGTTTTTTCATTTAGAGTCACTTTACAGACACATTCATTAATTGGTCATTTATTAAAGACTCTGTTTACACCTGGTAATAAGATGCGATTTGGTTGCTCGTATCACAAGTAGATGAGGGAGACGCATTCCCGTTTACACCTGGTGTTTAAATCCATCTCTTTTTACCACTTCTGTCCTGATTTCTTCAAGAGGAGGGTCTATGGGTGGGTAAATGTGTGGGCTTTTTCAGATCTTTGGATCTATTGGATGAAATAAGCTCACACAATTTACATATGAACAGAAAAAAACAACAACAGAAAAACACACGGAGAGTAGCAGTTTCATTTCTGACCACGCCAAATGCTGAGAGTGTGTGTTAGAAATCAGCAATGCTGAGAGAACATTAAGCTTGGTACGTTTTTCGTTTTCAAACTAAACTTGGGTCTCCAGCTGACAAAGTTTGAATCCTGTCTGGCTACCCTGCTGAAAAAAACAATAGAAATGCTAATGCTAATGCTAATGGTTTTAATGGTTATAAAAGGGAACTGCATTGGTTTTAATGGAAACTGTAATGGTCCTAAGGGGTCTCTGTTGGTAATTTGCTTTCTTCTATTGGTGTTATGTTTTGTCTGTCTGTATTGGTTTTAATGGAAATTGTACTGGTCCTAGTGGGTCTCTATTGGTAATTTGCTTTCTTCTATTGGTGGCATGTTTTTTTCTATTGGATACTATTAAGGACCAATAGAACACTTTTGCAACTTATAGGTTACAAGTATCTACTGGACACCAGTATGAACCATTAAGACTCCAATAAATGTGGTGTTTTCTTTGGTTTGATGATAATGATTTAATATTCACATACACATAAATAATAGGCTAGATGCAGATTCCTTTTTTTTTTTTTTTTTTTTACAATTATTGCAACAGCAAAATAGATTTAAAAATGACATAAACTAACTAATTGCAATGGAAACCATTAAATATGTACAAATCATGACCAATACATATCTGTTAGAGAAAACCATTACAAATCAGAACCAATAGAAGCTGTAATGGAAACCATTAAATATGTGCAGAACCAATACAAACTGTATTGGAAACCATTAAAAATACAAATCATGACCAATACAAATTTGTAATGGAAACCTATACAAACCAATAAATCCAAATGGAATGTGTCCCAAAACACACTACGTAATGGACACCACTTTGTAATGGTTTTAATGGTTAACAGCTGATGGGTTGTAATGGTTTTGTAGTGGAAACCATTAGCATTTCTGTAATGGTTTCTATTGTTTTTTTCAGCAGGGTAGAGCTCTTCCCATAATGTTTACACATTAAATCAGTAGGCTGAGAGTAGGTGGTCTTTTGTGGCTGTTTGAATGCATTCGACCACATGAGCGTTTACACTACACATCTGGTCGAATGTGTTTTCGACTACCTCTGGAAGCTCAAAACGTTTTAGATCCCGTTTACACCTGCATTTAGTGTCGTCCACTTGTCCAAAACACATCTTTATACCAGGTGTAAACAGGGCCAAAGTTTAGTGCTTCCAGTTACCCATCATGCTTTGCGGCCGGGTCAGTTCTGAACAGGTTTGGATTAAACTGCAGAAAGAATTATGACTTCTAGAATTATGCTAAATGGGTTTGCAAATATATTATTTGTCAAGAAAGGTCCAGAATTGTGTGAAATAATACGTTAAAATACCGCTTATAGGAGGGGCACACAATCCTGTTCCTGGAGATCTATTTCCTGCAAAGTCCACCTCTAAACCGGATCAAACACACCTGAACCAGCTAATCCAGATCTTCAGGAGCAGGTGTGTTGAGCTGGAACTGAACCCTGGCCTGCAGGTACAGTAGGTAGATCTTCAGGAACAGGATTGGGCACCCCTGGCTTATAGCAATAGCTATAAAAATCTCTCTCTCTCTCTGAGAAATTGTTGTTGGATATTATTAGATACTAAATTGCCACTTGCTTTTGAAAGCATATTTCAAAACTTTCCAAGAAATTTGATGCAGTCCAGCAGCCCCAACATGGAGAGACAGTAAGATGAATGCACCATTGTTGCATTCTTTTGAATTGAACTGGAGATTCATCACAATGTTTTGTATGTGGTCTATTATGTGGAACATAAACTCGAGTGTAAGGATCACAAGTCAAGGATGAAAAAGCCCATGCCTGCCTGCTAGCACACTGTGGTTTTCCATCGCTATAGGTATCCACAGCTGCTTCTCCGTTAATGCGTTTTCAATATCTCTCATATCCCTGTTATACGGTATAAGAAAAATCTTTCAGGCAGCCAATCATTACCATAATCGATTCATTCACCTATTACTTTTGTTCTGCACCAATAGTCTCAGCTGAATGCTGTGAGGGAAGAGGTTTTCTTCAGGATCACTGCCGATTCTGACTGTATCAGTGTTTCTGCCAGCATGCTGTTTTGCTATCCCTGCCATTCTCTTTTCCTTGTTTCTCTCCAAATGACAAAGGCTGTCTGACAGAGAAGAAACATTTTGTTATTGTAAAACAGGCAGGTTGTTATACAAAAGGACGGATTTCTTCACTTGTACTTTAATAACGAGAAAGGCACAGTCAATAAATGGCACTAACAATTCGTTCTGCTTCGCCTGCCGTAATTGAAAAGTAAGTGATGCAGAACTTTGGATGCTTTGCCCTTTCTTCTTTTTTCTCCCCATTTATTTCCTTTCATTTTATGTCACTGTTTGAGTCAGATCTGCCATCAAGTCCTGAGCTTAAAGTGCAGAGAAGTTGTTTGCTCCAGGGATAAGACGTGGGCTTCCGGACCGCAGGATCCATAGGGGCCAACAGACAGAATGTACTTTCTGTCCGTCTATTCTGCTAAACGCCAAATCTGCAAAATGACAGTGATTGTGTCATGACCTATGTGGACAGTAAAAAGAACATCTCAGTCTCAGTGAGTGAATGGCTGAAGACCTCTGGGTGGACTGGGGCCCTTGGTGTTGCTGGGCAGAGCGGTGTAACTGATGCACTGTGAGTGGACTTTGCAGAGACGGGGCTCAGCGCGCTGCGAAAGGATTATTCTTAATCTAATCTGCTCCTCAATGGTTGGCTTGCCCTCGCTCCAATAAGACTACCCAGATCCCCTGGCTGATGCGTTCAAGTGGCTCCAGTTCAGGACAGAATGTATCAAATGTGAATTTTGCTGAATTCCAAACTGTTGTGAGCAACTTTCCAGCAAACCGGTCTGGAATGCTGTCATCATTTACTCACTCCCATGTCCTTTTAAACCGGTATGACTTTCTTTCTTCTACAAAATACAAAACAATTCTCAAAATTCTCAAAATGTTTCAGTTTTTGTCCATACAGCAAAAGTCAATGGAGTCTAAACCAACACTGCTCCACTTTGACTTCTTTTGTATTTTGTAGAAGACATAAGGTCATATAGTTTTCTTAGGACATGAGTAAATGATGACAGAATTTACATTTTTGGGTGAACTATCCCTTTAACACGAATGCTTGTTATGTATTTTTTGTATAAAAAAAAAAGAAAGAAAAGAAAAAGGGTTCATTGCCCAAAAGGTCACTTTTTCAAAACTCTTCAACACCATTGGCAAACTAAGCTAAAAAAAATACTTTACTTTCATAACACTAGCAAAGGTTCTCACCCAACAAACACACTTCGACATTCATACACCCAATAACCTAATTCTAATTTTAATAACCTAATTCCTTTACAAAACAATAATGCCAGCTCTCTGTTGTTTAGAATTCACTGCTATTATGGTTATTAATAATAAGAGGTTATATTATGTGAGTATAGGAGACCATAAGTCTAAGTGGACACCCATGACATGCGGAATCCCTCAAGGCTCAATTCTTCAATTCAACTCCCTGTGCCAATTCATTGATGAAGTAAACAGTTGAATGTGCCAAAACTTTCTTCAGTTAAACAAAGACAAAACTGAAGTCATTGAGTTTACAAACAAAGATGAAGTTCTCAAGGTGGATGCATACCTTCACTCTAGGGGTCAACAACTAAAAATCAAGTCAGGAATTTTGGTGTGACTCTAGAGTCAGACCTTAGTTTGTCAAAGCAATAACTAAATCAGCATACTATCATCCCAAAAATATTGCAAGAATTTGATGCTTTGTTTCCAGTCAAGACTTAGAGAAACTTGTGCATGCTTTCATCACCAGCAGGGTGGATTATTGTAATGGACTCCTCACTGGCCTTCCCAAAAAGACATAAGACAGTTGCAGCTCATACAGAACGCTGCTGCCAGGATTCTGAGCAGAACCAGAAATATGAACATATCACACCAGGCCTCAGGTCTTTACACTGGCTCCCAGTTACATTTAGGATTGATTTTAAAGTATTATTACTGGTATATAAATCAATCAATGGCCTAGGACCTCAATAAATTACAGATATGCTCACTGAATATAAACCCAACAGATCACTCAGATCATTAGGATCACATCAGCTAGAAATACCAAGGGTTCACTCTAAGCATGGTGAGTCTGCTTTTAGCTACTATGCTGGAACCAGCTTCCAGAAGAGATCAGATGTGCTCCTACAGTAGTCACATTCAAATCCAGACTCAAAACATCTGTTTAGCTGTGCATTTACTGAATGAGCACTGTGCCGCTGTTTTAATTATTCTAATTTCTTTTGATTATTTTATTTTTTTCTATGTAAAACACTCTGAATTACTGTTGTGTATGAAATGTGCTATATAAATAAACTTGCCTTGCCTTGCCTCTTTTGTATCGATGGTAATGAAATTGAAAGAATGTTGCAGGCTACTTACGAATGACGAAGTAGTACTGAATGTCCCAAAGCTTGCCTACTCTTCTGCTACACATTCAAAAGTATGTACTTTTTCTTTACAAAACAGTACATGTGTCTTGTCAGTGTCTTTGTCATGACAAAGACACTGACAGGTTATGATGTTTGGTTTACGTCAGGTGTCATAACAAAGACATCTCAAACAATGTCATATTTGCATTCAAAATGTCATTATTGAGCGAATGACACTTAATGACAGTTGTCATAAACATGCATAAACCCTACTTCATATTCATAACATGTGTCATGTCAGTCTAATGCACACCCCTTCAAGTAAAGTGTTACCCAAAAAATATATCAATGTGACTAATAATGATTATTTGTAGTGGAATGCAACACTTCCTGCTCCTGTTCTGTTCATGAAAAAAATAACACATACCAGAGGGAAACTAAAGGTAAATATGTCCAATACACAGCAGCTGACGGGAGACAGTCATGTCATTATGAATTTTAGAACACGATCAAAAAACTCTCACGTAAAACTCATGAAAACAGATCAATTAACACCGCGGCTTTGTCCGGCGCTCTCTCACACGCAGTTATCAAACAATGAGTACTTGAACTAAGCGTCTGCTCCCCCTCCACCTCTAAACACACACTTAGACTGGTGATGGCGCCTCATAAACTGTTTGGCAGTGTCGACATTATCAGCGGCTCAGAGTCAGACATCATGTCCCTCCAATTAGAGCTTCACAGCTCCCCTCATTCATCTTTATTGGTGAAACATTAGCCACCATTAAATAAAAGACATGGGATAATCTCCATAATGATGTGGATGATGAAGCCCAGTGTCGGAGAGGGAGGTAGGAGCTCTGTGACTAGAATAGGAAAGAGGGTGGGTGTCGGGCGAGATGATAGCGGTGGGCCTGTTTTGGGTCAGTGCCCGGGAGAGGAGGAGGATGGTGATGAAGGTGAGGAGGGATGGACATGAGGAGCTGTGACAGCAGCATTAGCTGGGAACACATTAGCCATTACCACGCAGCCAATCAAAACAGCACACCTGTGCCAATCGGGGAGACGGACAGACGCTAGCCCAGGTGCGCGTGTGTACACGAGCGTCAGTGCTGGCTGGCTAAGTATAGAACCAGACGGTGCGCTCCAAACCTGCCGTTTTTGCCAGAATCTGTGAAGCACAGAGGGGGACAGCAGGGAACGTTTAGAGAACATTAGAAATATGGTTTAAAATAAAGGCTCCAGCACGTTCGGGGGAAAAGACGCCGCGCGCCGGGTCTGGAAAAAGTTGGCGATGTCATCTTCTATTGACCAACAACTTAAAAGGCAATGATCTCTTGTTTAATTGAACTGCCCTTAATTACGTTACTTTATTTTGTCCTTTAATTAGTGCCTCATGAATAATTGATTAGCCGTGAAGTCATCAGTCGGGCAATACAAAAAGTGATAGCGCGTGAAATGAACAGTAGCCCCGAAACAGAGCTCCGCTCGGCTCTGTTAGTCACTGATGCCGGCTGCCCTGAGACAGACTTCAAAACTGACAGCCCGAGCAGACGCAAACTATATTGTATAACCGGTCTTCAATCCCGTCATCAAATATTTACAGGGGTATCATTGCCAGCACGGTGTCCCGCTGTGCATTCTCCGAGTGGCGGCAGGGGGGACATTGATCTTCCTTTTAAAGAACAAACGAGAGCTTCAGAGATGTTTCTTATGCTTCGGGCCTGTTCGGTGCGCTTCATCTATATTTCTCTGGGGCGTACACTATTGATCCGGTCAGGTCAAGAATCTGCATCACCTCCCAAACCTACAAATATGATCTCTGGACCGCATTAATATGAAAGACTAGACTGCGCTTTTCTCCTTCGCCCTGGATAATTTCAGACTCGCACTGCATGGACACTTCATTTGTCCTCATTCTGCGCAGACAATAAACTGTGAATATTTGATTGCTTGGAAGTGATTACGCATTACTGGATCCATCTGGTTGATAAAGACATGTCAGAAAGAAATCATAAAGGGTTCACTAGCATAGATGACCATGTATAATCATGCTTTTGTCATAGATTTGTATAGATATAGACTGTCAGGTTGGAGTCTGAGGGCTAAAACTGGTAGCAAAATGAAGCATTTAATATTTATACAGAGCAAAATTATATAAATGTGATTACCATAACAGTTAAAACATTGCACATAATTTGTTTTGAGTAAATTTCAGAGGTATACAATTAAGTAAAATCTACTTAACCTAGCAAAATAATGTTGTTTAAAGTGAGTCACTAAAGTGATGTAAAGTATTACATCCAAATCAACACTTCACACCACAATTAACATTTAAATAAGCATGTAAATGTTGAAATAATACATTTAGATTTTATAACACACCTTAAAGACCCCAATAATATGATTTGAATTCATAATGTTTGTTGATAAAAAAATATATGACCTAATAAAAATATATATATATATATATTTACGAATATGCGGACCCACACCTCAATCGATCGTATTTTCTTCCCACATAAATCATTCTGCATAGAAAATGTTGTAAAACATGTTACCTAACTTGACAACAGTATCAACATAAGCAGAAGCGCAAATAACACTGGCAAACTATGGAAAAATGCAACCTTATTAATTATGCATGACCCAGCATAATAAGTATGCTGGGAACACCTGCATTACAAAGTTAAGGAGATTTTACTTTCCAGAATTTAAATTGAATTTGAATTAAGATATTACTGGATGCATAATTGTAATTCAGATTTGGATATAAAAACGTTAATTTTAATATGAATTGAAATAAAATAAATGTATATAAATGTCATTTTTTAGTTAAAAAAAAATTGTCAAGACAAACTTTAAACTTTGTCTTGTTGGAAAGTTTTTGATAGTGATGGATAGATAGAACGATAGATAGAAAGACAGAAATGAATGACAGACAGATAGAACGATATAGATAGAATGATAGATACAGTAGATTGATACGAACGACATACAGACAGATAGATAGATAGACAGAAACAAAGAATACTGACAGACAGACAGATAGAGCGAGAGAAACGAACAATGGACAGACAGACAGACAGACAGACAGACCGACAGATAGAACAATATATAGATAGATGGATATGAACAGCAGACAGACGGATAGATAGATAGATCAGAATTAATGTCATATTGCTCTGTCATGCTGCTGACTTAAATTTTGCTGATTTGCTATTAGATAAGACATCTGATAACAAGAAGGCCCCACACACTCACAGTGTGACATCACACTTCAGGAGCAATTCTTGTCATCCTGGTTCTCATCCTCTCTTAAGCAGTCTCAGCTCTTCAGCCCTAATGGGAAGTGACATAATGTTTACGTAGAGTAGCTAATTTCTTGTCCAGATTTACTAGGTGTGCTAATATGACAGCGGTAAAATGAAGGCCTACAGTTGGCCATCATGCGCTAACGTTCGAGTGTGTGTGGGTGGATCCGATAACAGGGCAGCGGCAGGTGGAGCGTGAGAGCGAACCGCTCTTTGTTGAGCCGACACAAACATAAACACACACCAACGCATGCCACCATTTCACCAGGAAAAGAATTAATGAAGTGACCCTGCAAACGGGGCCTGGCGGTAACCAGGTAACCGCATCAAGTCTTTGCTCCAGCTAGCAGCGGAAACCAATAGAAGAAATCAGCAGAGAACAAGCGGGGGCAGTTCAGCGCGAGTGGCGATAAAGTCTCTCAGAATAATCCATGTTTCTTTCTCTCAATCACTGTTTCTTTGTCCCTTTCTGCTGTGTAGCTTCCTCATCTGAACCCAACCTCTATTATTCACTCGCTAGCAGCAAACCAGTGGCCACTGTTTTAAAAGTCAATGTCAATTGTCATTTGCAATATATTTTACTTCCACAATTTGATTAGTTCTGAATGAAACACAATATTCAATGATAGAATACGTAAACAAAGTTTGGGGTCGCTAAGATTTTTAGTTCTGAATGAAACACAATATTCAATGATAAAATATGTAAACAAAGTTTAGGGTGGCCAAGTGTTTTTGAAAGAAGTCTCTTATGCTCACCAAGGTTGCTCCATTTATTGGATCATTAATACAATAAAACAGTAATTTTGTGAAATATTATTATAATTGAAAAGAATGGTTTTCTATTTGTAATTCATTTCTGTGATGGCAAAGATTGGCACTATCTACTATCTATCCACTACCTTTTACCCAGTATGCATTGTAGCTGGGGTCAAATCAGATGGGCTATGTCCGAATTCGCCGCCCTATACCCCTAAATAGGGCACTATTTGAGGGGACAGCCATTTGTAGTGGTGTCCGAAACCATAGTGGACGTTATTGAGTGCACTCATTCAATCCCACAATGCACACAGTGAACAATATCAGTGGAGTAATGTAGGGAATAGTGAATGGGTATAGGGGGTGATTTCTAACATGACTTTCTAGGACTATAAGAGTTTAGGGGGTATTCCTAGTTGGTTAGGTTTATGTTTCCCTGTTGAATAAATTATTTTTAGTCTTCTTCAAATAAAGCAGTCAGTTTTATTTCCACATGAACATGTCTATTGAAGAACTCAGTGGCACACACCTGAATGCTTGGTTTTAATGAAGTGAAGATCAATGTTCATTGGACAAAAGGCTCTAAACGTGTTATTCTTGGTCCCAGCTGCATGCGGTGCTTCACTGGGAATCTATAAGGGCATCACACTATTTGCAATGGAAACAATAACTGATAATTTGTTAGTTCCAGGGCTTTCTATTAATATATGTACATCTCACATGGAACCATGCCTTCTGAATAAGACGATTTGAGTTCTCAAATGGGCAGGAATTTGCAACAATGACTGACATTGTTGTGAAATGTAAGAGCGAAATCAATGTTGTCTGATGATTCAACTTTGCAATCTGTTTATTTTAGCTTACACAATCCTTTCTTTTTCAAATACGCCACAAACAGTTCTGAGCTTGGTTCATTATGTTTATTAAGTATTTTCACTAGTAGTTTGTGAAGCAGCTTTCTCTATCTACAACCAAACATCAGCACACTTTTGTCATTGACGAGTGATTACCTGCTCTTGAAAAGCACCAGCCGCAACCGCAGGAAATAACAAAAGGTCGTACGACCTAAAATCTCACTCTTTTTTCCCCCCCTTATGGATTTGCTGCACTTGGCAACGACAGTGGCCCTGGTGACAAGGAAACGGTCCTCGCTGTCTAGTCTGCTAAAACACTATTTACATTTCCCCACACATCTTCCCTTTTCTCATGCACACAAACACACAAATGGCAAGCCGTGAAAAGAGAAAGACAAGTTAATAGCAAACAGCACACTGCATTTTTCATTTAGTATCTTTAACGTGTTGTTTTGTTTTTCACACGGTGAACAGAAAAACCCATGGCTGATTATGTGAAGAAGGCGTGAAATTGTGATATTTGCATGGCTGGGGATATTAACTAGAGGCATTAGTTGTTGAAAAGCTTCAAGGCTGGGCTCCAGACATGTTTTTAAATAATGGTTTAATGATGCATATTTTACAAATATTTTTCAAGCCAGACTACCGGCGCACCCTGTCTCTCTCTCTTTCTCTCTCTCCTCCAGACTACATTAACGCTCTTATTCTTTCTTCATTAACAGGCTCACAGCCCTTTCGCTATGCTCCTTTGTGTGCATTTGGAAAAAATCAACTGGAAAATAGACAGCATGAGGCAGCCGAACAGACGTTTTTAGTTTCTCTATTTCTGTGCGGACTCTACTAACCGCTGTTCATTATTTTGATTAATTGTATTCGTTTTTAACCACCTTCATCACTCAGTTGCTGATTGGGATGTTAAGAAGAAATATCCAGAAAGAAGTTTAAATGGGTCATGATCATTCCCCAATCGCACTTGCTGTATTTTGCGCTACATCTTCTCCTCTCTTTCTCTAAGCCAGGCCTGGTCCCTCTGCTCCATTAAAGGCAGATCTCACTGGTGCAGGTATTGGCCGCTGTGAGGTGCAGCTGTCCAAGTTGCCGCTTTGGCCCGGAGTTGCTGTGTCCAGACACAAAAGCACAAACATCAGGGTGTCTGGCCACACGGCCCCAGTCCAGAGACCATCAGGCTCAGGCCTGTTTTACTGCTGGACGCCATACAGACACCATCATAGAAATGGCCAAGAAAACACTCAGGGACACATTTGCTCGGGCAGAGCAGTGGAACTGGCTGAGAATGTGTTTTAGACATTTATATCAGAGGGCTAGTCACTCAAAAGAGGAGATTCATTGAATATGTGACATTACAGTCTGGTCTCATTGTTAATACGTAGGTGTTAATACGTAACATTTACTGAAAATAAAAATGATGACGTGTTGTAGCCGCAGTCCTCTCCGGCGGTATATAATAGTTTTGTATGAAGCACAGAGGTGAATTTAAAGGGTACCTATTATGGCATTTAAAATGTTCCTAATATTGCTCTGGGAGTCCCCAACAAGTTTTACATGCATACAATTAGACGGTGGGCCGAGGGTCCGTATCTGCTTTACTTTTCGAAATGGATGATCCCCATGGAGGGATAACCTGGATTTGTAAAGTTGGGACGGTTGTTTTATTCTTAACGATATGAAAACTGTTGCCACTCCCATTTATTGCACATTTTCCCCCGAAATCATAATACACGAACCGTAAATATGCAGGCAAACGCGGTTGCCTACTATATGAGTGGAGCCAATAGCGTGGCAAGATACTGACAAAGGATTATTATTAACCAATCAGATGTAGCTTCTTTAGAACAGCTGTTCCGCGGATGATCAACTATCAGACACAACAACGAGCAGCGTCTCCGGCATCCCATTGACCATCGCCAAGGACATTTTTGTGTTATTGTAAGTATTCATTAAATGTAATATATGATATCTATAAAATGTTTGTTTTGTACACTTTGTTCAAACGTATGGAAGCGTCTCGTTAGTGTCGTTTAACTAGCAGTAGCGGCGATATTGCCCATATTCCGCATATCAAGCGCAAGCATAAAGCTTAACGTTACCACAAAGAACCGGCAAAAGTAATGTTTATCCAGCATTATACATTTTAATTGTTTATAAATAAACTAGTGTTTCCTGGCTGCAAAGATACAGTTGGCGCTGTTGACGCCATCTTCGCATAATGGTGATCAGCAACCAAATATTGATAATGTGGAAGTTACTGCCTTTTGCCTTGGCATGACTTCTCACTTTTTGCTGAAAATACAAAGGCAGAGTACAGTAACTTTAAAATAGTGGTCAAAAATTAAGTTTAAGCTCAAGATTTTTATATGTAGATAATTTTAATTACTTAAACATCTAATTGCCAGATTTCCAGTGTCCTACCTATAATTAATTTGGCGGGACAACTAAAAATCTTTAAAGTAATTTTTCTCAGTTCCACACTCTATCGAGTTAAGGTCTTTTGCCTTTGTAGGACAGTATTGACAAGCACTCAAACTACTCCAATTTGTTCTTTTAGGAGTTTAAATTATTAATCTAATAATTAAAACATAATTATTAATGTTGTCCTGCTCAGACTTGTGCAAGGTTTAAGTTACATCAAACTTCTCTATTTTAGGTATTTAAATGTTTATTTTGTCCTCAAGTTTACTATTGGACCATGTTTAATTAAACCTGGTGGGCTGCATCAGACTGCTCCATTTTGTTTGTATTTATCTTTGTCTTAGATTAAGCATCGGTATCGGCCGATCACCATGACAAGAAATCGGCAATCGGTATCAGCTGCAAAAATCCTGATCGGAGCATCCCTAGCATCTACCCTTAACACAATTTGTTTTTTTACACAAGCAGTGCACAAGTTCCAGTATGGCCTCTGGAGCTGGCAGAAGTGTTGTCCAGTCCACTCCGTAGAAATCTCCTACCATCTTCCAGCCATGATTTACAGGAGGAGGAATGTCCTGCACCGGTGTACTGCAGCCTGATAGCTGCCTACTTAGAAGTGTAGCGATCACGGGCGTAAGGCCTCAGAGCCTGGGTTATTACTGGAGTTGCCTCTCCATTCTCTGCCTCTACCACTTAGGTTCTGCACCCTTCCCCACATCACGGATTAAAAAGAAATGGTTTGTAACTTTCATGTATAGGTTCCACCTGTTCCCTTAACATGGGTAATGGGTAGACCAGTTTGACAGCGTTCAGGTGTCCGGCCTTGTTGATGTTAAAGATGCCATAATTGGAAGGGTAATTTTTTGCAGGGTATTTTTAATATATTACTGTTAATACACTGTATATATTATTTGTACTACTCTCATACTGTTACTGCTACTACACTGCATAAGGCTACTGCTAATACATTAAACATTTATAACTACTATTACATACTACTTAATTAACTGTATACTACTGTCTGCACTGTCTTATACTGCACCGCTTGTCTGTACAATATAATACCAAACTTCCTTTGCCGTTTCTTCAGATAATACTGCGTTCTCTCCTCCTTTGTGCTCGTTTTATCTTCATGAAATGGCTGTTGCACACCCTGTGTTAGCTGGTTTGACTAACTGGTTTGTAGGTTCCTGGCTTTGTAACTTGTATGGCTGTGCTGTCTCTTCTGCTATACTTCCCTCAAATATATGCATGCAGCACTTCATGTTTTGCCATTTCTTCCCAGTAAACATGCAGGAAAAATAGTATTGTCTGGCTCGTTTTTATGACGTTGTGTTTCCAAGCAATACCATGGATCAAATGTGTGAAATCAGAATGGTGAATTAACTAAAGATTACTAAGAAATGACAGGACATCGTATATAAAAAAAAAAGTTACATAAAATAAAAACGGTAAGAATGGACAATGTTACCTCTACTTTCACATTTGTATGTAGCATAAGTGGTAAAATGAGTTAAGTTCAATCTTTCCTGGGCTAGAACCTAGGGCTGCATGATATTGAATAAAAATGTGTTAACTCATTAAATAATGCGATACGATAATGATTAAAGTGTGTAAAATAAACTAAAATTATCTTTAAAATTCTATAACCTAAATATGCGTTTCTTATTCTTTTTGTGACACGAAAATATCCCTACAACTTCTGAAAGTGAACAGGGCTTCAGGTAGGACTACATTTTTTTAACAGAAACGGAATAATCAAATGTAAAAAATAAAACACTGCTTAGTTTTCCCTGTATGAAATAAATATTATATATATATATACATATATATATATATATATATATATATATATATATATATATATATATATACTGTTCTTATTAACGCTACAAAAGTTATTCAGCCAAGAGCAGTGAGTGATTTTCTCTTTTGTTCATGACCACACTTATTGCAAGCTGTTGCGATATGCATATTGCGATATATACATTTGCGAAAATTTCGATAAATTGTGCAGCCCTACTAAAATCCCTTATCGAAAAGATGTGCACTGACACCAGCTTCATATCAGCGGAACGCACCAGCGTGTTGACAAATGCGTCACCAACACCGACACCTTCCCACGCACGCTATTGGATGAAGGCAACAAATACGTCACACATTCCGGACCCCACACGTAGCTGCCTGCTCTATTCGCCGGGAAAATAACCCGGAGAAAGTTACCGATATTATAATAATGTGCAAAGTATGTGAGTGGCAACAATTTTTATTTGCTTTGTTGAAAAGCTTAGCGGTTACATATAAAAAACTGGGTTATCCCTCACCACAGATCGTCTGAAAACACGAAATCTCCCCTCGGCCCACTGTCTAAATGACAAAAAACACTTTTGTTGTCTTATGATATGCATTTATTTTTACCTGATTTGCTCACGACTCCCTAATGATTCGTTTTTCAACTCATTTTTCAAACCCCTCCTTTACGTGACGCTAATCTGCGGTGATTGGTCAGATCATATGATATGACCCAGTCAGTTATTGTTTGCGTTAGCCCAACGCATAAACATATTGATAAAGCAATGCAGTACTACAAGGTATTGCTCTATTCTTTATGATAACTCCAAAACAGCGACAAACATTTCACATATTTAAAAAAAATTGATATTGGAGACCTAGAAGCTGTGCTGAGCGTAACTTAACACACACACACACACACACACACACACACACACACACACACACACACACACACACACACACACACACACACACACACACACACACACACACACACACACACACACACACACACACACACACACACACACACACACACACACACACACACACACACACACACACACACACACACACACACACACACACACACACTGCGCCTTCCCTCATCGCGCCCCCGATGCTACAAAACCCATAAAAGCAACAATTAATATTAAAGGATTAGTTCACTTTTAAAAAAACTTTTGCTGATAATTTACTCACCCCCATGTCATCCAAGATGTCCATGTCTTTCTTTCTTCAGTCGAAAAGAAATTAAGGTTTTTGATGAAAACATTGTAGGATTTTTCTCCATGTAATGTAATACACTGGTAGCCAAAGGGTTCAAAGTCCAAATGACAGTTTCAGTGCAGCTGCAAATTACTTTAAACGACACCAGACGATGCATAAGGGTCTTATCTTGCGAAACGATTTTCATTTCTAAAATAAATAAATAAAAAAGTAAGTTTATGCCTTGCTCTGTTCCGTGATGCGTGGTCGTGACTCTCCCCTGTTCGAACTCGTTCATCAAAATGAACAAATCTTTTTTCGAGTCGTTTCGTTCATTCAACAAACAGAATGAACGAAATGACTCAGAAAAAAAAACTCTTTTTTTTTAACTCTTACTTTTGAGAGACAATAACTTTGTATATGGTGAACTTTCGTGTTTAAAACTTTGCAGGATGTTTTTGTTCACTTAGATCTATGTTACACACTACATGAAGGGCAATTTTCAAAAATCCATAATAGGTACCCTTTAAGTTATTAATCGCTGAAAATCTTATCCCAATACAGCCGCGCATTTCTCATTCAAAAGCACATCACCTAAAACATGGCATGACGCAACTGGTGACGAACCAGGCGAGAGCCAATGAGCGTTTGATATCACTGCCATAAAATGTGTCATAAAGATTCTTGAGAGGGCAATTTATGAATTTATAACGAGTGCGGGATTTGACTGATGGTTGCTGCTTAGAATGGAGATGATGATTGCTGAATAAAGGATTGATTTTGGGTCTGTTCCTCACAATTGAATTGATTCTAAATATTTGGATTACAGTGCACACAAAAAATATATACTTTTGTGAATTTGTTTAGTTGGTTCTATCATCAGTAACAGCACATGACTGTACTGAGAAAACATATTTTGTGTCCCACAGCAAACAAAATAAATTTTATCTGATAAATAATGGTTAAACGATTACAGAAATGTTATTCATTTTAAGTTTGTAAAGTGTTTTCCTTGTTTAACATTATGCAATTCTTTGAAACGAGGTTGCACCAGAAGTCACACTGGACAGAATGAAATGTCATAATTTCAAATTAAGTAAATTAAGTGAAAATATAATATAATTTATCATAAATTCAACTGATTATTTCCATGAATTCGGTACACATTGGTACGTCTAAGTTGTTTATTCGTAAATTTACATTTCAGTGCTGTCAATACTTCAATATTGTACGTTTCAGTGCAAACTTAAGTAATTATACCTGTGGTAGGACTACACTTAGCGTAAAAATACAGGAGAAAACTCATATGATCACGTTGAACATTAGGCCAAACATTCTTATGCAAAACTAATAAACCATGAGTTACAGTAGTAGAAAAATCACTGTAATGCACAGCTTTGAATGACATATTTCTGTGTAATTCATAATATATATATTTTAATATATAATATGTAGACATTTCACAAACATACATTTGTCAGGATTTAAAATATACACAAAAAAAATATATTTAGATAATATATAAGATGAAAAGAAAATTTTTAAATATAATTCTAATTAGTTACATTTTATATCATAATTACTTTATTTTGATGATTTGTGCTGTGCCAGGTGTAAAAGTGTCATTATAAGAGCAGCTGAACAGAACAACAGTATTAAACGCTGTTTTTCTCTGACTGGGAACATTCACAGGCTCTCATTACTGAGATGATTTACATATATCCACACACAGATGAAGACATGAGAGCACGCGTGTGTGAAAGTGTCTAGCACTGAACAAGAGCTCACAGCGTTTGAGGAGATCTGAAGGTTGTCTAATATCTGTTCTCAGAGCAGTGAGCTTGCACATCTCTCCAAGTCTCATGAATGTAATTGACCTTTTTTTTCCTTTAACGCTGCTGAGATGGTGGCCATGGGGGGTGGTGGGGGGGCAGTGACACAGAGACTAAACACCAGCCAAGCAAAGTTAATTGTCCAGCTGAACAATAACGCAATGGAGACTGCAGATATGAAAAGGGCATTCAAATCAATAGATCGACAATAGCCTTTCCGAAAAGATGGCTGAACTCAATTTTCTGGCCGTGGACACCTTCTAAGCTCCAGACACACTGCAGCCCCCCCTCCGCCTCCCTTTAAGACCACCAAAACCCTTCTATCACAGTCTCCAAACCTCCTTCACAAACAGAGCTTTTGGTTTGTAGTACTTGCAAAGCTTCTTTTTCTTTGTCTTCTTTTTTACTTTTACAGGTTTCCATGTTTCCTACGGGGACTTCCCATAGACGTAATGATTTGTATACTGTACAAACTATATATTCTGTCCCTCTACCCCTAAACCTAACTTTCTACATTTTTAGATTTTCAAAACACTTTATTTAGTACGATTTATAAGCTGTTTTACTCATGGGGACCAAAAAATTTCCCCATAAGGTAAAACTTTACTGGTATTATTTATATATCATGTCTATTGTTTCAATGCTTCCCAAACCTACAATGATTGCATTTGTATTCTGATTAGTCTGCATTCTTGCATTTATTTGCATACTGAACTGTTATTGGTCTCTTATGTCGTGCATGTATTTAACCATTTAGCTGCCGTTCCTCTGCAAAAACAGTTATGTTATCATGTGCACAGCCAACAAAAACAAGACACATATTGAATGCCACAATGATGCCAAAAAGCATTTAATCTACACAACACCACATTGTAAAACCCGAAATTAAACTTCCAATAAAAGTTTGCCAATTCTTTTCATGCCTAGTCGGCACTGATATTTTCTTTAGTAAGTGAAAATCTAGTTCTTTCATTTTAGACTTCCTTCCTTCATAATCATTTTTTTTTTCGCCATGAACGTTGTGTTTAGTTTGGTTCTGCATTGCGATGGGAACGGTGGGCGAGGCTAATCATTCTTTAGCTGTTCTGGCCTTAGAAAGGTCAGCTGTTTGAAATGTCAGGCTTCAATGGAGCCAGATTCACATCGTGCTGCTCAAGTGTCCAATTAAAGAGGGTCTGGCAGGGGTTGAGTGGGAAGCACTCTTCACACAGGAGAGCTAATGAGGGGGCCAGGGCACCGAGACCCCCCTCGGCACTGATCTACAGGGCCTCAACCACAGCGGCAGGTTCCGACCGAAGGGCTGGCACTCGGAGTACTGAGGAGACCTCCAAGGGCACCGGGGAGGACGTGGCTTGATCTCATTAAGGACTATAGATACATGTATGTATGTTAATTTTTATACACACACTTATGTAATATGTGGATAGGTCGGCGCGTCCTGTTGCAGTATCTGTCTCAGTCATCTAAGAGTGCAAGCTGCTTTCCATATAGCAGGAAAACAAGTTTCCTTCACACTCAGCGTGGACAAACGCAGCGTGGTCAAAGGTCACCACAGGCGCATATACACTTTGCACACTGAATCCTAATAAGAAGCCAGACTGCAGGCTTATAGAGGAAGACAGGGACGGATGAGCTCATTTACAAGGGCGATTCTTCATTTACAGCAACTAAAATACCCTGTTCACCTCATCAATAAGTCATTAGGCCCATCTGTAGCCCGGTGATCTAATACCGGTTTAGCAGTTGTTTTTTCAGCGGTTAGTTTTAATAACTGCATTCGGGGAGTTCTAGATCAGCAAAAAGCGCAACGGCTCTCCAGAGCCCCTCTGCTTTCTGCTTGTGCACAATTGTGGAGTTTTTATGGAGAAAAAGTAGATTTTACTGCTCGCTGAAATCAGCAAAATTACCCTCCCAAAATGGCAAGAGCTATAGAATCATGGGGGAAAAAAAGTCATTTTCATTATATAATCCCAAACAAGGTAAGCTAAAAACCATGTTGCACCGTGCATGTCTTTTGTAGAGTTGTGAAGGTCAGCGGTACAGTCTTGTGTGGCTTTGGGTAACAGATGCTGAGCAAAGCTGGGAAAATTAGCCTACTCCACGTGCCTTACATAAACATTATTTTAATCAAAGTGTATTAGAGCAGCCAGATATTTTAGACATATGGGGGCTGCATCCTTCCCAGCTACCCCATCTGTCTCTCCCAGAGCTCTGAATGCAGTTTCAGCCTTCACCCAGATGCACTGAGAAAACATTCAGCTTCCCATAGAGACCCAGAAGCACAGGCTGTACCCGCTGCTCTGGGACAGGCACGCCCGGGGTGCTACGATGGGATCAAGGAAATGCTGAGAAAAGAAATTGCGAGAAAAGGCCTATTTTTGCAGATTTTTGCTCTTTGGGTGCACAAAGTGTGACGCCTTCTTTGAACACACAAACCTGTCTGTGAATACAGTGTTGATGTGGGGTGTAGTGTGCAGTGAATAACAAACACACATGCACACAAAGCAAAACATGCATACTCACCAGGGTTGGTGATGGTCAGAAGATCCAGCCTTCGTTGTTGCTGAAAAAGATATAAAGAGAGATGGAAACTAAGACTTTTTTTTTTTACTCAGAAATCAAAGTTTGTGCTGTCTGCCTGTTAAGAACATTTTGCTCTCTATCTCTCTCTGGAGAGATACAAGTGTGTCATGCATTTTACATCAGTTTTATGTAAATACATATGCAATGCATATATATCACTCTATGAAACAGAATGTCTCTAATCTTACTCTCGAGGCCTATTCACAGCAAAAGAGTTTGAATCAAATAATGCTTTCCTATGACCCCGTTCACACAAAAAAAACTGGCCAATAACAAATAAGAATTATATAACCCATAATCATAAAGAGTGATCCGTCAATCAGACGTTTTGTATAACAATGAAATGTCAATTGTGCCAAAAGTGACCTCCAGTGACCATCCACTCCTAAAAAACATTACGAATTGGTGTAGTGGAGAAGGCGTACATTCTAAAACTTGAAGTATCTTTTTTTTTTTTTTTTTTTTTTTGCTAAATTTTGTTTGATACATTTTTGGACACTTTCATTATCAATGGCTATAAGCTAGTTTTATAATGTACCATCAAGTGATTGTCATTTGCCTTCATTGGATGAATATTTCGTTTTTATTAAAAACCTTATGGAGAAATAAAGAAAAACCTTCCGGAAGATTACATTATATTACATAAGTATTAAATAAAGATTAAAAAATAATATATATATAGACATCTTTATATATATTTTTTTTAATATGTTTTATATGAATCTGTATATATCTTCACAAACACAGGTGTATAATATATCTTTGTTTGTTGGCCTATTTGGGTACTTGTACTTCAATCCACTTCTTGCTCTGCTAACAAAAAAGCTTTATGTAGGGTGTGTGAGTTTGTGTTCATAATCCATTGCGATTTGCGAGTTATGTATTCATGTGCTGTAGTAGATGCGGGTCGTTTCCTGGAGAGAGGGCGTGGCAGAGGCTACAGCAATCCACACAGGTCACACTCTCAGATCGATAAGTGCCCAATCAAAGACTGATGGCGTCCTCAACGCGCTGCAGTGTGAGGCGGACACACATACTGTGAGGGCAAGCAGCTCGAGAGCTGTACTTTAACACTCTTGTGGTAACAGTACTGCAGGTCCTTCTACATAAGAGCCACTACACACACAGTAGAGCAGAGAGCATACACTGATATCATTCACACGCACCACACACGCACGCACCCACACACACACACACACACACACACACACACACACACACACACACACACCACACACACACACACACACACACACACACACGCTAGCGCACGCACCACCACGCACGCACGCACACACACATGTTTTGAATTCATAAGAATGGAAGCAAAGTCCTAAAATATGAAAAGAGATTTACTGAATCAATTTTAATGAACAATCACTGTGTGTGATGAGTGTGGAGTGTGTTATTCATTATGTTTGTTAGCAATACAGTATGCGTTTAGCAATATGTCTGGGCCACCTGAGTTGTCCATGTGTATTTTCTATCTGCTAAAAATAATAAAAACAGTATAATACATGCATAAAATATGTTGGCACCTGTCAAAAAAGTATGTGTTAATGTGGTGTTTATGCAGTAATTGGAAGAAATGACTCATGACTCATAGGTGCTAACTCTCACCGAGCATCTTCTTCTACACTTAAAATGCTTTTGAGTGTATGCAGTGTAATATAATAGCAGTTGATGTTAAAGATTAGATGAAAACTATTTTGTTTTGACAAACTCTTGAAATGATGTCTATTGTTTTATTTTTCAGATCGCCCCCTGCTGGTGAAAGAGACACATACAATACAATCTCTTCGTTTTCTAAGCTGATCCTAAGAACAGGGAAAGTATTACTGATAGAGATGCAGTGCATTACACTAAAACATGCAATAATATTAAAGATCATTTCAATACAAAGGTTTGTTTTGCATTTTAAACACTAGTTGACTTGGAATATGTGCATACATTTACATAGAGTCATGGGATCAGAAAGTCAATATCACTGCTTCAAAACCATGTTGTCTACTGCCTATAGGCTGCATCCTAAGTGAAATGAAACCACCACACAAATAGCACTACTCTCACAAAGCGCAGAGCATTTACAAATGATACAGTTTGATGTTACTTGGTTTTTAAGTTAATTCTGCAATAGTAAACATAAGGATTTACAGTGCACACACAAATATTGGATAAAATGGTAAAAATTTCAGACTAAATGGTCAGATTTAAACGTTTTAAATAAAAATTAACATTATTGAATGAAATATATATAAATGACAAATAATTATTGACAATATTTCTCAGGACTGGCTGCCTTCTTGGATTTATACGTTGTTTCTTCAAAATTTGGTCTCTTACAAGGTCGCCTTCACATCAGGAGCATGTCTATGATGCCTCAAATGTTTTCTAAGTAGGCAGCTTACTTGTTTTTAGAACACATAATGTTAGTCTTTATGAAGCGATCCATGACAGAGAGCGGCCCAACTACAATCCCCCTTTCCCCAGAGCCCGAGTCGAGAGTAGTCTAATTATTTGGTATTGGCCTTGCACTATTACCACATGAAATAAGGCATTTCATTTAAAGGAGATGATTTGCGTCAAAATGAACCAGGCACTTAAACAACATGAGCATACAGCTCTATCGCCGGACACAATTCATTTTATGTGAATTCTCCCATTGACAGTTCAAACCCGCTTAGAGCTTCCTTTCTTCTATGCCAATTAGAGGCTGTGAAAAAGGCCATTTGCTCCATTCCTTTGAGCTGACCTTTGTTAGTTTTGCTTGGCCTTGTTGGTACAGATCCAGCATTTAAGACGGAAACGGCAAGTGGAAAAAGCCAGTGGCTGCTGCAATGTGTATGTCTGTCCATCGACATGAGCCCGCACCCCCGCTTAGATCACTTTTGGCCTTGTACATCCTGACTGATTTCTGTCAGTTACAGCTACAAGTAGAGCATTCTCTCAAGCTAATCTTGTGAAGACATTTTTGACAGCCGAGTCCTGCTTTCTTTCAAATATCTATGGAAAATGGAGATGAGATACTAAAAACTCTCTTTAGCTCAAAGTAGCTACGTTTACATGCAGTAATCTGTTAATAATCCACCCGATAGCTCAATCGGAACGAAAAGCCTTCACGTAAGCAACACAATTGATCCAATTACCAGGATCCATATTGTTGCTGTAGATTTAAACATTTAGTTTTTCTTCTAAAGTCCACAGGGCCATAGGTGCACATCAACTGATATTTTCTTCAGATTACAAAGGTTACTCTAACATATAAGAGGTACAAGAGACACTGTCTGCATGGATAAGGTATTTAGTGTTTTCCAGGAACAGGGGAAAAGGAAAGACAGAGACGGAGAGAGAATCACATTAGGAGAGGCAATCCTAGGCATGAAAATAGGATTGTATTAATCTTTATCAAAGAGTGCCAAGGAATCCCCCTCAGAACAGTGGCAGTCTGCATAGGAGCAGACAGTGGGTGTCCCGGGCCTCACTGGAGTCAAAAGGCATTTAATATTCTCAATGGAACATAGTATCTATTCTATTTTAACACCAGAAGACAGTCACAGGTGAATGAGATGGGAGAGAGATGGGAACTGGTGTCGAAAGTCAGAGATCTGGGAGATCGGGGCTGTGACACACGGGGCGCCGGCTCACCTCAACAGATGCTGGGGTGAGACCTTCACCCTATGTCAAAAAACCCAACGCACCCTGTCAAATTACCAGAGCCATAACCAAGAACTCTCCGAAAACACGCACACATTTACCTAGAGACTTCAGTAGTTTGCCTATAAAGCCATCTTATATATTTAGTTTTTATCAAGATGACTTTTTGCATTATTCAAATAAAAAAATATCTATTTCTTTTTAATAAAATTCATTTTATTTTCTACATTATATATATATATATATATATATATATATATATATATATATATATATATATATATAAAGAATAAGAAAATAAATATTTTTTATTTTTCTATTGCACACAAAGTTATAACTAAACTCTGTACTGAATCTTTTCCTCCCTCGCTTGACCTATATTTGGTGCAAAACTGCAAATAGGCCAGACATCCCAAACTTTCCTCTTAAAATGTCATTAATCTTATCAGGGGCATCCGCACCTTTTCAAAAGAGTCTTAATCTTTGCAAGGTGCAAAACTGCACAACTGCAATTAAGAGGGCAGGCCACCAGACAGAGCCAAAAAAAATCATTCATTTACTGACCTTTCATCTTATAACAGAATTAAATATTCATGTACAGCCTCCCTGAAAACCCATTTGCAATATTTCCCTGAATTTACTCTTATTTGCGATGATTATCATGGGTGTGGGCTGTTATAGAAAAATACACCCCAAATTTGAGTCTCATTTCAGATGCATGTAAGGTCAATATAATGAATTAACCTGAGCTCCCCCATCTTAACATTTCATTTAAAAATACATATGGCGACTGGAGGCTAAATTATTTGACTCCAAATATCTGATACACAGTAAAGAGAAAGTTATATTAGCAATCTATGGAAAAAGGAGGCAGACTTTATACGTTTACTCAGGGATAAACTCGTTCTGTGCCATAAACTAGCTGATGGTGGGAATATGTCATGAATTATGGACCCCAGCGGATACCCCTCTCTCTATAACACACACACAGCCCAGTGGTGATGAGGTAAGGCAGATTAACGCTGGGCTATTTAAACCATCTGCCATAGTCCCAGTAGCAGGAGTCAGAGTCATTGGCATCAATCCCCCAAGGACCCCTCTGTCTGACGCCAACCTTCACCAAGAAGAGGAAAAGAAGAGGAAAAAGAGAGAAGTGAGTGAGTCAACAAACTGACTCACCTCCTCTTATAGAGGGAAACACTCCTGTGTAGGTGAGTCATCGGCGACCAAAAACACACACACTTCTCTACTCTCTCGCTTCCATCTAGTGTTCGGTTCACCTTTCTCCCCTCTGGGAAAATGCTTCCCTCTTTTATAGCACAGATCTAAGGGATGAGCTCACGATGAGGTCATCTTCCCCTGGGTCTCTCTCTTCACTGAGCACTTACTGTCAGATTCACTGTAACACTCTTCATCATGCTCTGAATATGGGATGCTTTGTCATGTAAAATACCTCATTGTGTGGCAGAAATTAAAAGCAACAGATACAATGCATTTCAAACTCTTCATTAGGCAATTACAGATATATGGCCAATTATAATATCAACTAATAATAGAGCGGTAAAAATTACATCATTGAGAGAAAAAAAACACAGATAAGTCGCATCTGTGTATGTCGCATTTTATTACTACATTCAGAATTAATGTAAAATACCGGTAAATGAAACTAAATGTTTACAAACATTATAAATACTATAAACATGTATTTTAGTTCACATCACTCCACAACATATCCTTGAAATGTAACATTATTCTAACAAATATAATATAATATAATACAATGTGTATAAATAAAAATAAATAAATAAAAATTTATTATTTTGTTGAAATTTGAAGAAAGTAAAAGAAGGCAGCATATATTGGCTATTGGATATCCAGTATCAAGATATCAGAATAAATTACTGAAAAAACTATATCAGTTGCATTAATTTATGGTATATAAATACACTTTCCAAGCACTAATTAAAGCATGTTTTATATCACAAAAGCATCCTTATTTTGCGATTACAAAGGGAAGCAAATGGACAGCTGGATCAGCTGTGGAGACGAGCGTCAGGACGGTCTGCTGGGGTTACTTTGTCGCGTGACCAGGAGAACCTTGGTTTTAAAAATACACCACAACATATAAAAGATTAATTTCTTAGGACAGTGCCTGCTCCCCTTAGACTTGCCCACCTGCAGAAGGACTGCAGCCCAGACCAGAGAAATCTAATCACCCCACAGTTAACTCTGCATTCAACCTATTCAGCACTTAAAAGCCATGATTGAATTTCATCTTGATGCCATTAAATATTTATAAAGGCCAATTAGAAGGGCAGCTCTTGCTGGCGGTAAAGACTCCTCTCCATCATCCACTCCCATGCTCTATCAGGTCCTGCCTCTGAAAGATCGCCCTTAAAGGGATAGTTCACCCACAAAATGAAAATTCTGTCATTAATTACTCACCCTCATGTCTTTCCAAACCTGTAAGACTTTCGTTCATCTTTGGAACAAAAATTAAGTTCTTTTTGATGACATCTGAGAGCTTTCTGTCCCTCCATTTACTACCCAACTACCTCTTTGACAATGAACAGATTAAATTTAGGTTACTATTCACATTTAAACATTGATCAGCGAGCATAAACAGAAGCTCAACCGAACCTGCCTGACATACGAGAACAAACCTTATTGCTTCTTGCGGAAGCTCAAACGTTTTGCGTAACACACGAGAATGAACCTCATTGGTTCTTGAGGAAGCTCAAATGTGCTGCGTAACGAGAGAATGAACCTCATTGGTTCTTGAGGAAGCTCAAACGTGCTGCGTAACACGAGAATGAACCTCATTGGTTCTTGAGAAAGCTCAAATGTGCTGCGTAACACGAGAATGAACCTCATTGGTTCTTGAGGAAGCTCAAACGTGCTGCGTAACACGAGAATGAACCTCATTGGTTCTTGAGAAAGCTCAAATGTGCTGCATAACACGAGAATGAACCTCTTTGGTTCTTGAGAAAGCTCAAACGTGCTGCGTAACACGAGAATGAACCTCATTGGTTCTTGAGAAAGCTCAAATGTGCTGCATAACACGAGAATGAACCTCATTGGTTCTTGAGAAAGTTCAAATGTGCTGCGTAACACGAGAATGAACCTCATTGGTCCTTGAGGAAGCTCAAACGTGCTGCGTAACACGAGAATGAACCTCATTGGTTCTTGAGAAAGCTCAAATGTGCTGCATAACACGAGAATGAACCTCATTGGTTCTTGAGGAAGCTCAAACGTGCTGCGTAACACGAGAATGAACCTCATTGGTTCTTGAGAAAGCTCAAACGTGCTGCGTAACACGAGAATGAACCTCATTGGTCCTTGAGGAAGCTCAAACGTGCTGCGTAACACGAGAATGAACCTCTTTGGTTCTTGAGAAAGCTCAAATGTGCTGCGTAACACAAGAATGAACCTCATTGGTTCTTGAGAAAGCTCAAATGTGCTGCGTAACACGAGAATGAACCTCTTTGGTTCTTGAGAAAGCTCAAATGTGCTGCGTAACACAAGAATGAACCTCATTGGTTCTTGAGAAAGCTCAAATGTGCTGCGTAACACGAGAATGAACCTCATTGGTTCTTGAGAAAGCTCAAATGTGCTGCGTAACACGAGAATGAACCTCTTTGGTTCTTGAGAAAGTTCAAATGTGCTGCGTAACACGAGAATGAACCTCATTGGTTCTTGAGGAAGATCAAACGTGCTGCGTAACACGAGAATGAACCTCATTGGTTCTTGAGAAAGCTCAAACGTGCTGCGTAACACGAGAATGAACCTCATTGGTTCTTGCGGAAGCTCAAACGTGCTGCGTAACACGAGAATGAACCTCTTTGGTTCTTGAGAAAGCTCAAATGTGCTGCGTAACACGAGAATGAACCTCATTGGTCCTTGAGGAAGCTCAAACGTGCTGCGTAACACAAGAATGAACCTCATTGGTTCTTGAGAAAGCTCAAATGTGCTGCGTAACACGAGAATGAACCTCTTTGGTTCTTGAGAAAGCTCAAATGTGCTGCGTAACACGAGAATGAACCTCATTGGTTCTTGAGGAAGCTCAAATGTGCTGCGTAACACGAGAATGAACCTCTTTGGTTCTTGAGAAAGTTCAAATGTGCTGCGTAACACGAGAATGAACCTCATTGGTTCTTGAGGAAGATCAAACGTGCTGCGTAACACGAGAATGAACCTCATTGGTTCTTGAGAAAGCTCAAACGTGCTGCGTAACACGAGAATGAACCTCATTGGTTCTTGCGGAAGCTCAAACGTGCTGCGTAACACGAGAATGAACCTCATTGGTTCTTGCGGAAGCTCAAACGTGCTGCGTAACACGAGAATGAACCTCTTTGGTTCTTGAGAAAGCTCAAATGTGCTGCGTAACACGAGAATGAACCTCATTGGTTCTTGAGAAAGCTCAAATGTGCTGCGTAACACGAGAATGAACCTCTTTGGTTCTTGAGAAAGTTCAAATGTGCTGCGTAACACGAGAATGAACCTCATTGGTTCTTGAGGAAGATCAAACGTGCTGCGTAACACGAGAATGAACCTCATTGGTTCTTGAGGAAGATCAAACGTGCTGCGTAACACGAGAATGAACCTCATTGGTTCTTGAGAAAGCTCAAACGTGCTGCGTAACACGAGAATGAACCTCATTGGTTCTTGAGAAAGCTCAAATGTGCTGCGTAACACGAGAATGAACCTCATTGGTTCTTGAGGAAGCTCAAACGTGCTGCGTAACACGAGAATGAACCTCATTGGTCCTTGAGGAAGCTCAAACGTGCTGTGTAACACAAGAATGAACCTCATTGGTTCTTGAGAAAGCTCAAATGTGCTGCGCAACACGAGAATGAACCTCTTTGGTTCTTGAGAAAGTTCAAATGTGCTGCGTAACACGAAATGAACTCATTGGTTCTTGAGGAAGATCAAACGTGCTGCGTAACACGAGAATGAAACTCATTGGTTCTTGAGAAAGCTCAAACGTGCTGCGTAACACGAGAATGAACCTCATTGGTTCTTGCGGAAGCTCAAACGGCTGCGTAACACGAGAATGAACCTCATTGGTTCTTGAGGAAGCTCAAACGTGCTGCGTAAACACGAGAATGAACCTCATTGGTTCTTGAGAAAGCTCAAATGTGCTGCGTAAACACGAGAATGAACCTCATTGGTCTTGAGAAGCTCAATGTGCTGGTAACACGAGAAATGAACCTCTTGGTTCTTGAGAAAGCTCAAAATGTGCTGCGTAATCGAGAATGAACCTCATTGGTCCTTGAGGAAGCTCAAACCGTGCGTGTAACACACAGATATGAACCTCATTGGTTCTTGAGAAAAGCTCAATGTGTGCGCAACACGAGAATGAACTCTTTGGTTCTTGAGAAAGTTCAAATGTGCTGCGTAACACGAGAATGAACCTCATTGGTTCTTGTGGAAGATCAAACGTGTGCGTACACGAGAATGAACCTCATTGGTTCTTGAGGAAGCTCAAACGTGCTGCGTACATGAGAATGAAACCTCATTGTTTTGAGGAAGCTCAAACGTGCTGCGTAACACGAGAATGAACCTTATTGGTTCTTGAGGAAGCTCAAACGTGCTGCGTAAACACGAGAATGAACCTCATTGGTTCTTGAGGAAGATCAAACGTGCTGCGTAACACGAGAATGAACCTCATTGGTTCTTGAGAAAGCTCAAATGTGCTGCGTAACACGAGAATGAACCTCATTGGTTCTTGAGAAAGCTCAAATGTGCTGCGTAACACGAGAATGAACCTCATTGGTTTCTTAAGAAGCTCAAACGTGCTGCGTAACACGAGAATGAACCTCATTGGTTCCTTGAGGAAGCTCAAACGTGCTGTGTAACACAAGAATGAACCTCATTGGTTCTTGAGAAAGCTCAAATGTGCTGCGCAACACGAGAATGAACCTCTTTGGTTCTTGAGAAAGTTCAAATGTGCTGCGTAACACGAGAATGAACCTCATTGGTTCTTGAGGAAGATCAAACGTGCTGCGTAACACGAGAATGAACCTCATTGGTTCTTGAGGAAGCTCAAACGTGCTGCGTAACATGAGAATGAACCTCATTGGTTCTTGAGGAAGCTCAAACGTGCTGCGTAACACGAGAATGAACCTTATTGGTTCTTGAGGAAGCTCAAACGTGCTGCGTAACACGAGAATGAACCTCATTGGTTCTTGAGGAAGCTCAAACGTGCTGCGTAACATGAGAATGAACCTCATTGGTTCTTGAGGAAGCTCAAACGTGCTGCGTAACACGAGAATGAACCTTATTGGTTCTTGAGGAAGCTCAAACGTGCTGCGTAACATGAGAATGAACCTCATTGGTTCTTGAGGAAGCTCAAACGTGCTGCGTAACACGAGAATGAACCTCATTGGTTCTTGAGAAAGCTCAAACGTGCTGCGTAACACGAGAATGAACCTCATTGGTTCTTGAGAAAGCTCAAACGTGCTGCGTAACACGAGAATGAACCTCATTGGTTCTTGCGAAGCTCAAATGTGCTGCGTAACACGAGAAAGAACCTCATTGGTTCTTGCGGAAGCTCAAACGTGCTGCGTAACACGAGAATGAACCTCATTGGTTCTTGAGGAAGCTCAAACGTGCTGCGTAACACGAGAATGAACCTCTTTGGTTCTTGAGAAAGCTCAAACGTGCTGCGTAACACGAGAATGAACCTCATTGGTTCTTGAGAAAGTTCAAATGTGCTGCGTAACACGAGAATGAACCTCATTGGTTCTTGAGGAAGATCAAACGTGCTGCGTAACACGAGAATGAACCTCATTGGTTCTTGAGGAAGTCAAACGTGCTGCGTAACACGAGAATGAACCTCATTGGTTCTTGAGAAGCTCAAATGTGCTGCGTAACACGAGAATGAACCTCATTGGTTCTTGAGGAAGCTCAAACGTGCTGCGTAACACGAGAATGAACCTCATTGGTTCTTGAGAAGCTCAAACGTGCTGCGTAACACGAGAATGAACCTCACTGGTTCTCGCACGTCAAGCAAACATGCTTAAGCTTCTGTTTACCACAACTTATAGTGAGTTGATGAATGTTTATATGTGAATATAAAAGCCTAAATTCAATCTGTTCATCATATAAAGCAATCATTCAGAAAATCTGGATTAAACCGCTCTAATTCATATGTATACTTTAAAGATCTCTTTATGAACCTTTGAAGTGTCAAAGTGGTAGCTGTGTAGCTGCCAATGGATGAACGAAAGTCTTACGGGTTTGGAACGACATGAGGATGAGGGATTAATGACAGAATTTTTATTTTTGGATGAACTAACCCTTTAAAGGCACAAGATCAAACTCTTTCTACTCTCTCTCTCTCTCTCTCTCTCTCTCTCCCTCTCTCTCTCTCTCTCTCTCTCTCTCTCTCTCTCTCTTCTCTCTCTCTCTCTCTCTCTCTCTCTCTCTCTCTCTCTCTCTCTCTCTCTCTCTCTCTTCTCTCTCTCTCCCCTCACCCACCTTACTGAAGTATGCATGTCAGTTGAGAAGTGCAAGAAAACACAACTAAATCCTAAAAGAGCAGATCTGAATTGATCCTTGCACCAGCATGTAACAAATGAGATTAATGCAAGGCAGATATGACATCATATGGGAATAAGAGAAGACAACAGCATGCTCTTTAAGGAGTGGAGCGTCTCGGCCAGACCCTCTGAAGACAATTCATTCCCTGCGGGATGTTCTGTTGTGTGATAAATGGAGCATTGAAGTGAGTTAAGTGTGAATAGAGGCTGGAGAAGAGATAGAGGATGGACAGGTATGAAGAGAGAGAATGGGTGGTTGGTGAAAAAATAACACTATAATCATCTCTGAAGCTATAATTGGATTTATAGCTGCAAGAGGGGGCTGATATCAATCTGTGCAGTGATGTCATCAGGAGTGTGTGTCTGTATATGGTGTGTTTAGTTGGGCCTGCATAGTCAAGTCAAGTCGCCTTTAGTGCTTTATACAATACAAATCGTTTTAAAGCAGCTTTACAGCGATAACAGGAAAATTATGCATTTCGGCTGTTCAGCGGAAGTCAGTTAAGTGTTGATTAAGTTCAGTTGTAAAGTTCATCAATTATTAAATTAGTTCATTTCATCTATAAAGCAGTTCTGCAAAAAATGATGTCATCGTCCAGCTCAGTTCAGTTTTCATACAACAGCGTCACTCAGTACAGTCAGATCAATAATATTCTTGAATATTAAGTGTCTGCAACTAAGCAAGCCAGGGGCGACAGTGGCGAGGAACCCAAACTCCATCAGGTGGCAGCATAGACTGTAAAAAAAGATGGACGACACCCCTTCGCTCTTTTCCATTGGAGAGAACTGAAGCCGCCAGTGTCCCGATAGGACGCTGACATATTGGAACTTGAGTCTGCGCAGTTGCGTTTTCGAGACCAGTCATGCGCAGTCGTGAGCAGGAAGTAAAGCCGCGAAATCAAGGCCCCGCCCCCACTCGCGTTGAATCAATCGTAAGCACACACCCCTGCACTTTTCTTAAGTGGCCTTGTCTGCTCCGTTCCTCTCCAATTATGTCTGCTGATTGCAGTACCTCGTTAAAGGGATACTCCACCGGTTTTTCATATTAAACTATGTTATTCCCTTAACTAAGACGAGTTGATACATACCTCTCTCGTCTCAGTGCGTGCACTATATCTCTCTGTATTGCCGCAAAACTATGTTAGCACTTAGCTAGCACAGTGCATTAAATATGGGCCAAAAAGAGAAGCGACCAAACACTTCCTCGTTTTCCCTATTTAAACACAGTTACTCGAGTAGTGTAACTCGACCTAGGCTGGTGACACAAAATAAAACATGGCGCTTTTCTAAGCGTTTAAAATTGATGTAAATAACAGGGGGCAATATAGTCATCAATTTTAAACGCTTAGAAAATCCGAACGTTTTATTTTGTGTCACCAGCCTAGGTCGAGTTACACTACTCGAGTAACTGTGTTTAAATAGGGAAAACGAGGAAGTGTTTGGTCGCTTCTCTTTTTGGCCCATATTTAATGCACTGTGCTAGCTAAGTGCTAACATAGTTTTGCGGCAATACAGAGCGATTGAGCACAGGCACTGAGACAAGAGAGGTATGCATCAACTCGTCTTAGTTAAGGGAATAACATAGTTTAATATGAAAAACCAGTGGAGTATCCCTTTAAAATAAGGTAAATACAACTACTAACCACATAGTCAACATTATGAAAAAATGTCCGTTGGTGCTTCAGTGACTACTTCGCACAGAGAAGCTGTCAATCACAGCTGTCAATCATGATGTCACAGCACCGTTTTTATAGCATCAAATAACTAACTAAAAACTAACTTATTTTAAAAACAAACACTTGAAATTACATCAGCGTGATATAAACTACAGTAAATGACAGAAACTATCTTTAGAAAAAATATATGTGAAATGTAATTTATTTAGTTGGTCTCACGTCCCGTTGAATAACATGGGGAGGTGGGGCTTATGACCTATACTAGGACCGGTCACCGGGGGGTGATCGAGGCGTTTTGGCTTCACTTTTGAGGGCTTGTGCGGCACGCTTGGGTGGCAGAATGGAGAAAAAAAAACTTTGGGAGAAACCAATGAACAAACACGGTGTGATTATGATTCAGGCTACATCACAAGTCAAAATTTATATCGGGATCGGAAGCATTCAAATATTCATACAGTACCTGAAGTGACTAACAGTGAATTTCATTCAAAAGTGACAATTACTGTTACCTGCTCTGGGCAGAACTTGAGCACTCTAAAGTGTACAGGGTTTTATCATCTAATATGGGCTGTTTGGTACAAGAAGCTAGTGGCAAAAAACATACATTACTCCCACTGTTACCTTGGCAACTTAGCAGCAAAATTCTTGTTTGTAGCAGCTTTTGTTGTGACAAATAAAACTAGTGCATTAAATATTGACTGTTTGTGTCCAGTTTCATTTGAATGATTACTGAATGTGGATCTACACTACCATTCAAAAGTTTGGGGTCAGTGAAAATCTTTAAATAAATGTATACTTTTTTCAAGCAAGAATGCATGGAAAGTGACAGCAAACACATTTATAATGTTAAAATAGATTTCTATTTCAATTAAACGCTGTTTCATTTTTTGTTTGCTGTTCTCTTTTATCAAAGAATCCTGACAAAAGTATCACAGTTTCCACAAATATATTAAGCAGCACAACTGTTTTCAATGTTGATAATAATAAGAAATGTTTCATGAGCACCAAATCAGCGTATGAAAATGATTTCTGAAGGATCATGTGACACTGTAATGATGCTGAAAATTCAGCATTTGCATTAAAATTTAGTCTAAAATATTAAAATAGACCATGGTCTATTATAATCATTCAACATACAGATAACAAGTTTCATAACAATGTGCCAATGCATATGTAAAATACACCAACTTAAAATTCAATATGGCCGTTATAGAAACATTGGATATCATGTATACAAGTTATTATGTGCATTACTTCTGAATAGTCTCTTGTAAATGGTCTCTTTTTATTTTGGGGGCATACAGAATCAAATAATATCCAATGTTTTGGCATTGTACAATTGTACAAACGCATTGGCATTTTGTTATGAAACGTCGTTATCTGCAACAGTCCATTTTGGTTTGGATGAGCCTGTGAACCAGTATTCTCTTCCAGCAGTGTTGTCTTTAAGGCTATAAGGATGTTAGAATACATGAAAATATCTGGCACATCTAAAACATGCAGGATGCCCATGTGGACTCCAACCCTACCCTCCTCTCTCATCCCTAGACCCCAACAACAAACCCCTCTAGATGAGGAGCCGCATGGGGACACGCATGAACTGATATTTACAGAGAGAGAGATCAATGACCTCCCGCTGGCTCTGAGAGGAGCGACACGCTCTGTTGTGTAATCCTGCCCAACACAACACACTGCTATGGGGAGTGCTGTGGGACAATTTCACATCACATGTCATAACCTCGGCTCATGAGAAGGTTTATTGTACTTAGGAAATTATCTAAAAAGGCTGAAAGTTACGGTGACCCTCCGCGGAACGCGTGTGCTGTAATTTTCGCCTTCGAAAGTCTCTTTTGTTGCACTTCAGATAAAAGCACCTTTTTGATGCATCTGTTGCTATGATACCAGATGATGGAAGCCCTGTTGTGCCAACAGTACAGCATTAGAATGAAAAAATGATTGATCAAAAAGCTTTATGATTCATAACTCTGATTAACAAAAGAAACTGATCTAACTAAATTGGTTTTGAGCAGCTAGGATAATTTGTTGGAGTACATCGGTTACTACATTATCGCCAGTTTTCGCTGACTGAAAAGTCATTTGGGGGAAATTGGATTTAGTAGAGCATCTATTGTATGTGCCAGACAGAAGAGCAGAAACACCGGCTCTGATCCAAAACTTGCCTTGCTGTCTACTACCTACATAGACAGCTACCTTCTAAGGCATCGTCCTAATCAAGATAAGTGAGATAAGTAATCACATAAGTGAGTGATCTGGATGCTCTATACAGGTAGAAGCTCATATAAACACATAGTAGACACAAAATTAGGTAAAATTGTCAAGTGAAATATGTTTTCATTGAAGTTCATTTCATTGACTGATTAGTTCTGAGGGATTCAGTATATGCTACTTAATGTTTTGAAGAGAAAAGAGACACAAATCTTACGAAGCATTCAGTGAAAACCTCCGAGGTCAGATACTGTTTGAGCATTAATTCAAAAGAAGCAAATGTTTCAAATAAGGGGCTATATGCAGAATTCAGAAACCCTTGTTATTAGGGACACCGGTGGTCATTAAGTGAACTGCAGCCAGCAACTTTTGCTTGTGCTCGCACTCATGCACACACTCCGTAACGTACAAGAGACTGATCTGTTCTTCACTTAAGGGTAAAAAGAAGATTTGAAATATTTTTTCAGTGATATACTGTTAACGAACATCCAGACGGTGTCTACACTGCTGAGAGAGACGTTTAGATGAATATGTAATTACTGCATTCCACTCAATAACAAAAAAAGTGTTTTTTAATTATATAAAAAAAAATACGGTTAAGAAAGCATCTGATCAAAGCTCTGCAATTCACAGGTATCATGTCGACAGTTGAAGTAATACAAATTACACAGTTATGATAGTTTGATTATAAAGTATGCATTTGAGAATATAGCAGACTATAGATCTGGCTATGTGAGACTATTATAGTTAGAATTTGTCCTGTTGTACATTCATGCATTTTAAATGGCAACCTCAAATAGTATTTTTTGCACACATTTAAAGTCCATAAAATGATGCATTTCCAAAATTAAAACTACAAAAGAATATGTTGTGGCAGAGACATACCTGTCAAGTTTTGGATTTGAAAATAAGGGAAATTTTCAGGCGCCCACCGCGAGCAGTCCCACCAGCCCAACCCAAAAACACAAAAGGGTATATATGAAGAGCATTTATTTAAAGGCTTATTTGCATATTTTTTGTTCATTTAACATTGCTTGTATTTACATTTACATTTTATTTTCATTCCACACATTCTTTTTATTTCATATTGCTTTTCTTTTACAGTTTTTCTTTTCATTTCACATAACTTTTCTTTACTCTTTTAGTGAGTTATTGTACAGATTTGTTGCAGACTTTGCATTCTTTAAGACTGTTTTGGAAGGAGTGTATTTGTGGGCTGGGCCAGGGTGGTTAATTTTACATGAGAGTAGAGCAAACAGTTGTCTAACGTCATCCTATTCTCTGTAACAATCTTCCGTACCATGCTAAAGTCGCAGTTACAAAACTTACAAAATGCGTGACTGTCCCCCACCCTGCTCCTCTTCAGAAAAGTAAATTCGCTGTCCCATTGCAGGACTCCAGACTAACTTTTCCACTGGTTGCACTGGTGCTACCAACTTTCTCAGTTGGTCGCACCAGCATAAGATTTGGTCGCACCTTTTTTTTTTTTTTGCTACATGCCATGGGATTAATCAATGCATGCTGATGAATAGTGGTTTTAATTTCAGGATTTTCATGGATTTTGGACAGTAATTTTAATCTGTAATTTTAAGCATTTTACATTTGAATTATATACAATCTATATATTTACATTTGAATCATATTCTATCTATCTATCTATCTATCTATCTATCTATCTATCTATCTATCTATCTATCTATCTATCTATCTATCTATCTATCTATCTATCTGTCTGTCTGTCATCTTTCTATCTTTTAAAAATCATTAAATATTCAAATGAATGCATTACATTTAAAAGATTAGAGTATTATAATACGCTGATACAAATTTTTCGTTATCAAAGTTTATAGTTGTAACAAAAATCAGAAATCTCACACTCCTTACCTTCTGCATTTTATAATCATTTCCTTTTCCTCTTTCGAGCGATTTCTCTCATCTAACCGCTGAAAAGACTTAGGAAGAGGCTCGGTGTTTCAGTGAGACCTTTTCATTTTTATATGCCTTAATTCGTGAATTCATAATTGGCGCGTTTCACCATCTTTGTGCAATGCGCGTGACGTCTACGTTCGTCAATAAATAAACTGCACGTGTCTTGCGGAAGAACACTGTAGCCGGAGCTCCTTCTCTCCGTTAAAGTGTAAATTGCAGGTAAAAATTTTCACGAAGATAATGCAATGTGCTTACTAAATATAAAGATAAGAACCGCCCACCATTGTTTTTTTTTTTATATTTTTTATACCAAATGCTGAATATAATGAAAAGTTGGTTCGTTTTACAGTGCTTTTAACCACGCCCCCTCTTCCACTAGGCTGGGCGTGATGTCATAACAGGGACTCCAAGCTTTTACGGTCTATCTATGCAACAAGCCTAGAGTTACGTTATATTGGAGTCCTAGCTAGCGAAAATGGTTAACTATTGTGCTTGTGCGGGATGTACGAATACATCAAAAAACGGGGGAGAGGCTCCACAAGTTCCCCAAGGACAAACGGCTGATTCGTGCCTGTAAGTGTTCGCATAACTTACCCGAGGTAGAGCTTAGATCGGCCCAAAACATCAAGCAAGACCCTAACGTTACCCGAGCCCGCTGTGTCCGAGTCCGGCCCGACACATAAACTGTAATTATGAGCCCAAGCCCGGTTTAAACCCGGCTATTTTTGAATACGTGGGTCGTTATAACTGACGTGCTCAACTACTTTCTTATATTACTTTCTCCCGACCGCAACATTCATGTTTTGTCCCGATCCCGCCCGCAAAAATACTTTTTTCTGTACCTCCAAATACTTTCAAGTTAGCCTACGTGTTAGCCCACCATACACATCAGCATACATGCTCCTGATCGATTGTTTGTTGCATTAACACACAAACCACTGTTATAACATAAAAGCAAGCGGGCTACTGCGTGCATGGTTTGGCATGACTGCGCGCAAAGTGCGATCCCATAATAATTCCTAAAGCTGACATCAGTTCACAGAGATCTCGAACATCTCTGTTATTATCAATGAAGCTTCCATAATATATAACGTTACACTATGTTTGTTATAATTAGAGGATTTGCCAGCATACAGAATTCAGCACTGAACAAAAAGTCTGTTTTGAGCGGTGAGGGGAATCTATCGTAAATGCTTCTGATTGGCCATTATTGCGTTCAAGAAATCAACACATATGTCTGTGATTGGCTACATCGCTCCTCGCTGCTGACATGTTAGAAATACAAACTCTGCCTGTAAACCGTTTCTATTTTGTTTTAGATGTTCTTATTGATTTTCTGCAACAGATGAATAAAAATGTATTAGTTTTTACGTTTTATTCAGATATTTCTAGTTTGCGGGAGTCCCGCAAATCGTTTTATTCTCCCTCAAACAGCACACACAGAGTGAGTGCATTACTGCCCGCAGCTCCCTGTTATGACATCATCACCCAGTTACGGTAAAAAACACGCTACCTTTGAAGAAACCCCAATAAATGCTATTTTAACGCATTTTAAGACAGAAATTTTTAAATATATCCATATTGTGTACTTTAATGTACACATTAATCGGTTGTGGTGGTTAACCTGCAATTTACACTTTAATGTCTATGGCGAGTCACGCAGGCACTGGGCAACTCCGCAACCGAGCCGAGCCGAGCCCGGGATAAAATAGTCAGAATATAAACACTTATTATATGCGTACCGTAGTGATTCAGGATAAGTCAAAAACGCGGTTTGGAAAATGGATTCATGATGTAGCCTACTCAATCATTTGAACATAAGTTACAGACTGCTCAACTGCTTCTGATACAACAGCGTTCTGTTGCGCGAGCGTCCACTCGCACTAATGCGACCACATAAAATTTTAACTCGCACATTCTCAAAAAATGGTCGCATATGCGACCAATTTGGTCGCAGTCTGGAACCCTGCATTGATCGCGGTATTTACATGAGGATTTTGTTTTTTTGGCCGCTCTGTCATAGCGTCCATCCTCCGTCTCTGTTTTCCCCCGCGTTGTCACTCATCATCTGACCTCACACACTAACCTCGCGACAACTGTCACCTACAGTAGCCTACCTGTAGTATCGCGGTTGTCTCGAGGCTAGTGACAGAGCTCAGATTGAGCTCAGACAGATTATTATTATTTTTTAATAACGCAGGTTAAAATACGGGAGATTTACGGGAAAATACTAATACGGGAGGACGGTGGGAAAGAAGGGTAAAATACGGGACTTTCCCGGCCAAAACGGGATACTTGACAGTTAAGGGCAGAGATACTGTAGAGAGAGACTTTTATCTGTCAAGATTTGATTGGATTGTATTGTATTGGCTAAAATTATTTCTGTGGCCTTGGTTACTTATTAAGTAGCTCCTTAAAAACACATTGACTGTTTAACTAACTCAAATTAACTTGCTCAGCAAGATTCGATTTAAACTGCCATGACAGTAGTTGACCTGAAAGAAATCTGATTTTAAGGGATAGTTCACTCAAAAATATAAATTCTGTCACCATTTGCTTGTCCAGACACAGGCATTAGACACTGAAACAAGAACTTCGAAGAAACCAATGCACTAATTATAATGCATCATTCGTAAAAATGGCAGCGAATAAAATCAAACTCATGGAGAAATGTGATGTTTGAATGGCATTCACACATATCGGTGTGTGTTTGTGTGTTGCGGAGATTAAAGGAGCCGCTCTGGCCAGAGCTCACGGGCGTCTGAATGATTATTTCTCTCTCTAAATGGCATTTTAAAGCCACAGAAAAGGAGAAAGCATTGTAGGACATCATTATCCCTGACAACTGTGACTAAAGGCGGAAAATGTTTTGGATTTATGGTGACAGGATTTGTCTGAGTTATCAATCTGTCCCGCTGGCATTCAGAACATCTCACCGACTAAAGCAAGTTAAACATGTTGCCGTGTTCTAGAGGAATGCTAACTGTAGCTAATGACACTGTAAGGGCAAAATCATGGATTTTTGGACATCTGCGAAGCCGATTTGGTTTCGAAAAAGATTTTCACAACCCAAAGCCATGTCAGTCATTCATTAGATAAGGTTTTCTTTTAAACGAAGTAGAAAAGGATGACCTATTTCATGTATAATACCAATATGAATGACATCTGCTGTATCTCTGGATAATGCAAAACTACGGGCTTCGACGTGCATTGAGATGGAAAAGAAAGAAAGCTGAAAAGTTGAATTTTGTGTCCTCTGCTGCGAGAGATAAGATGGAAAATGACAGCCTATATGTTCCATGTAAACGTAATGCGGTAAAAACTGATAAGGCAACGCGACAGAGCAACAGATGCTGTTAGACTGATACAGACTTTTTAATACCTGGATTATAATGCACGCAAGTGTGCACACACACACACACACACACACACACACACACACACACACACACACACACACAACACACACACACACACACACACACACAGAGAGAGAGGAGAGAGAGAGAGAGAGAGAGAGAGAGAGAGAGAGAGAGAGAGGAGAGAGAGAGAGAGAGAGAGAGAGAGAGAGAGAGAGAGAGAGAGAGAGAGAGATGACTCTTGATTAACAAGATAATAATAAAGCCATAAAACAGAATAACATTTCAGTGGCCACAATATTATGCTTTATACGTGTACTGATTGCATAAATACAGGAATAAAATGAAGTGATATTTCATTTTGACAACACTGAGATGTCTTTGGTTTGTCCTATCAAAACAAAACACATTTTCATCAAGAATAAAAAAGTTTTATTTCATAACTAAGATCCATTCAGAATATTAGTGATTGTTGAAGTTAACAGCTCCGGGCTCAATAATTCTCTCTCAGATTTGTACTGGCCTGATGATTTTTATTGGTCTCACGACAAAAAAGGTGAAATTTACTTTTTAGCAATGATTTATATATATTTAATTCATAATATTTAACATAAATTAAATATGTTTTATATTAAATTAAGTTATTCACAAAGTTACAACAAATAATTTCGAATAGAATATATCAACAACAAAAGCCAAATTCAAAGAATCAAAAAGTAAATTTTCAACGTTATTATTCATATTATAACCGTATTAAAACTGCATTATATACCGGTATATCGCAAAATATGTACCAATAATTGCCATGGGTATAACGTGGCATAATGGGTATAACGAATCATAATTTCACTAGTAAAAAAAAATAGATAACATTATGACTCAAAAAACATGTGCCAACTTCAGTTTTAACCACAGATGTACCGTGACTATCAAACCATTATGTGAAGCATACACACTGAATCCTTGAGCACTCCAAGCTGCATTTGGAGTGGAAACATATCCATCCTTAGGTCAGCGAGCACACTTCAATACTGAACAAAACAGCAAGGCTTGAAAACATTTTTGTGCCATTTATATGGAAGCAAGAGGACTCTTTTTCTTCTACATTTACATGATGCTGTTAATATCCTTAAAAGGTGGCCTACTTTTCAAACAAGTCCGAAAAAACCTCCCCGTTCCATAACACAAGGCCATGTACTAAAAAAAAAGTCATTCATGCTCATGAGAAATTTCACGAGTTTCCTGAAGCCTCTTTCAGTAGCACTTCATTTGATCCTTCACACATTTAAGGCCTAGAGCTGAGGAAAACCATTCCTCACTCTGCCTACTGATAAAAAGTGTTACAGAATGACAACAATAGATCTATGATCACGGATAACTTTTTAAAAATAAAGCTTTAAAAAAAAAAAACCAACAACAACACAAAACTGGCATATGTGCACAGTATTTTCTAAATGTAAATGGTTCAACAATATGTTATGAATGTGGAAGTGTAACCAGAGTGTTAGAGAAAGAGGGTAAGAGCCATAGAATGCAATGAATGTTTTGCAACCTTGGAAGAGACAGATTCACACCAACAGAGATTTCTATCCAAGCCTGAAAAGAGCGAAAATGAGTTTTTAGAGCGTCTAAAGATACATACTACTGAGAATACAGTGATATAATGATCAGCAGTAAAAGACACGGCTTGATTTCCCCCCGCACCAGCCCTCACTACTGATCTCACCTTACATGTATGCAGACACACAACATAACACACACACACACACGACACGCTCGCCTCCCCCTCCCCGCACAAATCCAACAAGAAAGCCGTAATTTGACGCATCTGTAATCACCTTAGCTGCATCCAGAGAGCTGTGCGCCTTAATTCTGCATGCTTTTTAATTTGTTTTCACAGCGGTTTGAGCAAATTGAATTTGTTAATTAAAGCCGAAAAATGAAATGCTGAACATTATTGAAGAGATGCTAATTGTGTTAGTGTGGAGATTGGGAAAGGGAAGGGGGAGGGGGGAGGGCTCAGGAGTATCAATAGCTGGACAAATCATATTAGAGGAGGACAGAGGTGCCTGTCACAACTGGTGGGCCATCAGATTCAGCACATACATACAGGACTCCAGCCTGGGACACATAACACTGGTTGAATGAACAAGTTAGTTTATTTAACCAGGATAAAACGTATTAGGTCCAGAGCACCAATGGTGTGAGGACCCTATTGGAATTGCTCTGTTTATTGGGGTTATATTTCTTTTTCAAGAGTGACATGGCAAAGATGGCTACAAAAGACACAACACTAAGTATTACATACAGTGGGCTCCACATATATTTGCACCCTTGGTAAATATGACTAAAACTGACTGTGAACGTTTGTCTTTCATTGGTAACACTTTAGTTAACATGAACTAAGAACTAACAATAATTCTACAGCATTTATTCATCTTAACGTTAACTTCAACATTTACAAATCCCTTTTAAAAATCAAATGTTTTATTAGTTAACATTAGTTAATGCACTGTGAACTAACATGTACAATCAATGAATAGCTGAATTTTTATTAACTAACATTAACAAATGAATACATACAAATGTATTGCTTTGTTAGTAAACAAATGAGACCTTATTGTAAAGTGTTACCCTTTCATTCAAAATATTTACCAAAATCAAACCTTAAAATTAAGTCAAATTGTTTAGAATGTTTTTTTTTTCCTGAAATATATGTATTCCACAATTATTGGCACCCTTCATGATATATTTTTGCAACCTCTTTTTGCCAAGTTAACAGCTCTAGATCTTCTCCTATAATGCATTATAAGGTTAATGAACACATAGCAAGAGATCTGAGACCATTCCTTCATACAGAATCTCTCCAGATCCTTCGGATTCAGAGGTCCATCCTTGTGGACTATTTCTTTCAGCGTATCCGTATGTGGTTTGGGTCAGGGGAATATGTCTATGACGAAAACCTTAATTCTGAGGCCAGTGAACTGTTCTGTTGTTCATTTGAGATGTGCTTTGGATCATTGTCATGCTGGAAGATCCACCCACGACCCAGTTTAAGCCTCCTGACAGGTGCAGTCAGGTGTTGATTTATAGTGGGGATGAGGTTCTTTTTCTACATGCTATGTGTCTGTCTATGCCAAACCCACCTCTGGTGTTTTTCCAAAAAGCTTTATTTTGGTCTCATCTAACCATAAAGCCCAGTCCCACTGAAAGATCCAGTAATACCTGGCAAACTTCAGGAGGATGGGTTTGCTGTTTGATGTAAACAAAGACTTTTTATTGCAACCTTCTCAAACATGCTGTGGTTATATTGGTGAGGTCTGATCATATGTTTGGAGACTTTCTGACCTCGAGACATAACTAGCATCTCAAATACTTTGATCCTTACAGGTTTTAGCAACTCATCCTCCTCAGTACATGTGGGGCCAATATAGACACTTCCTCTTCCAGGTTTATTGTTACCATTTCCAGTTGATTTAAACTTCTTAATTACTGCCCAGATAGTGGAAAAGAGTACGAAAAAACTATTTTACCATTATCGTATAGCCATTTCATGATTTGTGCAGCTCTACAACCTTTTGTGTCACACATCACTATTGTGTTCTCAGGTCTGTCCCATAGTGATGGATGACTATAGCAATTTAGCCTGTGTGTCACTTCATATTTAGAGCCCAGTGAAACAGGAAGTCATGACTTATCATTTAAGTGTTTGTGATCACTAAGGTGAACTCAAAAACATACCATATGAATGGGAATTTACTTCAGATAGATTTTTAGGGGAGTGCCAATAGTTGTGGAATACATATACATATATTTCAGGATTTTTTTTTTTTTACCCCTTTCAACTATTTGACTTTAATTAAAGGTTTGATTTTTGTGAATATTTTGAATGAAAGACCAAGAGGACAAATAGCAAAAAACAAATTCAGATTTGCTCATATTTACCAAGAGTGCCATTGTTTGTGGAGCCCACACACACACGCACACGCACACACCACACACAGAAAAGTCCTCTCTAGAGAAAATGGACATGAGGTGCGTAAGCAGATTCTAGGGGTGATATGATCTTTCTCTGTCCCATAACCCGCTCCGAGGAAAGGGTCATTGGCTTTATGATTATCGGCTTGCATGATTATCCGTCCAACGGCTTCATTTTGCATAAGTTTAGTGGTGATATGCATAAATCCTTAAACAGCTAATTTGCTTTGTGAGACACAGTCCCTTAACCAGGCACTGTTACTAACAAGAGGAATCCCCTCAGCCACAGGGGGTTTAGAGAGCAAGGTTACAAAGAGAGGAGAGGAGGAGTGTTAATGGCATTGCAGCGTGTGTGTGTCCTTGCAGAGGAAGAGTCGTGCATAACCGTCCGCAGCTCTTAAATGACCCGGGTGATTATGAAGCTAATTACTGACAGTCCTGCACTATACTGCACTTCCACTCCCATTCAACCTGCAATTGACTATGCAGCTCCCACTACAACATCCCCAATCTTTACTGCAGAATCCCTCAACCAGAACAGTGAGAAAAAGGAAAGAAAAAGAAATAAAGGAGAAGAGACATTAAGAATGATGAACAGAGGTGATAATAAAAGTGTACAAGTGGACGTAAAGCATTAACTGTTGGAGTATTATGGACAGTGCACTTTTATGGCTCTTTTACTGGCTGAGCTTTCGCCGAGATCTGAGCCTTGACTGTGATTTGTCACCTTGTCTTAGTCAAAGACACGATAGCACACTTATGGGAGACAGGAGCATACCGAGAAAAGTACTGTGCATACCAAAAGTATAATTTATACATAAACACACAGTGTAGGCTGTTATAGTGGATTTTAAACGTGAATAAATCATACCTTGTCGATATGAAAGTACAAAGGTGATCATTTGAATGCCAAGCACACATTTAGACTAGCAGTTTATGTGCGGTATATCCTGTGAGTGATTACAAATCTTTACCCTGTTACAAAATAGTAGAACACTGTTGACTGTTCATTGCAAATAATGGATAAATCCATCTACTTATTGCATTGATATGATCTCCATGGAAAGCTAACAAATTAACCAAACTACTGAAACAGAGCTACTAAACAACAAACAGATAATTCATCCTCGCAAAATTTGTTCAAATGAGTTCTGACTTAACATGGATATATAAAATAATCACATACAAAATTTCACAAATACATTATTCAGAGCAGTGTGTCTGATGCCATATTTGAATTACATTTCCCCTAATTTTGGATAACTGTATGATTTTTTGTGTGTGTGTGTGTGCATGCCAACAAATAAAATGACCAACCAATCTTGAAAAACAAAAACAAAACATTTAACCCAGAATTATTATTTTTCAGAGTTCACTGAGATACACAGTTTCATTTTTTCAAGTATGTTTTTATGCTGAAAATGTAGGTTTGGTGAGAACAGACCTGATGGCCCCTGTATCCAACGGGAATTGATTTGATCATGAAAAGCGGGTGTTACACATCAGAACAGAATAATGCAGCTAGCTTTAGATCTTAGTCAGGGTAGACGGCATATTTCATTTGATGTGATTGAAAACGGGGCTGTGAGTGACAGCTATAGTCTGTTCAGTGGTTTGCACTGTTGTGTAACTTTTTGCATCAATTGCAAAAAAAAAAAAAAAAAAAACCTTCCCAGACCAAAAGTGCATACCTCTCTGTCTTGTTTTCAATACGTCAAATAAAATATGGCATATGTATATTACAAGTGGTTGGAAAAAAAGAGGGCTTGGTGATGCTAGAGGAAATGGTAAGTTGTTTCAGAGGAAGAGCAAATTATTCTCATTATTATCAATATAAATGAATGATATTATCATTATACATCATCTAATTATTTAAACAAAAGATATACATTCTATTTTTGAAATAACGTGCACGGAATCAACTTACAATAGAGGAACAATAGAGGAAACACAACAAATTCATCACAGAGCCTAACTATATTTACACTTACAGTGTACAGTACAATGTCCGGTTTATGAGGAAGCTAGTATATAACCATAGATATAAATCAATGATGCCACACTGTGTAGATTCTGGTTGTGAAACCGCCAAGATTTAAATTCCCGAAGAAATTGGATAACCTTTCACAGTTGAGAATGTGTTGGTTTGTGTTTTTATACGTATCATCTCAATATTACAGGTTTTTATACTATGGCAACTTTTTAATGTTGTGTTAGCTGATGCCTTTGTGTTGGTGTAGCAAAATAATCTGCTGAAGTCTACTGCAGATATAGACATAAATGCGTCTAACTACGGTTGCAGATGCTCTTTCAAATTGCTCTCGAGTGTTCATGGACCAATATGGCGGACGGCTTACGTATTACGTTTACTGAGAAGTTGGCATTTGAGTTACAGTGACCAATGTGTGTGTTCCCAGAGATGCAATCAGCTCATCTTATTAACAACCACCTGACTGTTCCTTCAGGCAAGAAGAAGCTCTGATGTTCAACACCATTTAAGAGCGCTCCTGATAGACGCCATCAAGCTGCACTAGAGAAGAAAAAAAAACACGACAAAAATTGTCAATAAGGCAATTCGTGGCAAAAGTAATGCATTGTTTTCACTTTTCGCTGTTTTTGTAGCACCCAATGCTTGATTTGAAATGAATGAAGCCTTTCCATTCACTGAAAAAAAGAGCCGCAACTCTTAAGACGTCGTTAAAACAGCGTTTCATCACTGCAAACCATGAAAATAAAAGCACCCTGGTGCAATTTGGCGGAATTGTTCTTGCCTGTTGTTTTTACCAGAGTGTTCGAGCAAATTTGACACCATACTATTAGCTGAGGAAATTGGCAGTTTAATTTAAGGACGATTGAGAAACTCCCCCACATACACGTCTAAACTTGTTTTCACACTCAAGCAACCAACGTTGTGAAGCTTCCTGACAAAGAACTATATGAAGCAGACTGGTGATATCAGCAGACCTGATAATAACTTTTAACTCCGGCTTCATCTCTCTCTCTCTCTAACCATCTCTCCTTTTCCCCCTCCTCTCCTGACTGCTTTCATTAAAGGATGTATGCTGCAAGGTTTTCTGTAGGAATGTAATTGTTTGGGTTTAATGAGCTGGGAGAGAAAGAAGGAAAGACCAAGCCTGGTACTATTAGAAAGGAATGAGAGGGAACGTTTTGAAAAGGTAAACAGCGGCTCATCAAAACAAACAAGGGCTTCTCCTGCGGGATAATTAGCTACTATAATTGGGATGAACGTAGCGACAGAGAAAGGGTCGGCGCTGTGGAAACGCAGGTCATCATCCACTACTTCGCCGTTCCATTAGTTTAATTGTTAATTTCTAAAGGCAGATGCAAATCAAGCGGTATACGATTGACACATGCACAAACACACACACAGCTTGGACTTAAAATAGTCCAATAGCTTCAATGTCAACGCTTCACTTATCTAAAAGACTTAAAACAATAAGCATGTTCCTTTCCAGTTCCTCTGACAGTAAACACTTTCGTTGGTCAGGGATCGCAGAGGCTGCATTAATGAGTGTAAGAACTCACCCTGACGGACACAAGCACACACATAAGCGCTGCATATAAGGCCATGAAAGGCTGAATGTGCCTCAGACTGGCTACTTTAATATCAATCTGTGGTGAAAAATAACTCAATCTTTCTTTCAATTTCCTTTCCAACATCTCTTTCTTTTATGTTTTCTCTTTTTTGTGTGTGTATGTGCGTGAGGGGGTGAGTCCATGAGGGAGAGAAAGAGGCTTTTTTTCTAGTAAATTGAATTACACAACATTTTGACTTTCAGGCAGGAGAAGGGCAGGAAAGTGCTATCAGCCGTTCCAGATAGCATTGATTAAGATCAATTCAGAGAGAGCGAGGAGAGAGAGAGAGAGAGAGAGAGAGAGAGAGAGGAGAGAGAGAGAGAGAGAGAGAGAGAGAGAGAGAGAGAGAGAGAGAGAGAGAGAGGAGAGGAGAGAGAGAGAGAGAGAGAGAGAGCGAGAGCTGGAAGGTTCTGTCAGTCCACTAAGAATCAAACTTCCTTGACTCGCTGTGATCAGAGGGAGTAGATGGGGAGGAGGATGGGATTTTTAATTAGTGCTGTGGGCTATCTCATCTTGATTTGTGACGCAGACAAAGTAATCCCTCAGCCCCCCGCACGGACTGACCACTCCGTCACATCTCTAATGGCTCCTCTGTTCAGCGTTATCTGTCCGTCTGTTCATCCATCAGTCTGCTTGCTTTTGTCAGGTGCTTAAATCGCTCATTAGAATATTAAATGTTTTGATGGTGGATCTGCAGTTGGGTTTGCAAAAGAGTTTTAGCCAAAGGCATTATTAGTTGAACTCAAGATCAGTGGCTTTCAACCGATATTGCATCTCGATTCAGTTTTTACTTTGGTGACTCAAGAAGAATAGACAGAGCGCATTTAGGCCACGCCCACACCGGGGCCGATTACGTTCTCCTCCAGTGGGTGTAGTTCTCAGAGTAATATGACATGTTGCACTCTGTCTCGTTTTTTGGGGGCGACAGCTAATAAAAACTGTAAAAAGTTCTGGGTTGTTTAGCTTGTTTGCTGTACACCCTGTCACATAGCAGCTTTTAGACATTGTTTTTTTGTTGTTGTTATAATTCAGAAATAACAAGGAGGCAGCTACACGCAATTTGTCGCTCTGTCTCTATAGAAATAAAACAATGTAAAAAAAATAGTTTAACATGCAAAATAAAATAAAAATGTCAACAAAATGTGTTTTTTTTTTTATTTCATTACACTTCAATCAGATGTACATCAGATACTATATCGAGTATCCATCCTCATATCAAAATCATACAAACACAGCATACACATATCTGTCCATTCATACACCATACAGTCGTGTTTGCTGTACATCTATTCATCAGAAATGTAAACTTTTTTTTTTTTTTTTTTTTTTAAAACAACAACAACAACAAAAAAAAAGAGAAAAATAACTATGTACAAGTAGGAGTTCCTGGGCATTCTATATATTAACTAGAAAATAAAGTCAGGTCTTTGAGATGTTGCATATTTGGTCCATTTTTTCCAGCACAAAGCAAATTGTTCCAGTTTATGATTTAACAATGCTGTTATCTTCTCCAATTTGTAAATGTCCATTGTAATTTCCATCCATGCGTTTAGGGTAGGGCTCTCGTGTGACAACCATTTTTTGGTAAAGCTCTTCTTTACAGCCACCAGCAATATATTCATTCAATATTTATCTCTTTTTAACCATTCTTGAGGTATATATCCAAAATATAAGGTTTTACTATCAAATGGTATTACACATTTAAAAATATATTGTAAAACATTATGTATTCCTCTCCAATAATCCTTAATAACAGAGCAATCCCAGAAGACATGGTAATAGTTTGTATTTTGGTTTCCACAATTTCTCCAGCATATAGAAGCATTACTTCCATGATATGATTTCTGAGAGCGTGTAATAAAATTTCTTATCAAAATTTTCCAACCAAACTCCCTCCATTTCTGTGACCTGGAGCATTTCCATTGATACCTCCATATTATTGTCCATTCTTCCTCAGATATACTTATTCCTCCCTCCTTCTCCCATTTTGTTTTAATATAGGAAGTGGAGTGTGTTTTAAGATTTAACAGAAATTTATATATGCATGAAATAATTCTACCAAACAAATCTGAGTTGTATGCTTTTCTGAACAATTCTATTATAACTTTGCCTGTCCCAGCCACATTCTTCATCTTCATATTAACAAAATATCGCATCTGTAAATATTGGTAGAAGTCTTGTGTTTCTAATGAGTATCTCTCTTTGAGTGTTTCAAAACTAGTTATTGTATCACCTTTTATTATATTGCATAAAACTGTTAATCCTTTATCCGCCCAGTCCTTAAATCTAGTATCAAATCTATTTGGTGTAAACTCTGAGTCGTATGCACACCATTTAAGAGGCACAATATCCTTCTTTAAATTATATTCTATTATAATATTTTTCCATACATCAATAACATTACGTTATTGGGTTATCAATAACATTTATGTGACCTTGTAAATTGCTATCAGCAAGGGTTGCCTGTATAGGGATGGGGGATAGTTTCTCCTCTATATTTTTCCATTGAGCTTCATAGGATGGGTTGCACCAACATATCACGGCTCTCATCTGTGCTGCAAAATAATAATCTCTTAAAGAAGGTAATCCCCAACCCCCTTTTTCTTTAGCTAGCTGTAACGTTTTAAAACAAAATTTGTGTTTATTAATATTAACGTGAACTTCAGGGGTGTAATGATTCTCTTGTTTTCTTAATGCATCCATTCAAAGGCCTTTCAATTCATGTCAATTCAATTCATTCTTATGAATTATTTGTGGTTTTTGTGATGCAGTAAATGTGTAAAAAAAATCATATTTTGCATTGGTGATGAGTATTTTTGGGAACGTTCTGCAGGTTAAATACAGTAGTTATGCCAGTAGTTGGCGACAAATGTCTGTTTTTATTAGTGAGTCAATGAGTCAATTAACATATTAAAGGGTACCTATTATGGCATTTAAAATGTTCCTAATAATGTTCTGGGAGTCCCCAACAACAGTTTTACATGCATGCAATGACAAAAAAACACTTTTGTTGTCTTATAATATGCATTTATTTTTACCTGATTTGCTCACCGACTCCCTAATGATTCATTTGACGACTCATTTGTCCAAACCCCTCCTTTGCGTGACGCTAATCGGCGGTGATTGGTCAGATGACGCAGTCAGTTATATTTTGCGTTAGCCCAAAGCTTAAACATATTGATAAAGCTCTGCAGTACTACAATACGCTTCACATAATTTCACATATTTCAAAAAACAAAAAAAATGACATTGGAGACCTAGAAGCTGCTGAGCGTAACTCTCACTCTCTCACACACGCACGCACGCACGCACGCACGCACGCACGCTGATCCAAATAAACTTGCTGATCCAAATAAACTTGGTATTGGACGTTCCTTCAGTATCAGGCGACCCGCGAATCCACACTTGAAAGCATTTGTGTTTGTGAAGCGATCGTCATTAAAATGACGCGAACACAGCTCAAGGTGGCTATACTTGTGTGGTATAGTTGTAAATATAAACTCTAGCCACTGAGTCTTCACATGCTTGTCCCTGGGCAGTGAAAAAAAAAGTTTGCTTTTGATTCGCACTTCAGAACAGAGTCTCGTCGACATGTTGTTGTCAGGTTTCTCTGTCTGCTCGGCGCGCGCACTGAGTGGGCGTGTCGAATTCAAATAACTTGTACAAGTGACATACGAAAGTTAGAGAAAATGCATTGTTTGTCTATCGATTCATATCAGCGACTCAGAGTCGACTCTTACTTTTGAGAGACAATAACTTTGTATACGGTGAACTTTCATATTTAAAACTTTGCAGGATGTTTTTGTTCACTTAGATCTATGTTACACACTACATGAAAGGTAATTTTCAAAATTCCATGATAGGTACCCTTTAATTCAGGATTAATTCACATTTCCTATTTTGAAACGATTTTGGAAATTGCTTTTACGGCTTTAAAGGGGTCACTCAAAGTTCACTCCAAAGAGAGATATTTTATTAAACAGAATCCACTTTTCAAGAACTACAATGAATGAATTGTTTGGACTACAATGCGGTTTGATAAAAATCCACCCAGTGTTTTTTTTACAACCTCAATAAATCATAAGCACTGTCTCAGAACAAGCTGTTCTGGGATTCGGCGCTTTGTGACGTAGAATTGGGCAAGCCCCACAGACGTGGTTTGATTGACACTGGTTTTGGCATAGACCCCGCCCTCGGTGATCTGTACACATCCTCCATTGTTTCAACGACAGCCGCATAAGCGTTCTGTTGTGGGATGTAATAATAATGTACATATAGTTTTCACTTACTTCCGACATCAGAGCCACTGAAAACGCAGTGGATGGATTTTATTTACGAAGGAAAGGCGCCACTTAAACTTCCAAAATACGTTTAGCTATGTTTGCGCAAATCATTTTCTGACTGACTGTTTTGTGAACGGGGCAGGTCTTCAAGGCAGGTCTTGCTTCAAATTAATCCTCAAATGTGGATCGTTGCCTACTGTTCGCAAACCAAGTCGACTCCAGAAGAAGTAAGTGTATTTCATGATTTTTGAGCAAACAGTTATTTCAGTCGATGTCAGCCAATTCAAATTCAAAAACAAATGCGTCTAAAGTTGTTGTCGTCGTCGTATGATGTCTGTGTAACTGTTATATAATTTAAACCTTGTTTGTATAGTGTCTAACCACACGTTTATAAATATATATTTTAAAGATATTGTATTAAAAACTGTGTATGTTCTGTAGCCATCTTCTCACATTTGCCACATAAGCACTTGCTGTACGTGACGTTAATGTAAACATGACGCAACAGGTCCCTCGCATAAATGTAATTTCGTTTGTACGTAGCAAACGTTATCACAGTATTTGAGTTTGTAGTTTCAAAAAAATGCGCCAACGTTATCACAGTTTGTGTGTATCTGTGTGTGTGTTGCTCGCTCATCCATACTTGCAAAGGGGACGCGATTACAACTCTATAAGTACATAAATGTATCAAATAACCATTCCGAGACGTCCTGGTCCATTCTCATTTGTGTTTATTCTGCTGGAGTCTCTTCATCATCTGGGTCTGATTCAAACATGTACGGCTGAATGCCATAAAAACAGCGGGTCTTTCACTCTAAGCTTCTGCTTTTACTGACTGCCATAGGTATCAAGTTACGCCCTCATCCAAAGGCAGGGCGGGGATATGCAGCTCATTTACATTTAAAGTGATATACACCAAAACAGCTCTTTTTAAAACAAGCCCCAAAAATGACATTTTAAAATGGTTATAATAAATTAACTGTAGGGTATTTTGTGCTAAAACTTCACAAATACATTCTGGGGACACCCGAGATCAATATCACATCTTGTAAAAAGGGGCATAATAGGTGCCCTTTAAATAATCTCCAACCACGAAAAACGCAAAAAAGGTGTCGATTACAGTATGGATTACCATAGTTTTCCGACAAATATCATGTATAGTATAACATCGTAATATAACATTGTATCTAAAGTGTCTAAGAAAATTACAAAAATAAAACAAAAAATACATGCTTTCATAGTCCGTGAATGAAATGTCCGATTCTCTTGTTTGTTAACATTCTTAAGTCTGAATCAGCCTTAAATTGGTTTGAAATTGACGGCATTTACATCTAAGTAGAGCTTGCTGTTACATTTCCCGAACACGCGCTGAGCGGTGCCAATCACAACTCTCTGGGCCAGCTAACCAATCACAGCACTTTTTGTTCTTCAGAAGGAGGGGCTTCATCGAAATAGAAACTAGACAGCTCGTTCACAAATACGGTGGAAAGAGGAGCTGTAATAATGTAAAATACGGGAAAAATAATGTGGTTTTTGAACAATCAAGCAATAAAAAACATATTCTACACCCCAAAAACAAAATCAAGACATCGTAAAAGGGCATAATTGGTCACCTTTAATATTTTACTCCACCCCTTTCATCTGATTGGTCAAACTGTCTACTGTACAGCATTACCGTAATTCTTTCAGTCAAATTAAAGTGGCCAATGTATTTACACTTTACTAAAATATTATCGTGCATACTGCAGTGCCGTATCCGACCCTTTATGAACTAAGGCCATACAGCAGATTGGGAGCTTCGACCAGTCAGATGAAGGTGTTTCAGTGCTGCCCACATGTGAATAAAATAAGACATAATAAACCAACTACAAAAAGAAAAGAGGAGAAATTGAGCCCAGTTCGCATTTTTCGTTTATTTATTCCACTGTAATATTAAAGCAATATTTCACTTTTAGTCATATACTGTTTGCCTGAATACGTTCTAAATTGGCAAAAATCTCTTTGTCTATCAACCTGTAAAATAGTGAACCGTGAAACGATTTGATATAAGTTTGTTATAAGTCAAAGATTTATACAAGATTCATCACACAAAGCACATTTATTCTTATTTCAAGTGAACCAGTATTTACTACAGTCTAGTAGAGTTTGAATTGATTACAACAACAAGAGATAGTAAAACATGCCTATTTATTTTGCAATGTAAGCATGCATGATTATACGTGATTAGTTGCATTTTACTATTTGTACTGAAGCATTGTTTTTTTTTTCATGAATTAGAATCATCACAACAACAAAGCCTGCTCAATCCCGTGGTCACAGCCACGGCCTCTAATAGCATGAACAGGAATGAAACCCTGTGATTAAATCACAATGTCCATTATAAGACCCACAGGTCTGCTGTTTTCTATACACATAGACCGAATGCACATTTAAACACCTCTATGGTTAAGCGATCGGCAGCATTAACGTTCTTATGTTGCGGCATTTAAGCCTTCTGCTTTCAAAAGCATCTTTAGAGCGTGATGATCGTTCGGAATAAAACTCCACTTCCTAAACCCATTTCAACTCGCACACACGACCTGAGAGTTTTACTCTAATGCCGATCCCTGGAAAAACAGAAACGTGATTGGGGATCCTGTCAGATTAATCTACAGGATACAATGATGTCAGTTTGTCATCGGAAACGTGTGATTTTTGTCAGCAAACGGGAAATACAGGAAGAGATATCTTGACAGAAGCACTGCTTCGAATCTCATTTAAAGACAGCTCTGACATAGAACCGAAAGAGACAAAACCAGCTATTGATTGTGTCTCTGAAAGGCAGAGTCTTGTGCAAAAAAGCAAGATTGTGGTTGAAAAGAGAAGGATGGTGGATGGATAGCGGTAGAGATGTCCTTTTGTGTAATAGAGAGGAAGGTTTCAAATCAGAGGGTGGCAGCTTGATGCTCTCACAATGGGGAGCCATGGGAGGGCAGGATCTGACACCCATGCCCTTAGCAAAGGTTACTGCCTTTTCAAGTGGCCTCTCCAATACACTCCAAGCCATCCTGTCACACACACACACACATTCATACACTCCTCTCTGGTCATTGGAGAATTTTTTTCTAGTGCTTTTCAATGGGACGAAGTTTAATGTCTCCAATTCATAGTCAAAATAATAAGTGACAGCTAGCTAAAACCCGCTGCTCTCGGCAGGGTTGCCATGGGAACCAGTGGGCGACTCGTGGTCGGATGTCATTGTTGCCTGTCAGATAATGGCTAATATTTAACCCCTGCTCTGTGGACCGGCCTGAACTATATTGTGTGTGACAGGCCCTCACGTCAAAACGCAGGCCAGCGTGAAAGTGACGCGAGTCATTTATCTAAACCTAATCCAGTTAAACAGAGACAGGCTTAACATGCTTACGGTTTATTATGATGTCCTAAAACGTTCATTAGCTTTGCTTCAGGGTTAAAGCTCAAGGAGGAACAGAGTTTGGATGGAAGATCTCAGTCTCTCTAACACACACATTCATTTAGATAGCTACTGTAAATGGGGACACTGCAGACTTATTGTCTGTGGTAATAAAAAAAATACTGTAACCTAACCCACACCGTAACCATAAAAGAAAGCATTCTGCATTTTTACACAAAAATACATAAAACATTTTTTTTTATACAGCTTCTACAAATGAGAACATCATCTAAGAAGCATTTGTTAAAACCAGAGTCATTTCCTTGATAATCTATACCTGTACATTAATACTGCAGTAAAAGAAAACTTTTTTTACTGGATACACCGACTACAGTGATGTACATACATACACACGCACACATGTGCTTGCTGACCAATAGAATATTTTGAAATATCAATTTAAAATGTAATTTATTCCTGTGATGGTAAAGCTTTTCAGCTTGAAATTTTCAGATTATGATTTTCAGCATCATCTTCAGTGTCACATGATCCTTCAGAAATCTTTCTAATTGGGCTGATTTGGTGCTCAAGAAACATTTCTTGCCATATATGTTAAAAATATTTTTGTGGAAACTTCTCAAGATTCTTTGATGAATAGAAAGTTTAAAAGAGCAGCATTTATTTGAAATAAAATTGTATAATTATATAACCTGAAATAGGGTATTTACGGCAATATGAATAGATTTAAACGCTATTGGTTTGTTCTACAGAGCCTGCCTTCCTTACATAGTGCCACCTATATAGAAAAAAATGTGCTTGATTAATGCATCGAGAAAACAATATTCCAATTCTTTCACAGGCGAGTGTGATAAATAGCAAGTGACCATGTGAAAACAAGCAAGAACAAAAGCGGTATGAAAGCCCACCTGTCTGCCAGACCAGGTGCCTGCTCTCGACAACAGTATGAATAACCTCTCCCCACACACCATTCTCCCAGAATCCACTGCGTGATCGTCTTGTCAAGCCAACTTGACCAGCCTCCCCTCCCTTTAGTCCCTCCAGACTCTCCAGTCTGGGCCAGGGCCTAATGAAAAGCAGACCACCATCCTTTTCAATTCCTCCGGCCCAGCCAGACCACCACTAAAAGCAATCGACTGACTGAATGGAGTCACTATATCACAATATGCACCTTACGGCATGCCAGAGACACCGCCTCCTCCGGGAGAGAGCGCAGTGTCTGCATTCATCCCTCTTTCTCTCTCAAGAGTTTAACGGTGAAGATTGTTGATGGGGGTGGGAGACGACAAGAGGAAAGAATGAAGTCGTGGAATTGTGGGCCGCCTCACATGTGTCTTTTGTCCAGCGCTCTAAAAAGGAAAGGAGTAGAAGGTTGCTTTGGGGAATGAAAAGAGAAGGATGGAAGTAGAAAAAAAAGGAACGTATGGACAAAAGGAGGTGTGTGGGCACAGAAAGATCTGTTTGAGTTTCTGCACGCATTTGTGTCCGCTCTCGTGCGTTCGTGGGAGGAACTGTTGCGCATGGTTAGCGGCGTGTGTGTATCTGTGAGTATCTTTGTGTGAGCGGCTGAAGCGTAGCTGGAGGTGTGTGTTATCAGCGCTCTGCAGTCGTCGTGTGAGGCGGGCAGGGCTGGGACAAGGGCAGGAACTGGAAGGGCAGGACTGGCGGAGTGTGTCCTGGATGGGCGGCTCCAGATCCAGGGATACTTCACTTCAGTACACACATTCGTTTCCCTGCTGCTAACCTCTGGAGCCCTGACACACACCCACAGCGGAGTCTGAATGAGCTAAACTCACTCACGAAGAGAAGGTGGTGATCTTTACACATGGTCATGAGCAATTTTAGGATGTTACAAAGCATTTCACTGGTATTACAAAACTATGATTAGCATACTACAAATCTGCATATGGGTATTACGCATCATGGGACTCACTCAAATATGTACATTTTTCATACAGTTAGTTCCAACATAGTTTTTATTTTATTTTTATTCTGTGAAATACAAAATGAGATGTTAAGCAGATTGTCTGAGCTTCCGTTTTCCATCCAAAGAAAGTGGAAGGTCCATGTGGCTGGTGCCAAGATTTTTGAGGTCATTAAATAGCTGTGTTTAGGCAAAACATCACAATTCAAATCAATACAAGATTTATATCAATACTAAAATCTTCCTTTCCACTGCTCTTAAAATTAGATTTAAGATTTGGTTCAATAAACTATGCCGTCTTTGGACTCCAAAAGATTTTTTGGGGGGAAACTCATCTTAGTAATAAAACACTATGCTGGTAGATGCTGTAACTACAACATTTGGGGCTAAAATCAATTGCCCCACCCACCCACCCACCCACACACACACACACACTCACACACACACACATATATACACTGTTAATACTATATATAATAATAATATATAAACACTGTTTAGTATGTTTTTTAAGCCATTTGGTTGGAAGTGTCCTCGTAAACCATGTTTACGTTGTAATACCCATGTCAAACACATTTAGGTCCTCATAAACCATATATAAAAGAACACACACACACACACACACGCACACACGCACACACACACACACACACACACACACACACAACACACACACACACACACACACACACACACACACACACACACCACACACCACACACACAACCACACCAAAAGCTGAATCTAGAATCCATACAGAAGGACCATCCCGCAAAGCTAAATCCCGCGAAGCTAAATGTCACGGTTCTTTGTGGTTGGGTCACACATGTATCCTGTAATGTCAATAGTTCAGCCGATTTGTAGGTTGAATAATGCAGGTGGACAGCTGCCCGGTGACTGACAGGTGTCAAACAGATTTGAGATCTATAAAACAAAACCAGACTAGCTTCTTTAAATCTTAAAATGTCAATAAAAAACCCTCATAAATTTCCCTCATGTGAAAATAGCCAACAACACAAAAATAGCCCATAAATAAAAATATTTAGCCTAATGAAAAACATAAACAAGTAAGTAATGTTGCCTTGGAACCTAACTAAAATAAAACAAGTTTAAGTAGAAGTACTACAATTACTAAAAACTGAAATAAAAAAATAATCAAAGGTATACAGAAAACTAATAAACACGACAAAAGAATTAGTAAAAAAAAAAAAAAAAGCCAAATCAATTTTTTTTAAATAATATCATATAAATTATACAAAAATAACTGATACCAATAGTCAAAAGTCTGATTACGTGAAACCAGTTATACCTTGAACCAGGTGATATCAAAGTGTGACGAGGGATGAGGAGGCGAGGAAGAGGAGGGCTATACATCCTGGCCACAAGTGTTAATTGATAGTGATTTTGTTATTTTATACTGTATGTAAATGTATCCACACAGAGCAGGACTGCTTATACTGACACATTAGATTTATAAAGAAATTAATGAGAAAATAAAGTGTGAAATGTGATTTATAAGTTATTAAAAAAACAATAAACTGTGCAAGAGAACCTCACCCACGAAGCATGCGCACAGAGCCTCTCAGACAACATGCAATACGAATTGAGTTCCGTTGCTTTTTGTGCTTGAAAGGTCAAACACACACACTTACTGTACATGTCAAAATGCCCGTCTTGGCGAGTATTGACATTAACACAGTCGGATATGTCTTAAGTGAACGTAAACAGTTGGGAAAGAAAAACTCCCTATTGTTGTTTTGTTTAAACATTATGGACCATGGCAAGCAGACTAAAACGAGGATCAATATAAGCGTGGCGTTTTCGAGATGCCGAGAGCTCCACGTCTGTGACCAACTTCAACTTGACAGAGACGCCACTCTTGCATGTACTTTATTAGACAGGTGAGCAAATATACATACAACTAATCAATGTTATATAGTTCAACATGATAAAAAAGTTCGAATATGATCTGTATGTTATGTTGATCTAGCTTAAAGCTAGTCTTACAGCCAACAAATAGCACATAGAATAACATTATAACTTTCAACCCACTCAAATGCAGTTTAGTGTGATAGTGTAGACCAAGTGAAACAGCGCTGCGTTACCTCACAAGTTTCATTCATCTAATAAACTGACCTGTGTGAGTATTAATACAGCACTTGCTGGTAGTTCGGTAGAATGAAATGTCCTTATTCCTTTATATCTGCGGGACTCGCGTGTGGCGCTGATATCTGTCTCTTATTAGCAATCGCGCCCTGCTTCATACCACAGTCATGTTACAAACATCAATGTATTCACTCATTTATAAACATTATTGGTAGATCCATTAGCATGATGACAAGTTCCATAATTCCGCTTATGCGTCATCAACCTACGCCTTTGTTATTGTAAGAGGTTAGCGACACCTAGCGGTGAAAAAAATTACATATTGTAGCTTTAAGAACTTTTCCCATATACTAGGTTTGCATCATGTTTTTTTTGTGTCCGAAGGAAGGCCCACTGTCTTTGTAAACCCCAGCCGGCCAATTACAGTTATCAGACCTCACCAAACATCCTCAGTATGTTCATCATTTAATTGAATGGGAACAGCCTTATCAAATCAACCAGAAGTTAGCAAACCCACACGAGACTGATCATTAGCTGCCACTATCAGCTGCCCGCTTTAACTAGCAGCAGAGAAACGCCACCGATTCCCTGTAAAATATGTGCTGACAGAAATCTTGCACCTTGGCTTTCAGCTCAGACAGTAAGAGCTGAGTCCATATTGATCCAACACACCAACCCACCGTACTATGATCTTCTTAACCATAGTTAGAGGAGAAACGTCGTATACGTTGAGAGTAGGGACTGAGTATTGCTTTTCTCGAGAATATTGAAGCCATTATTTTAAAAAGCAGTGTAACTGCACAGCGAGCACAGAGCAGAGTATTAGGCTCTAATATTCTTGAGAAAAGGAGTTTTCCCACTGTGTACAGCTACACAATATGGAGTGAACGTTCTGAAAGGGAAAACTCTTTCCAATTCCTCTTTGTCTAGCTGTTGGTTTTGCAGGTCTGAGGTTAGTGGAAGGTGGAAGAAGAGAAGAGAGCTAATGATGCAACTCACGTTTTAGCAGCTAACTGATGTTGCCTTCAAGTCCTCCAGGGAACCTCCTTCTTACGGGTTTGAGATATCATTATAACTACATCAAATGTGTAATTTCAAAACAAAATATGTTGGGTGAAAAACAGGAAGCTTTTTAAGCGCTATAGTGCAACAAAAAAAACGCAAAAAATGCAGATTTGAACTAGCAGTTGTAAAAAAGTAAAACTGGTAATCATGATTTCATGGTGGAGCTTATGTTTTGTGCTCATCATCATTCTGATATGGCCTTAAGACAGCATTAGACCTGTTGCTATCTGGTATATGAATACAGAGAATATACATTTACTTTTCTGTTATCTACCAACATAATTTCCCCCCTTTTCTGTTTCTTTTACTCCTTTAAATGTGCTCCCATCTCTTCCCCACATTCCCTCTATTTTTCTCTTCCTCTTTCCCTCTCTCTCCACCCAGGCTAAATATGTTTCTCCACCCATCTACAACAAATTAAGTTTCCCCTCAAACTGAATTTCAAGCTTGGCTGCTTTTGTAGGGTGAGCAACTCACTTTTCATTAATTCTTTTTCTTTTCTACCCAAAAATGATGTACTGTATCACTCATATTTCTCCATTCCCTGATCGTTTTTTCCCCTCTCTAACCAACCCGGGCCCTAAATTTGCTTCCTGCAATGGAACGCAATTACACTGTCAGAAAGGTGTATTTTTTACGTATTAAAAAGCCCTAAAAGCTCATAGAAACATGCTTATTTTTCCATTCTGTTCTTTAACTGATAGCAAGCTGTGAGCTGTGGATAATAAGAATAAAAGCAGTGTTCATTTTTACACACTTTTTAGTTTTAGTAAATCTTTGGAGGAAAATGTAATTTAAATTTAGTCAATATTTGAATCACATACATTAACTTAAATCCCTTTTTTATTTTTAAAAAGGCATAATATTAATCAACAATAGAGACAGCCCAATTGACAATGTTTTTGTCAGTGTTATTCCTTTATATTTTTATCACCAGTATTTAAGAAAAATTGTTAAACATTATGTGTGTGTGTGTGTGTGTGTGTGTGTGTGTGTGTGTGTGTGTGTGTGTGAGTTGGTTTATGTGATTTATGAGGACACAAATTTGTATAATGACATGTGTATTACACTGGTATTACAACTTATGGGTGGTTTATGAGGACATTTCAAAAGTCCTCATAAATCAAATGGCTTAAAAAACATAAAAAACTATGTTTTATTAAAAAATTAAAAATGCAGCATGTCTCCTGTGATGGGTAGGTTTAGGGATAGGGGCAGTGTAGGGGGATAGAATATATAGTTTGTCCAGTATAAAAACCATTACGCCTATGGAGAGTCCTCATAATGCTGTTGCACCAACGCGTGTGTGTGTGTGTGTGTGTGTGTGTGTGTGTGTGTGTGTGTGTGTGTGTGTGTGTGTGTGTGTGTGTGTGTGTGTGTGTGTGTGTGTGTGTGTGTGAAGAACATTTTATTAATCTAAAAAACTTTTTCCACTATAAGTAAACTTTTGTGCAATAGAAAGGTTTCATGGATGTTAAAGATTGTTAATTGAACCATAGATGGCAATATTTAAAAAGATTATTATAATCATTAGGGCTGGAAAAAAATCAATCGCGATTAATCGCATCCAAAATAAAAGTTTTGTTTACATAAAATATGTGTGTGTAGTGTGTATAATTATTTTGTATATATAAATACACACACATGCATGTATATATTTAAGAAAAATGTGTTATTAATATAAACAATATGTATATTTATATATAATATAAATGATGTATAAATATATATACAGTATATACATGCAAATATTTCGTACACATGCATATGTGTGTATTTATATATACAAAATAATTATACACACTACACACACATATTTTATGTAAACAAAACTTTTATTTTGGATGCGATTAATCGCGATTGATTTTTTTCCAGCCCTAATAATCATATATAAACATTATTTAAACATTATTATTTTCACAGCACTACAGTGTGTGTGTGTGTATATGTATATTATATATATATATATATATATATATATATATATATATATATATATATATATATATATATATATATATAATTGAATCTCCAAAATTAATGTAGAAACAACATAAAGTTAGTATGTTTTAAATATCTGATCAATGGCATCTTTTTTTAAAAAGTACTATAAATGAAAGCCATTATCATTAATACCAATACTGCTACTAATATCTGTATTAAATAGATTTTTTCTCAATTCCTGAGGATGAAATGAGTAATTACAGCCATTCAACATTACAGTATATTTGAAAACCAACCCATACTCTAATACTAAAAAAGGATGCCAGAAAGAGCAATTACATATTTACATTAAAATAATTTAAAATGATAATTTAAAACGAACAGGATGAGAAGAAGAGGAAGATCTTTGCATGGTTGTATATACATTACTCAAACTTTTGGTACTTGAACTTCAGGTTCTATTTTCATTCGTTATCTTTTTCACCACCATGACGGTTTTCTGCATCCATCTCATGACTCTACTCCATCCGCCCCTTTGACCTAAAGCTGGAAGTTGAAGGTCTTGTGAGATTTCAGGATAGACGCTTTGAAAACTGGTGGCATCAGGGAAGGGCAGACCGGCCTCGGCTCTGGTTAAACCGGACAGAGTTAAGTGACAGATATGAACCTACTCTGGGAGATAACCTCGTGTCAATAAATCCCCCTCTCCTAACCAGATCCATCTACCGACCTCTGCATAACAAACAGCTCGCAAAGCACTTCCAAAATATTGAAACAGAGTTAAGCCCTCAAGGTGCGAGCCATTTCAATTTCAAAAAATAAATATTATCTCTGACTAAGCAAACCTTGCATTACAATGAGGATCGTTTTACTGTTTCAGGAAGATGAAGGATGCCTCTCTGCAGACGAAGAGAAGTCGTCGTACCTACCGGTCATATTTCTGCCCTCTCCGTCCATGCCGGCTTGATAGGCCCCCCCGCTTTCTTTTATCTTATTATGGCCCCAAGAAAACAATATTCCGCTGTACTATTGCAGTCGCCTCTCTTTCTGTCCACTCTCTCTATTTCTCTTCACTCTATCCTCTCTTTATTACGATCCTCCATATCAGCTAGATGATTCCTCTGCTGCTGATATGGAAGTCTCAATATGCAATAAAGCAGCAGGATCCCCTACCGAAGGGCCCATTGGTCTCGATAAAAGGGCGGCTCGATAAAACGGGGTCACATCAAAGTCTTTATCTTCAATCTAATGTAAAATAGCCTCCCTGCAGTCAAGCTCGGGTCACGACTTATCCGTGGCTCAATCCAGAGTCAGATTTGTTAAGCGAGAGCATTCACACTGTTAGGTGGGAATGGAAAAGACAGGTTCCATTTGACACCGGCAGAGTGAAGGCTGACCCCTGGAGTTCTGGGAGACCCACTGCCAAAGGTCACACCCCGATGGTGAAATGTTATCAGGCTTACGGCAAAGGATGTTTACATCACACGCAACCGTTGTAGGGAGACATTTCACAGTGGTTAAACACATCTCAGTTGTATCGACATCTGTGAAATGTTTGTTGTATTTTATGCTTTATACACTTCTTGAAATGCGTGGAAATGCCATTTTATTTTTGGCCTTTTGCCACTCTTATTGGCAGCGATAGCACAGAGAGGACGGGAAATGTTGGAGGGAGTGATATTGGAAAATGACAAGAACCAGACTCGACAGCTCAGCAACGCAAAGGAAACGTTGCTGTAGCAGCATTTCTTATTATCCAGCACAACATCGGCCTGGAAACATTTACATCTCGGTTTAGAGATTACGTAAAGCCTTGGTTATCTTTGGACGTTATCATGAGTTTGGATGATGTGATCACAACTTTTAGAGATATGGAAGTACCAACAAAATATCAATGCATGAATGCAGTGAATTCTTTGTTTATTTATTTTTAATGAACGCATTACATACATTTGTCAACATAACGCATTACATACATTTGTAACATACAAGCAAGTGCAGGTTTTTTTCTGCAAGTATCAAAACCCATCATATTTAACAGTAATTATAATAATATCCCTATTATTACTATCATCAGCATTTTTTTTCTCTCTTCCCCGAAGAGACTCATTTAAGACTGTGACTATGAGTATATTTGACAAAACAAGTCATGGGCAGCTTCACAGATGCGATCCACAACAGATTTAAGTTATTTTTTTGTGTCGTATTGCGCTTGAATGGTTTAATAGCCCGAACCTGTTATCAAGTCCATTTATTCGACGCAGGTTTTGTTGCTTGCGCAGCTCTGTTCAAGTCGTCTGTTTAGTGATAAGTCAATGGCGCGGGTTGTTTCATAACCCGTGGACCCCGCGGGTAACCGGGTTGGGGTAGGGAAAGAAATTGATACTTTATTTGCGGTTCGGGTCATTAAAAACAAAACAAAAATCTATATGTTGAGTGCATGCTAAACATGGACAAAGTTTAAAAATTAAGTTGTAAGTTTGATGGAGTATTTCTGTGAAACAAATACTCCTTCCGGTTTGTCACAAGTTTCGGAAAGTTTTTTTCGAGTACGGGATAGTGTGACGTCAGCTACGCCGGAATCTCCTTATACGGGTCCTAAGGGCAATTCTCCGGAAGGGCGCGCGCGCAGCTGTAGCCTAGAGCGAGAAAGTAACGTTATGCCTATCAGAGCGCTGTGCTCGGCTTTGTGGAAGTCATCGGCTGTGATTGTTTTATAAACAAGGCCCAGTTCGACGCCGGATTTGCAGATCGTCTAATGCTTAAGGATGGAGCAGTCCCAACGATAAAGGTTACGTTGCGTTGGAACCGCAGGCGGTGAGTAAAACTGCTTCAAATGTTTTGTGAGTTGTTAACTATTGTCGTGTAAGCACAACAAGTAAACGACATGATCACGTACAGTTAATGTAAAACTACACTTCCCACATGTACACCTTTAAAAAAAATATGACGACATAAAGTGAAATAATTTACAAAACCGCTAAGCAAATATAAGTTATACAGTTCCAGTACACACCGCTTAGAGACGTCCTGCTGTAGTCGTTGCCGCTGCTGCTCGTCTTCAATTTCAGCCTCGGGATCTGATTCGGGATAAAAAATGTATGGCTGAATCTGATTGTTAGCCATGGTTTGTTTTGGGATATCACAGCTTCCAGACGCTCTCAACGTAAGCTTCGCGCGCTCGTGATTATTTAGCTCCGCCCACACGGCACGCCTCCAGCCCTTGTTTTTTTTCGGGACGTACAGCCTATCTTTCTTTTATAAATATAATAAAACTAAAGACTTTTTGGAGATATGAATGATGCAATACTACTCTATAGGTACTCAAGATTAACACGAGATTGACTGAAACTGAGTGTTTCACCCCCCCCCCCCCCCTTTAATTAGGTTCTTTGATAAGGTTACAATAGAAGGCCATAGCAATGTAACTTGCTTGATGTCCCCAAACCTTTGGTGTCACGCGACACGTCACGAAAGCGGCGTCGCCAAGCAGCTCCCACATTCATGCTCATATTCATAATCGTCTGTTGTTGCCAGTTTACAGGGCGATGTTTCCAAGCACTTTTAGGCTGAAATAAAGGCTGTTTTCATTTACATTACAATGCCTAGTATGTCTATTTAATGGTCGAGGTGGTGGCGGGGCGGGATGTAACAATAGATAGTGGTGCGGGGCGGGCTGGGGCAGGCCAAATAATTTCATAAAAGTGGGACCTGCGGGTTGGAAAAAAAGCAGACCCGCGCATCACTACAAGTTACATAAGCTAAAAAAAACAAAAAAAAAAAAAGGTTTTGGTGGAGCAGAGAGTTGGTGGGTGATGTTTCCTTCATTCATAGCTAAATGTGTTGATGCATGTGTACTAACTGGTAGGCCACAGCTCCAACAAATCATGTAGACAGTAAAACCTACAGTAAATGTATACTGTTTGCAAACATAAAAATAAAATACAATAAAATTTAAGTTGGCAGAGGGGGGGAAATCGAACCATTCACTTCCATTTCCAACAACTGTACTTGTAGTATTCCTGAAACTCTAAATACGATTTTTTTTTTACGATGAAGAGAGATCAAATTTCACAAAAATGACAAAAAAAAAAATCACTTTCAATTGTGAGAGACTGATGATGAGATGTATAGCACAGTTTGTGACTCCTCAGATAATAGAGTCTGTGACAAATAGAGAAAGACTGGTCAGCTCTTGAGAGAACAATTCCAGGCAGCTGGTGGAGAGCTCTTCAAATTGCTAAACCTTTTGGACGAGCACTCACAAAAGATTTGACAAGTAAACAGTAGCACAAATGAGAGAGCGAGAAAGAGAGAGAGAGAGCGAGGGATGAGAGATCCGCCATGTGATGGAGGAGGACTCCATTTCTGCTTTGCAGTCCATAAACAACCAGATTTCATGCGATTATCCATCACTGTTTCACAGCTCACAGATTCTACCTCGTCTCCTTCTCATCCTCCTCCCTTTTCTCTTCCCTCCAGTGTCTTCCTTCTCCACCCTCCTTCCATCTCTCCGGTCCGACTTTGACCTTCTCTCTTCACGCAAGGCAGAACTGCTATTGATTAAATCTTGGCACGGGGTGTACAAACACGGAGATAAACCTGGGCGTAAAGTGAAGAGATAGAGAGAAGCGTGCGAAGGCCAGAGACGCGTCCGTCCAAGGAGCTTTCCATCCTTTATTCCTGCTAACAGGCTCCCGAACAAGATCCCCCACTGTTCGTCTGTCTGCAGGGGCTCCAGTGACCATTAGAACAACAAAAAATGACCTTCCTCCCCTCTCGAATTCTTGTCTGCAGATTCCACGCTCCTTTCCTCTCCTCCTCCTCCCTCGTTCCCTCCTCCTCACAGCCAGCTATCCTTTTCTCCATTTTTCAGACTAAAGAGGCCTACGGAATCATTCCAACACAGAGAGCAATGAATGTGTATGAATGTGACAGCCACATGTTGCACTGACACACAGAGATCCAATTATTCTGGAGGGTTCTAAACTTATCCTTAGGTTCAGCGGGAATTATGAAAATATTATCAAATAAACTTAAAATAATGGATTTAAATAGGGATGCACTGATTTAAAAATGTTAACCAATTCAATAAACTGAAAAACATTTCCTTGTTATAGACAATACATATTATCAATACAATTTAAAAATATTATACACACACTGCATATAAATGGTACGTCAAATTTTAGTGCACATTTTTTTCTGTAATTGAGCATGATTTGTACCTAACATTTAAGTTTACAATATAGTTTAATATTGTTATACTTTCACATTGAATAATGTAGAAACAACATAAAGACAGTATATTTTATATATTTGTTTAATGGCATCTTTTTTTTTTACTAAGCACTATGAATGAAGGCGAGTATCACTGATGCCAGCACTGATAATGATGTCTCTATTAAATAGAGATTTTTTTTTTCAATTTAAGCCATTAATTATAGCCATTCAACATTACAGTATAATTGAAAGCTATCAATTTTCGCTTTTAATAGGCTTTAAAAATATTACTACGGTACTTTTAATTTAAGTGAACTTAAAGGTGCATAACGCAGGTCTCTGAGTTTTTGCAGAACTACGCCCCTCTGGCGACAAGCGAAACTGCAACCAGAGGTGTGCACGCTCATGGAGCACACGCACACGCACGCTTGCACGAGCACGAGCTGTTCATAACCAAAGGAGCATCAGCCGCACAAATCTTTTGTTTACAGTCATAATGCCTTCAGAGGTTATAAAGTTATAAATCTGCAAGTCATTTTACATATATGAAAGGAAAGGCATTTGAGTAAATTACACACTTATGTGTGAGGGGAAAACGGGGGTAGAAGAAAACAGTTTTTGTTTCCATTTATCTCCATGTTGAACTGTTTTATGCGTTTACTGTATCCACTTATGATTGTATTATTATGGAAACACGTTCATGAACAATATAAGTTATTAATTTGTAAAAGCCTAAAATAATAATCATACCATACACAGTTGGTCAACAAAGTACACTCAAATGTCTCAAGGTAATAAACAATCAAATGGCACTATATCCGCTTTCATAACAAGTAGTTATAGGAACTTAGTTATAGGAACTGTCCACTTCTAAGAACGACTCTCCCCCAAACTCGGTTTTGCTGTTTGCGGTCGCACTGGCCAGTGGCCATAAGAACCGAGGAGTAAGGGAGTGACGCGAGCACGGCGGCGGCGGCGCCACATACAACAACAACAACCCAGCTGGAGGAGGCTATCGCAATGTTCCCGTTCTGCCTAGCCGGGACCTTAATAACGGAGTACGAACGGCGGCGTTTAAAGACTATGGTGGAAAGTCTAAAGTAATATGATGGAAGATAGAAGAGCAGAGCGCAGGCAAAGGACGTTAGCAAAGAACACAAGGCTACCGGTAGGCTATACACAAAAACATAGTTAGCATCTTTTATGGGACATGTTTTATGTTTCATGTTGTACTATTCTTCCGAAGACAATTCCTAGTTTATGAACCTGTTCACTGACAATGGTAACGTTAGTCAAATCAATTCTGATTGTACATTTATCTAGCTTAGGCTAAAGCATTACACATTTTACGCATCGTCATTTGTTGTCATAGATTTGCCGCATCAGACATTAGAGACTGGGGTATATCTTACCGTTTTATCAAGAAAACAGCCAACTGAGGATCCCGTTTGAGCCCTAGAGCACACCGGAGATCTATCCATTTGTTGAAAGCCTTCCCGATGCTGACTATCGTCTCGTCTTATTCCGACGCCTGACTCCAATTTGGCCCTTTTGGTCAATAACTAGACAAAAGTTTTCTTTTCTTTGTCTTACGTGGAGTTTGCGTTGGGGTTTGGAATGAACTACAAGCCGTTCTCTTTGAATCCATCTTCTATTTTTGTGGAAAGTTGACTAAAGTTTTGTCGCTCGAGTTGTCTTCGCTGATACGGAGAATGGCGGCTAATAACAAACCTCCGAGACATCCTGGTGAGCGTGAACGCGCATGACGTCACGCCCAGTCTCAGATTCGAGCCCGAATCCCTCTTATATATTTTACTGTACAGGACTATAGAGGCAATCTCAGTGATCAGAGAAGGGCTCATTCAGCCCATCAGGCAATTGTTTACGCATGTATGGGTTAAAAAACGGGTATTTTTAACATGAAATGTTGCGCAATGCACCTTTAAAACAATCTTCACATAAACCCATTGCAATAAATGTCACAGGTTAAATATACAGAAATTGAATCATCAAACTGCAGTCTTTATTGCATAAATTATAAATTGAATAAATTAATCCTATAATTAAAGCTACAAATGTTATTCAGTCAAGAGCAGTGAGCAAGTTCTATTTGTCTTTTGTTCTTTGATTAACATTAATGACAGCAGGAGGTTTATTAGGCTGCTGTCACTTTAAGACCTGACACACATGACGAAGATCTGACACACACCCTATTTTCTCACAATTCTTCTACATTCATTTAACATTTTAACTCATTTAAGACTGTGACTATGAGTATATTTGACAAAACAAGTCATGGGCAGCTTCACAGATGCGAGTCACAACAGATTTAAGTTATTTTTTTGTGTCGTATTGCGCTTGAATGGTTTAATAGCAATTTAATGAATAATAGCATATATCATATACAGTAAAAAAGATGAATCATTCATTTTGATAGCCCTACACATTTTTATATCATATTTATTTAATAAAAAATAAATGTTTTACCAAACATAAACTTTATATTTGTGTGTGTGTTCAGCAGGAATATATTTACTTGAAAATGTGAATTCATACTTAAAACTTGAAAATATTCAGAATGGATTTAAAAAGGGTTGTATTGAATTTACATTTTTTACTGTTACAATAAGCTAAAAACTTTTTTAAAATAGTGAGTGTGTGTTCTAAATAAGTAAATAAATAAAACACTTTAAACTATAGTTATGTCAATGTCAAGTGAATTTAGGCATCACGACATTATAATTTAAAGTATGAACTATGGATGAACAATTTATTTTGAGATCTGCTAAAAAAAAAGTATTTTTGAATGATAAAACGTCCTTAATAGAGGTGAGACCTCTTTTATATGAAAGACTATTTATAGAGGTGGGACCTCTATTATAGGAAAGTTCTCTTCAAGAAATTGTGCATAAATCTCATAATCTGGAGTTATGCCTTTAAATTAGTTTTAGGTGATGGCAAACGATCTTAAATCTAAAAACAGACATAAAAGAATGTCCACAATTTAATGTCCAATATCAACAGACACTAATAAATGAAATAAATTATTAACATTGGCCTTTATGGTATAACACAAGGAACGTGTTAAAATTTCACGTCCACCATTCATTGTAGTGCTCCACCATAAACAGCATCATTTATGATGTGTCAAATAACAAACTTGAAAGTAGCTTTCTGATAGGATATAAGAAATATTTCATCTCTGTCAACTAAACGTCTGTTTTAACGGATTTATTAAGGGAATTTCATTTTGCCTTGAGGCGGTTCTTGTACATTTGGCTCATACTGATGAAACATGAGGAATCTAGCACTGCCCAGCACGCAGCTCAAGGGTGCAACTCTGAGACGGCCATTAAAGAGCCAGTAATCACACACACACACACACGCACACGCACACGCACACGCACACGCACACGCACACGCACACACCCCACTCCATTTGAGGAGCTGTTATTAAACTCACTCCTATAAGTACTAGCCACCGGTGACAGAGGATATATATATAAAAAAATAGGGACTTTAGGTAAAAGTGCTTACCCCGTACCCTCTGACTACATCCATAAACCTGTACTCCATCAAACCAGAAACGGGACCCCATTTGCCTGCTTAACGCTCATACTTCATAGCCAGCCGGTCAACTCAACTCACGTTTTAAAATGCTCAGTCAATTCCAGAACTAGATGATGGGAGGGGGGGTTTCTTCAGACTCAGGAATTTACATCAGAGGACTTTAGGGATGTAGAGAGAGAGGGGTTAGGGACAGTTGCCTAGAGTTTTGCACAGCGCCTCTGAAGACTGCAGTCTCTACGGGGAGATGCGTCGGCATCTCGTATTAGAACAGGAGAGCTCAAATGAAGGAAAACAGCAGAGAATCTGTCAGCAGCTCAGAGTCATCTCTGTGGAAACAACACTCTCACATCACGCAGAGGTGTGAGGAAGTGTAGCCCATATAAATCATACAGGAACGCAGATATTTACTCTGGGAATGTGAGTATAGGCTGTTGTATACAGACATTCACAAGGGATTTATCTACTGGGTCATTCTGCAAAACACGATGCCATGTGGTTCCCTCATAAGCATAAAAAGGACTTTGACAAAGAGTTGCGGATGCCAATATTTACTTAATTAAAATGTATTTAATATTAAACACACACACACACACACACACACACACACACACACACACACACACACACACACACACACACACACACACACACACACACACAAAGTGAAATTAATCATGAATTAATTATGAGGAGGCTTTTTTATTCTATACTGTATATAAACAAAACAAAAAACATGCATTAAAATAATCAAAAGTGACAGCAAAAAGACTGGAGTAATGTCTGCTGAAAATTCAACTTTGCCATCACAGGAATATATTACGCTTATAAAATATATTTTATCTTATTATTATCAAATAAAGCCATGGTAAGAAAATAAGAGACATTGTTAAAAAAACATTAATAAAATTACTGACCCCAGACTTTTGAACAGTAGTGTATGAATATTAAGAATATTATATTAGATGATTAGAAAGACTTGGAGCATATGAGTCTAAATATTTTATAATTTTATAATTATTTTCATATTTATCCTTCTTGAATTTATCCTTATTTTCAAGAAATAAACTCTTTAAGTACAAGTTTAAGTCTCTTTTTTATTACTTTACTGTTAGTTATGTTAAAATTCACTACTAGCCTGACATGGCACAATGCAGTTTATATACACATTCTGTTGATAGAATGTTTAAAAATCCTTATAAAAAGGAAAGTTAAAAATGACCTTATTAAAGTTTTATTGAATGACACCAATGCTCTCATCAATGTTTCTCTGTCTCAGTGAACTGACCTTATTGGATGACAACCAGTAACTGCAGCCTCAACTTCACTTAAGGCTCTTCCTTATGGAAACTTTATGTGCCATAAAACAGACAGACAGTGAGCATAAAGCCACAGAAGAGTAGTTCTAAAAGTCTGGTTCTAAAAGTTTCAAAGTATCTCTTTTTAAAGTTTTAAAGCAAGTATCTGAAGTATTTGGCTACTCTCTTGTATATTAAGCTTGATAAACTGATCAAGCACACACTTGGCCAGTTACAGTATATACCAATAGAGTTGTGTCTGCTAAGATTAAATTAACATGATTCTTTGTTTGCTACTTAGACAACCTAATTTATTTTTTGCTACTTATACAACCTAATTATGAGTAATTATTATGAAGTAAAAAAATTTTTTTTTGAAATACAAAATCATTTGTATCATTTGACTCAGGGAATCTCAAAAATGATCTGAGTCATTGTTTAGAAAACTTTTCAAATAAAAATGAAATAAGTACATAAATAATGATTTGCTTACTGTCTGGACAATATTCAGGACATTCTGTCTTTGCGTTAGAAGCTCTAAATTTACACAGATGAAAAACAATTACACTAATGAGGGAACAATTACCTTACAATCTGCCTCTATCTGTGAATCATTAAAATAACAGCCTCGTTTTCCGGGTGCTAATATGGGACTTTCATTTCCTCTTTGTACTTTCTACAAACTTCAATTTTGAGCTCAAATACATCAGAAAAAAATCCAAAAAACATCAGAATGGACAAAATTACAACATAGCAATTAAATGTCAAAATAGCACCTCTGTCTATGTCTCTCTAGAAAAAAAGACATTTATCATGTTACAATAGCTTTCTATTTCAGATAAATGCTGTTCTTTTGAACTTTCTATTCAAAATCCTAAAAAAAATTGACAATCAACATTGATAATAATCAGAAATATTTCTTAAGCAGCAAATCAGCATATTAGAATGATTTCTGAAGGATCATGTGACAAAATATGACCATTTCTTTACTGTAATTTTGATGAAATAAATGCAGCCTGGGTGAGCTATTTCAAAAAGACTTAAAAAATGTAATATTTAGTAATCTGTAAAGACAGAGAGAGAGGTGAAGTGAAGCGGAGTGTGCCGGTCAGGCCCTCAGGCTGGATTCTGTCTGTCTGCTTGTCTTTGAGTCTCGGCTCTTTGTTGCAGTAAGTGCTCTTGCTAGCCTGTCAGATCCACAACTGTTGCTCTGTCTCTTTCTCCAGCTCCACATCTGGAGAGGAGCAGGCAGTCAGAATTCAACACAACAAGCCACCTGTGTGAGGGAGCCGGGCTGGAGTCACGTGACGGGTCTCTGTTGAGATTGACGGGCTCTTTGCCAACGGAAACTGACTGAAGGTTGCATGAGAGAAGAGGAAGAAACTGGGGAGTGCTGTCTAGACAGGCAGGTCATCTGAGTCATGATAACTGAGCATCAACAAAGACCCAGAGGCCTTCCGCTTTTATGCAAAATAAACATTTATATATGCTTAAATATTTAATCCAATACACTTATTTTAATCTGCAAAGATCATACCGCTTGGACTATACGAGATCTGGATAACATACAGTGCACGCTTAAATATTTCACATCCATAAATGCAGATCTGAGTTTGATCTCTTTTAAATATTCAGATGGCCCGGCGTCACACTCGGATATGGTTAATGGATCTGGATGCGTCGCCTTCAAAACAACTTTATTCTCCATTTGCTGATGCGAAGTCGACATTCGAAATGGGCAGCGGCGAACAGACGAGCTGACGGTAGAAGAAGCTTCCTAGCATAATCATCCATCAAAGCGACTGTCAAAACCCACTATGCTTCTCTGTCTTTATAACGCTGTTAGAGGTCTTTGATGACTGAAGATACAATAAACAGATGTGACAATTGCTGTTGAACATGCATTTTAAAGTCGTGAAAACAGCCCGTGCAAGCGTATTTGCTGTGTTTGGACACGTGCGTGTACGTGGGGACGCTCGAACGAATTCATCTTCATAAACCTCTGGATAGAGAGGAATCGGATTAGTTGCATAGCAAAAGCGAATGTAAAAGTTTGTGCTCGTATATACCTCACCAGCTAGCAGACTTCTAAAAAACAGTGTTTGACCCTGTGAGGCGAAGCATTAACGGAGCAAAAGAGGTAATTGATATGTACTAGACGGCTTTTTGTGGAACGCTGTTCGCATTTACTTGCCTCATTGAAAGTGAAAGATATGAGAGAAGTAATCCCAGTGTATTACACTGAATCCAGGCTTGTTCTCTGGTGCTTTACCTATAGCATGTGTGTGTGTGTGTGTGCACGCTAAGTTCCCCCTCACAGGACCTCTGTTTAACTACATCACGTCTGTGTTACTCCAGAGAGTGTTTTACTACTGCAGTCCAAGCTGTTGTATAGCCTCATCCTGCTCTCTTTTTCTTCATTCCCTCTCTCTCTTTCCCTCTCTCCTCCATCTCCGCAGGTCATTAAGAGTGTTGTACTGCCACATACCCAAGAACAGAGGACATAAAAAGACAAATAAGGCTATAAAATGCCCCTATGCCTGTGCATACAAATGCATTGCCTCTCACTCTCTCTTGTTCTATCGCAATGTCCCTCCCTCACCTTTTTTCCACTCATCCAGTGTCCATCCTTTCATTCTTGCTTTATTTCTGACATTGAATCTACTATATGAATTATAAAAAGGCTGATTGCACATGCTAATGAAATGGCATGAGGCCCCAAAAGTATTCTGGACATTTCTAGATGTGTTTCTCTGCATTAGATCAGGGACTTTTGGTCTTTTCAGCCAGTGTTATTTTAGTATTAATTTGAATTAGCTTTTAATACTATATTTTCAGTTTTAAGTACATCTATTATATTTTAATTTAAGTTTTAGTGATTTTGTCCTTATTATTAGTTTTTACTTTTATTATATTTGTATTTAGCTTTCATTTATTTTTATTTCATTTATGGTCATTTTAGTACTAAACTTATTTTATTTCAGTTAGTTGCCAAGAGAACATTTCTAATTTGAGTTTGAGTTTTATGAAGTATTTTTTGTCATCTAATATTTATATATTATTTTATTTAAGCTTTTTTTTTCAATTAATGCCAATGCTATTTAATAGTTTTAGTTAACAATAACACTGACCCCTACTCGAATTTAACCGTGACTTCTAATATAAAAAAAAATCTAGTTTTTTTTTTTTAGTAAAACTTTGTAATAACTTCAAATAACAGCAATAGAAACACCACAAACAATGCTAGAATTTCTAGTTCTAGAAACATTTGACAAACTTTTGAAAATTCAGCTTCACCGTCACAGGAATAAAACACATTTTAAAATACATTACAATAAAACTTTTTTTATTTTAAATAATATTTCATATTTGTTGTTATTGAATATGGCAATGCTAGTGTATTTAGTCTTGGCGAACTAGATCTGCACGCTGCTGCTGCTACTGTTTATTATTGATGCTGAAGAGCAAGTATGGATTTACTGATAATTGATACACAGACACGCTGCGGTGAGCATGTAAGATATGCTGCTGTTGCTGCTGTATAAATAGACATAAATCCTGTAGCAGATCTAGGCAGGTGGAGCTTGAGGAGGAGAAGTGTTTCAAAGGAACTCTAATAGCACACTGAAGGACTAGCAAACAATGAGCCAGAGAATTAAATGTTGGGCAAGCAATCTAATTGGCTGCAGGATCAGCAGAGGCCAATCAGCTTGTGGCATTTGGTAATGATGTGATTGCTTGCAGATTGAATGTAAAGGAAATATCAGCCTGCGCCCTCTAGAGTTATATGACTGAAGTAGATGTTTTTTGGCCATTTATTTCCCCCCCCATATATTTGCCCTTTCAAATCCCATTTAATGTGAAACTGATTTCTTTTTTACCATTGACACCATATTTCTTATCAATAAATGTCCTTTCATCAGTGGCTTCCCGTGCCTGGCTCTCCTTGACGAACGTGAAAGTGATGAAGGCCCTAAAAGAGGGCTTTAATCTCTCGAGCATTCCTAATGAGTTTTCCTCTACAATTATTTGATAAGAGCGGAGACGGCACTGTAGGCACTGTCAATGATCCAGTACCTGTGCAGATCATGCACGCGCACACACACAGTCATGCATCCTCAAAGACACTTACATGTGTCCGCCTCCTTAAAGAAAAAGACTCAAACATGCAGTGACTAACCACACTGAGGCCCAGCTGCTCCCGCTGCAGGTAATCCAGATTTCGGCGCTCCAGGCTGGCCAGGTAATGTTGAAGACGAGAGTAGGTGTAAGGATAGCAGTACGCGAACTGATAAACGTCATCCTCACGGTCGAAACAGAAGGCGAAAGACATCACATAGTTCCTCCGATGGTCAGGGCACCGATAGTAATACACATTCTTGGCTGGCAATCTTTGCCTGTGACAAAGAAAGAAAGAGACATGACAATAAAATGCACCCTGTTTGCTTTCTCAAAACATTCAAATAAAATAAAAAGTGTTCATAATCTTTAATCATTATAGTGTGAAAACATTCTCTATGACACTTTTCGTCTGGTGTAACCATGCAGTCTAAAAAACGCTAGGTTATTTTTTCAACCCAAATGTTGCATTGAGACTGTTGCGTATTGACGTAGCTGGGTTGATTCCATTTTGGGTTGATAATCTATCATAATCAGTAACCAAACGGTGGGTTGGGAATCAGACGTAAACGAGGGCATGCACGTCACACAAGTTGAAACGTCAAAGCAGAGAAGACAGAGTACTTTGAAACTGACTGCAGCGAGGAACGTGCTCATTTAAAACTGGATTTTGGATATTGTCGGAGTGTTTTCTCTCTCATCAAAATCACTTTAGTGGTGATAGATGACTGATGAACTGGAACTAAACAGGCTGGAATGGCACTTGAGTGATTATAAATGCTTTAAACAGTGAATCCTGTCAAAATCCTGTCAATTCGCTATAATACAAAGGTTTTCCCCGAATTTCAGTGTTTATGTATTTCTTGCCGGTGTGATGAAGAGATGAGTCCCAGCTTAGGACCCAAGCAATCCGATTGGTTCAAAGCACGTTTTATGGGTAATGCTTTAGTGCCTGGTTACAAATCAGATATCACTTTATTATATAATTGTTTGAACACTTATAACGAATCAATGTCTTTACTTATATATTTCTATATAAACTGAAGTTATAGATTGTGAAATTAAACATTTCTCGTTCTTAGGTTTTTAGTTAGCTTAGATAGTAGCATCATACAGCATCCGAAAATTATTGAGATAACGTTTCTTTTCACCATCTACAATATTTTTCGATAAAAAACTTTGATAACAAATATGATACAAGCATAATTCTGTTTAAAAATTAATAACGACATGACATGCTTGTAATACAAAAATATATATTATGCCTTATTGCTTAATAACAATTAACAATCTCGCAAAACATACCTAAACATGCAGTTTCTTTTACTTTAACTATATAAATAATCAGGATAAAAATAAAAGATTATTAAATGAATTAAAGTTTGATTGGTTATATTAAGAATCTCGAGAACAGCTTTAGATCAGGCTACTACTGGGGTCCTAAGCTACGGCTCACCGGCCATAGCGTTACTAGTATGTTCATTGTCTAGAGAGAGAAAAAAAAAAAAATTATGGTCAAATTAGTTCTTATATGGAGGTTATTAAATATTATATTTTAAAGATTTGTTTTAACTGTATAAACATGTACAACTGTTGAGATGTCATTCTTTTTTTTTTATCTTTTCTCCCTCACATACACATGTACACATTGTTTATACTCAGTTTTTGTCCATTTCTGGGTGTTTTTGCTTATAAATAAATGCTCACCTTTTGATTATGTTATTACTGTTGCCTATGTTTTTACTCTTGTACTTCTGTGTGATTTTGAATTTCCAAACTAATTTAGGTTTATTTTAACCCAGCAATATAGTAATTGTAGTTGAGTTAAATAAAACGCATCATTTAACATTTAACCCAACCCAACTGGGTCAAAACAATTGGGTAATTTTAGAGTGTAGGTGGGGAGATATTATTAATCTATCATATCATTAAAATCCCAAATCAAACAAGCCAAGAATGATCAAATAAAATCCCAAGCTACATTATTTCCTGCCCAACATTCTGTTTAATTTGGAAATATCTTACATGACTGAAGTTCAATGTGTTGCAAATGACGTTTCATGTCATCAGTGGCAGTGAATTAGATTCTTTGGGTGTAACAGACAATTGCTTTCTGACATGACTATTTACTTTTGATTTGAAAAAAAAAGAAAAGAAAAGAAAAAGAGATGAAAAGTGAAGAGACATTAAGAGGAAAAAACATGAAGTGAATAAAATAAAGTAAAAGAACAAACAGAAAAGAGGAGTGATGAGAAGATGAAGTGAAGAAAATGATATAAAATAATAATAAAACAACAATAATAATGAAAAATCTTATAATCTTGTAAATAATATTGGAAACTTGCAGGCCAACCAATCCTCAGTTACTCACATTACTGCTGTTCAGACAGCTCTCTCTCTCTCTCTCTCTCTCTCTCCCTCTCTCTCTCTCTCTCTCTCTCTCTCTCTCTCTCTCTCTCTAAAATCCCATCTAGATAAAGGCAAACACTACTAGCAAAATGTAAACAATGAAAATTTCTGCAGTGCACGATGAGCTGGGTGAACAATGAAAGCAATGTTATTTGCATATAAAATGATATACTGTGCTGTTAATCAGTTTTATGTAGAGCTACTGAAAGTAAATCTGCACCATCTGCAGAGAGAGAGAGAGAGAGAGAGAGAGAGAGAGAGAGGGGGAGAGAGGAGAGAGAGAGGAGAGGAGAGAGAGAGAGAGAGAGAGAGAGAGAGAGAGAGAGAGAGAGAGAGAGAGAGAGAGAGAGAGAGAGAGAGAGAGAGAGAGAGACAAATAGCAGTGAAGGACAGGCAAAGAACATACGATGGAAGGCAATGGAGGGATAACAGCGGGAGGGAGATAGTGAGAAGATGAGAAAGCGAGGAAAGATCAGAGCTGGGATGGGTTGACTGTGGGACAGGGTAGAGAGAGAGCGAGAGCGAGAGAGAGAGAGAGAGCGAGAGCGAGAGAGAGAGAGAGAGAGAGAGAGAGAGAGAGAGAGAGAGAGAGAGAGAGAGAGGAGGAGAGAGAGAGAGAGAATCAGATGGAGATGCTATCTATGTGAACAGCACAGAAGCTTCCACGCGGCCATACTGATAAGAGAGAGGAAACAGCTCTCTAAAATCAACCTCCAGTCCTTCCATCTCATTCCTTTCCACTAAACAACTCACATACACACTGTACACTGATGTAACTGGGTTAGTGTCTTTGTTTGAACACTTCAAAAGTTATAAACACACACCTGTTCCCTTATCTTCAGTCACCCACCCGCATAAATACATATAAAAACACAGACATATACAGTGGGATCCAAAAGCCTGAGACAATATTGAAAATATGAGAATCCTTTTTAGGATTTTGAACATTTAAATTGAAGAAAAGACATCATGTAAAATAAATAAGAAATACTTCAGATTGCGACTAATCTACACCACTATTTGAATATTAAAACAAAGAAGTTTATAACATTGATCACCATCAAGCTAAAACTACTTAAACATTCTGAGTCTGACGCCAAAAGAGGGTTTGCGCTAGCGCAAGCTATTCGTAAATCTGGCCCTATATGATACAGGAACGATATTTGGCTAGTGAATTAGCTACATAAGTGTCATTTTTGGATATTATAGGCATGAACATATGCACTGCTCAGCTTGTTTCCTGTATAGCGAGCCCCTCGGGTACAGCATTGTGATCGGCCGTTTAAAAGAGCACGTTTCACCCTGACGTTCATTAGAAAACCGTGAGATATAAAGCTATGTATGCAAATATGGAAACAGCCACACACAGTGCATGCCAACATAACAGAGCTTCATCCATACACGCACTGCACAATGTACACAGACTCCTCTGCAACCTGAACAAAGTGAAACGCTGAGCCGAAATTAAAGTGAATGAGCTTTTCTCTGTGGAGGAAAAGACAGCAAATGAACGATCAAGCTGAGAAATCCTCTGGGGGACTTCTACAACACTGCTATCTCTACGTGTCTCAAAAGAGTGTTAACACACAGGACAGGTGCCTGCTTGGTCCAAACTACTCTCTATTGCTAACACACACTCACAGAGACACATTAAATGATCTCTAGGCTTGGCGACAAAATATACTACATCACGAACAAACACATGACCCTTCACTGTCAGTTACTTACATCTCAACACACACTCATCCCACTCAATCACTATGACACCTAAAAAACACAAAAATGACACCCACAATTCACACACAAACGCTATCACTCATATTCAATTAATCAATATGTAAAAACTTGTAAATGAAGTAGTGTATTCTGAAAGCTCAATAATTAGATACATTTTATTCATTTGAATAGATACAGGTAAATCAACATATACTGTAGGTTGTCTGGGTCCCCAAAATAAAAACTTAAAATGTAAGTAAACAAATAAATGAATCAATACATACATTTTGTTCACAAACAAAAGAAAGCCTCCATTTAGGGCCATCAAAATATTTTTCAGGTTTATTATTATTAGGGATGTAACGATACCGTCATGTCACGATTCGATACATATCCCGATACTGAACTCACGATACGATATCATTGCGATACTACAAGACATATGATAAAAGATTGAAAAAAAATTAACTGTTGATTAAAATTCTAAATTTGATATTACATTCTGGTCGTAAATTAATAGGCTTGGACTTGGTGCTGATAACCCAATACACCAGAAAAAAATATTCATGATTCTGAATTTGAAAATACAGAATTATTTTAGATGAATATGCTTGCACTCTGTCACTGACTAGATATATTTAAAATAATGGCTACTTTTTACTGGAAACATAAGACATTTTTTGGTGTTTTTGACACCAAAACTCTGAAAATTTGAATTTTTTTACTAAAACTATCCATGATACATATTGTTGCATTTTTGTATTGCGATATATTGTAACACGATATATTGTTACACTCCTAATTATTATACATATTCCCCTTGCAGTAATGCATTCTACTGTTACTATTCCCATTATTTCCAACTGTAATTTTAAATAGTATTTTTAATGCAATAAAACAAAAAAATAAATGTAAGAGTTTTAACCATGGTACACCAGTTTTCAAAAGATTCTTTTTTAAAAGAAATTAATACTTTTAATGTATTAAGGATGAGAGTAAATGCATTTATTATAATGTTACAAAAGATTTCTATTTTAAATAGAAATGTGTTCTTTATAACTTTCTATTTATCAAAACATCCTTATATCACATTAATAAATTACATTTTAAAATATAACAAAATAGTAATTTCCGTTTGCATTAAAACAGCAATTTCACACAAAATTACAGTTTTTCTGTATTTTGATCAAATAAAAGAAGTCATGTTGAGCATAAGACTTGAACATTTTAAATGTTCTTGTACATACATTACAATTTTCTAATTAAAAATAAAAATAAAATGTTTAATTTTTTTTCTGTTTAACAAAACAATAAAATGAAATAAAATGGTCCAAAAAAGGCCAAATTTTCCATATGCATAATTTGTCATTTCAAATATATTTAATTTATAAACAGACATATTTGTTTATAGAGTATGAATGTACTGTATGTGTATATGTGCGAGTCTCATGACCAGGGTTAGCTGTGCTAGCTGCAGTATTTGGCCTGCGTTTGAGTGGGGTTAGGTTCAAGACCCGCGTCTGTTCGTCATGCACCCCGAGTACCCTGCCAAGCAGACATTAGAGCAAACACACACACACACACACACACACACACACACACACACACACACACCACACACACACACAACACACACACACACACACACACACACACACACACACACACACACACAAAACACACACACACACCTCTCCTCACGCAGGGTTAATGAAACAGCGTGACACCTCACTTTATTTTTTTATTTATCTGTTTGGGCATTATCCCGGTTCCTCTCCAGCGTTTGACCTTGTTGGCTACTGAGCGAGTCGTGGCTATTGATTTTAATTACCCAGCGGGAATTTACTGCTCGCCTTTCCCGCGCCGCTGCGCCGCTATTGGCCAGAGAAAATAGCTTTGTGTTGCCCCTCTATGTGTGTGTGTGTGTGTGAGTGAGAGCCTGGTGAACCTGCTGGGCGTTTTCTATCTTCGCTGCAATGTATGTTTTCGCCTCTATCATTTCTCTCTCTCTCTCTCTCTCCTCTCCTCCTCCCCTCTCCTCTCCTCTCTCTCTCTCTCCTCTCTCTCTCTCTCTCTCCTCCTCCTCCTCTCTCTCTCTCTCTCTCTCTCTCGTTGTGGCTGCTGGTAATTTGTTTTATCTAAATGATAGTGCCCCATGCCTCCCTGTGCTGGTGGATGTGGTACAATGCCCTCCGTTCCAAAACACATTTATCTCGCTGCGTGCCTGGGGGTGGGGGGGTTGGGGGGGGGGATAAACAGGCCGGCGGACAATAACCTACACACACACGGCTTAACAATTCAGCTGCCCCCGAACGCCTTTTATACACACTCCCAACCCTTAGGAACACACACACAGTGAGCTGTTGCTCTCCAGCTCTCTTTCCATATAGAGAAAAGGTCAACGCCTGGAGCTCAAGGTCATGGACTTTAAAAATGAGGGAGTTTTAATAACTTGTTAGAGAAAGAGTAAAGAAACCCAAAGTTTCTTCAACTTGAGTGGGCAAGGCTATCGCTGGCTAGCGGTCGTATCTCTTTTTTCATGTGTGTGTGCTGTTAGCTAAACGGCCGGGCCCGTACCGAGGTGTCATTCTCAATCGCGGCGCTTTTCAACTCCGTTAGCAGGAACACGACGGGGTCTTTGATGCCGGCGCGGCTGTCGGCTTCCCTCTGAAGAGAACTAGACGAGGGGGAAAATTGCTAGCTTTCATACGGAGCGGGACATCTTGTCTATATTCTCAAATCAATCAAGCGTAGAGGTCATCGCAGTGGCTTCTGTCTCTCTGACTCCTTCCATCTCTCTCGCTCTCCGTTTGTCGCCCTCCCCTATTCTTCTAAGAGCACTGGCTGTCATCTGCTTAATGTTGGGAAGGTTAAATGGTTTCAAATATGTGCACGAATCTGTCAAGTGCCACAATTCTTCTCTCATCCTCCTGACAAAAACAGCTGAAGAAAAAAAGAGGATCTATTACACATACGGATATTACATTTCATCTCGACAATGATACTCTCAGATCTGTGCAGGCTCTTTTGACTTTGGACGCAGGCCCATATTGTGTAATTATTGCTCAAACAAGAGATCCCACTTCTAATGCATTTATTGTTTTACATTTGATATGGTTTCTTTGCTCTCGATTTTTCTGTCGTAATATGAGAGGTAGAGGGAGTGGAGTGGCCCTCCTGTGATTGATCTATCATTTGGGACATGAATCAGACTGGAGAATAGCACTGGATGGCACAGTTACTAAGCAACCTCACTTGCTTTGTGGTCTAGCTGTCCATGTGCGATGGTATGTTTGAAATGAGGGGTTTTTGGCGTGTGAATTCACTGTGTGATTCTTTAAATGGTGAAGAGCGTCGAATGCATATAGAGGATCAGAGATAGGAGAATGAAACTACCTTAGGAGCCGTGGGACGAATTAGCCAATTTGGGGAACAGAATAGACATTTTACGTTCTGTTGGTTAACCACATAAGATATAAAAAATAAGACATTTTCTACAAAAAAAAAAAAAAAAAAAAAAATTGTGAGTAGTGCTTAACTTGATGGTACAATGCTAGAGTCATGTGGGTGGTTGCCAGGGTGTTGCTGTGCAGTTGCTAGGATGTTCTGTGTGGTTGCTAAGGAGTTCTGGTGGGTTGCTAACTGGCCTAGTTCAAAAGAGTCCACCTCTAGGTTTATATGATATTCTTGTCCCCAAGATATGGCTTGGGTCAATGGGATTTTTTACCTAATTTAGGGCAGGAGTAAGCCTGCCATAAATTCCTCAACAAGCCATTCCTCTACAACATCATTCCTCAACAAGCCACGAAATTTGTATAATAAGGACTCTACAATAAGGATTTTTCTGCTCACCAGTCGTTCTAGTAGCCCTGCCAACATATTCACCGGCATCACCACAATACACCACATTTTCAAAAAAAATAAATAAAAATTTTCATAAAATATCTAACCATGCAATACATCAAAAGAAAGAATCAGCTTTAAAACAAACAAACAAACACACAAAAATGCATTAATTTATCACCACTTAAAATGTGGGTAAGTTAAAAAAAAACATTTTGAACAAAAAGCTGAGAAAATCGTACAAAGTGCATAAGCAATGCTTTTATCGCTTGTTTTTGCTCCTTTTTTGCCTGTGTTTTGATCTGAAGATTCTCTACTTATTCAGAAGTTGCACAATAGAATATAACATATAACTTAAAACACAGAAAGCCAACAGAAAATCTGTCAATGGCAGGGAAGCGTTGTCTCATGAATTACGAGAAATTCTGTCAATGGCAGGGAAAGAGTTAACCAACTAGAAAATAGTATCTTGGTTACAAATAAGCTGAATTTTAAAGGGTACCTATTATGGAATTTTGAAAATTACCTTTCATGCAGTGTGTAACATATATCTAAGTGAACAAAAACATTCTGCAAAGTTTTATATATTAAAGTTCACCGCAAAAAAGTTATTGTCTCTCAAAAGTAAGAGTCGACTCTGAGTCGCTGATATGAATCAATAGACGAACGATGCTTTTTCTCTATCTAGTTGACGTCAACTTGACAAGTTATTTGAATAAGATACGCCCACTCATTGGCCCTCATTTATCATTCTTGCGTAGAAACGGGCGTATATGTTGGCGTAAGATTATGCTTACACTCCTCTCACCGCCTGATGTATGAAGCTGTGCGTACCTTTGAAATCCTGGTGTACGCAATACCTGCCCTTGATAAATGCAGCGGCTGAAAACGATCGTCATTAGAATAACACGCCTCTAAATACTTAAGTCTCCGCTTCCCCCACACCCTCATTTTACGCAATGGACACACGGAAGACGGCAAAGAAGAGAAACTTCTCCGACGTGGAGATCAAATGACCTATCACAATGCATTATTTTACAGCACGTGTTTTGAAACAATTAGCATTTAATATCGTATCATGTACAATAGTGATGATGATGTGATGTGGAGTAGCCTACCATTCATTCACATTAATAATTGCATGTCCATTTGTAATATTCTTATTCTTATTATTATTCGTGTTCGCATTTATGAGGAAAAAACAATGATACGGACATGAGCGCTCTAAAAGCGGCACTAAAATATATTTTAAAACTTTCACAGAGACATCAAACATAAAGCACAAAACCTTTCTTTAAACTGAAATTCGTTTTGTATTAATTGTATCTTAATTTTAATCAATGTTTCGTCAACCAATTAGGCCTACCTTGGATTTAACAAATAGGAAAGTAAATAGCAGATGATATGAAACGGAGGACGCGTGAACTGAGCTCATCTCATAAATGAACCGAAACTCAGGGTATAAGGTACCCTACTTGCCTCAGACATGTCTACTTTTAAACAGAACAATTCAAAACGAAAGAAAACAGACTGCAGACTGCTCTCGCTTATGTAATCTGAAATGTGCATTTTTCTCTGGCGCGTTCACTACTGCGAAGATCGCGATTCAGCATCTCAACTTCATCTTTGCAGCCGACACAAAGAAAACACTTCTTTATTAATAAACAATTAAAATATCTCCTTGCTATATTTTACATATTCATAATCATTACTTTTGCCGGTTCTTTGTGACAGATTTTTACACTGAAGTTTATAATTAGCCTACGTTGTTGTTGTTGTTTTTTTGTCATATGTTTTAGTTTGTCAGCGCATTTTGTGGTGTTAGGAATTGTGTTTCTGCGCGTTTCCGCACTAACTCAAAGTGCGTACACCACCTCCTGAGCTGACGTGGGATTTGAGCGTGCCGTACGCCAACGTCCATATTGATAAATCTCAAAGTCACCGTGGTTTTGGGTGTACGCCAGGTGTACGCTCGAAATTTGGTGTACGCACTTTTGATAAATGAGGGCCATTGCGCGCACAGACACTAGTTAATCACAATCACAACCTAGTGAATCACGGATCACAACCTGTAAGTATTATTAATTGTTGCATGTGTTTTTGTAGCAGCATGCTCAATAAGTATTTGTGTGTGTTATGTAAGTTATGCTCAGCGCAGCTTCTAGGTCTCCAATGTCAATTTTTTTTAAATATGTGAAATGTTTGTCGTTGTTATTGGATGGAGTTGTCATAAAGAATAGAGCAATACCTTGTAGTACTGCAGTGCTTTATCAATATGTTTATGCATTGGGCTAACGCAAACAATAACTGACTGGGTCATCTGATCTGACCAATCACCCCAGATTAGCGTCACGCAAAGGAGGGGTTTGGAAAAATGAGTCGTTGAATGAATCATTTGGGAGTCGGTGAGCAAATCCGGTAAAAATAAATGCATATTATAAGACAACAAAAGTGTTTTATGTCATTGCATGCATGTAAAACTGTTGTTGTGGACTCCCAAAACAATATTAGGAACATTTTAAATGCCATAATAGGTGACCCTTTAAATAATGCAGAACATAAGACATACAATGCATAAAAAAATGTGTGTACACAAGATCAATGAACATTGATGGCAATGTAGCACTGGACCAAAAGGTCAAGTGACAGTTTCGTCAACTGGCCCAAAATTCTCTCACACAAGCTCATGGGTCGGCAAAGCTCAACAAACGGTGCAGGACGAGTTATAACTCATCCTGCACCACTGTATAATTCCTTAGGTTATGGGTTAATAACAAACCTGTGGGCTAATATTACCAAGACGCCCTTACTCTGAAAAAGGAATCATGTACAATGGTTATTTGGATTTGATATTCAGATGCAATTTTATGGGCATACTGAGTTAATTTAAATTTAAACGACATATTTCACCATTGACAAAGCAAACTGCATTTTTCGTACTAGTGAGATTCAGTCGAAACCAAGAATATATGGCCAGTACAGTACACACATGGAAAGATAATCTAGTCCTTCACTTAAATATGGATGTTATTCCAAAAAATGGTTGATCTAAAATCTAAAAGTGGTCTTAAATTTCAAACTACACCAATTGCTAGACTTTTTACATTAGTCTCATTCAGAGAAGGCACCGACGCCAAAATGAATTTCATTAGACTCCAGACATTGATTACAGTACACAAATTCATTTTACTGATGCAAAGTGGGCCTATAGGGGTTTATTGTCTTTAATAAGTAGTGACAGATTAAATCTGAGTCAATCGTGATCTATTACCCTCAATAGATTGAAATGCATAGCTGCATTTGAGCTCAAGTGTTTATGAATTCTGGGAAATAGCTTGTCTATTGAGTGGTATCGTGGCTGAACATGCCAAGAGCATGCACTAAGAACAGCGATACACTCCAAGCACAGTGCAACCCACAACACACACACACACACACACACACCCAACACACACACACACCACACACCGTGTGTTAAAGTCTGAGATGCATTGCTCTTCACAAGCACAGCGGGACACGTGTAATATTAGTGCTAAGAGCCCTGGCCATCATACTGCCTTCACAGCTCGTAAATCATCTACTCATTACAGCTCAGATCATAAACGTACACCCATGAGAGAGAGAAAGAGACAAACTCTCAGGCTAATATATTCCAACCTAATGCTCTTTATGACTGCTGCCCAACAAAAAGAGCGTCCGGGTACCTCTGGGGTGATATTGCACGGATAATGCCAACATCGGAACAGCAAAAGGCACATTCAGATGCACTACCACACCTCGGCCTGCCTTAAAAAAATAAACAGAGAGAGGATACGAATATCCCGGGTGTGTCGGTGTTAAGATTAGCTGTGAGATTATGTGGCCTGAGTACAGAGGCGCTGGAGAGATTTGACACTCGTTACTATTGAACAAAATACAGAAAGTTGCACCAAAGGCTATATGAGCTATAAAGGCTAAACGGTGAGTGGTTAATCAATACAGCAGCTCTGCATAGGGCGCATTAATGCTGTGATGGTTGGTACAAACACATCCTGACATAAAGGACGGGACCTTTCATTTTATTTGACGATTAGCACACACTGCAAAACAGGAACTTGCCGTCCTGCCCACTTTTAGACACTAACAGTTTCACTTTCTGTTGTGTTATCAGCATTATGGTATACTTTTTACACAATCAATCACAAGATCATCTCATCCCCGGCTGTTTGACCTCACACATACTCATTCAGAAAACATTCCTGTTTACACAACACTGTTTTCAACTAAAAACGGAATTTTTTTTATGCGTTTTGACCGTTCATTCTCTCAACGACGACGTTTTTTTTTTCCAAAATACGTTAATTTGTGAAAATGGTGACATCATGCGCATACGTATTGTTTTCTTTACAAAGCAGGACGGGGTGAGAGCCATGAGAGAACGGTGCGAGTCTCGTAGAGTTAGCGAAAGTTATCATGAGAATTGTAATGTTTAAAACGGATGTCATAACAAATGTCAGTAGACCAGGACGATTTTTTTAAATTACCAGTTCGTTCATAAATTCCCTGTGGAAATACAAAGCGGAAGACAGAATATGAGTGCACTGCTGAAAAGGGGCGGGATAACATAAGGTCTATAGGCCAAATTGAGGGGAATCATTCAATCTGAATCATTAGGCATCTATCAGGCTCTATTATTTAGGCATACACAGTATCATCTAGCTCCTGTCTATACATACTGCTCATTTCTGCTCTCTTACTTGTCTAGGACAGTGTGCACACCTGGCAGGTCAGTCAGATTTCAAACAACTTTGGAAACATAGTAAATTGCGTGTCTCACAAGTGTACATTATGATCTGGGGCTTTTTGTTGCAGACTATAAACCCTTATGAAAGGGTGACAAGCTTCAGTCTTGTAGTGTGCACTATAATTTATGGACATTTAGCAACAGACGCCCATATGCAAATGCATGGAAAAGCATGGGCACTAAATAAATGAAAAACAAACAAACAAACGCAAGGAAATACGAACAAACATGAAAACAGTAATCTTCAGATAATTGGTTGCCGGATGGCTCCAGCAGTGTGCAGGTGGTTAGTGCGGCCCCTGTCATTGGTTGTGTGTGGGAAGAGATGAGATTTCCCTATGGTGTCTATAGTGATGCTATAAGAAGCAACATCCACAGACAGAGAGAACAGGGAGAGGGTCAACAGCAAAGATTCTCATTATGAATCAAATTCAAGAGCCTGAAGCACTTCTAACCATGCAATCGCAGACACACACACACACACACACATAAATGCACTGAAATTGAAAAAAAAAAAAAAGAAGAAGCTTTAATTCAAAATCCTTCGTAATACCAAATAACACTTACATCAAAAGAGGTTTATAATACCTGGAGAAAGATATCCGTTAGCATTCACATTCATCTCAATGGCAGTTGCTCAGCTAGTGCAGAACCACTCAGAAGTACGTGAATCAACTGCTTTGTGATTCAACAACTTTTTATGTTATGTTTTAAAAATGTCATTTTAAAGTTGTTAGCACGAGTGTTTTCAACATTGATAATAATAAGAAATGTTTTTTAAGCACCAAATCATTATATTAGAGTAAGGATCATGTGACTCTGAAGACTGGAGTAATGACTGCTAAAAATTCAGTTTTGCCATCACAAGAATACATGATAAATTATATCTTATAATCGCTACACTTTTCTTGCTTGGCAAAGGAGGATGAATGAACAACAGAAAGCACTGGCTGACACTATGTTTATGCCTTTCCACGGCCAGTAGATGGCCATAGATCTTGTGTTTGTAGTGCCTCAAAGAACTGACCCACCCTTTAATCCAAAATGACTTGCATCACATTTTTAAAAAGAAAAAAAAATGAGGCACAAACATGGACCACACCCAGTCTGTCTTCACACAATAAGGCTCATGTGATCTCCCTCTCTCGCTCACTAATGCGTCATCAGTATAATACTCCACAACACCCTAACGCAGGGCTGCGTGTCCCAGGTGGCTCACTCCATCTGTAGCAGCGGCGTAACGGTGTGTGTGTGTGTGAGAGAGTGAGGGTGTGTGTATAGTGATCAGGCTATAGCTAGCCTCAACAGTGGTAATATAATGTGTGTGTGCATAAGTGTGACCCCATGGTGGTAAGTAGCTGCCCTGCTGCGCTGAGGGATGTCTGGGGTAATTATCATGGAGCAGATGAGCCCTATGAACCAGCCAACATGGCGCCATGCCCCCTCATGGGGCACAGGGGCAGAAATCGCACAGGGCACGTACACACACATCCATACGCAGACTGTGGGAGGTGGAGGCAGGTGTGCGTTCGAAGAAAGATGGTAATAACAGCCAGACAGGGTGAGTCTAAGAGGTGCCCTGGTGTGAATGTCTGTGTATGTGTTTACGCGTTGGTTTTCCGTGGTTTTGCAGACTTTCCCCACCTGAGTACCCTTTGGCCTTGTGGGACGTCTGAGATTATGAGGGCACAGCTGGTGTCATCATAATTTCCATTACGCAGATTTACTTTTTTGAGAAAGAAAGCTACTTTGCTGTTTATGCAGAGGTGAACATAATGTTGAGATGCTTTTTGCTCTCTGTGATTAAAGTGCAGAAACAATTATAAGTAAGCTATTCTTAGGATAATTTCCCCAAAGAGTGTAAACACTGCGGATATATGGTGCTTTCAAAATATTTTGCTTGTTTGAGCGGTCTGACGTGTCAACTTCTGGTACGATATTGGATTGGGACTACCTGCTTGTTTGAACTGGGATTTGGGAAACTTGTTTGGAAGCTATGGACATCAATGACGCCTCAGAACATGTGGCTTGTTGAGAGGAGGTGTACTATTGGTTTTTTAAGTGATCAGACCTTGATGGGCAATACAACTGCTGAAAATCCCAAAGACTTACATTGAAGGAGGACCCGAGTCATATGTAGAAAACACCCAAAACAACCTAGCAACCCCAGCAATGTGCTAAAAAATGTAGCAACTAATAGCAACTGCTCACCAATGTCTTGGCAACCACCTATAATGCCTCACATGAGCACCACACACAAAAACAGAACACACTTAAAATAGTAATCTTTTTTATTTATTAGACTATTACTAATATTGATTTTAAATAAATAAATTATGACATTAACTTTACTCAATTATTTTAGCATAACATATTGTTTAATATTTTAAACAGAGTATAGAGTTTAGACAGAGTATTTTAAGTCTATTTTGCTGTTATGTGAAAAAATAGCCGCGATAGCCGACCCCAGATGGTTAATGTAATATATAGGCCTAAATATGAGTATTAATTATAAGGTAAATTAATATATATATAAACAAAATAGATGGCAATGGGCTGCCACAAGTGTAATTAAATAAATAATAATTAATATTTGTGTACAAGAAAACCAGAACATCAAAGCCTGATTATTGGGATGGTGACTGATGTTCTTCATAGTCGGTATTTGTCATAGTAAATATTTCTGTTTTTAAATAATAAATGTAATGAAATAAATTCATATAATAAATGAAACAATATCAGATTAATTAGCATTAATATATGTGTGGAAGAAAACCAGAAGATCAAAGCCTAATTATTGGGATGGTGACTAATGTTCTAGTGAGATCTAACACTTCACATGATCAAAAAAAAACCCAAAGAAAACAAAAAATTTACACAACTGTTTGTTTAAAGAAAAACGAGTATGGGGAGAAGAAGGGATTCTCTGATGCAGGTGTGCCATTTCTTTTCCCTCCCACCCTTCCTCTTTCCCTTTTCCCAGGGGACGGAGAGTAGGTGGAGTGGACCCAAGGAGACAGCCTGGCGCCAGTCTGCACTCCATCTCAACTGCACTAACACACACATGAACATACACACACTGATGGAGATGGGACTGAGATAGACAGAGATGGAAAAACAGAGGGATGAGAGTTGATGCAAGTGAGATGGCAGAGATACAAGCTGAAATCCATCCACATTAGCTCCATTAGATGTGAGCATCAGGTCCAGGTTGAGATGGTACAGCAGAAGTAGCATCACAGGGTACGGCTGGTGTTAGGATGCTGAGAGCCAACAGCGACCTCCTAAAACCACCACAACTTAACTTCTGATATGCCTTTCTCACAGTCAACAGGCAGTGTTCATATATGCTAGTGCACAAAACAGTTCTCAACTGCATAATCTAATAATCCCTTCTGGGAAAGTCATACCACAGTTGTACATTAGGTGGACACTGAGGGTTCAATATTAATAAGTAGATCTGTACTTCAGCAGATGATGTCTAAATGTGCAGCTGGGTTTTGTGACGTTAAGTCATGCCGATAAAGTCTGTGATATTTGCTGTTGTAATGTTAGCAGGGACAGCGATGATGTCATCAGTGTTTTTTGTCCAATACCACACAAGGTGACTCTTGCAAGATCGAAACAATGACACACTCGGCAAAATAAGGTCTCAAAGGAAGTGATATCAGCACAAGACAGTGGTAAAAGCAGGATGAAGATCAGAGAGCTGGTGAGTCAAAGCAGACTGTACCTCGCAGTAGAGGAGAAAGAGATGGACCACTCGTATCGCAAGGCAATGCTCAATATGGCTGCATGAATGGATGTCCTGCCTTCCAGTTAAATAAACCAATTGCCTTTTTGAGAGAGCAGGACCTGCATGAAAATACAGCTTTTCAGCATGAAATTGGATAACTTTTCGCGATTTCTGAAAATAAATAGGCGAATATAGCTATGCAACATTATAATTCCATTAAAAAGCCGTCCTTTTCACACTCAATGACCAGATGACGTCTGGCAAGCACTGCATACACATATTTTAAAACAAAATGTACAATAGATTTCCTATATATATAAAAACCTAATTAAAAATGCAGAATTGATTGTGTTGATTCAAAGACGTCACTGGTTATATTTTAATCATCAAATATGATGATAACTTTCAATTTCCAGTTCCTTAGAAGACTCTAGAAGAAACTTTCAGTGTCCTACACTAAACAAGTCCACTGCATAATCAAATATTCTACTGCACACAAATCTATAGCAGCATCATTCATCTTAGTAATACTTCTATTACTCCTGAAAGTCTAAGGCCTAGAACTATCAAAATACGAGAATTTAGACAGCTCGCCCTATTTGTGTCAAATTAATTACACTGCCAAATTCTAAGTGCTCCGTTTTAATCTTTAAAGCAAGTCATTTTTTGCATTTGTCAGGATCTCATCTCTCTGCTCTCTCTCCTTGCATCCTGTCCAGATCTGTAAACCATCTGTCCCTTGGGGGCGTCCCTGCCTGGCACAGCTTGCCAGCCTGTCTGACCACATCCCCGCTGGCAAGAGTGCCAGCTGCAAGTTTGCTCTCTGTATCTCTGTCTCTCTCTCACTCTCTACCCCACACACCCTCCATCACTTTTGGTGCCCACAGTCAGACTGGTGTCTCCAGATGCCCGGGGATGGGGGGGGGGGGGGGGGGGTGGTTTGGGATGGTACGCTGCCTCCTAGACAGCAGATGCTGCCAATTAACTTTCCCGCCACAGGCTCACAGAGGGACAGTGTGCATGTGCAGGGCAAAGGGAAGTTGTGGGGAGGTATATATGTTTGGGGATATACTGGTCATGGTATTTATGGAATTGACAGAAGTCATCCAGTCTCAGTCAGACAGATAGCACTATGCTCTCCTCTCCCCCTGTGTTCTTGGCCTGTCCCTCGTGCCACATGCCACACTGGAGCTTCTGAAACATCTCAATTACATCCAGAGAACAACATACCAGGCAACCGGCCATGTCCCTTTGAGGGCAGAAGACCAGGCTTGGGAGGGTTACTTTAAAAATGTATTCCGTTACAGTTACAAATTACTTCATAAAAAAAGTATTCAGTAACGTAATCCAAGTACCACAATATGAAAGTAATGTAACTGATTACTTTTGGATTACTTCAAGGACAGATATTATTTGAAAAAAAAAAACTTTTATTTATTAAGAATTTCACAGCCCTCAGCCCTGAATAAATATTTATGTAAAGGCAGACATCGAGTGGCTACAGTATTACAGATTATTTTGTTTTATTTTTAACTTGACAAGGACAAGGAAAAAATAAAATGGATATTTCTTCAACAGGAAAATAGAGAATGCAAACATGCTTCTTTAGGTTGGATGTCGAGTCCTTCGATAAAGAAAGTGTTTTCAGTGCTGGAAGGCACAGTTTGCACTGTACAACCATGTTGTTGGCATTTTCTTCTTTATAAACAAAATAGCAGCGGAATTTCCAAGAAATTAAAGCATTTTTACCCGTGGGCAGCATCGTTTCTAGCAGCAGTGATTGTGTCTGACAGTGATGCGCGGGTCAATGTATAACTAACCCGCACTCGACCGACGGTTTCAACTAACCCGCCCGCAACTCGGACCAAAAAAAAAAAAAAAATGTTTGCCCTTAGGAGCGCAAACTGTTCTTTTTCTGAATGCTGTATAGCCTAGTGTTATGTAGCCTAATAAAGGCTTGATTTAGGCTATTCATTTATTTCGTTTCATTTTCTTAACGATTATCTGCATGTGTTTATCCAGTCTAATCGAAGTGTGCGTCTCTCCTCCGACATTCCCAATAAAAATCCCGCCCCCTCTCAGAAAATACTGAGATATGCATTATTAAAAGTAGCCTATTAAAATGGTACAATGGCATTTTTCAGTTCAACGTGTTGGGAAATCGGGCATTTTGTCCCACGTCAGCATTTATTCAAAAGTTAATAACGCGCAACATTCAAAAGGTAAATAAGGATTTCCCACTTGTATTAGTAGGTATTTGCGGAGCTTCCACTGCCCAGTCTTCACCTTTTCTCTTGCCGTCTTCATCTCTACCTGCAGACTGAGCTCGTGCGTCATCTTCACGTTTCAGCCAATAAAGGCCTATTTCATAGAAAATTGTGTCTAGTAGCTAGGCTACTATTTAAATTAGAAAGATTTAATCTTTATTTCAAACGTATCATTAAAAATACTTGTGGAAGACTTGTAACCGCGGCTCATTTTGGATCAACCCGCGCATCACTGGTGTCTGAGGAGATTGTTGTAGAGAGCTGTTATTTTGCGCATGCACCAGCGGCGGGTGGCACTCGTGAGTCATTAATCAAGCAACGCTTAATATAGTGTTATTATGCCAAAATACAGATTTATTTCGTTTTAAATGAAACCATTGTAATCCTGAAAGTATCCCCCCTTTTTTAAAAAGTAACTATAATCTGATTACTACGTTTTTTGACGTAACTGTAACTAATTACATTTACTGGATTTTTGTATCCTGATTACATAACGCCGTTACATGTATTCCGTTACTCCCCAACCCTGCAGAAGACGCAGGATTCTGCTAACCTTGCAGTTTAGCTATACCATTCATTACAAAACAAAGTGGGACCTATCATGAAAAATTGGATTTTACTTGCTGTTTGGAAATAGAGAAGTTAAATGTACTACGTTGAAAAACTCTATACCTCCCCAGTCCACCCTGACATCCTGAAAAATGCAAAAATTGGTTATAACATCAAATTAACATTTTACCACGCACATTTACATATCAAAAGGATTCAGCAACTTAATTAACTTGCTGGTCGTTGCTGATACAAACAGGCTAACCAATCAGAACAGAGGTAATTTACATATTTCGAAAAACAATGTTTCATGAGAAATTGTTTTAATGCACAAATTATTGACTGATATTATTAGTTGATCTCAGGGGATCATATTCACCACAATATAATAAGAAAACAAATATGAAATGATATTTTGCATGAGGAAACAAAAATTGTAGAATAATGTTGTTTACTGTAATAAGGAAATATCTTAGACACAATGACTTTCATTAAAATCAGCATCGATTTAAGGCAGTACAACAAATCTTTCCATGATAAATACTTTAATTTTACAGAACATGCTTTTAATATTACTCTAATATTATAATAATCAATACAATTAAACTTAATTTAATAATAGTATCATTTTCCAATGTAAAACAAAAATATTTTATATTTATAAATATAAAAATCAATAATATTTTAAATAAAAATGTAAATCTTGTTTTTGTTCTTTTGATTTTGAGGTGAAGACATTTTTTGACAGAGTTGTCATGAGATTCCCTCAAACACTGTCAGAAAATGCAGTTTAGTGGTTTTGTGCTCATTAGGAGAGAACAACATGAGGTACAAAACTAGACAAACAAGGAACCAGAGAGTCTCAGATGTCTAGTTGCACCTCAGTAAATGTGTTTGATTGACATGTGTGTGGACGCATGTGTGAATACAGGGGCAGCTGTGTACTGGCCAAGGACCGCCCGCATGAGCCACGAGAAATGTGTCTCTTCATTTATGAAACTGACTTAGTAAAAGTCAAACCAACCATTAACAAAGTGCATAATATATCAAACCTGCAGCAGAAAATAGTAAAAACCCTCATGGAGGGTGAACAATTCAAACACTAAACTGATGGAAAGTGATTTGTAAAGTAGATTAGCAAAGCCGACTGTAATTCTTCCTCTATGCGCTCATCGGAGGGCGTCGTGTGGGCTTTCATTTCTGCTTGAGAGATTCAAATGGCGGCTTCCCTGCTTTCTGTCTCTCATTCTTGTATTAGACGAGGTGACAGATTACTACTTACAGAGGAGAGAGAGAGAACTTTGGCTGCAAACGGGGAAGGAGAAGCTGGAACTGCGGCATTATGCAGTAAAGGTAAATCACTCAGTGCGATGGAGCTCTACAAAGCCATTTACACATATAGCACCTCTGCATGCAAATTCAGAACGGCTCGCCACACGCCGGGCAGGTACATGCACTGGTGGAATGAGTATAACCTCTCCTTCTCTCAGTCTTCCGGATGTAAAGTACACCCTGAACAGCCAAGCATCTGCTAAAAGTCTGCGATTGATGAAGCTGATGCGGCAGGGACCGAAACCGCTAAAGTCAATAGCGTTAGTTTGTTGTCAGAACACAGGCAGAGCATTAACATCCTTTTTTACGTACAAATCAGAATAATTGCATACACTGCCATTAGAGCTATAGAATCTTTTGTATATGATATGTGGGATTGCATGAAAATGTGTCGTGCTAATTAGCCTGTGCTAATAAGCTTTTTCCTTTGTGCTGTGAAACTGTACTTAAAGTAATTACACAGGAGGGGGAAAAAAATGAGTAATTAACCTTTCCTATTATTACAGAAATTTTAGCAGAAATATTTTTGTCACCTTGCAGGTCGATACCGAAAACATTTCTCGCTAATTCAGAGAGGAAAGACACATTTTTTTTAAATCACAAATAGTTTTGTGTAAATCATTTCTGACCTGTTGTCCCCCGAACCACAGTCTAATTAAGCATATAAGGCCCTTCATCTCCAGCAATGACTCTGAGTTCTGGTTGGGTTTGATAACATAGACGCCATAGTTCTAATATCCCTCATTCTTACAGGACCTATTCGTCCATTCTTTCCATGGAACAGCTTAATGGATGGCTTGCCATCCTTGTCATTTAGCATCATTAAGAAATTAGGTGCTCATTATCAAAAGCACATACACCTATTCACGTTCCGGTAGTGTTTTCTGCTACATGCCCGTCAAAAGTTACCGCAGGGGTTGCAAATCACACGTAGCTGGTCTAAAGAACCATTATCTCTCCATAATGGTGGAGAGTTCAAAGTGCATCCTTGAGAAACTCACGAATCAATAGTGAAGGCTTTCATGGTGGGCTTTAATGAAGGCAAAGGGCCATGGGAAAGGGGATAAAGTGACCTTTTATGTACTCCATACATACATGCATCCATTACACTAACCACAAATTAGATGCAATGAGGATATGGGATGCTTGTACCAATATCATTAATGTGCATTACTCAATGACGCCTCCATATAAAATACATAGAGTGGAAGATCCACAGTACAGGGAAATCTGAGTTTATTGGCATTCATGTTTATTAAGTAAAATGTTCAGTTTGCATCTCAGAGTTGTGAGTCACCTGATCTCCGAGGACCAGAGCGATCGGAGCTCTCAGTAATCTGAAAATATGTTTGGGATATGTGTTCCCTCTGCACACTTCGCTACTCTGCCTTGCCTGAGCTATAAGCTCCAACACCGGCAGGAAATGGCATTCAGCCAGAACGGAGATAAAACATAATGCAAAAACGCCACTCTGCCTGGCCTTGTCATCCACCATGTTATCCTTCCCTTCCCTTCAGTCTGCCACACTGTGTCTACCCCCACCCCCTGTTTCTAATTTCCTTTCAGGAACGAAAGAACAGGACCCCCAAAATGAATAATGAAAGATTGGCATCAATGTTTTATGAAGTAGCCACCATATTATTTTGAAGGAAGGCAAGGATTAATGAAAATATCACTTATTTATTTGTGTCTAGAGGAGAGAAAAGAGTGAGTGAGTGAGGAGGGGAACCGCATTAGCTGATCCAGGGGAAGACTTTGGGCTATACGGTGACCACACACTCCTCTTTCAAACCCACTGAGATCTTCCACACACACCGCAGAACCCTAATGGTAAGCTTCAGAAAAAAATCAACCCCAGGTCAACGAGAAGAATTCATTGAGGGGGAAGGAAACTCAAGTTTATTAAAAAAAGGACCCAAGTCGAATGAATTATTCTTGCTGATCCTAAAATGCGATCTAGAATCTGATTTACTCCCGTGTTAGGGAAACCTATGAGGTTTAAAAAGAAAAACCAGAGGCAACACATCTACTATCATGAAGCCAGTCAAAAGCATCTATTCAACTCAAAATCAAAAAATAAGAAATTACACTTGCTTTAAAGAAAGTGAAATATATTGTAGTGCCATTTTCTGCATTGTGATATTGATGACAGTAAGACACATTTAACCTTTGAATTCTAAGTGTAATGCAAAAATTCGTATTAAATTAATGTGAAAAAAGTTTCATTTCAAGTGTAAAGTATAAATTGTTGTATACGGTATGCCTTTAATTATTGTTCATTTTTAAGCATTGTTTATTTAAAATTTGTATCTCATTACTATTACAACAAAAGAACAGAAATAAAGTAGCCTATATACACAACGTTGGAGGGATCTAAAAAAAAGTTTATTTTTCTTTATGCAAAATATAATTTCTTTTCTTCTGATTTCAGGGTGAAACTGGGCATGTTTTGGTGTGTTCCACCAACACACAGAGAGAGCCCCGGGAGAGCTGTGCATGTGTGTGTGGCTCCAGGCCTAAGATCAAACAGACGGAACATTCAAACAGAGCAGGTGCCTCTGCCACATTCACTCAGTGTAACACACATATCTGTAAAAGCCCACACCTGAGCTTGACAAACACACGCTCAAACGAGTAAGCACACACAATGATCACAGCTGAGCCTGCGCTGCCGTCCCGTCCCGCTCCCCAACAGAGAGATTACAGCACTGCCATTCTTCACTGTCTGCTTATGACTTCCTGCCTGCACTGGATGACTTTCATTTAAACCCACTGAGGCTCCATGGCTCCACGCCCTCCCTGCTCGGGCCCTATTGTTCATTCATGCGAGGGAGGGGCTTCGCTCCGTATTGAACTGAATTCTGGGATTGGTACCGCAGAGATATGGGCGAATTGTTACGGCAAGTTAGTGCTTACTCTGTAAGAAATAACAGTTCACAACTGGAAAATGGAGAGCGGAGAGTTCGTGACCACAATTTTTCTTTGCCGGTCGAAGCTAGACACACATAAACTGGAAAACGCTTTGGAGCATTCTCCCCCGCTCTCAAAACACACACATACACACAGCAGAATTTGTGTCCTGCAGTGGTTTTAATCTTCATTCTCTGGTTGTCAGAGCTTTCTCTGGGCCTGTGTCCCTGTGTTAACACTGAAGATTTCTGTTGTGTGTGGATGCTCCACTAGGGTAAAACATTCTGGATTTCAGAATTCATGGCTGCGCTCCAAATCATATACTCTTTTGAGTATACTTATTTTAAATTAGTACTTCACAACTGCTAAAAAAACATGTTCTATATAGTATGAATGTGTGTAGTATGAATGTAATCCGGACGTACTACGTTCACCATGTTGTCATTATCATGTGATCAGTACCAGCGTTAGTTACGCCGCTTCACTGCCATTCACAAATCCTCTCCAGTGGCCTCATGGGATAGTAAAGCGTCCACCGTATGCACACTCGCTGGAAGCGGTAGGTCATCTGGGTACTTTTTGCCTACTCTTTTAGGTGTACTGTGAATTCGGGACATACTTCGTACAAATCCTGTATAGTAGGAAAGTATGCGATTTCGAATGCAGCCCATGACTTCGAATTTGAAATGAATTGGCCACTCCTCACAGGATAAACAGAATTCGAATTCGAATGACAGGAAAAAGGAATTTACTGCATTTCAAAAAGGATCAAACAACAGGGGATTTTCATTAGTTGACAAAACACAAATAATTATTATATAGTTATCAAGCTATAGTGCAAAAATTCAAATTTGTTTTAAATGTATAACAATTCACGCAGCTATCAAAACATTAAAATGTATCATGTAAATTAAACTATATGCAATTCTAAAATATAGAGTATTCTGGGAAATTAATTAAAGTTTGAGTTCTAAAATTAAAGTTGTCAATAGATCTAATGCTTCTGGAAATACCCCATATATTGTGTGCATAATGACAGCATGTTTATAATTCATACTGAAATTCATCTAATTTCAATTTGACTTCCTTATCTGAAATTCCTTAATTCTGGAACTGAATTGCATTATCTAAAATGGTGTCGTATGATCATGACGTGACTGTGATAATGCTGGTGTTTACATGAATGGACAATGGTTAACTGAATTGCATCTGGTGTCATATTTGTTTGGGTTAAGACCAGCTCTAGGTGTGGTAAAGCTGTCGACAGGCTGATGGAGGAGATGGACTGGGTGAGGCTGCACACCTGTCTCACTTCCTCCACTCTTCCTCCTCCTCCAGCTGAACGGGATGATTTGTTTCTGTGGCCTTGAAAGTAGAGTTCTGAATCACAGTGTCAGGAACGTTCAGCGCTGACCCCGAGCACCCACAACAACTCAACTCTGACACAGTGACTGCTTTGTACTGACCCAGCTCTCTCTCTCTCTCTGTACATATATACTGTATGTGTATATATATATATATATATATATATATATATGTGTGTGTGTGTGTGTGTGTGTGTGTGTGTGTGTGTGTGTGTGTGTGTGTGTGTGTTCGTGTGTGTTTTGGAAAGGAGAATCTCTCTCTTTTCCTGAGGGCATTGGAGCATGTGAGATTTGCTGGATTCACTCCATTCACATTTCTCTTTGAGTTTTAGACCCTCACCTCACACACACACACACACACACACACACACACACACACACACACACACACACACACACACACACACACACACACACACACACACACACACACACACACACACACACACACACACACATATGCTGGCAATGTGCTGGCACTAGGAGGTCCTCTCCTTCTGGGCTCTACTCTATTTTACTTGAGATTTGAAGTGACCTTTGCAATGCAGCTGCAGGTCTTATGATTTATGTACCCAAACAAAGAGCAGTGCAGCGAATTTTAACCAGAACCACCATATGATACCAGAGAAAAAGAGAACAAGACAAAGAGATCATAAAAGTACACAGAAAGTGACAAGAGAAAGAAAGTCTTATATGAAAAAAAATTTAGGGAAATGAAACTTACACACAGAAGAAACTGCATATGTACGCTTGTGTTTTAGGCACAAAAAGACAGGGCAAATTCAATGTAATGTATATTTAAAGCTGCAGTCCATAGTTTTTCCTCTTCGTCACCATCTCTGTTCGAAATCTGCAATTGCAGTTATTCGCGGAATTATCAACTTTACATGGGTTGTGCCTCGGCACGGCACAGTGCGGATGAATCTAATGTGTTGAGGAGAATGTGCGGCTGTCAGTCACCGAGGCGGATGTGGATACTGTTATTTGGATACACAGATTCTAATTTTTGGAAGTTTGACCAACATAAGAATTTTCACCGGAAAATGTCATTGAACAAGTAACATCCACTTTTGACCAACTAAGGGAAAAAAGCATTGCAGTAAATCGCGTTGATTAAATCTAACGATCGCTTATCATTTCACGTCAAACCGTACAAATTATACTTTGTTCTCAAATTGTTAATGTTAATAACATCAGCATTGCGTGACTACATTTAATGCCCTTCCGATATGTATCCTTGTTTTCGCATGGGCCCGGTTACAGTCTCTTCTTTTCAGTAGCCACTTTGAAGTTCAAAGTCTTTTGCTTTTTACAACGGGTGAATCTCCAGCTGTCAGTGGTGATTGTAGTTTGTATTTTTCTGGATCCGCCATCAAATTGATAAGTTTAATTATATCAAGTGCTGTAAGAAAAGGCAATAAATCTCCACCTTTGAGAGACCAATGAAATGTGATTTTCAGAAGCATACTGATGTAAACAGAACAATCTTACTCGTTCTGACTCGTTCATTACATTAACATTTATGCATTTGGCAGACACTTTTATCCACAGCGACTTACATTGCATTTTAGGGTACACATTTACATTCTTATCAGTTCTTGCTTTCCCTGGGAATCGAACCCATGACCTTGGTGTTGCAAGCGCCAACGCTCTACTGTTTGAGAAACAGGAAACCTTACTGGGATACAGGACTTTAACTAGAGATTTTTCTCAAAATTGACTTGACTCTATCGACTTCAAACATTTTTGTCTGTTTTTTGTTCCAACAAATCATACATCGTTTTGAAGTTTTAATAGAGAAAACAAGTTACTCCCTTTCAAAAATTGTGATCATGTCCCCTCTGTCCCCATAGTTGCCCATGGTGGTATCAGGCCATGTGCAAGGCATCGATTAGTAGACAACTTTCTGAATTACATGCTTACCATCTGTTGACAGTCACAGATTTAAAGCTGAAGCACATTTTGTGAGTCGCTCTGGATAAGAGCATCTGCTAAATGCTTTAAATGCAAGTTCAAAGAGTTCAGGACTGGGGCAGGCTGGCACTTAGCAGTCCAGTCGGTTGGGGTGTCAGTTGAGCCAAGCGATGCTCGTGTGGAGATGGCCCTCAAGGCGGGTGCCTGAGAAGGTAGTGAGGAGATGTGAAGAGGGAGATGTATTAGTAATTAGGCAGTAAGGCAATTAATTAGTATGGGGCTGGAGGATCTCTGGCAGACCAGGCTATGGCAGGCGTGCTAAAAGGGAGAGGCAGAGGGCGACCCACATGTAAAGGCTCTTGAAAACGATGGCAAGCCGCCATCCTGCCGTCAACAAACTCAAAGTGAGTTAGGAAGAGGGTCAAAAGCACAATTCTATCAGTTTAGTTCAGAGTTTCTCTAACTTTTTTAAACTAAAAGCCTCTTGCATTACTCCAAACACCGCTATGACAACATATAATGTAGGGCCTATATCAAAGAGTGCAATACTAAAAAAACAACTGTTAATTTCAATGCAGAATACACACACACACACACACACACACACACACACACACACACACACACACACACACACACACACACACACACACACACACACCACAACACACACACACACTATATAATGCAATATAAAGGTATTCATAATGTACGTTATATAAAAGTAGGCATACTGTATCATGCATGACGTAGCATGTCAGCCAACATGAATAACAAATAATCATTGCCTTGCTTACTTAATGCAGCCAAATCCTGCGTTTGGACCAGGCCCGGTTCAGGTTGCTTCCGAAATTAGTAGGGGTGCTCAAGCCTATTTTGACATTATATATTTTTGTCCTGTACATTGCTATGGTTATCACCACTATATCAATCATTGCAATTTCAAGAGTGAATCACGCATTTATATTGAAGTGACAGTGGTAACCCATCTGCATTTAACCCATCAAAGTTAGTGCACACACATTTGGAACAGTGAGTACTGAACACACACACACACTGCAAACCGTGGACACACACACTCGGAGCAGTGGGCAGTCATGTTTTCTGCGGCGCCCGGGGAGCGATTGGGGGTTATGTGCCTTGCTCAAGGGCACCTCGGTCATTTCCTGCCGGTATTGAGAGTCCTTTAGGTTACCAGTTTGACCCTTTAACCATTAGGCCTCGACTTATATGTCAATCCCAAAATTTTGCAGCGTGTATGTGGCCACTAGAGTGACAGTTTATTGTGATTATAAAGGGAGCGCTCTTTGCACACTTTCTAGGCAATATATTAATAATATATATTAAATATTTGAATAAAACATCTTCGTTAATCGTGATCTCACAAAATTCTGTTATAATCAATGAATCTGACTGCACACTTTGTTATAATGTGAGGATTTGCGAGCATGCAGAACCCAGCACTGGACAGGAAAAGTGGCGTTTTGAGTGGTGAGTGGATTCTATTCTAACTTATACTACGGGGATGTTGAATGCTTGTATCTGATTGGTTGACGAACGTTCTAAGGTGTTTTATTATTATGCATTTATTAGTTATTATGGCAAAGCATACAGTATATCTTTCTCATGCTCTCTCCCACTCAAACGCACACACATACAGTATGGACACACACTCTGCTCTGACAATTTTATCAGTAAAATAGTTTAGCAACTTAAAAGCTACATGACGTTTCTCATTAGCAAGGTGTAGATAAACATTATATATTATGTTATATACATTATATTATATACATATATTATGTAGACTAACTATTAGTAGACGCTGGTGTCGAACACTGTTGAGACGCACAGAATGAGGTAATTCACACACGCTAAATCTCTCTCTCTCTCTCTCTCTCTCTCTCTCTCTCTCTCTCTCTCTCTCTCTCTCTCTCTCTCTCTCTCAACTGTATCAGTGGCTCAAGACTCTGTTACTAGCTCTAAAATGACGTTTTGGAATTAGCAAAGGAGGCTTGGGATGAGATGCGTAATAAAAAATTAGTCCCACACACAATAGGACAAAAACCTGACAAAAGTCTTGAAATACATCATCTGAACAGTGTTTTGGGGTGTGGTAACCGTAGTATAAAGGGAATAATTGATAATTGGGCCCGTCGTCAATTATTCCTTACTTAAACACCTCTGATTGCAGGTGTGAAGCAATGTAGAAATCCAAGAAGCACAGACATGAGGCATACTTCATAGAGACTGTTCCAGTGAGCCTGCAGGCCTGATAGCCTGATTTAACAACCCATTTGAGCTCAGCCTGGAGATGATGTGTGATGTGTGCCATCAGAGACTCTCAGATCAATGAATCCACAAAACACAACAACAAAAAAAAGTAAATATTACAATTATATGCAAGCATGCATACTTTAATACTACAGATCTAAAAGCTTTGTGCAAAAAAAAAAAAAAAATAAGAAAACGAATTTTTTGAAGAAAAGGTTTGGATTTACAGTATATGTACAGTATGTCAGGTTGAGAATCCTACTATATGTTACTCCACCTCTTACTTGCATAAACATGGGTGATGCTTTTTTTATTAATGTTTTCATAAAGAAAATTATTTTGGGGTTGACCTTTTTGTCTTTGAAAATCAATCATCAGAAACAAATAAACCTCATTCTCAACAGCAACCAGGAGTCAAACAACAAATTTAAATACAATGTTAAATTGAGGGGTGCTCATAAGAAAAAAAAAAAAGAAAAAAAAAGGAAATAATGAAATGAAATAAAATAAAATAAAATTACACCAGGCCACTTGATCATTACTATGGAAGTCGATGGCTACTGTCAACTCTCTGGTTACCAACATTTCTTAAAATGTCTTATTTTTTGTCCAACAGAAGAAAGAAACTCTTACAGGTTTGGAACAACATATGGGTGATTAAATGATGACAATTTTTAACTTTGCACATGACTGGAAGGGCCGGTCACGGCTACAACGGTACTGATATTGATTGGTAGTTCAGTATTCTGGTTTTGATGGTTCTCCTGATGAATTCTAATGGATTTTATTCATTGATTACATGGATGAATATAAATGGAGTTAAGATGTAACCGCATTGGCAGAGTTTACAGAAGCACTCTCATGAGTTCTGGCAGAGACTTTGTAGTTTCTCGAAAAACCCCATGTGTTACCTCGGCAGCCCTTCTAATCTTAACTGGGAGAGTGCGCGAAGCAGACAAACAAAATGAGCTTGAATTCAACTTTCTGCAACACACGAGCAGAAGAAAGGACGTCGGATCCAGCTCAAACATGACCCTCGCAGTGTGCAGCGCTAAACGTGTCAGGATAAATGACACTCGCTCCCGTACTGCGCTTTTAATCAAACCCTCTTATAATTAATGCCACACTCCATTGCCCAAACAAATATCTTTGTCAAGGTGCTAGTTGCCGTACAAGTTCTCCTCAATGACGTGATAACAGGGGGCATCCTAATTGCTTCGGTCGCGAAGACGCTGCCATCTACGGGTGCAGATTTATCCTGAAAACCTCTCCTGTCCAACAAGTCTATAAAATATTTTATCACTCTGGCGCTGGCTAACTTTAATAAAGCCAGTGACCTTGAGGGATTGCCCAGGGGAGAGATGAAGCCTCTCTCTCCGAGCAGCAGATGCGGTTCTTCCACGCAGGGGTCCTTATCACAGCCCTACTTAATTACCTGCTCTAATTTCAACAGTTTTTAAAATGACCTCCGCACCAGCACATGACAGGCTGCTTTAATTAAACAAATGAATTCGGTGCTTATCTAACAAGATCAAAGCACTCATTTGTCACAGTGATAGTTAAGAATGCTGATAATGTTATCTGGACCAGACTGAGTTTTGCCACACAGAAAGACTGGTGATCTCATCTTAAATGAATGTGATAATACGGCAGAGATTATGAATGCTTGTGCCATCAGATTAGTAGAAAAAGACAAAAAGCTGTTTATGTGCTAGTGTGTAAGTTTAACTTATTCTCTTTTTCTTTTCTTTTCTTTTCTTTTCCTTTTTCACTGCTGGACTGATATGCAAAGTGAGAAAAACATCTCTGAACGTACGAAAAAGTTTTACAACATTTAAACGTGTCAAATCTTCCATGCACTTTTTATATAACGTCCGTGGCCACACACAAAATCTTTCAATCTATTTTTCGGTCAACATATCACTCCCTTAAGACTTGGAAAAAAGCATTCTAAGGCATGCTTTAATAGAGATATATTCAAACATTGGTAATGTCTCTCTCTCTCTATCTCTCTCTCTCTCTCTCTCTCTCTCTCTCTCACACACACACACACACACACACACACACACACACACACACACACACACACACACACACGTTTGTTTTTGTGACTTATGAGGACATTCCATAGGCGTAATGGTTTTTATACTGGACAAACTATATATTCTATCCCCTACACTGCCCCTATCCCTAACCCCTACCCCTTACAGGAGACATGCTGGATTTTAACATTTTAAAAAAAACATTGTTTTTTATGTTTTTTAAGCTGTTTGAAATATGAGGACGCATGCAATGTCCTCATATTTCACGTGTAAGTTGTAATACCAGTGTAATACCCATGTCATTATACACATTTGTGTCCTCATATATCACAAAAACAAGCACACACACACACACACACACACACACACACACACCACACACACACACACACACACACACACAAAATAAGACCTTGCAAAATAAGAAAAAAAATTATTGTCTTTCACTTCCATCTATTGACTCATTTCTCTTGTCTTACACTATGTCCTAACCAGGTGTGACATGACAAAAATAAATATCTTAAAAGATACCACTTCTAAGCTAATACCAGTATGTTAAAAATCAAAAATGGAATGAGAAGAGAGTTGAAGTAGTAAAGCATTGGATATAATATGATAACCCCTCAAGTTCCACGAGACAAACCATAAAAAGGGTGTCGGTTGTGGTTTTGAGTCAAAGATTCAATGACTCACAATACTAAAAAACATTAATAATTAAAAAATGTGAATTAATATAGTGAATACAAATTCATTATATTTATTATTTGTACAATTTAAGATAAAGACTATGCTAAAATAAATTCTGCACACAGACAAAACCGCCTACTCGTGTAATGATTTAAGCCACAGAAAAAGCCCTTGAACAAATCAGTGAATGATTCAGTAATCAACTCTTTTGTAAACAGAATCAAATGATTCAAACTACTGGGTTGAAACAAAATCCCTATTATAATAACAGATCCACTACATCTACTTTTATTTAGAGCACAGCCAACATGTAATAATAATGTCACACCAAATTCTTTCATAATATCACACAAATTACACTTCATCTATCATAAAAATGTAAAAAAATATTTTGCTTGTTTGAGAGAAAGTGCTAAGGATTCATCAAAGTATACTTGAATACTCTTAATGTAGGGAGCACAAGGGCTAACATTAGCCAAAGAGTGAAAATGGAAGACCAATTTGAAAATATACAAATGAGTGTGACTTCAGCAGCATACTAAAACAGAGTTTTCCAGCAGACACAGCACGATGCAAACTAGCTGTGAATGAATTTCAAACTACCAGCACATTAGTGTGTTACTGTCTCTGTTATCTTCTGCAGCACACCCAACACAACTCGGCTCTACCATAACTGGATTGCCAATGGATTGCCGCCCAGAGACAACACAACATCTGTGTGATTTTACCACTAAATAGAATTAGCATTCTGTCACATGATCTAGCTAAACATTAGCATAACTAGCACCGTGTTTGGACTCGATTATTTAAACTGGCTGCTGCATGCATAGAGCTGTTCTATTTTGTTGAAATATAACTATTACAAAAACCATGGTACCATGACATTGCCTTAACATCATACCATGGTATTACCAGTGTTTTTCCATGCTTTTTTGGGAACTACCCTGATTGTAATACCATGGTATTTTTTTAAATTCTCTTCAGGGATGTCAAAATGGGCTGCAAAATAGTTACAACTATAAAATAAAGTAAATAAATAAGTAAATGAATACTGAAAATAAAAATCACCAGGTCTGATTTTTATTCTGCTTTTTAAAGACCATTATATTAGAATCAATGTTAGTATATATTTAGCAGAACAATAAAAGAAATAACATGAATTTCAGAATTACTTGTTTAAACTTGTTATTTAAAGCTGCAGTCCGTAACTTTTGGCACTCTAGCGGTTAATAAACAAAACTGAATGTGTCTTGAGAAAGAACGTTGATTCATGATGTACTCACTCATTTTAAACACACAAAAAGTTACGGGGTACACCTTTAAAAAAACAAGAACAACTTTATTTTCAAGTTTAAATTCCCAGATTTTCAATGTTGACTTTTAAACCCCACTGTATGAATATGCTAATTAGCAGTACCATGATATAAATCAAAGCTCCATGGCATTACTATATGATGATATCAATAAATCATGCAACTGCCACAGTACTTTTTTTGTAAGGGTGTTATCATCATTATGATCCAAGTGTCTCAAACAAAGGATGGAGACACGTAATCTGTAGAACACCATGGCGTTATCATGTTAATAATCCACAACAGCAGCTGAGGACAGAAAAACAACAACAGCATGACAAATAATACCTGCTTGACAATGCACTCGAGACACTTTACTGCATGATCAAGAGTCTTAATGAGCTGGCCGAGGAGATACCTGGTTGGCAAATGGAGGGAGAGAGAAATGGAGAGAGAGAGAAAGAGTGCCAGTTTGACTGAAGACTCCCTCTCTTCTACTGCATGCCGGAGGGTAGAGCTGAAGTCTCTTCAGGAAGCAGCAGGCTGGATCTATGGAGGCACCTCTCTGAGACACAGACATCTGCAGGCCTGACAGCCTCTGACAAATGAGATCCAGTTAAAGCTAAACAGCTCACTCTCAGCACCCCTCATCCCAAATGAAAGAGCCCCAACACACACACACACACACACACACACACACACACACACACACGGGCAGGCTGAGGACCTGTCACGCACGCAAGAAGACTGGATGGCCTCCGGCAACAATCTCACACATTCAGCGGCGGAGGTAGCTAGGGGGCTACACCCCAACGCAGCATCCATTCGTATGACCGATCAGAGACAGCGAGATGGGAGAGGAGGAACGCTGTGCTAAAGACTGATTTCTACACATTCTTGTTGGTGGCTAAGGTGTGAGAAAAGCTGTCAAAACAGAGCAGTGCAGGCTCTGTCTGTCGCTGAGCTGTCCTTGAACTTGTGAAAGTGCAGTTCCACACTGGCGAGAAACATGACGTAGCATAAGCCCTACATGCCATGAACGTCACATCACTGTCGCTTTGTAGTGCCACTGAACTACTCAGGGGTGTTTGATGTCATGCTAGTTGGTCTCTGGTGGTCAGGGTTCAGCTGGTTAGCCTGGAACAGTTTATCCCTGCTGGTAGATGCCGGAACTACACTGTGTGGGTCAAAATAGCATCTTTTTTCAGTAGCTGTATTTACATGCACCCAAATAATCCGTTAGTAATCAGATTGATGGTTTTAATCGATTCGATTGAGCCAGATCCAAGTTAAATATCGCCGTAGACCTGAACTAATCTGATTTAATATAACTGTCTCCTCAATCGGATTCAAAAAAGCCTTGCACACACGCACAGTGCCCAAGTTTACCAAAGCCCTTTTATAAGATCTCTGTTTACATACGGTTTACTTTTTACAAACGTGCATGTTTTATGTACGTCTTACGAACTGGTCAGTTAAGGACACTGGTCAGTTATTTTAAACTTTCTATTAATCAAAGAACCCTGAAAAAAATGTATCACAGTTTATTCAAAAATATTAAGCAGCATAACTTTTTTTCAACATTGACAATAATGAGAAATGTTTCTTGAGCATTAAATAAGCACATTAGAAAGACGGGAATAATGGCTGCAGAAAATTCAGCTTTGCCACCATAGAGTTAAATTACATTTCAAAATTCATAAAAATAGAAAAGTTATTTTAAATCGTAATATTTTTCACAATATTCGTTTTTAATGTATTCTATGTTAAAATAAATGCAGAACATAAGAGAGTTCTTACCCACTCTATATATATATTGTTCAAGAGAAAGACAACGCTTTGATTATCAAACTTTCAAACTTCAAATCAATTTTAAACATTTTTAAATGTGTCTTCAAGACTTTAAATATGCCTAAAAGTGTCCAAATTGGGGCCACTGCAGGCTTTTAAAACGGGCCCAAATCTGAGAAGTTGATTCTGATAACAGACATTAGCGAGAGGACACAGAGCATTTGTAAACCAATTTAAAGTCTGAAGCTTTTTATCCCACCTTGATGGCACATATATCCATGTATACAGATGCATTCATCCATTCAACACAAGAGGATAGAGATCCAATGTTCATTCAAAACTCATGCTTTAACAGGGGGATTAGAGGGGGATTTGGTGTGTCACCTCATCAAGCCATGGGAGGACATGGGAGGAGTCTCCTCAATAACCTTTACCCTCTCCTTCTCAACTCCAGTGTGGATGCTTGATTACAGGTAAATGTAGTTTGCAAAAGCAAAGGAAAGACACATGTACACATTAGAACTAAAGATTACAAATTCAGCATCCTTGAGGACTTTATCATAATAAAATCGAAGAGGTGGTGTAGTGGTAAACGTTCAGGTCTGGAAGCCAAAGGTTACTGATTCAATGGCCGTGAGTCAACACCATTGTGCAGTTAACCCTGGGTTGCTCCCTAAAATACATCCATAGTGCTGTTTTATGACTATATTACAACATTGTATGTCAATTGAATTCATAGCAACAAATTCAACTGGCATAATCGTGCACTGTCAAAGCAAGATAACACAATAGTCTGTGAGTTACAGTGATTGGCAGTTACAGTGATAGATATGACTATTCAAAAGTTTGAGGGCAGTAAGATATTTTCATATTTTTTTAAAGAAGTCTCTAATGCTCACCAAGGCTACATCTATTTGTAAAATGAAGAAAAAAAGAGTAATAGTCTGAATTATTGTTACAATTTAAAAAAAAAACTTGTTTATTTTAATATATTTTAAAATAAAATTTATTCCTGTGATGGCAAACTGAATTTCCAGCAGCCATTACTCTAGTCTTCAGTGTCACATGATCCTTCAGAAATCAACAAAACATAAATTATATACAATAAAAGCACACTGGAGTCGACAACAAACTGTCAGCTTGTCGGAAAGTGCTGTTTTAATGCAAAGAGGATGTTTAGTCGACATTTACTATATTACTTGGTGAAAATAAACAATTCTGCCAACTAATACAGATCATTAGACTAACTGTAGGCAGTGTATGGTTACCAAGCAACACAGCAACTTGGTGCATTAATATAGAATTCAGCTGATGTGAAATGATGCATGTATTGGCACTTTTACATGGACTTCTAATGAGGGTCCTCTAATCAAAAGTATACATTTGTATAAAAAACAACTATAATGTATTGAAAATACTTATTTCAATACACTGAAATGAAGGCTGACTCACAATTTAACTGCGCACACAAAACATCTATGGGTCTGTTATCACAGGCATATTATTTTCCCAAAACTTAAAACAAGAGTTTGAATTAATTTAGGGCATCAGCTCCATAACATAACAGGCCATTTGGGAAGATAAAAGACAAGTGTCTTTCATGGTGAATTTCAAAGAGAATTACTGTGCAATGTGTTTCACTAATCACTCTCTCAGCCAGTTATCAACTCACTTAAATATTATAACCGCGCTGCAAAGAGCGACTTATCACCCATCATTAAACATTACAGAAACAGTGAGAGAGACAGAGACGGTAGAATTCAATGTGCCTGGATTTGCAGGGCGAATTCACAGCTGTGCCAGTTTTGCACAAACCTGCATCTTATTCACTAGCCACACACAAAGTCACGTTGCAATCGTGCCACAAGTATTTAATATGGTTACACTTTATTTCTATATTCCACTTTAGATATTCTACTAACTTTTAGGGTTAGGAAAATAAGTTGACATGTACTTGCAAAGTTACAATAGTTACAATGTCTGACAGGGGGCCATCAAAATAAAGAAAATATATAAGCAGACAGTCTACTAATACTCTAATGTATGGTAGTTAATATGTAGTTGCAAAGTTACTTATAGTTAGCAAAATGTTTAAAGTGGACTATTGAAATAGTGTTACCTTTAAATTCAGTACAAACACGCCTCTTTCTATGTAAATTAGGCTCATTATAAATTACGCTTTATTAAAAAAAAAACACTGAACTCACAGAAAAGCGTTTAGAATACAAATGTAGACAGTGCATTGCAACAGGTACAATTAATGTTTAGAAAATCCTTCCCTATACTAGTAACTTCACTATGAATGAGAATATTTGAGTGCATTTACTATTATACAAGTGCAATAACTGGAATATGCATCATACTGCGTTTTTACATATGTGAGAGACAAGTCATTATGAAAGACATTAAGGAAAACAGGGTGCAAGCAGCATGAGATGCACACACACACACACACACACACACACACACACACACACACACACACACACACACACACACACACACACACACACACACACACACAAACACACACACACACACACACACACACACACACACACACACACCTACCAGGGGCCCCGCATGCCACCACTGTAATGGGTTAATCTGCGGGCCTCTGATGGAGTGCTCTCTCACACACTCAATGGCCCAATGATCATTTTAATGGACTCCAGTCACTCTCTGTGTCCTCTAGCAAAGACATCACACAGAGCTATCTGTTCATATGGCGGCATGGAGCAGCGACGGAAATAGAGGATTTTTTTTTCCCTTCATTTTTTCACCCCTAATCACGACGCTAACACTTCCAAAGTAATATCTCAGAGTTTTAGAAACTGTGCCTACGTGACCGCAGCTCCGATGAGGAGGGGGGTTCTGGGAGGTGTTGAACCCGGTCTAATACTCTTTGCTGGATTGGTAAATCCATCTTAATCAGCGTGCCTCTATACCTTTTGCCAGAGCAAACGATGGAGCTATTTCAAAACCACCGCTAAATACCGCACAATATAATGAAATATTATCAGCTCGCAAACAAGACCAGACATTCAGCATTGATATTCAGATTTTGTATCATTATTATTTTTTAACAAATAGAGGTCCTTAAAAAGAAAAGAAAAGAATAGAATAGAAAAGAAAAGAACTGGCTTTTAGTCATTGAATTATTTGTTGTTGTAAAGCAATGGTTTTCTTAAAGCAGGCTGTGTGATTACAAAAACATTTCATCTAGTCATTTTTATGTATGGAATTTTTTATGCTGTACTGGGAGGGAGTCATTAATTCTTTCCGCCTCTTTAATTACTTACAAAATTCTCATATAATTATTTAAACACAGGTTCATAAGAAACAGCCTCCTCATTCTCCTAAACTGACTGCTATCAACGGTAATAGCAATGTGGATATTTGCACGAGCTCTGCAATTCAACAATCCAGTCAAGTCAAGTCACTTTTATTTATAAGAGTATGCTTATAATAGAATGCTTTAAACCACGCAAACAGCTTTACAGAATTAAACATGAAAAAAAAAACAGTGTCAGTGCTTTCGATTAGTATTACACGTCAATTTCTAATTTAAAGCAGCTCTCCAGTGTTTGTTAACTCACTAGCCGCGTTTCCATTACCCTTCAAATTGCGCAAATTGAAATTGCGAATTGAAATTACGCTCAATGGAAACACGTCAATTTCGCAAAAACTCCCATTTATCGCAAAAAAGTTTTTACGCTCGCATGAGGAGGTTTTTCAGGCAATTCGAAAAAGGGATATTTCGCAAAACTGCAATGGAAACAGTTTTTGCGCAATAACAGTCACCTGACTTAGAAGACGCGGTGTGTTTGGGGTCCGTGGTATACGCAAATAATAATAGGCCTAGGCTAATAAATATCATCATTATTATAACAGTTATTAGGCTACATATTTAGAAGACGCTTTTATCCAAAAAAGGAACAAAGCAATTCGTCAAATGTCATACATAATGGTTAGACAACAATAATACAGGGCTAAGATTATCACAAATAAACACAAGATTTTGATGCATATCCAAGTGTTTGCTGAGCTGGCATGCGATTAACGCGAATAGTGCTTTTTCCTATCAACAGTAGAAACAACTTAAAATAGGCATACTCTTCTGGTCATACAGAAAATAATAATACATTATTCGCAACTATGATTTTATTTGTGTAAACTCATAATAACAAGAAATCGTTGTGCTTTTGTAAAATAAAACAATCATGCGCTTTCATGATCTCCGTGAATTGGAGCGCGAGAACTGAAACAAAGTATAGCCTGGGCTAAAGCTTGAAATGTCCACTTTAAAACGAACAAATTCGAATCGAAAGCTAATACCTTCTGCTTATGTAATCAGTATGAAAGGTGTAGGCCTATTTCTCTCTGGTGCATTCGCGCGGCGCGCCTCAGCAGAGATGGTTTTTAGCCGACACTGATTTAGAAAAAAATAGTTTATTAATAAACAATTAAAATGCCTCGTTATTTTTTCAGAGACATTTATTATCATTAGCCTATAACTTACCTAAATCACCTTTCTGTATTCTGTGGTTCCAGAGACATAAATATGGCTCTTCTCATTCAGTATACTGCGGGAAAAATATAATTTCCAGGTTCTAATTTGGCCTTAGAAAACCATTACAATCGACTTTTTTTTTCGTATTAAGTTGGGAATATTATAAATGTTTAATAAAGGGGCAAAAAGTCATAAACAAACATCTGAAATTTAGTCGATATATTATTATTTTTGCGCAGCATTTGTGTAGCCTACAGTTAAAAAAAAATGGTGTTCAACTTTGCATTTAAAAAAAAACAACCACCGTTAATTTTTCGTTTTGAACACGGGTTAAATAAGGAAAAACGAATGGAAACAAATGTACACTGAGTTTGGACAGAGTTCTTTATTAAATTCATAAAAGAAACAATAATTAGGCTAAGGCAATACATGGATTCTAAACCTCAAAGAAATGCCACAATCAAGACCTCGGAGCAGAAATGAGAGAGAAACACCCAGAAACTCCTTATGCCGTTCGCAGTATACGGGTCTTTCCCTGCCATTAATGCTTGGATAAATGCTATGCACGTCTCCTTCCATTAATAATAATAATAATGTCTAGTGTGGATGTGTAATGTCCCGTTGTCATGATGTTTAAATGACTTATCGCGAGAGGAAAAAAAGGACGTTGTATCGCATAACATCAGTTAATGGAAACGCCGTCATTTCGCAATAGTTTTTTATCGACATTTAGAAAAAATCGCAAAAGTTTTGCGCAAATCTGTAATGGAAACGCGCCTACTGACTCAACAGAGGATATAAACCAGAGAAGATTTCCACGTCAAAGAGGGCGGAGCCCCAGAACGCACATACACATTATGTAACCGCCACGGAAAAATGGTAGTTCGAGATGTTGACCAGCCAGAGCGAACTTTTCCAGAAAGAAGCTCTTTCGAACTCCTGAAACGAACTCTAAATTAATTTTGTTTTGGTCTGATTTAGTTTGAAACACATTTATTTTGAAATATAGGAACAGACAAGGGTCAGACTAGGTATTGTCATAAGACGTGCTACACGTACTTCATATGAAAAATGTATATCTAAACTGTGACCTGGCATTATTGCATTCTTTTCGGTTGTTTTGTAATTTCAAAACAAGAAAAAAGCTACATTCTGTCCCTTCCAATCACGGCTACATTTTTTTTCACCGGGAAAAGGCGAAGAGATGGCAATAAAAAGCAAAAAGAATTGTCGTCCCCCCCCCCCCTACTCCTTTTTCATTTCCAAGGGGAAATGTAGTGAAAGACAGAAGTGCAGTACTGTAATATGTTTAAGTGGGTCTGTAGCTTTGGGCTGGCTGTGCGATCCAGCCACTGACGGAGGGTCAAGCCATTCATTCGGTGGATGTGCTGTGCTTATAATGTTTGTTTTGGGCTAGCCACATTCTCTCTCATATCAGCTTAGTTGTGAGTCCAGTGTGAAACAACACCTCACAGATATTTACCAAAGTAACTTTTTTAAATGGATGGATGGATGCTTAAGATGCATTATTTGGGTGTTAGCTTGATGCTTCTGATACAGTAAGGCCATCTAGTTGTGTAAAGTAAAGGCTCTCCATCGAAAATACATATGACCCACCTGCTGCTCTTGAACTGACAATCTCTCAATCTGTCTCTTTCCCTTTGTCTTTCTATCTCTTTCTCACACCCAGGCCTTTTGCTTTATTAGAGCACACAGATGCACTGATGCTTACTGAATTACAGATGAGTGTTGCCAACCCAAACCAGATGGGACCAATCTATATTCAGATTAGCTATTTCTCTTCATTCATAATAATCCACACTGTTATCCTTCGGTTCATGACAGTTGGATCACATCAATTGCCTGACACTCCCTTCACCTCGTGTCTAGCCACAATGACACAAAATAGACAAACTACACAACAGTATTATAATGCAATGCTCCGATTAAACTCATCTGGCCTAACATATTTAGGTATTGCTGAGCTTCACCATAATCTAAAATGTGATTGGTTGACAGTAAGGTTACAGGTTACATCCAAATTTGTATACTTCTGATATATACTACAAATATGTGAAAATATGTTGAGCAGCTTTGGAAAATAATTTCATTATCACAATCTTAATTTTGCATATGAGGAGAGTAAGGTAAGACATCAAACTGTGACCATATATTTATAAAGGGCCAATATTTTTGAGCTTTCATGGAAGGAGAGCTCGATTGCTTACAGAGAGGCCTTAAAAGATGCTAGAACTAATTATTTTTCAACCCTATTAGAAGAAAATAAACATAATCCTAGGTATTTATTTGAACAAGTGACTAAACTAACGAAAAAGAAAGCTTCAAGCCCAGAAGTTTCCAAGAAACACAGCAGTAATGACTTTATGAACTTCTTCACTTATAAGATTGATAATATCAGGGACAAAATTATAACTATGCAACCGTCTACTACAGTATCGCATCAGGGAGTATATTGTAGTCTCCGTGAGGAGCATTTTGATTCATTTGTTGCTATAGGAGAGGAAGAATTTTGCAAAATTGTTAATTCATCCAAATCGACAACTTGTATGCTAGACCCTATACCGACTAAGCTACTGAAAGAGATGCTTCCAGAGGTCATAGATCCTCTTCTAGATATCATTCATTCATCCTTGTCATTAGGATACGTACCAAAAACCTTTAAGTTGGCTATGATTAAACCGCTTGTTAAAAAACCGCGGCTTGATCCTACAGAATTAGTCAATTACAGGCCAATCTCGAATCTGCCTTTTCTGTCAAAGATACTAGAAAAAGCAGTATCCTCACAACTGTGTTCCTTTTTAGAAAGAAATAATATCTGCGAGGATTTTCAGTCCGGATTTAGACCGTACCATAGTACTGAGACTGCTCTCATTAAAGTCACAAATGATTTGCTCCTATCATCCGATCGTGGTTGTATCTCTATTAGTGTTACTTGATCTTAGTGCTGCATTTGATACTATCGACCACAACATTCTTTTAAATAGACTAGAAAACTATGTTGGCATTAGCGGAATTGCACTAGCATGGTTTAAATCATACTTATCTGACCGTTTTCAGTTTGTAGCAGTAAACGAAGAGATGTCTTATCGATCACAAGTTCAGTATGGCGTACCACAAGGCTCAGTACTAGGACCGCTGCTGTTCACTCTCTACATGCTACCATTAGGAGATATAATTAGGAAATATGGAATTAGCTTTCACTGTTATGCTGATGATACTCAGCTGTATATTTCTTCAAAACCTAACGAAACTTACCAATTCACAAAATTAACGGAATGCATAGCTGATTTAAAGAATTGGATGACCAGTAATTTCCTATTACTAAATTCTGAAAAAACAGAGATTCTAATCATTGGACAAAAAACTTCCTCACCTAATAACCTAGAATACTGTCTAACACTTGATGGCTGCTCTGTTAAGTCTTCGTCGTCAGTTAGGAACCTGGGTGTGCTCTTTGATACCAATCTTTCATTTGAAAGTCACGTGTCTAGTATCTGTAAAACCGCATTTTTCCATCTTAAAAATCTAAATTACGTCATATGCTCTCACTGACAAATGCGGAACAATTAGTTCATGCTTTCATGACCTCAAGGCTAGATTATTGTAATGCTCTACTGGGTGGTTGCCCTGCACGCTTAATAAACAAACTACAACTAGTTCAAAACGCAGCCGCTAGAGTTCTTACCAGAACCAGGAAGTATGACCATATTAGCCCGGTTCTGTCAACACTGCATTGGCTGCCTATTAAACATCGTATAAATTTTAAAATATTGCTGATTACTTACAAAGCACTAAATGGTTTAGCTCCCCAGTACTTGAGCGAGCTCTTAACGCATTATAGTCCTTCACGTCTATTGCGATCTCAAAATTCTGGCCAGTTGATAATACCTAGAATATCAAAATCGACTTCTGGCGGTAGATCCTTTTCCTATTTAGCACCAAAACTTTGGAACAATCTTCCTAACACGGTCCGGGAAGCAGACACAGTCTGTCAGAGACTATCTAGACTAAAAACACATCTCTTTGGCTTAGCATACACATAACACATTATAGATTTCTATAATTCAATGTTAGGCTGCATAGATTAGATCAGCCGGAACCGGGAACACTTCCCATAATTCCTGATGTACTTTGTACATCATAAGAAGGATGGCGTCTACGCTAATATTAGTCTCTCTGTTTATCCCGAGGTTTACCGCAAACCGCCGGATCCAGGGTATATCCAGATCTGATGAAGGACCATCACATGGACACGACGACACGCATTATCAGGGCTGTGAAGGCCCATGGACACCTCACCACACTCATCTCCTCACCGGCCGGATGACCCAACCCAACCAGATGAACTGGATAATATCGTGAAAGTTCTGATCCCATCTGACTCCTGACATTATGCTGCCTAACTCATAATCATACACTGTTCATTCGTTGGCCAAAGGAGGACTGGCCCCCCGACTGAGCCTGGGTTCTCCCAAGGTTTTTTTCTCCATTCTGTCACCTGATGGAGTTTTGGTTCCTTGCCACTGTTGCCTTCGCCTTTTGGCTTGCTTAGTTGGGGACATTTAATTTTCAATTGAACAATACTATTACAACATTGTTTTCCTGTTATCTCTGTAAAGCTGCTTTGAAACAATTTGTATTGTAAAAGCGCTATATAAATAAAGGTGACTTGACTTGACTCTATATGCTAATTTTAGCTTGCTTTTAGGATAAACAATGCTTAATTTTCTCATGTTCATTTCCTTAAATGAAGCATATGTGAGGTAAAGTGTATTATGCTTAAGCCTAATATTGTTAAAAATATTAAAGACGACATTTTAAGTAAAAAGTGGCACTGTTTAGCCCACTTTCCTGAGCTATTTGCAATGTAATATGATTTGGGCTCTATTCATGAACTAGAATACTATTAAGGATGCACACAACATGCAAACTAGGATGCAGATCATGCAGCCTTTATGTATTCTCCTGGTCAGCAGCTCTCTATGATAAATTAGGCACAGAGACAAACTGAACAGATAATGTGAACTGGATGGCAGCCATTGCTTCCTCAGACATTCTGATTCCATGTAATTTGATTGGTTGCCCGCATTAATTCAGTCAGGCTGGAGATTTTTAAGATACTCAGTCCCGCTCAGCTTCAGAATGCATTTACTGCACTTCTCTCTCAAACACGTGCAGCCGAGCATGACGGCATATCATTCTCTGAGACACAAACCCACAAAAAACATTTGACTAAAGAAAAAGGCACAATCACAGGGAGATAAATGTTGCTTCTGTTGCATATTGTATGTGATTTCAAGTTTCATTTAATTTGATGTTTAACAACAAAAACTGTTTTGAATCAAATCATTTTGTTGCATTTCATTTGACTGACATACAATGAAGTTCTATGAAGTATTTGAAGTTTAACTATGGCAGACACATTTAATTGCTTGTTTGCTGTTATCAAGAGATGTTTGGTTAAATGGAAATTAAAATGTCAAAATCGTAACAAAAATGTTTTGTTCACTACTTTTAAAGCCGGATAAGGGAGGTTCTCCATGCCAGGAGTCAAAACCTCATAAAATTAATTATCAATTATCATCGATTCATTGTTGAAGTCCAATATAGATTACGTGCTCATGAGTTTTAGAAGTCAGATCAAATGCATTCTTATCCCCTGAAGCGGCAGAACTGGCAGATAATGAGAAAAAAAGAGTAGTGAAAACCAGTTCGCAAAGGCTTGTGGTCTGAGAGAAGGCTCCTCTCGTTGGAGAGCAGGAAGAGAGGAGGGATAAGGGGAAGAGTGAGAGGAAATGAGAGCGGAGAAGAGGCGGGAGATGAGAGGAAAGGGGAAGAATGAAGGGATTGGGCATCAGCCGATGGATGCAATTAAGGGCGAGTAGCATTTCTTTAGGATTCATCTTCAAAAGCGTGTGGAAATGCTTGGAGAGGTCTGCTTTCTGCAGATACAGGCCGTAGCTTTACTCTGCGTCCCACCAGTCAGCTTGTTGACATAACAGTCTTACTTTGCTTTTTTTAATTTGCTATGCTCTCTGTCTGTCTCTTCCGAGAAATTATCCACTCTTCACCCGGCTTTTCCCCATCTCATCTGCCTCTGACAGCAGCGCTTTGTGGAACGGCTGCGATACACACAATCCTCCGGCTGGGGTCAGAGGTCACCTCACAAGCACAAGCGTTTCGTCTCCTCTCAAACTTCAACGCCAGTCAACCTTGAGAATGCGATATCCACGATGCTAGAACGCACACCCTCCCCTCATCGCTCGCCCCCTGTGGTTTATTAGATTGGAGTGGGAGGGAAGAATAAAGCAGGTAAAGAGGCAGGTACGGCTGGAGCTAATGGTGAAAGCAGCATACAGTAATCATCAGACTGTTGGCCGCAGAGACGCAACACTCAAATAGTTCATTATAAGATGACACAACCAATTTGTAGCAGGGGCGGCAGCAATCTCAAAAATCTCCCCTGACAAAAGCATTTAGATTAGACTGCTTTTCAACCAGGAGAGCACTGACACGAATCGCTATGCTCAACTGGGGGAATGGAATCTGTTTTAATTCTCCTCCAGGCAAACATAAAACTGTCCAGGTAAGTCATTTACGGAGAGGGAGAGGGACTGTTTCACCTAAAAAAAGATCTCTTTGTCTCGCTATGCTAAGACTATTCATCTATTTGTTACATTTCCTTCTAATATTTCTGTTATAATCTTCCTTTACTGGATTGGCTCATGAATGCTAATAGCTCTCTTGGAACAACATCGCCGTGTCGATTATTTCCAGTCGGAGAGCGACTTGCTCCTTTTTTTGCTCGCCGATTGTATTACACATGTGAATAAACCCTTCTAGATGAAGCTGGTGGGTGAGAATTGAGTGAGGTGCTATTACATCTAATAAATATAATTTGGTAATTACATTCTGAAAGAAGTGCTTAGACCCCGCTGGCTCTAAAGAATCTCCCAGAGTGCAAGACCACCACTAACATCTCAGCCAGACCTAATGAACTCCAATACCTGCCATCAAATAGATTCTTTATACCCCCTTTTACATTTTATAGTTATTCTATTCTAACTCTGACACAAAATGCAAAGCAGATGCTCTGTTCCTCAGAATAAGGGCTTAGGCCTTCGTGTCTTATCACGCTACATGCAGAAGCCCCACTCTGATTCCTACAGCTCATGTTAGGAGAGCCAAACTCTACAAAGCAGCATGAAGACAAATTCAGGAAGGGCCAGGAGGAAAGGAAACGTCTAATCCTGGAACACAAACATCGGAAACAGAGAAAAGACATGTTGGTAATGTTTGGCAGGGACTGGGGAAACTCAGCAACAAAAGAAAGAGGTGTTAGTTTGCTAAAAGCCCTTTAAGTGTCAGTGTAAATATTTGTGTATTTCCACAAACAGAGCGTTGGTCAAGTGTCCAAATGTGATATGCTAAATAAATGTGCTTCTCCCAGCAGAACTCAAGTATCAGCCCTTAAATGCAGGTCACCGGGGACCTGATGCTACAGGCTCCGCTCGTATGGCTGTTTCCAAGAAAACTCTATCTAAGGGACTATTTCTTTATTCCATCAAGGCTAAAAGAAATCCTTGTAACACAAGCTTGCTGTATGTGACTGGGTGTTAAAATAATTTGTGTTTGAATTTCCATGCGCATGTGTGAATAGCAGGCCCGGTTCCAGAATCAAATCACTGAGGGTGCTTCTGAAATGATTGAGGATGCTCTAGTAAAGTACAGATGTAGGCAAAGCAACAGCTCCACCATAGCATTTGATAGCAACATTTTTTTTATGGGGTCTAGCACCATAGCAACATTTTTTTATGAATCTACTAGTCTGCCATTGATACAATTACTATTTTAACGTCATATTTCTGGAGTGAATCCAGCATTTATATGTAAATGTCACTTTCGAAACTTCGAAAATGGCCGTCTGTCCTCTTTGAAGCATGAAAAACAATAGTTTTATTCAATGGATTATATAGGCTGTAGCCTCGAAAGCGAGCAATACTGCTATTGCAATAACTAAAACGCTGTCACTTTGTCAGTTCATCACAATCTCACAAAGTTCTGTTATAATCAATGAAGCTGTTAACAATGCACAATAAATCTCGTACTTACATTGTGTCTACACTTTGTTTGTTAATGAGAGGTTTCACGAGCCTGCATAACTCAGCACTGAATAAAAACTCTGGCATATTGAGTGGTAAGTGGATTCTGACTAACTTAAAAGCCTCTGATTGGCAATTGCATTCAAGAGATCAACAACTCTGTGATTGGATACACTGCTAACCACTGCAAAAACTCATTGTAAATAGATACATTTGATATTCTCCATAGAGCAAACACAAATATGCACTGAAGCATTTGCCAAATCTGTTACGCCAATATATTATGAGGTGCTCTTGCTTGCATTTGAGGGTGCTTAGCACCCCCTTAGAACCAGGTCTGGTGTAAAGCAAGGTTATTATAGTTTTGCATTTTTCATTAGTTTTTATTTTTATTTCGTTTTTAATTTTTGTTTTCAAATTCAGTTTAGTTTTAATTAGTTTTTAAAGTGGGTTTGCTAGTTTAGTTTAGTTTTTATTTTTTGAAAATGCTTAGTTTTAGTTTAGTTTTTATTAGTTTTAGTGTTAGTTTTAGTCTTTTTTTGGATTTTGGGTTATTTGTCAGGGCAAGATTCAAAAAGGTCAAAAAAAGAATTGTGTAATAATAACTCAACAAAAACATCCTACAATTTTAGAAATATCTATTCAACAATAAAACCAGTACATAAAATGTACATATGGGCACAAATATGTAAACAGTCTACACAAGACTCCGCAGTAAAGTGCAAAATGTGTAAGTGGCGTGTGCCAGGAAAAAAAACTAAATAGCAAATAGACTAAAGACGACATACACAATATTTCTTACTTATTTAGACATGTAGTTTATTGCTAGGTCTTGCTAGTCTTTGTCCTATTTAAAGTAGGCTAATACTGAACGTGAAACAAAATCTGGAACAAAAAAGTGGATTAACAGTTTTCTAGCAATATTAATTATTAAAATGAATCAAAAAAAGAGTTCATACCCAAACAGAGTATTAAAAACCTCCTTGCAAGGTAAGTATTGCTAGTCTTTGTCCGATTTAAAGTAATACTGAATATGAAAATAAAAATGAAAAAAATCTGGAACAAAAAAGTAGATTAAAAAAGTATTAACACAAAAATAATACTCTGAGTATTAAAAATCTCAAAATACATGAAAAAAATCATTGAGCAAATACAGGCTATTTCTCATTAAAGAGCAGTGAATTCTTTTCTCTTTTTATTTTGTTGTTTGATTAATATTAAGTGCACAGATGGCATTAGGTTTATTATGCACTGTCACTTTAAGACCGAGTGCAGATCCATTTGCACTGATGCACATCCGATATTCTCACAACTGTATGTTCTGTAAAGACATAACTGACTGTGTTTACGTGAATACTCTCCAAAACGGACATTTAGACATAATGTTGTGTATTTGTCCATTCAGACGCGAAAGAGAGCTCAATTCAGTCCTCGCGCGCTGTATAGCTGTCTATCATTCGTCTTATAGTAATAACACCTTGTTTTATTTTATTTTTTATAAGTTATGAGCTATAAATAATTAAAGTGTGATATTTTAATTACGCAATTGAAAGTGCGCAGCTCTGAATGCACGAGCTCTGCGTAGCACACAAACTGACAGCTTTACCGCTTGTTTCGCTATTTGTTGCACTTAGCAAGTTAATGGTAACTGTTACATTTCGGAGATATCAAGTAGCTAATTGACCCACGGATTATCCAAAGCGTCCGACTCCGCGGTAGTAAACATATAGGCTACATATAGGCCTAAGTCACACTGTCTAATATTCGCACAACCTTTGAACTAAAAATAAAATAAAAAGTGCTCTTTTTATGATCTTTTGCATGACGCGGGCCAAAAAATTAATGCCGGGCCGGCTACTCATCTGTATTGAAGCAGCAAACATTCAGTGTAAGAGTAAAATAATGATATAACATTATTTAATATTTGAATCACATTCACAGCTTATATATATTTGACATAGACAACCCAAGTGCATTTTACCTCAGATTTGCGAATAGTTAACTTTCTAAAGAAGGCGCAATCGCTTCTCGGGTCGACATTAACACACTGACAATAATGTCATCAGAATTTAAAATATGTTTACACCACTTTTTAATGTGTGATTGTGTAAAGGTGTTCACGAGATACCAACCTTTCGCGAACTTGCTTTCAACGTCGAACCCTCGTTTTCATGGAGACGCGGAGTGCACGGAGGGGAGGGGCTGTGTGTGCGTGTGTATGTGTGTATGTGTGTGTGTGTGTGTGTGTGTGCGTGTGCGTGCGCGTGCATGTGACAGAAAGACAGAGGGAGAGCAGGGAAAGGAAATGCAGCTGAACGAATACACTGCGTGTTTTGAATAGCGTTAACAAATTAAAGACATTGACAAAGACGAAAACTAAAGACATTTACTCTATAATTTTATTTTATTTTAGTTAGTTTTGCCAAACACACATTACAGTTTTAGTTAGTTATCGTTTTTTTGTAATGCCTCGTTTTTATTTTTATTTCAGTTAACGACAATGTTTTTTCCCACCTAGTTTTCGTTTTTTTCGTTCGTTTTCGTTAACGATTATAACCTTGGTGTAAAGTACTATATGTGGAAAAATAGACTTTTAACCAAAAAACTAGAGTGGTGCGTAATGCAATTCTTGGATTTGAACTGAGGCAGCAAACAGAACCTAGAATAGCAAATCAAATTTGAATGTAAAGAAGTACAATAAAATTAACAATAAAATGTTTGATGAAAACAGTAAAGTTTGTATAGACAAACTTTAAATGTTGGCATAACAAAACGGAATAACGGACGGACGGACGGAAGATTGGATGGATGGATGGATGGATGGATGGATGGAAGACTGGATGGATGGATGGATGGATGGATGGATGGATGGATGGATGGATGGATGGATGGATGGATGGATGGATGGATGGATGGACGGACGGATGGAAGATTGGATGGACGGATGGACGGACGGATGGATGGAAGGAAGATTGGATGGACGGACGGATGGATGAATGGATAGATATGTGTTTTGTGTGATATGTCTATGTTTGTTTACAGCAGCATGGTGGACAGAGATGCTTTCGGGTCATGTGTGACACTGATTAAGTTTACGAAGAGTTTTAGACCAGACAGAATCAGGGACTCGATTTGTTTGGAAACGATTCCTTTGGCTCGGTATTATTGCTCAAATTAGCCGAGCCGGTCCTTGTCCTTTATGCCCTTAATTAACAAGCCTGCAATTCCCCTATTAATTAGTACAAGCTATTAGCTATTTTACATCACTCTTCATTTGTCGACAATTAAAAGGCCAATTATTAAAAGCATGCCACACGATTAATTGTGCGAGGGGATGGGCAGCCACATTGGTGTGAAGATGGTGGAGACCTGGGAGAATCAGAGCGGAAGATTTCTCTAAGCTTTCCTGATTGATTGAGTGAGAAAGTTCTGTTACTTCCTGATGTTGCATAGAAGACAGTGTAAATGATTAGGTAAAGGATTATGTACAGTCAGACCATGTCAAGGTTTATTTTGCAATAATAACTGGCTGACTGTACATTGGAAAAAAGTATAACTGTACTTACACATTAACATTGGTTACCATCAAAGAGGTGCTAAAGTTAACCCTAAATATACAAAAAATATCAAATGAAATATCAAATATAGAGCCTACATATTTTGAGATTTTATGCAAGAAAGAAAATTAAATGGCTATAATTACCAATTTTATTGTCAGAAATCACAATAAATAATTAGAGGTACTGGTAGAGCATTGAAATGGCCTTGATAGTACTTGATATCGAAAATGGAAAAGCATTATCAGCCATCCCTATATGTATTTTTCATGGGACGGGTTTAAGGTCTCAAGTTTTTACCTGACATAAATGTAATCATCATGCACAAGGCCAAAGGACAAAAAGATCCACCGGAAAAAAAACACAAATCTATATTTTTTTCGAAACAGTTCTCTTAGGTTTGTTATACACTTAGCAGATATACACATACTTTCAAAAACATAAGTGCAAAGCAATGGCAAAAATAAGATTAATCAATCTAATGCACTGCACTGCAGCACAAATGCATTTCCATTTAGAAGCAGACCCCCTCTTGGCTACTATAATCAAAGAGTAATGCAAGCCATTACGAAATTACTTCCATCATAGTTTCCGTGCCAAGCTCCTCCATCTCACATTGGCATTCATTGTGTCAGATGTTTGGAGCGACCCTCAAAACTTTGAGCCATAAACCACGCAGACACAGAGTTCCAGTGTCAGAGCCTCTTGGAAGGGACAGAATGGGGACACAAAACAAAATGGCCTTTCAGTCTAATGGCAAATGTAAAAAAAAAGAAACTCAACGAACCCAACACTGTCCTTCTATCGCTCACTTCATGATGTTGTAACGAGGCAGAGAAGATTGTTTGTTTTATATTTGGTTTGTGTGGTGAGTGTGAGATGTACATGCTCCACAAGTGAAATAAACTTCTGTTTTGCATTTTAAAATTCCAAAATAAATTATAAGCAAAACAATTCAAAATGGGAAACATTACAACTTTTTAATGTAAAAAAAATGCTTTATGTTTTATGCTCACCAAGGCTGCATTCAATTAATCAAAAATACAGTAAAAACAGTATTAGTGTGAAACAGTGATGCGCGGGTTGATCCAAAATGAGCGGGTGCCAGCGGTCACCCACGGTTACCCGCAGTTACGAGTCATCCAAAAATATTTTTAATGATATTCGGGTTGCGGCCGGTCGGGTCGTTTGAAATAAAGATGCCAATTAAACCTTTGTAATTTATATAGTACTAGACACAATTTTCTATGAAATACATAGGCCTACACTTTATTGGCTGAATAACTGGCGCGAAGATGACGCACGAGCTCAGTCTGTAGGAGGCGGCAAGAGAAAAGGTGAAGACTGGGGAGTGGAAGCTCCGCAAATACACAAATAGAAAGAGCAAAGTGTGGGAGACATTTGCCGAAATAATGAAAGATGATGACCAAAGTGCTGGCTTTGTCATGTGTACTTTTTGCGATGCTATTTACACATTTGTGTTACACGTCTATGGCCCAACGACGCTATAGGCTACAATGAGCATTTACTACTTTTAAAAAATGCGGGTCAGAAAGCGGGTCGGGTACAATATTACAGTAAATTTTCTTTTTTTGCGGGCGGGTTAGTTGAAAACGTTGGTCGGGTGCAGGTTGTTTATACATTGACCCGCGCATCACTGGTGTGAAATATTATTACAATATAAAATAATTGTTTTGTATTTGTATACATTTAAAAACATTTATTCCTGTGATGGCAAAGCTGAATTTTCAGCATTTCATTACTCCAGTCTTCAGTCACATGATCCTTCAGAAATCATTCTAATATGCTGATTTGCTGCTCTGACAACATTTGTTATTATTATTAATGGTGATTTTTTGGTGATACTTTTCTTTGTCAAGGATGCATTAAATTTATTAAAATTGACAGTGATTACATTTATAATGTTACAAAATATGTATATTTAATACATGCTTTAGTAAATGCTGTTCATTGAACTTTCTATTCATCAAAAAAGTATCACCATTTCCACAAAAATGTTAAATTGTGTTCCATGTCACCTTAATTTTTTGTTTGTTTAAACAGTACACCGGCCTTGTAAGCAGTGAAGACTCCCAGGACAACCAGAGGCCCATGGGGCCTACAGAGAGTGAAAAAGATGGATAAAGAAGGAGAGTGAGGAAAGAGTTTCCTCTCCTCTAAGGTGAGCTTCCCTTTCCCACAGCTTAACCAATCAGACTCAACAGCAGGAGCCCAGTGATTGACAGGGCAATTACCGCTAGCAGCCTCTCTGGTGGATCCGGAGACATCTCCAAATACAATTTCACTATTTTGTTACATCAGACGTTCATAGGAAGGATTTAGTACAAAAGCAAAATTGCCAGGCGGACTCATGGTGGAGCAGTCCTGCTGGTGGAAAACTTCCTTACCGTGTGAGTGTGTGCGTGTTTTCATTCCACGCTTTTTTCATAAAAACATACCCTTGGACAAGGTTATTTCCCACTAACCCCTGTGCTATTTTTGAAAGTATTTTTCTCAATAATAGTTTTTCTCTTTGAGGAATGATAGAAGAGGTCTTTGCTGCTGGTGAGAGGAGAAACACACCATTAAAAGTATATCTTTAAATACATGAACGTGAAAAGGACAGCAGTAAGCTACTTATTATGGTAATAAGAATTGCTTTTTACAGTGATACACTGAGTCCTTCACACTGTATGATAGGGAGAGTGGGGTAAGCTGTGCCACATTACTGAAGTTGTCCTCCGGGCAAGGAGAAATGCTTAAATGAATAAACCTAATTCTATTTTAGAATGCAATAGAAGAAAATCTAAATTCAAAGAAAAATATTAGCATAAATGATATGAAAATTTTTAATATAAAGTCATGTGACAAACATTAAACCCAGTTTGCTAGATTAAGGATGTGACGCATCTTACCCCACTCTCCCTTATGAAAAAAGTAATTTTGCCTTGCAGTTCTCCTGCAGGCGTTTGAATCCACATTAATTCACAAGTGACAGTTCTGTAGCTTTGTGCCAGGAGATGAAAAGCTCTGTTGCAATCACAGCTGCAATCCCTCACTGTTCTTTGAAATGACATCCAGCGCAGGTCTGATCGCTGCAAAAGTTTCTTGTTTTTCGGTACGGATGGCACCCGCTCTTCTCTGCCTCCACTGCATGCTGGGAGTTCCCAGCAGCATCTGCTGAGAGTGCCACAGAGCTCTCCATATTCACAGAACCCAGAACGCCAGAAGCTCAGTGACACTCCACTCGCTGCGCTTGCCGTTTTTGCCGGCAGAAAGAAGCTGCTTGCTAATTCTTCGCTCTATCAGGCTAACAAATAAGCCCACACTGCGGGGGGTGGGAAGGGGGGTGTACCGTCTCCCCTCTCCAAGTTGAGAAGGTTGTCACCTTGGAGTGTGAATGAAGGGGGGGGGGGGGGGGGGGGGGCTTTCCATAAAAAAAGATGACAAAAAAAGAGGCACTTCTGCAGAGAGACAACCATTTGCGTATTATTCTAAACTAAACTCACTTTAGTGTATGCTAAAAACATGCTAGAAGTGGCTAAACTCAAAATGTTCTAGAAAAACTTAAGAAAGATATGTGTTTGCATTCAAACTTGTGCCACATACATAGACAATATGTGGCATGCTAAAAAAAAGTACATTGTCAGAATAAATGGTTACTTCTGAATTGCTGTCAATAGAGAATGATACTTTTTTTGCTGGCGTAGTGTAGTGTAGTTCCAGTATCTACCAGCAGGTGCTAATGCTGCCACGACACATTGAGCTAAAACAAAATTGAGCTAAACTCGTTATATTTTAGCTTCCTTGTTAGGACATTAAATATAGCCTCAGTAACCTTTTTAACGCCAGTGAACACTTCGGAAATGCGTTCACAGTAAAGAGCAGCAAGTTAAGCACATTTAAGACCAACAAAAAAAGGTGTAAGACTGAAATCGTCAAATATAGAGGAAACAACTACAGGAAACAACTAAATCACCTACTGCACCTGAGTGGACAAACAAACACACACACACACATTGGGTTTCCATGGGGACTGTCCATAGACAATGATTTTTATACTGAACAAACTGTAGGCTATATTCTATCTCCTAACCCCTAAACACAACCCTCACATAAAAAACATAACTTAGTATGATTTATAAGCTGTCATGGGGGCCAAAAATGAAATTTTATCCCCACAATAACCCCCCTTTGTTCATTCTTTTTATTACAGACTTTTTATTTGGATAATGATTTGAAAACCTTGCATTTAATTAGTACTTAATCAGTACTTGGGGCATAATTCTCAAGGCCACTGTTTTAATTTGTTAAAATTTATACTGATATTTAACATTTAAAATATTTTTCTCTTGTATCACAATTGGTATTGAGAATTATGAAATTTTACTGATATGACTACTGATTTTCTGGTATTGTTGTGAAAACCCTAATATGGTTAAACATCAATATATAGTTTCATCTAACTTTACCAACAAAACTATCCTAAAAAGAAATACAAAAGTCTGGTTGACAGACCTATGAAACAAGCAGGAAAATCACTTTTGAGAAGGGAGAGAGAGTAACTAAAAGCTGAGAGAGCCAATGATGCAGAAGAAAAAGAGGTACAGTCTATCCTACAATAAGCACCCAGAATCTCAATATGGCCATAGAATGGATCTAATGTGTCTGGAGGATCAACAGTCAAAGGTCTCACTCTCTTTCGCTGAATGCTAAACAGCTCTCAGTCCTGTGAAGAGCTCACAACCACTTCATCCTCCCACTTAAAAGCAATAAGCCCAATGCATCAGTCCTCCTCACTGCTGCCAGCCTGCTAAAACACAACCACATGAACCACAGCGCAAGAGATACCTATAACCATTCCAAAACCACCATTAAGCTAACAACAGTCCCAGCCACATTCCCAGACAACTCTCTGATGCTTACTGAACACAAATATGGCAAGCTCCAACCTGATTGGCTGGCTATGAGTCAAGATACACAGCCTTTAACCAAGAAAAAAAGTTGTTTTTAAAAGTTTGCTGGATTAGCTAAAAACTGTTCACGGCACTGAATCTTTGAAATATATTTAAGAGATTTGTTTGAGCTATAGATCTGCATTCTTGAAGAATGCCCATGAGACCTGGTTAAATTTGTTGAGACATGGGACTAAATTTCTTGTTGTAGGCGGGTGCAGGCGGTTCTGCTAAGAGTGTGCAGATTGAATGTAGCCCACTGGTATGTATATATTGGGAGTTTGCAAAGTAAAAAATAAATAAATATTATATAAATATATATATTAATGCACATGAAATACAATTCCCATTCAGTTCTTTTTGTTTCGATGAGACGCTTCAAAAGTGAATGAAAAAAGAACAATCAAGTTGGGCACTTGAGCACACTTATATTTTATATTTACATTCTGCACAAAGAATTTCCATGAGAATTAATTTGATTCAGATCCAATTTTTGATTCCGATTCAAATTAGGTTTGAGCATTAAAAAAAGGTCTGTGTGGCAAGCAGGGCGGGGCCAAGAACTTTGGAAACGGAGCGAGTCTCGAGTCCCATGGAGGAGCTCAGGAAGGATTAAAAGAGGAGAGAAAATAGACTTTATGTTTTGTTTTAGTTTACATTCGCTTTGTTGTTTATGTTTATTTTGTGATTAAAATTTTACGTTAAATGTTTGCTGATTCCCGCCTTGCTCCTTCTCTGAATTTGAACATTCCTACAATGGTACCGAAACCCCTTAGAAAGGAGGAACGCACTGTCAAAGAACCTTCACCGCTGTGGGAAACTTGTGGTCCCAACAAGCAGAGTCTGCTGCCATGGACACTCGAGGTGAGGGCTGGAGTGCTCTGCTAGAGTGCTCTATATTTTTTCATCCTTCTATCTCCTTTCCTTTGGCCTCGTCTATACTTACCCCCAGATGCTGCGGTGCAGTGACTCTGTGAAGGGCAATGGGGGTGTGTGGCAAGCAGGGCAGGGCCAAGAACCGTGGGAACAGCGAGGTTACCTGCACACCACACCTGCGTACCTACTCAAGTCTCATGGAGGAGCTCCGGAAGGATAAAAGGAGGAGTGATGAGAGTAAAGGACGAGAGAGGACCAGGCCTGGATTTTATGTTGTTGTTTTGTTTTAGTTTATGCGGCAGTCGTCCATGAGGGGCAGCCGGTTTACTTTTATTTTGTGCTTACGTTTGCCGGTTCCAGCCTCCTTCTTCCCTGAACTTGAACATTGTTACAGTCTGCAAAGTTAAAGATTACTCCAAAGGGAGATATTATCTATATCAGTAAGCACTGTTTCTAAACAACACACTATCGTTGCTCATGGGCTATTTCCTGTCCTGTCCATTTGCTGTCCTATTGTTGAACTGTAGGCGCATAAACACACCCATATATCCAGAAACAAACATGCACGCATCCAAGTTCCAGTGCGATGCCTGTCTGTCTATCATGGGCCAAGAACAGATGAGCCCCAGGCGGCGTGCACACACACACACACACACTCGCATGCGCGCACACACAGAGCTCCAGCATCAGCCAGCCTTAAGGAAGAACGGTCTCTGCAGATTGAGATAAAGGTTTCAACTTTCAGGTTAAAAGTGACTTTTTCCACAGATAAAGGCAGCAATGGCAATCTGTTCTCTTCTTTTTTCTTAAACTGTCTCTCTCTCTCTCTCCCATTTCTCACTCTCTTTCTCTCTCCCACGCTCAATCTTTTTTTTTCCTTGACTTTATCCAATGTTGCATACAAGGCTGGATCAGACAGTTAACGCTGCTTTTTGCTTTATTTCATATCTACTTGTCAAAGAAAGATTAGCAGTTTTTGAGCTGTTCCACTTTGCTGTCATGATGGAAAACGAACGAAAAGGAGAATGTGAAAAAGAAATTCCCAGGCAACAACAATACAAACCAAAAGCTCAAGAGAAATGAAAGACAGCTGTTTGGGGTTTTTGAAGCTCAAAACATTGAGATTGAATAAATGTCTTCTGAAATTGCCCCTCAGGAACTAGGAATCACAGAAGAATACTCACATATTTTGTTGAAAGCATATGTTTGGGCGGGACATTCTGTACTGAAGGGCTCATCCCCTTTTTTTTTTAGATAGCCAGTAGTCTTTCGTTTATGTCACAGCCTGTCACAACCACACGCAAGGACTATACAAGCAAGGAGGACACTAAAGAATAAACTACCAATTCCTTCACAAACACAACCAAAGACACACCAAAAAAACAACAACATTTTTTCCCCTCTTGATATTGCTAGGTATCAAGGTAGTGTAAGGTAGGTAGGTATGGTAGTATAATTTAGGGTGAAGAGACATTCTTTTTTTGGACAATAAGTTGAATTTTGGACAATATAAGCACATATATTCTTCATATATAACCATAGAAATTGTTTATAGCTCATGTGCTCAAATTTTATTTAAATTTTTTACTAAAATGTTTTCATGGTTTGTATTGTCCCTTATTAAAGGAGAACTCCGGTCAATTTTGACATTGAGCTCATTTTTTTGTAAATTTGGAGTGCTGTCAGTACAGAGAACAACGACAAACACCGTTGCCTACACCGTGTTATCCTCTTTTTAAAATTTGCACCCTGTTGACTTAAACAGGGCAAGTTTTAAACCTGCTTTTAGCCTCTTAACATCCTTGATGTGTCATTACAAGTGCACAGCCATGTGAATGATTTTATTCAGAGTGAACATGGTTAATCTGACTGCAGTAGATGTGAAAGATATGAATAAAAATGATGTTTATTCAGCCAGCTCACATACCTGTATTTACTTCCTGTTTTCGGTCGAAGTCCACAGTAGTCAATTGTCGAGTTCGTGTGGCGCGATCATTAGTTATATTAGTTACCAATGATCGTGTGTGCGAACTCGACAATTTTTGTCGTTGTTCTCTGTACTGACAGCACTCCAAATTTACAAAAAAATGAGCTCAATGTTAAAATTGACCGGAGTTCTCCTTTAATGCAAAGTCATCACAAAATGATAAGAACTTATGATGATGTTGTCCAAAATGCTACAATTACTTTGAAGTGCACTGTATTAAATAGGTTTTAATACACACAATGCCATGTGAAAAAGATAAACACTCATCGTCATTGTGCATAATTTGATTGAGGTGTATATGGGGTGATAAAATATAGTACAGCCACTGCATTTTCAAACTATTATAACTACACACAAAAAAAGACCTAAAATTGATAAAATTTTGATTCTGAAGAGTCTTGAACTAGCTTAACAAGCTATATGTCCTTGGCCAACAAATTTCAACATTTACTTTTTGCAGTGCATGGTTACACTGACCAGTGAATCAGCACCTACCTAGAAAATTTAACTTGAATTAACTAGAATTTCATTTAGGGTGGTACAGTCCATGATCACATGAACCATTGTGTTGACTTCTATTATGCTGACTTCTGTTTCGCACACAGTCTATTAAATGCTACATATACACCGCTTTGCACATATAGTCATTATCACGTATGTGCTTGAGTGTGTTGTGAAGAAGGGAGCATGTGTACCTGCATGTAAAAATGTGTGTGTAAGGCCTCCCTTTGCGTCGCAGCATGTTGTTTTCACATCTCTATAATTGGATGAGAAACGGAGGATCGTCTTGCGTTTGTGTGAGAATTACGTGGTCTTTCCTCGCTTTATTGAAGTCCTAATGCCCGAGTCTGCGCCACAGCAGCATGCGGTATGATCAGCTCACCCTGATCCAGCCATCTGATGACTATCACTGTGGCATTTGTACACAGAGGTTCTCTGTCGCTTTCGCTTGGGTATTCAGAGTCTCTAAATGCTACAGGCTTATTTTCACACCACATGCCGCAGACAAACACAAACGGTGGTCCTTTGAGCTCCAGATTGGTATTAAAAAAAACGCATGATTCAGACAATGACTTTGATGCCGCTGGAAATAAAAGAAATGTCGTCTAATGTCAATCTGCCTCCTCCCTGCTATGAAAATGTTAGAAAGTTAGCAAAAAATTCTCAATTTCCAGTTAGCAAAAAAGTTTTTAAAGAATTTGATAATAGAAGGGTGACTTTATGATGCAATAGATTACTGTGCGAGGTCTGTCACAGAGAATAGAAATAAGACTGATGGTTGAAGCTGTGTCACAGAGTATAATGAGAGTTTTTTGTGCTATTGGCGACCTGGGTTCGAGTTCACCGTTGGTCATGTGGCAGTCTTGTTCCCTCTCTGCAGCTATATCTGTAGCCTACACACAAAAAAATTCTAAAGAAAAAAAAAAGAAGAAGAAAAAAGTTATTCTTTTAAACCCTAATTGAGCTTGACTGTGATATACTGTAGGGCTACACAATGAATCAAATACATGGTTGAGAACAGGATTACAGCTAATCATGTCAATTATTTAGGTCTACTCCTGTTTTATATTCATATTGTTTATTTTTGTAGCGGTTATTCATGTTTAAAAATCAGGTGTTTCTTCAATTACGGACACGATTACTGTATGTCCCAGGGGTTGATTTTTACAAAACTAACGAAAACAGATTAAACTAGTTTTTTTCTTTTTGGTTATATTAAGGTCACATTAAAAACTTCTACTAAGCCTCCATCCTTTATTTTTGCAATTTTTTTAAATGATTTGAATAAATTATTTAATTATAAATTGTTGAATGCCTTAAAACTATGATAACCTGAACAAAAATCAATGTAAATATAATTTGTGAGCATACTATTTTAATTCTGTATCATTTCCAATAAAGCTGCAATATTGTCAAATTAAGCACAAATATGAAATATTATGTAATTCTGTGTATGTATAAATGTATTTGAAAAGACTTGTTTTTTTTTATTATAATTGTGCTACCTTATAGCAAATCATTTTCTAAAGAGAGGTTTGAGGGGCACAGGTCTATAAATAGTGAGATATGACTTGCTACAAACTCTTAAATACCCCCAGCACTCTCCTGAGGGAAATGTTTAACATGGGCACGTAGGAGACGTCAGCTTGACTGTGAAATGTTTTGCAGTCTATTGTTTTCCGGCAGCATCTCCATCTAATTGTCTTGTCCCATTAGGCCGTGACCAGGGTTTGGCAGAGGAAGACAGACTCCCTTGGCAGATGCCTGCCATTTGTCTGAATGCCCTTGATCGACTCGTGACAGATGTCAAGGCTTCCGTTGAGCGGGTATTTTCTGTCACATGACCTCTGTTCGGCGCGTCAGGATAACGTGGCGTAGTGGCTCTCGTATGCACCCGTATGGATGCACACACACTTCTGCATCCATCAGTTCCCTGCTATTACCTCTGACAGGCCTCACCTGCCCAGACTGCATGACCCATGAAAATTCAACCTGGCAGATGAGTGTTTGAATGGTAATGCACAACTCTGATTGATACTGATAGGAGGTGTGGATGTATCGGTGTGTGTGTGTGTGTGTGTGTGTGTTGAACGTGTTTAGTAATTAGGGATTTGCAAACTTAACTTTTTCCAAAGTTGTTGGAAAGTGCTCAAAGTATAGCCTGGTCCTACCAGACTCTCGTATATTTCATTTGTACAGAGAGTCTGGTACTCCCCATTGACGGGTACTCTGTTGAAGTTTAAAACTATTGGATCTGCCCAGAGCCACTCTGGATCTGCCATAACCAATCGCTAACGTTGGTCGTGACTAAACTAGCGCACAACCTCAACGTCATCGTTCTCAGCCACTCCCTCAGTTCGCTGATTGGACAGGTAAAAATTGGCCTGAGAAAACCGCGAATATACCTGGCAAATCCAGACAAGTACTGAAGGAAAATGAAAAATGGGCGGAAGTACGTAGGAGGGAGAGCCAGGCTAAAAGGCTCAAAGTACACTGGCACACTATAAAGCAGTACACTATAAGACTGAAACGTATTGCTGCAATAAGTGAAAAAAAAACTATTAAAGCTTATATCTCCCCCCTTAGTGTGCATAAATATAATGTGTAATTTTTGATCAAATAAATGCAGTCTTGGTGGGTATAATAGTCTTTTTCAAAGTCATTAAACATTAACCCACTGTTTTCACTAATAAATATAATATAATATAATATAATATATATTTTGAATTCCTCCAACTTTTATTTTCATGAATTTACAGTATAAACCATATGCGGATTTATTCTGTAATAAACTTTATATTATAAAATAATAATAATTTATAATAACAATAAAAGCAAATTTGTGTGAAAAACTAATTGCAGGATCATAAATCATAAATAATCAGAGATATGTTGTAATTGATACACCTAGACTGTGATTAGAAAAGTACACACAGACAAAAAAAAAAAAAGAAACTGAGTCTTTAAATGTGTATATGGAGATATTAGCTTCAGTAGTTCAGCATTTGGCATAATCATAGACAAGAGATCAAATAAGCCATATGTGAAGCAATAGCAGATCTCACATAGAGCACATTTGATCTTATCTTTACATTGATGCAATACATGTAGCCATTTAACAGACATCCAAAAATACACACAGCTAGGGGACTGCATTTGTCTTTCACGATCTCCTCCTCCATGTAGGCAGACGTGTGTCTAATAAAACCATCCCTACCGCTGACAGAGCCGCAAAGAGACAAGCTGATTAAAAGACACACAAAACACGTTTAGAGAAAATGGCGCCTATGATGAGTTTGTCCAGCCTGAAGCTCACTTCCTTCTCTGGCATTTCTCACAATTCCTCTATCAACAGCCCTGTTACTGTCCCTTTTTCTACCCAGATGGCGTCACCATGGAGACCAAACATCCCCAGCAACACAACCTCTCATCTGGAACATCAAACACACCATTGTCAACTTGGAGAAGGAAGAGAAAGTGAGAAAGTGTTGAATGCTTCCTTTAAGGAACACCGGCAGTGTGAAAACTCAAAAGAGGTGGTAACGAAAAATCCTGTTGTTTGTGGAAGAGAGATAAGACAGATATTGTGAGTCAGATATGACGACAGTGTACACAGTCTTATTCGCCGTGTCTGCAGGGCATGTGTGGAACCCATGCTTGGGCCAGCATTACAGACATGGAAACTACACATGGAAGATAAGTCATGGATTTGTTATTTGGAATTAAAGCGTGGAAAGCGCAGAGGTGAACAGTGTGTAGGTGGAGATGTGATATTTGCAGAGGGTATGAATACCATTTAGGCCGGCTGGTCGACTTCACCACGGGGGACATCCCATCTCTGTACAGGCTCTTGGTCTTGCTGAAGTTCACGATGTTGAAAATCACCCTCTGAAACAATAAGAAACAGATATTTTAGTGAGATGGAACCAAGGTTATGTTATTATATATGAAAATGCACACAGCAGTGAAAAAAAACCTACAAAAATGAGAGTTTTTAACTGAAAAACAAAAACTACAAATGTGCACTACAAAACAAAATTAAAATGTTGTTTTACTTACAGTAATAGAAATTGAGTTTAGTTTTTGTTGTATGTGACATTTAGGGACAGTTAACTCAGAAATCGTTTTAACAATAAATAAATACATACATAAATAAAGTGGCTTACAGCAAATAAAAAAGCATGAAATTGACTCTCATCGAGTTGCCAATGCAAACGATCTCAAACAAAACCTTGATTATATTTATTGGATTATATGCCATGAACTTCAATCTTTTTGGTAAATTCAAATTGTCATTCTCCAGTGAAGGGCTTTGATTCAGTCCATTCTGCTGAATCATAAATGCCCCAGAGATGCCATAGTGATGGTAGTTAACAATCTTGTAGTAATCATAGCAGCAGTCTGACCTTTATAGCACATTAAAGTGTCCGCAAATACTGTAGTATGCCGTGTTGTTATGAATTTGGTAAATAAAACCTTGAAGTATTTTGCAGCTTCTGATAAATTGTTGTGTGTTGTTATAGGCAGATGGAACCATTTTTGGTGTTTTGTAATCAACAATATTCATAATATACAAACAAAATAAAAACTTTATGAACCATTAAAACTAACAGCAAAGATCTGAGATGCTCAATCGGGCTGCTATTCACAAAACCTCACAGAGAGTTTCAAAATTAGCAGTGCAAATGGGAAGTGCTGTACGAGACACCAAACGTGTTAAAAGAATCTTGCAGGATCTCGCTGACTACGTAATGCGAAGATTGTGTGAACTTATAACACACGTGAGACAACAGAGGCAGAACTGTAGAAGGATGTGACTTTCTCATAATTTCCACCAACATATGGAACTGCACAAATCACAAAACACTATCTGCATCTGTAGTTTGAAAAGAAACACAACACTGCAGGAAATGAAGGCTGTGTAGAGCTGAAGAGACGCAGGGTTTGGTGGACCTAGAGAACACCTGAGCTGCATTCCAGCTTGTATACTATCCACAGGTATGTCCCAAATCATAGTATGTTAAAAAACTTAGTATTCCAAAAGGGGAATATTTTCAGTGGATACTTGGGCTACTATTACCCATAACCCCTTGCACTATGAGCGGAAGAGTTTGTAACAGATTGCTTCAACATGTGTATGCACTGAAAATGAATAGGAATGGGAGACCAAAGCTAAGAAAATAGTTTTTTTTTAATGCACAAACATACAAATTATTAAGTAATATTTATTTTAGATCATGCTAATTTAGTTTTAGTTATGAACAAAATATATCATACTATTAACAATAACAGTTAAAGCACAATTGTGACCAATACCAATTTGCTTAAAGGAATACTCCACCCAAAAATGAAAATTCTGTCATCATTTACTCACCCTGAAGTTGTTGCAAACCTGTATGAGTTACTTTCTTCAGCTGAACACAAAGGAAGATATTTTGAAGAACGATTGGAACTTTGGCACCATTGACTTCCATAGTTTTTTTTTTTTTTTTACTATGGAAGTCAATGGTGCCAAACAAATGTTTGGTTCCAACCGTTCTTCAAAATATGTTCCTTTGTGTTCAGCAGAAGAAAGAAACTCATACAAGTTTGCAACAACTTGAGGGTGAGTAAATGATGACAGAATTTTAATTTTTGGGTGGAGTATCCCTTTAAGCCATGATTCTATAATTGACACAAATAAGTTTCCCCACTGGTAGTGGTACATATTTTTTACAGACATACATTACTTCAACTGTGTAGTAGAAGCAAATGAATTGGGATGCAGCCTGGTGCTTGGTGGAAGGCCTATTGCCTACAGTTAGCGGTGCTCTATTGTCACATCCCTCTTTTTACCCACTTGACATGTGTGTAGACCTGGGGTCACTGCAGCATGACTGGGGCAATCTGAGGGCAGGTGGATTCTTCCTCGAACCTTTTTTTTCTAACAAATAATGGGAGAATGAAGTTTATGAAATATGAAGTGTATAAACAGTACAGACAATGCTAATAATGATATGTCCAAACTGAATATGATTCCTTGTGATAAATCATATCAAATTCCCAATTAAGCCCAGGTGATGGAAGTCAACAGTGTGCAAACGAAATCCAATTACAACCATTCTCTCTTTTTCTCAGTGCCAGCTTTCTTCACCAACCCCAACCCCCCCATCTATCCATCCCGCTGTTCCCCTCCCATCAGTGGCTGCAGTCACAGAAGATGGGGGATTGTGGTCGGCCTGAATCAGCCAGGGCTAAAATGACATTTAACTGATGTTCAGACGCGAGGTAGCTGCTGGAACGGGTAGATAAGACCATTGCTGCTGGCATTTCAATTACACTTTTACTGCCCTACACATCTGTTGCCAGCCTACTTTCAGTCTTTTTTTTTCCCACAGGCAAATACATCCTCATTCCACTACCTTTACATCACGCCACTCTTTCTTCTTTTTTTTCCACCACAAAATTCAGATTGTCTGCTTTGGCAGGTGGTTTCTGGGTCTAGACTGGAATGTATTGCTGGGGTTTGTTTGACTTGAGGGTGGGACAAGGTAGGGTCAGTTCTCTTTTCATCCAGTGGTTCTCTGGGTCATATGACAGCAGGGAAAAAACGATGCTAAATGCAGCTAACAAAATAAATAAGCGTATCAAATTTTAAATGGGAGTAGAAAACAAGTGAAAAAGGATTGGGATATTTGCATGCCAGAAGAACACACTTCCCTTTTCTCCCATTCCCTTCCCCAAGTCAGTTAAGCTTACGCCATGGCGGATTCGCTATTTACATGGTGGAATTTGCAAGCGGAAAGACCGAACGTGTCTCTAGAACGCAAACGGATCTGCTCGTGCACAAGGTTAAAGCGAGCAAGCAGACCATCTACGGGACAAGCAGGATTCCACCATATCTTTATGTACACAAAAATAAACTTTTACATGGCATGTTTGTGTGCTGCTGCACGTCCCTGTGTGTGTAATAAGCAGAATGTACGCACGTTGTGGACCCGCCAATAGGCACACATTACTAACGCACTCTTTAGATAACAAAACAAAAAATACTGAACCATTGACTTTAGACCAGGTTTCAGTTGGTCAATGGCGCAGTCTATTTTAGTTGCTTCAAAATAGCAATGTGCCAACAATGCGCCTGAACACACCTCGTTTTCAGACCAGAACGCCCATGGAGGCACAAATGGGTGCAAATGCATTTGCTATTTAAACAACGTGGTGCAGGACGTGAAAATGATAATTGCGTCTGGCTGAAAAGACACTAGCAAAAGACACTTGCGTCGCGCTTGGCGCGGCATTGTGCCTGGTGTATAATAGGGCCCAGAATCTTTATGTGCACCCCCAACTCAACCCAACAAATTACCACACAAATAAATAAATGGACATCAAAATTATTGTCTTGTAGATTATCTTAAGATTCTGCTATGAAAAACAGTCCATTACAACATTCGAAAACAATTGGCCTAGCAAATATTCTACAATAATATTGCAATAGCAAAATAATCGTTATTAATCTCCATAAGTTAATGTTTCCCAAGGGTTGCTTTTGTTCCTGTTCTTGCTTTAACTGGACTCCTGAACTTCTAGACATCTAGAAAATATTTCATGCTCAACATATATATTAAAATTAATATTAATAAGTCTTTTAAAGCTATTTTACTACAGTCAGTATGTGGAGCTTGTGGAGCTATGTGGAGCAATTTCCTTGGAATATAAAATGAGGGACTGCAGAATGAAACGAGAGACATGAACGTTCCGTTATGATGCCATGAACCACATTTTAGCAGTTATTATACAAACATATTTAACTATTAAATTTACCAAAATCAAATATTGTAAGCCGTATAATAAGTGTCATGACAAGCCAAATAAGTATAACAAATTTCAATCACACCAAACATACGCAGTCTAACATTAAATTAAAAATCATTTTGAGGATGTTTTCCCATGAGGCTCATGCAAAGAGGGCAGTCATTTTCAGACAAGCCCAGCACAACAAAGCTGAGTGCTGCTGTGAAGTTTAAAGTTGACTCCTTTAGTTGACATTGTCAGAATTGATTTGTATCATTCTTACATTTTCACTACTTGTATTCAAAGTACCATGAGAAGCTTCCCTCTTTATCTTATTTCCTACGGCATCATCACAGTCAACAGGGGAGTTACTCAGAAGAAGGTAGGGGTGTGGGTTAAATTGGACACACATCTCATCTCAGGCTCATTAAGAGCTTTATGTAAGAAAGAAAGAGAAAAAATGCACACATACATACTGTAAGTCACTGGTGGGCTCCCTTGCGTTAGTTAAGCCAATGTATCTACACTGAGGAGTAATTTGGAGTTGGTTCCCAAAGCAGCACAGCTCAGTGCAGAGCTGGTCGTGGAGGAACTGTGAGAACGGTAAATTTAATTACTGATAGAGAGACAGGAACACATTACCATCCAGCCTGCCTGAGATGTCATTTCCATCAGGCATGTCAAGTTACTTCAGTGCTTTTTACACTGACACATATTCACACTCACCTGGAGTCTTGTGTCATAGAGCCTGACTTTTGATTTAAAATGTGGTCCACTCTGAAGGTTATTCTGGCAATTTCTCTCACTAAGACAGGAAGAAACCACCTCATCGACACATAAATGTTGTTCACTAAGAACAAAAACCCTAGTTAAAAAATTAACTACATCAATGTTTTTTTATTTTATAATTTTATATTGATATCACAATTATATATTTAGCCTATATTACAAATAAATTACTATTCACATTATAAATAGATATTTTAATAAAAATTTATTTAAATTATTTAAACATCTACATAAAAATGATTGCTTAAAATTTAGGGGTCAGTAATTGTTTTTATTTAAAAAAAAATTGTTTACCAAGGATGCATCAAAAGATTACAAAATATTCTACTTTAAATAAAAGCTGTTGTTTTGAATTTTCAATTAATGGAATCCTGCAAAAAAGGATCAAAGTTTCCAGAAAAATATTAAGCAGCACATTGGTATTCAACATTAATAACTATAAGAAATGTTTCTTGAGCACCAAATCAACATATTAAATTGACTTATGACAGAACATGTGACATTGAACACTGAAGTAATGACTGCTGTTCCACCACATGTAGAAGAAGAAAGAAAAGTTAGAGGAATACATACTCTTGCCTTGCAGACACTGCAATTAATAATTACAATAATACTGCATTTTAGTGAAACCATAGCACAATAACAAACATATCATATATTATGCTTTTTTATATAGTTATTGGCTGCATAGCTTTAGTAAATATCTCATTAAAAACTGATTCTGGGATTAAAGAAGAAACTTCTTATTTCCATGAGTTTCTTTCACACACACACACACACACACACACACACACACACACACACACACACACACACACACACACACACACACACACACACACACACACACACACACACACACACACACACACACACACACACACACACACACACACACACACCACACACACACAGACACACACACACACACTCTAGAGGTGAAGTTCTCCTACAACTTAACAACAAGCTGCTCTGAGTTGCACAGGTGAACTAATGATTTACACTGTTAAGAGACAGAGAAAAAGAATCTAAAAGAAAAGCGAATGAGGAAAAAGGCTGCCAAGAATCACTGACCTACCCAGTGTTCCTGACCAGAAATAGCTGGATGTCAAACAGTGTTTGGGGGCAAACGGTGTCTTTTGATACTGATCGATCTGCAGAGCTCTGCTCTGGGGAAAACACTGCTGAAATATTTAAGAGAATTGTCTAAATGGAGGGAGACATAAATAATGTACTTTGCCCTCTGTAAGTCATGTTCTTACTAAGAAGTTCAATGTACATATATTAGCTTAATAACACTGAATAATGCAGCATGCAGTGGGTCATACGTATAAAAGTACATATAGTGTCACTTTGACAGGGGTTAAATATAGAGTACACTGAGCCACATACAAAACAAGGTGTAGATTACATCATGTTTTAACTGTCTGTTCAATGAATAATATAATAAAATATATAAAATTTCAAATATAAGTACATCTGGAATTCCATTATGAAGGTAAAAATGTAAAATTCATTTTTGCTAAATAGGTCTCAATTTTATCATGCATTTTCGAGAGAATTATGGAAATATAACCTTGCTTTGTATGTCACCAGTACAATATTTATGTACATATTAGTGCCATTAATAGATTAAAAAAAATAAATTAAAAGTCCGTCACCAACAGACTTTTTTTCGGGATCTTCGGAGGACTGAGGACTTAAATTGAATATCTAAATTTCTAAATTAATTACTTCAGGTGATCGTTAGCTAGTAGAAGTTACTAATTATTTTTATTTTATAAATTAATATGGTTAAAATGATGTATAACCTATCATCTAAAAAGCAAAGGTTGTACTATACTTGAACTTCATTGAACTTGGTTTAAAAATTCAGTACATTAGCGTTACTGACATTTTAGATTGGTTTTCATATAACGTTAGTGATTTTGCTGTTAGAAACATTATTATTGCAGCTCGAGAAACATTTATGTATATTTAAAATACAAATCAATCCCAATTATGTTCTGAATTAACAGAATAAACATAAGAGTAGAGATAACAGTATTGATAAAATCATAAACATTAAAATCAATTTAAATACACCTGAATTAGCAAAAAATATTGTATATACATATACATAAATATGCATAAAGAATGTATTGCATGTGTTACGTAAATACCCTTTAAACATATCATTTATTTTTTCTGCTTACTGCTACTTATGTCTTTATGTTTGTGTGGCGAGCAGGACGAGTTGCGTGATTACTGATGAGCAACACCTGCGCGATGCACCGGTCTCGAATCTCTCACGGAGGAGCGGTAGCATAAAGGAGGAGCGACGACAGTGGAGATTGAGAGGAACAGGCCTGAACCTGTGTTTTGTTTTGTTTGTTTTATTATGTGACAGCAGTCGTCCGTGAGGGGCTGCTGTCTTTTACTTTCATTTTGTATTTGTTTATTTTATTATTAAATTGTTGGAATGCTTGAATAAACCTTAACCTTAAAAATCATTCTTATATTTACAAATGATCAAATGTTGGATTGTCCATTTCTCAAGATTCTGCGAGAGTGAGGGCAGGGCCTTGATTTCGCGGCTTTACTTCCTGCTCACTACTGCGCAGACTCGGGTCCCGAGATCGCTACTGCGCAGACTCGGGTCCCGAGATCACTACTGCGCAGACTAGGGTCCCGAGATCGCTACTGCGCAGACTCAGGTCCCGAGATCGCTACTGCGCAGACTCGGGTCCCGAGATCACTACTGCGCAGACTCAAGACTCAGGTCCTGAGATCGCTACTGCGCAGACTGAAGACTCAGGTCCCGAGATCGCTACTGCGCAGACTCGGGTCCCGAGATCACTACTGCGCAGACTCGGGTCCCGAGATCGCTACTGCGCAGACTCGGGTCCCGAGATCGCTACTGCGCAGACTCGGGTCCCGAGATCGCTACTGCGCAGACTCGGGTCCCGAGATCGTTACTGCGCAGACTCGGTTCCCGAGATCGCTACTGCGCAGACTAGGGTCCCGAGATCACTACTGCGCAGACTCAGGTCCCGAGATCGCTTACTGCGCAGACTCGGGTCCCGAGATCGTTACTGCGCAGACTCGGGTCCCGAGATCGCTACTGCGCAGACTCGGGTCCCGAGATCGTTACTGCGCAGACTCGGGTCCCGAGATCGCTACTGCGCAGACTCAAGACTCAGGTCCTGAGATCGCTACTGCGCAGACTGAAGACTCAGGTCCCGAGATCGCTACTGCGCAGACTCGGGTCCCGAGATCGCTACTGTGCAGACTCGGGTCTCAAGATCGCTACTGCGCAGACTCGGGTCCGAGATCGCTACTGCGCAGACTCAAGACTCAGGTGCCGAGATCGTTACTGCGCAGACTCGGGTCCCGAGATCGTTACTGCGCAGACTCGGGTCTCAAGATCGCTACTGCGCAGACTCGGGTCCTGAGATCGCTACTGCGCAGACCGAAGACTCAGGTGCCGAGATCGTTACTGCGCAGACTCGGGTCCCGAGATCGCTCTCTACTGCGCAGACTCAGGTCCCGAGATCGCTACTGCGCAGACTCAGGTCCGAGATCGCTACTGAGCAGATTCAGGTCCCGAGATCGCTACTGCGCAGACTCAGGTCCCGAGATCGCTACTGCGCAGATTAGGTCCCGAGATCGCTACTGCGCAGACTAGGTCCCGAGATCGCTACTGAGCAGATTCAGGTCCCGAGATCGCTACTGCGCAGACTCGGTCCCGAGATCGCTACTGCGCAGATTTAGGTCCCGAGATCGCTACTGCGCAGATTTAGGTCCCGAGATCGCTACTGCGCAGATTTAGGTCCCGAGATCGCTACTGCGCAGACTCAGGTCCCAAGATGTCAGTGCCATATCGGGACAGTGGCGGCTTCACTTCTCACCAATGGATGAGAACGAAGGGGCGTTGTCCATCTTTTTTTACAGTCTATGCTCTGAACTATTGTAAAGAGTTTGTTGCAGCTGTGCCATATCGGGACAGTGGCGGCTTCACTTCTCACCAATGGATGAGAACGAAGGGGCGTTGTCCATCTTTTTTTACAGTCTATGCTCTGAACTATTGTAAAGAGTTTGTTGCAACTGGGCACAGAACCTTTAGAAACAAGCTAACAAGGCATATGTTTGACTTCAAAGCTTTGCTATGAAAAAAAACAAATCTGATTTAGCACAAACACATTTTAGAGAAAAGGAGAGAAGAGAAATTTCACATACTCACAAGCTGCGAGCATGTTGAGCTGCAATTTAATGTCAGCTTTTAATTTCCTTCTAAAAAGGGTTGTATTCAATAACTGTGATATCAGATAACAGAAAACTCCGGCAGGCATTTCTGAAGCAGCAGGCATGTAGACCTTTTGTTTGGTTCAGGCATTCAGAGCCTTTTGTGAAGGATTATTTAATTCTACAGAAAAACCAGGAAGTGGACGCTTTTACCATATTCAGTGAAAAGGCAATCGCAATCTACTGCTCCATTGTGTGGCAGCAACATGTGATTCTAACATGTTTAATTAGGTCTCTCCATCGCCTTTGACTGACGGTCCAGCAAAATACAGACGACACAATGCAAAAGGTCACAGTCACTCACACAATGATGCTTGGAGAGCTTTAAAAGCATTCCATTAACCTACAGATGGCTCCGTGCACAGCTATGAGGAAAATACCTTTGTATACGTGTTTGTAATACTTAACCCTATTCCGGTGGCTCATGTGGCCAGTCAAGCTATATTGTGCATGCAAAAAATCAATGTTCTTGGTTTGTCTACGTCAACTTACATTTCCCATAATGAAATGAAGTCACAATGCATTTTAATACATGGATCTCTCAGGGAGTATATGGTTTTTTTACATCCTTTCTACCCTTATTGCATTAGATCATTTTGATGTCTCATGGATCATGACATTCTGACATGACTTAAAGCTACACTGTGTAAGATTTTCTCCTATCTAGCGGTGAAATTGTATATGACTACAACTGAATATTACTTTCTAGCCCCTCCCATTCCGATGCCGTTTCCGGTGGCCGTATTATTCCAAGATTAACATGGCCTTAATTAACATGGATTAACAAGACATTTTTTTCATGAGCAGAGTCAGAGATCAGTTGATGCGACGGAGGTGCGAGGGAAAGCTTAAGGTAGAGGGAAAGGCGACTATAAACTTGGCGACTCTGTTACATATCCTCGAAAAAGGCTTTCAAATCTGCCTGCAGTCGCGAGTAATCTCCCCCTCGCATTCGGTGCCACTGACTGTAAAAGTGCAAAAGGCGGAGCTTGAGTTTCCAGATTATGTCCCTCTTTGGCTAATGTATTTTCAAGATGGAGGCGCAACATGGCTGCCACCATTCGAGTGACTCGCTTGTATGTATTCTGAATGGCAGATTCTAATCTTACGAGAATACTTGATTAGTTGGTGGAAGTAATTACAAATGAATGAGCACATATAATTTTGAAAGAACCAAGTGTTTTTGCTAAAAATTAAGTTAAAAAAAAACGATAGTGTAGTTTTAAAGGGATAGGTCAAAAAAAAAAAAAACTCACCCTAATATTATTCCCAAGCCAAGGCTAGTTGGCCCTGAACCGAACCACAAAACTGAACTGAAGTGCCACAATCTTTCACTCAGTATCAGACAAATACAGAAACAAATGGAACAGTGTTGCCATCCAAAAAACTCCTCCTCTATAAAAATACTCTCTGTTGGTCTCTCTCTCTCGTTCACACGGGGTCTTCCGTCAAGTAAGTGGCAACAGAGAGGTGGAATTGTCAAAAGTGATGGATGACTATCAACCTTCTGCTCCCCCTCTTCAGTCCTCTGAGATTTACAGAGCTGCTGACTACCAGGCATGAAAACCAATCTCTTTCTCCATTTCTATCCTTTCCTATATCTCACCAGCACTCTCTCCATGTCTTCCTGTTCCCTTCTATCTATCCATCTAACTCTATTATCTTAAGCCATTTCTTTCACCTCTGACAAGATTTGGAGAATGCTGTCTATCTATGCAACCAATCAGCTCACGCCGCTGCCGGGTAGTACGGCGGAATGCAGGTGACAAGTCTGTTTCAGACGAGGACGTAAATTGCCCCGGTCTATGACAACCGTTCCGCCTCCCGTCCTCTCCTCCCAACAGGATGAGGAACGCAATGCGTGCACGTCTAAATGTCATAATTATAACATCACAAAGGGTGGCACCGTAGGCTAATTGTGCTCTCAAAATAGTAATGGCTTTATTATCACAACTATTTTGGTGAGTGTAATGATCGTTAGGAGGCATTATGTTAATGCAATTAAGCGCTAGCATTATTGTTCCAGACCTCTCTAATTGGGGGGGGATCTCAGAGGGCACCCTGTTCAAATATTCTCAATGATACATTTACCCTATGATGAAAATGCGGAGAACGAAGAGTTTAAAGATTAATATGCTTACAATAAAACAAACAATAAATAATAAACAATATAAACAGTGACACAACCAAAGTTGTTCTTACATGCAATCTGCAATGACAGAAAAATTGATCATTTGTATTCTAGTCTGTACACTACCGTTTAAAAGTTTGGAGGCAGTTTTTTTTTAATTAATCAAAAGTGACCATAAATACATTTATAATTTTATTTAAATAATTATATTTAAAATAAATGCTGTTCTTTAGAAATTTCTATTCATCAAAGAATCCTGAAAAAAAAAAGACAGATCACGCTTTTTACAAAAATATTAAACAAGACTGTTATCAATATTTCTTGAGCATATTAGAATAGTTTCTGAAGGATCATGTGACACTGAAGACTGGAGTAATGATGCTGAAAAATCATCTGCCATCACAGGAATAAATTACATTTTAAAATATATTTAAAAAGAAAACAGTTATTTTAAATATGGTTCCTCCAACATTTGTAAATTCCTCCAAACAGACATTTGTCAAATGCTGAAATGATATGCAAATTGTATTCAAATTGCCATCCAATCGACTGTAGTGAGCCTGTGGGAGTGACCTCGGACTTTAGAAGAGCTGGGCGAGAGAAATGGTTTTTGGCAGGGGTTGCCCTTTTGCTGCACATCTGAGACCATTTGTGTGTTTTGTCTTATGATGGTTAATATGAAGATTTGGGTTAAACCTTAAGTGCTTGTTGAAGATCAGCACAAAAGGTCAATTTCTCCATCTAAAAGCCATGGAGCGACCTTTACTGTGACCTCTCCCCATGATCTCTCGCCTTTCTGCCATCGCACAGGCATGTGGTCTACCCCAGGTTAATCAGATATGTTCATGTTTTCCATTCATATTTCATGGCTCATCAAATTCAGATGAATTCCGCTGAAAATAATGCAACTTTCCATGGAGGTGTAATGTTCTTGTGCTGGCGCCTTGTTAGATTTCTTTTTTAATTTATTTATTTGTGTTTGCTTGTCTATTTTTACGCCACAGGACGAGACGGGCGTGATTACCAACATGCCAGCAGCACAATGAGCAAATTTAGACCGGAGTGAGAACACCATCACAAAAGGCTCTGTACAAACACACACATTTTACGGGAAATACACACTTGGGCTCGGATGTCAAAGCAAACTGCTTTTTGAAGTTATTTTTAGCTTCTCTCTTACTGCGTCCACTCTCTGTCAGTGGAGCACGAGCAGTCTATTGGGGCAGCACTGCTCAGACAGAAAGAGAGATGGAAGGAGTGAGGGGAAAAAAACAGAAAGAGAGGGAGAGAAATGGAGGGAAAAAAATGGACAGAGTTGATGTCTGATGTTACAACAAACAGGAAACCTCAGTTGACCTGCGGGTGAATCGCAGAGACCATTCCTGACCCAAAGACTCAGAATCATTATGTAAACATTAAACTTCATAACAATTATGGAGCAACCAGAGTTTTTTGTGCTGTGTAGACACACTTCCTGCTGAAACAGGAAGTTTGGAAGGGATCTATCGAAAGGCTAGTCCACTTGAATGTAAAACAGAATGGCTATGTTCAGAATGGCATAACACCTTACTATTTATCTGATACTGAGCAGTATACATTGTATCCTGTCTACAACAACAAAATAGTAGTATGCTGTGTTGTCACATGAATGAAGCTAAGCGCTGGTTCTGCCAGGAAGACTCAATCGTTCACGTCATGTATTACCTTCTCACTATCCAATCACATCCTAATAGCCAGTATAAAAGGGTGGTACTTACTCATGTCTGAGTTCTCAGATGCTGTCGCTTCAACCACCTCCATCCTCCCCATCCACCACCAGACGGGACCTTCCTTCATCTCCCTACCATTCTACGCCGGGTCCTCCCCACCAGACAGGACCTTCCTTCATCTCCCTACCATTCTACGCTGGGTCCTCCCTCCATCCTTCCCATCACCTCCAGACGGGCTCTCCCTTCTACCCTGAAGATGCCAGGATGTCCTCTCCTCCTTCCACCCCACCACCACCAGATGGCACCCTTCCTTACTTCGCGGGGGTGGGCTGCGCCCCCGCCTTCATCTCAGGCGGGATGCGCAGATTCCGTACCCTCGGAATGCGAATTACGGACGGGGCCTACGCCAAAGAATTTGATTGCTTGCTGAGCTCGTAAATAAATGTTATTGTCTCAGTATTATTCTCCCGAGTCTTTCTGGTAGAACCTGACCTTAATTCACAGATCAGCATCCAGTTATCTTGGAAAAAAGGCAGCTGATTTTACAGGAAAAGAAAGGTCAAGTTGAGAGCATTGCATTCATTCTGCTCATTTTGGAAAATGTAGAAGATCAGTTTGGTATTGTAAACATACAGATAATTTGCATATTGTGCATAATATAACTATATAGCAGCAATAGTAAGAGTAGTATGGTATTGTGCTCTTCTGAACATAGCCTGTGTTTTATTACTTTCTGGATGGTTGCATTAGCGAGACATTGGCTGTGTCCAGTAAAGCAAATCCTCTAACTGGATACTTCTTTTGAATAATTACTTCACGGCTGTATGTTCTATATAGAATTAATGTAAATCGAACATACTACATTTAACATGTTGTCAATGTTAAGTGACCTACCAGTCTCAGTAGTGTTGCTTTGGTTGCTATTTTGGATGCAGCTATTTTTATTCTAGAAACAATTTGATTGGACAAAAACTGTAAAGCAAAACATGAGTCATCTGTACTTTCGTTCTGTTTTCCTTAAAGAGAAAGATGATAATTTTATGCTAAAAGTTCATTTTAGCAGATATATATGCACTAAAAGCTACAAATATCTCATTCTGATACCATAGGGTGTTTAAGTGCCCGCCTCCTCTGGGCCAGAAGCCAATCATATGACGGGGGTGGCAGATGGGCAGCTTGGAGAGCAAATGTAGCGCTGGCTTCAGTGTGTGTTGGTCTTTTACAGGATGATAAGGTCAAGCACTTTTTTCTTTTTTTCCTCTCTCTCTCTTTCCCCCTCAAGTCTGCCACTATACTGAGGTTTTCTGCAGACATGCACACACAAAAATTACCACTGGCTTGTGAGAGTCAATATGTTATTCAGTTTTTTTCTCAATCTGCTATAATTACAATACAGCCCCCTGGTCAGAGCTGACATGATGCCAAAATCCCCCACTGGCCGGAGAATGAGTCAGAGAGAAATAAATATTACAACAGAACGTGTGTGTGTGTGTGTGTGTGTGTGTGTGATTGTTTATGTGTTGGAGGTGATACTGAGGCTATGAATACCACACTCCACGGCACAGTTCACACTGTTACTATCAGCAGGTATTCTCTCATCTTTTTAACGTCCAAATGAATATGCAGATTTTAAGGAGAAAAGGGCAAATAAATAAGAGTGCATAAATCCAGCGTTTGTTTGTGCGAACCGGAGGGATTTCCTACAATTGTACGGATACCGGCTTCTGACCTCCACCGTTCAGTAGTGGAGGATGATAGATTTAGCCTTCTGTCCTGCTGCTGTTGGCCCGTCAACAGCAGCTGAAATGAGAAAATTGAAGTGGGCCTGTGTTATTGCCTCTGACCCTCTAGAGGCTGAGGCAACGTGGGGTGGATAGACTGATGGAAAGAGAGAGAGTGAGATGTGGTTGTGGAGGTAAATAATGGCACAACATTGTTACTCACTTCCGTTCACTTCAGAAGCGCCACAACCGCTCTATATAACATGCACAATGCAGAAGGGGAAAAAAAACAGTGTCAGGAGCCCAAAAACTTCCAACGGCCCCTGACAGCACTGCTGCGTCGGCAGGAAGTGATGTCACAGGTCAGTGTTTTTAATTCGAAACGTTCCCAGGGGTACAACGACCCCTCGGCCCTGCCCGATCAGCAGCGGTGATGGAGGGAGGCTGGGCGCGAGTGTTACGCCATCTCTGTGGAATATCAATCTGCTGCGTCTAACCGTCTCACCCCTCAGCTAACGACCTTATTAATTAATCAGCGCTGAACTGACTCACTTATTTCTCCCCTCCTCTTTCTGCTTGTCTTTAACCCCTCCTTCATCCTTTCGTCGTCTCCACCGGGGAGAGCGTTTTGTAGATGTGAGGTGAGCTCTACCCCCATCTGTGGCTGCAGTACAGCTTGGCAGTGTGAGTTTTTGATTGAGGGGCTGTATAAAAGCAATCTTCCAGACCTGGTGAGAGGGAGAGAGGGAGAGGGAGAGAGAGAGAGAGAGAGAGAGAGAGAGAGAGAGAGAGAGAGAGAGAGAGAGAGAGAGAGAGAGAGAGAGAGAGAGAGAGAGAGAGAGAGAGAGAGAGAGAGAGTGCAGGCGGGCAACACTCATCTTCTTGCACATTGCACGTCTGGCTGCTTGCCTGCCGGGGCCTGCGTTTCACATAGCACATAGTTTATTATGGCGGCTGCTATCGGGCTCGCAGGCCAGTATCTGTTTGGGATGAAAACAGGGAAGAAAAAACCCCATTCAGGGGCATCTGGTGTCTCTGACAGACATACAAACCAAGACAGAGGAGAGCGAGGGAGGGAGACGGAGAAACGGATCACAGAATGGATAATAAGCTGGAAAATGCGGCGGACTATTCGATAGCTTTTCATAGCGCTCCAGCACGGCAATGCATCACTCCAGGTGCAACAGGAACGGCCGCTCTGTTGCTGAATGCATGAGAGCGTTAATGTGCAGGCTAACCTTTGGAAAGTCACACGGAACCAAAAGCGAAGGTGTTTCCCGCACTTGAGCGATTAAACACTGATAAGCGAGGAAAACACCACGCCTGCCATTGATTCATGCAAAACAAATCAATATATGCAAAAAAACTAAAGGACATAAACAGAAATCACCCTTTATTAGAGTCACAATAGTCACACTTACTGAGAATATTTACATCTCCTGGCATTTGTTCTGTAACGAGAGGTCTAGAGATTTGCAGTTTTATTAAAGACCGTTCATGGAAATATCATAAGAATGCAGAAATTCTAAGCACAGCATCAGTTCTGCATGGGCTGCTCTCGTTTCCAGAGGAATCGAATGCTTGGCAAACAGCAGGGGACAGAGGGATTTAAATTCTTCATATCGTTGTTTGAGGGCTTTGTTTAAATTAAATACTTTATGGCTAAAAGCTGTTATTTAACTACAAAGTATAAAGTCTAAGAAGCAAGAATGAAGCACTGGCTCACCTAAAACATCCAAACAGTCTGTTTTAAAGAAAATGGGAGAGGGTCATCATTTCAACAGCCAGGTACTAGTGTGAAATACAATGCAGCAACCAACAATTCTATAAAATATTTGCGACCAAAAAAAGAAATTGTGATTGAACAACCTACAAATGAATGACAACATGGAGCAACACTTTAGAAGGAACGAAATACATTGTTTAAAGCAGAACTTGGTAACTTTTTTAACTTAGTAAAGCTGTCTAGAAATCATTTGGATGGTTAAACAACCTGTTCTGGTGATATTGGTGACTTTCCTAGCTCCCCCCAGCGTTCCCAGGCGGAAAACCAACCTTGCAACATGGGGACTACCGTCCCGGCAAAATGAAAATAGGAAGTCTCGTGAGAAGCGAGACGAGAACGAGAACGAGCGAGAAACACTAACTGCTTTAAGGGTTGATAACAGAATACAAAATGTACATGTCAATGTTCTATGATAATGTGTATGATGTATTACCCACCTCGGTAGACAGCTCCGCAAGTAAAGTTGGCCGGCTCTGATAATAACAAATGCACGTGAGCAGCGGTAGAACGGGGGAGAAGGGTACCGCAAGTGAGTTTTTTTTTTTTACGATAGTGTTGTGAAATATACGGCCCACAGCTGTAGGGGGAGCTCGTGGGGAAAACATGCGACAAAAAAAGGGAAAATCATGCGAAGAAGACTAGATGTTGCCGAATTTTGCTTTAAATTGAGCTGCAATTTGATAGTCCAATGCTTTCTACACACACACACACTTTCATTTTTCTTTTTTTTTTATGAAATTAAAATACAAATTTAAAATTGCGATTTCCAAGCACCAACAGTCATGGAAACTTCTTAATTAAATATATATTCATCCATTAATGCTCAGTAATGTTCAGCTTTGCCAAGAAATTACTGTTTTGGAGTAATATTTTTTTCTAACAGTAATCCAGTAATCACAAACATCTAGCGAAGTCATGGCAAAGGCAACTTCAAGTCTTATTTCACCTGCCATTGACAGGAGCTCATTTTGGACCCCATATACTCATTTTCAACCTTATTTGAGTCCATTAGTTAATTGAGTAGGAACATTCTCAAGAATGACTGTGAGCAGACCACCCTGAGAGCTTCACATTTACACAAGAACAAATTCAATGTTAGAGTCTAATATTGACTTATCTATAAAATGAAAGGCAGGCCTGGGGTTGGATTACCTTCATCATATTACTACAGTAAGAGTCGCACATGGGATCGCTAATGGTGTCTCGCTAACACACGCTGCAGGGAAGGTCAGAGATGAGAGCTGGGATAAGCAAGAGAAACACACACTAATGTCTTTAGCTTACAGACTAGTGTTTCATCCAGCAAGCTCCAAGCACAAAGTCAATTCAATCAAAGGTTGGACAATTACAGTATCAGAAATTTCTATATTAAAGAGTCCATATAGAGCAATCCCATATCCGTTACCGTTAAGAGTCAAATAAAAGCCTTTGTATACAGCCTCAGCACTGTATCACGTCATGGGTTTCTAAAAGTACAGTGTACAAACAATATTGCGCATCAGCTATACACAAGGCCTAAACATACCAGAAATTAAACTGTTTTTGCAAAAACAGGCAGTAATGACAATTTTGATACTACAGCTAAAACTACTAGCTTAACTAATATACATTTATTTGATTATATTAAAGACAAGTAAACAGTCAGTAATAAAAATAAGAACAAATAATCAAATTGCAAGCAAAAGCACAAATAAATACAATGTAACAAAGACACAAATGAAATGAACAGTGCATTTCAGGTTTTTCAGGTAGATCTGACTGCAGATTTCAGGTGCATAAATAACACTGCATAGTCTTCACTGTATAAAGTATAAATAATAAAACATCCTTTTTAATTAATCCTTATTAAAGTTATTCAGTCAAGAGCAGTGAGTGATTTTTTTTTCTTTGTCCTTTCTTGTTTAACCCTCTAAGACCGACGGGAGGCGTGTGTCTGTTTAAAAGCCTATAGAAACTGAAACCAAATGGCTAGCTCAATCATTCTTTTTTCATACAAAACCAGAGATGTAACATGTCCACATCAAGCCTCCAACATGCCCATGTTGCGTTGTTTTCACCCTCTAATCAGTCTGTACAAACTGCGTAATATGCGTTTACAAAAGAAACGCACACAAAAATGAATTGCACGTCTTTGCACACATGTTCTATAGATCTGCGATTGATAGTTACGTCTTCCGATGACTCATTGGCGTATCAGGTTCTGTGCACTATGACCCCCGGGTGTGTCGCATGTTGTGACGTCATCCGCTGCGTCATTTGACCATGCGTTTGACTCCCATTTGCTATATGTTCCTTATATTGTTATTGTCTTTTTACCATTGCTTTATTTTATCATTTCTTTCTCCTTTAGACATTCACAAATACAAGGACATTCCCCCACACACACCACACACACACACACACACACACACACACACACACACACACACACACACACACACACACACACACACACACACACACACACACACACACACACACACACACACACACAGCGTTATGTCTAAACGAAAGTACACAACTTTTTTTTGAATGAGTGTAAAAATGAGTGTATCTTAAAAACTAATTTATGTAAACAGTTCAAATCAATTCTGTATAGTTTTAAATTGTTTTATGCACGTTTTTCACATTGACAAGTTTGAGGTTGACATTTATCCATTTTTTGTATTGAATAAAATATATATATATATATTTTTTTTTCCTTTTTGTTTATTGCACTTTTGAGGTATTTATCTAGTTACTATTGATTTATTACAAACATAGCCTTCAAATTGGGAGAGTAAGGATTATTTTGATATACTGTATGGCATATGAAAATGCTCAAAAGAATGACAGCACAGCATGTAAAAATACAAAGATATACTCTGGTGGAATTGTTCTATGGCAGGTCATAAAGGGTTAATTAACATTAAAAACACAGACAGCTGCAGAAATATTAGGTTGCCGTCACTTTAAGAGCGAATGTATGGATCTAATGTACTGATACCATACAAATGTGTTTACTTTCTCAGATGTTTACATTCACTTAAGACATAACTGACTATGTGTATAGGACACTCGCTATTTTTTGACATCATTTTGTGTGAATTTGTCCGCTCAAGTGCAAGAAGTTAAGTATTCACACCCTGTCTGAGACGTGGTTTTTGTGTGCGAAATAAAATAAGCTTGAATATTTAAATTGTCAAGGCTTAAATTTGAAGATGCAGCACTGGCCCGTCAACTGTCCAGAGCGTCGTTCATGTTTGTTCACGTTATGAATACCGTAATGCTACCGTTCAAATGCTACCGGTTTCATAACTAATGATCTTCGCAAAGGAAGTGAATCAATCAAAACTAACTTTAGCTAGACAATAATTTTATCCTAGAGCTGTAGTAAAGCCTAAATAATATGTTACGGTAATTTATATTATCACTGTAAAGCTGCTTTGAAACAATCCATACTGTTTAAAGTGACTTGACTTGCCTAAGACTCGCATTTGGTGCTTGACGAGTGTTCATTTTAGGCCCTGGCTATACACCCCAAGACTGACAAATGTCAAAACAAATATTCTTTATTCATGTTTATAATACACTGGCGTGTGAGATTGGAAATCATTCTATGCTAATATGAACTGCTACTGTGTAACTGTGTGTAAGAGAGACAGAAAGAGAGAGCAAGATTGAGAAAGATTTGGGGTAATTCAAATGCAGAGGAAAACCCATAAAGATGATCGACTGAATATTATTTAAATGAATTCATCTAGAACTTGCTGAAGAAAGAAAGAAAGAAAGAAAGAAAGAAAGAAAGAAAGAAAGAAAGAAAGAAGAAGAAAGAAAGAAAAAGAAAGAAAGAAAAGAAAGAAAGAAAAAAGAAAGAAAAGAAAGAAAGAAAAGAAAGAAAGAAAGAAAGAAAGAAAGAAAGAAAGGGCATTATCAAAAGGGATGCTGATGTGAGTTGCCATAGTGACTGGAGTAGGTGTGCCAGTCATGGCCATAATCGGAGACATCGCTAAGTGTATCTGTCATCAGAACAGAGAGAAAGAGAAAGAACCACCAGCACAGACATCGCTCTGACTGCTAAAGAGGACCGATGGGAAACTTACTGCCTCTGAATATAGCTGCAAACATTCAATCATCAGCAGTCCTGAGAAAATATGCTTTTTGGTGCCAAGGACTATCACCTTTAATGTGCTGAGAGGAAAAATGTTTATTTGTTGATTTATTTATTGAAATATTTCAATTGCGTAAGTACCCTAAACTGGAGGTGTACTGAAGATGGTGATCTGCCTAGCATCAATAAGGTGAAATGCCAGAATGGGATGTGAAAGGAACCGGAGGGTTTTGAGGTTGAGTTTGTAGGATCAGATTTATATGATGGGAATCATTCAATATCAGCCTAAAAGGGATTAGAGCACAGCACAGCTGACTGCTCATTTCCTTCACACAGCCTGTATGAGTGTCTATAGTCCTGAATTATATCTGCTGATCCACACACACACACTCACGCAGAAATATGTGCTGAGTGCATGCATGTATTCAACCATTTTGTGCTCAGTTTAGATTGGAACATTGGATTGGATTTTTTGCAGATCATCTGGCATGTGGCTTTATTTAAGGAAAAGCTCAATTAACAGTGTTTGTGCCATAAAGTTGATTACAACAAAAAATAACTTTGACTCACCCCTCATTTTCTTTAAAAAAAAAAAAAAAATCGATGTGGAGGTAAGGCACTTACATCGAATGTGAATGGGGACAATGCTTAAAGGATTTAAAAGCAGACATGTAAAGCTTATCTTGTTTTAAAAAAGAAAACTTAATTCATTAATTCCTCTTGTGTATTATATGAGCTGTAAAGCAGTGTACTGTACATTTTTACATTATCGTTTTAGGGTTCCATATCACTGCAACAAAGGCCACATACACACTGCGGTTAAATTTGGTTGTCAGTTGCTTAATCCTGTTCTGTACACACACAGATCAGTAATTTAGGAGTGACAACCGCATTCTACAACCGAATTAACTCTTGAAAAACGTAGGCAGCGACAACTGTGTATGGAACCGAACTGAATGATGCATGACGAGAGATGACAGACGAGAGAAAATGCGTCTTTTAACATGCATCAGAGATGTAACTCTCGTCTGTATGTGCTGTGCAAGAAATCACAGGGAAAGCAGTAAGAGCCTGACTCGTGTTGCCAGATCCATCAAGCAAATCAATGAACAAGAACAAGCCCATGAATGGAAATACTTTATGCTGAAAATAAGACCGAAGTATTGGACTCACACCATGCTCACTTTAATAACTCCAGAAACTCGATCGCTGTATGAGCCAAGCTTAAAACAACCTCAAAATGCTTATAATAATAAGTTGATATGGCGACAATGCAAGAGCGCGCTCTGTGAAGCAGCCTTTAAAACACGACGCCTCAACTGTGCTTTAGTTTAAAATGACTGCACACAACGAGACTTTTGGCACTGTAATATTACTTTGGTCATACCAAACACGCAAGACACCAAAAACATTGCTATGGTTACCACAGTGTCAATCATCTCAGAGTCGTGCTCCGTACACACATGGAACAATAATTTAGGGGACTCACACCCATATTTAAATGCGGTTGTCACTCCTGAAACTGTTTTGTATGTGGCCAAAGGAGCAGAATTTAATATAACTTTACACAGAAATAGTTTTTTTAGACTACAATCATGTTAACATGCATTTTGTTCATAACGTTGTGTATTTTAACGTTTACAGATTGGCCCTTCTTTCACTTCTATTAAAAGTGCATCAGTGTACCCCAAAACTAACTTACTTAGCCTACTTTCTTTCTTTCTTTCTACATATGCAAATGAATGTTTGTGGTATACCCTTTCAGCTGAGCTTAATCTGTACCGAACCTGGAATATTGCTTTAGGATCCCAATTGACCGTTCGCAAAAGCCACGCCCCCTAGTTATTGTTGCTACGCCCGTCAAACAAATGGTCAAACACGACCAGCGCCACAGATTGCCATGAATGGAAGAGGTATACCCGTGCGTGTCAGTGACCTTTTTTCGAGCAATTACCTCCGCGATATCCTCCAGATCGAGGCAAAATGGGTTACAGTATGCAGTGGAGGGATAGCCTATATTCAAAATATAAAAATACGCAATGAAGGAGACATGACTAACGTTACTATTGAGGCTAATATACCGGTCTCAAGCGAAATCTGAGAAACCCCATGACCTGTACCTCAAATGCAACCAGTAAATTACAGCCTTGAAGAAGATTTAATACGCTGGTTCAGTCGCTAATTGTTTGGAGTTAGAAATATATAATTCGCGCTGCATATTTAGTAATTTTGCCTCAGATACAGGATTATACATTCGCTTTAACAAGCAGATTTTTCATTACCACGGCAACCGCTTGCGTGTCATGCTGAATCCGATTTTCGTGTTTAAAAAGTAACTATACATAAGAGACGGAAAGATGCAGATAACCATACATTTAAGGTTATTTCTATTCATTACGATATTGATTACGTTATATTGTTGTCAAGTAAGCTTCATGCGTTCCCCGTTGCGAGCGTGCACTCTTCTAAACTGTAGTCTACAGGTCCTGCACTGCTAGTGACTGCTGCTCATTTCCCCCCGAAAATATCACGTTAACAACAACCCTTTAGAAAACGTACTTCCTTTGTGGATCCTCTTGATCTGCTCTCTCCGTGTTTCTTTGACTAATCTCAGTGTGTCAGTCTCATGCACGCTGTTCGCGAGTGAACCATGTTCGACACATGTAACTGGGAGTGGGGCCGTCCACACTGTTTTATCCATCGTAGGCACCGTTCACGTTGTGTTTTCGGCTTTGGGAACGAAAAGAACACAACTCCTCCAGACAATCTCTCGGAGTATCTAGTGTCCGGTTTACAAACGCAGTGGGCGCACCGCTTCACCAGCTTGCTTGGAGTCAATGTTTGACGGAGCTGCTCACATAGTAACGGTTGCTAGATGTGTGATTGGACAATGGCCGTTTTGGGGGAGGGGCCTGCGAACGGTCAATTCAAATTCAGAATGAGTGTGTACTGCATTTTCAACAATGTTACATTGATACTTGATTTCAAGTTCAAGTTAAGATACTTCTGAAACAAATGTTTCAGCTACAGTACTTATTTCTTTTTCAGGTGGTACCACAGTGAAAAATATACAACACCATCATATAATATGCATCTAGCTTTAAATCTAAACTTAACTGACTATGTTTATAACAAAACAACCATCAGGATATTGCATTTCTTAATGCCAATTCATGATTGTGGCTCCATTGTTTACCTGAGCAAACTGCCAAGTGCTTTTCTTTAGCAACACATTCCACTGTGGCATCTTATTTAGACTTTGCATTTCATAGCTTTCCAATTGCAGCATCCAAAGTAGCCTGCAATTCCACACTTGATTCGTAAATTCAATACTTAATTAAATGAGCCAGATAAAATCATAAATACATTAGGAAAATAAATCACATCAATTTACGTTAGCATTTCAAGGTCTGTGGTTTTTTTTTTCCATTCTCTTCTCCAAAACCCATTTATTTGTAAATGTAGCTTACTGTTTTCAAGGTTTGTGGGTAATATGTCTTCAAATTCCCTCTGCATACATTTCCTTATAGGGTCCATCCAGAATTTGTCTTGCCATTATCTCTCAATGCTGTGAATGCTCTGATGGGGACCTGGGCTAATTTAAACAGTCGAACCTGAGGAAACTTCATTTATGCTGGAAAAAGTTGAAGCCAAGCATCTCAGGAACTAGAAATCTGCTATAACTAATTCGGTTTGAGTTCTGCTTTTCTATAAAGTGCTATAAACCAACTATAAAGTTATATTTTTTAGTGAAATTAAGTTTCATTTAGTAAATTTCTCTGTTCGTTTTTACAGTGATCAAAGCATAAAAGAACTATGAACATATTCATTCATATATTCATAGTGATTCATGACCCAAAGTGGGTTGCAGAATTGTTCATGTTGTATTGAAAAATAACATTGGGGTGGGATACGGTTTGGTAGTATGGGTCGGTTTAAGGGTAGATTAAGTGTAAGAGAAGACTCAGTGTAATTATAGATTACAGAAATTAATTACAGTTGTAATTACACGCATATATTTTTTACAATAAAAGTACAATGTAAAAACATATGTATACAATACTTGCATTTAAATAACTATAATTCATTATAGTATATATTAAAGACGTCTATTATAAAGTAGGACCAGTGGTTTTTAAATATGCATAGATGGTTTACTAAAGAACTAGAAAATGAAAAGTACTTTGTGTAGCATAAGAATGAACACTCCTGCATCTAAAAAAGCCTAATTCAAATTAAAGGGGGAAAAAAAGAAAAGAAAACAATTTCTATAGATAAAAAAAAACATCTTTCAGCCAACCCATTCAAATTTGAGAGGGTGGAAGAGAAGTGAGCTTCTGTAGTTCTGGGAGTTCTCCAGAGTTTGGGTCAAGGTGATCCATTGGTCAATGGAGCTGAAGTGCAGTGTGAAACAGGACCACGAGGTGTGTGTTGAAAAGAGCAACTTCACCTTTGAGAGGGGCGAACAAAAGCGGAGAGTGAGGGGGGCCGCGGCGATGGACTTTAGCTTGATTAAATGGTCAGTGAATTGGAAAACAACCCTGATGTGATCTGTGACCCCGGGCCAAAATCTTTTTACGGAAAAGATTAAACGAAAACACCTTCAAAAGGAGCCACATGGACAAAGTCAAGCTAGCTTCTCTGAAGAGGAAAAGCAAAGAAAGAGAGGTGCTCTAAAACTCACATTACTAACAGCGTGCACATACTGACTGTAAGATGCCAATGTGGACTATCTTCTAAAAAAAAAAAAAAAAGTACTCTAACTGATTTAGGGCTGGAACTAATTATTATTTTTCTATTGATTATTTTTTTCAATAAATCGAAAAATCGAACAATTTAAACAGCTCCAGAAGGATAAAAGGAGGAGTGACGACCAGGTGACGACATTTATGCTGGTGTTTTTATTATGTTTATATTCGGCAGTCGTCCGTGAGGGGCTGCTGCTTAACTTTCGTTTTGTTGTTTATTTTTGGATTAAAACTTTACATTGAAAGATTGCCGGTTCCAGCCTCCTTCTTCCCTGAGCCTTTAACTTTTCTACAATAAGGTTTATGCGGTGTAGAAGAGGTCTTCACGGACTTCCCGAGACCCGACCCAGGAACCTAATAGGTTCGGGTCTATATTTCAAATAGTCAGCTGGGTCCGGGTCGGGTCCCAATCTATTTGTAAATTCCAACATGTAAAATTACGATGAGAAAAGTGTGAGCCATGAAATAATGAAAAAAACATGAGCGACCCCCACAGTTTTCCTGTTCCTGTTGTGTGCAAGTAAATGCAAACAAACTTCAAATCTTTAAAAAATTGCTTGCAGCCTTGCACACTCACATTTAAATAACATGTCAAATCAGCAACAAAATCTGAGATGAGCTGTCACATTAATGTTTTTTAAGATTCTCAAATTGTGGTAAAAAGCGTATATTTCAGGTGCAGTGTGCAGTCTCGAATGTGCGCACAAGATTATGAATGAACCGTCTTGATACATCAATGGTCAGACTCGCAAATAAGTAATGCTGGCATCAGCGGCCATGGCACTGAACGAGCAATCGTTAGTTATCGTTAGTTATCAGTCCAAGTTATCTTAATATGTGAGTTGACTCGAGATACAAAAAAAAAAAGCAAAACTGCAAAGTCGCATTTGTTATCCGTCACCGTGACAGCAAGTGGACTTTTGAAGCTGGAATAATGAGTGGATTAAGCATGCTCTTTCAATCGGCAAGAGAGGAATAACATGGATGGAACTTTCTTGACAAGGAGGATTGTATGCATCACAGGTACAAGGGAGAAGGCTGCTAACACTAGGTAAGACAAAAGGTTTAATTTTCGCAACTTGTTTATTGACTTGTTAATAGCAATTTGCAGTGGAATATGTGCCGATCAGGTACAGTCGGGTCGGGTCCAATTTCAAATAATATCTCCGTGTGTCACATTTACGGGTCTCTTCGGGTTTGGGTATGAATTTTTGGAATTTTACAGTGTAGACCTAATTAGGAAAGTTGTTTACTATGTTCACAGTCACTTTTTTGGGATTTACAGCAGCAATTGCTTACAAGGATCTTGAAATGTTTTGTTCATTCAGGAGATTAATATGTTCATGCAGCTGTATTAACAAACAGCTTAAGTCACAACCGCATTCTAACTAACCATAGCGGTAAGGAATGTGACAGTATAAATCATGGCAATGTCCATAAAACTGTGAAGTTTTACAATGACTGACAGCAAGTTATTAAATAAATGAGTCCAATCAAGGTGTGAGTTCATCCATTAGATATTTTAAATAACAAACAACAGCGTTAAATGCTTTGTAAAGTTGTGCTGCTGTGGTAGGCCATTTCAGTGGCGAGCAGAGCACCATTTTATTTGTTCTCCGTTTAAAAAACTCCCAAACTTTAGATCAGCCTCAATATTTTTTAACACCGTCAGTGCAAAAAATCGACGCATTCCACATAAATCGACTAATTTATGTTATCGATTACGTCGACACATCTTTCTAGCCCTAAACTGATTAACTACATAGTTAACAACACTTAAAATAAACTTTTTTTGACCTTGCCACATGTTTTGGCCCTCAATGTGCAATATCATGTAAGAGTAAGCAAAAATACATAGTAAGCAAAGACAAATGTGATCGTAATCTGTTTCGGACTATCATAGAGGACATCTCATCAAGGTTGCTGTCGAACAGAAAATATAAGCAGTCACCTCTCTGCATGTATTTCCCACTGACAAAGAGAGAATGGAGAGAATTTATCATCAAATGGATTTCGGCAACTGCAGCAATTCATTTACTTATGCAAGAGTAGCAACAATCTCATTTAGTAAATCAGATACACACTGAACATTCATTCATTTCTGCTCTGGTGTAAATGCAGCATAGAACCTCTCCGCAAGACAGAAGTTTGCCATAATGAAGTTATGTAAATACACTTAAAGACCGTACAAAATCAAAATCTGATTTAGATTAAGAGAAGCTATACACATTAAAAAAATCTGTTTCTTTCTGTTTTCTGAGAAAATGGAATACATATTGATGACACCTAATCAATTCTAGTTAATAAGCTAATTTTATATAAATATATAATATATATATATTATATATATATATATATATACACACACTTTTTTTTTAACCAGTCATTAAACAGTTTTTGCAAAAACAGTCAGTAATGACACAAAAACTTATGTTGGCTCAAAATTACCTAGTGTCCTGCTGTATTATGTACAGTTAAAGGGTACCTATCATGGAATTTTGAAAATTACCTTTCATGTAGTGTGTAACATAGATCTAAGTGAACAAAAACATCCTGCAAAGTTTTAAATATGAAAGTTCACCGTATACAAAGTTATTGTCTCTCAAAAGTAAGAGTCGACTCTGAGTCGCTGATATGAATCGATAGACGAACGATGCACTTTCGTACGTCAATTGTACAAGTTATTTGAATTCGACACGCCCACTCAGTGCGCGCGCCCGAGCAGACAGAGAAACCTGACAACAACATGTCGACGAGACTCTGTTCTGAAGTGCGAATCAAACTTTTTTTTTCACTGCCCAGGGACGAGCATGTGAAGACTCAGTGGCTAGAGTTTATATTTACAACTATACCACACAGGTATAGCCGAACCTTGAGCTGTGTTCGCGTTATTTTAATGACGATCGCTTCACAAACACAAATGCTTTCAAGTGTGGATTCGTGGATGTGTGTGTGTGTGTGTGTGTGTGTGTGTGTGTGTGTGTGTGTGTGTGTGTGTGTGTGTGTGTGTGTGTGTGTGTGTGTGTGTGTGTGTGTGTGTGTGTGGTGTGTGTGTGTGTGTGTGTGTGTGTGTGTGTGTGTGTGTGCGTGCGTGTGTGCGTGCGTGCGTGTGTGTGTGTGAGAGAGTGAGAGTTACGCTCAGCAGCTTCTAGGTCTCCAATGTCATTTTTTTTGTTTTTTGAAATATGTGAAATTATGTGAAGCGTATTGTAGTACTGCAGTGCTTTATCAATATGTTTAAGCTTTGGGCTAACGCAAAATATAACTGACTGGGTCATCTGACCAATCACCGCCGATTAGCGTCACGCAAAGGAGGGGTTTGGACAAATGAGTCGTCAAACGAATCATTAGGGAGTCGGTGAGCAAATCAGGTAAAAATAAATGCATATTATAAGACAACAAAAGTGTTTTTGTCATTGCATGCATGTAAAACTGTTGTTGGGGACTCCCAGAACATTATTAGGAACATTTTAAATGCCATAATAGGTACCCTTTAAAGAGCCTATATGTGTTTTTCTGAAATTTAAACTCGCGACTGACACCTGTGGCCAAAAAACAGAACTGCTCTTCCTTTCTGCTCACAGCGGCGCTCGTACGTGCACACTTCACAAGTCATCTGCTGCAAGGAGGTCAACATTATGTTTACAGAGGTAAGAACAGTCAAATACATAACATTGTTTGAGATAAGTTTGCGAGTGTAGGCTACTTGCTGACTAGCGGTGGTGGTCAACGTTTAACATGAACGCGCTTGACGTCACATCCGCAGACAGCGTGGGAAAAATCCAACCCGACAGAAAATAGGACAAAATAGGATACAGGCTTATGTGCACCCACTGTGAGCGGACAAGGTGTCAGTATGCTCAACAGGAGATGTTTGAGTCATAAATGGTAAAATAAAAAGGCTATTGTTACGTTTATTGTGGGGAAAAAGTTGCATATAGTCCCTTTAAATACAATGGTAAACACAAGCCACTCAGTCACTTTTTTTACTTGTGTGACTTCATGACTTCAGTAGGAAAAAGCATTCTTGATCTGTAAATAGCACATAACACCTATTTCAGACACATGCAAAAATGTTCTTTGTTCTGTGAGACGCTTACTTTTGTAATTCAACACCATTTTAATCAGTGACAATCCAATCACAATCATTCTTATGGCAATCAGAGAGAGAATGCACAGAACCATGAGACAAAGAGAGAGAGAATGGTAGGGCTGCTGACTTTCACATCTTCCAAGCGGCAGGGACTCAAATCATGTCTCTATGAAGTCTTGATTAAAATGACTTTACAGAGTCAACTGCCCTGTGCGCACAAAACACATAATTTAGTGTTACAATTTAAGTGGAGAACATCTTGCAAAGATGTCAAAGCTTTGTCAAGGGATTATGGCGAAAAGTGTTGACTCTCAGAATAAAGTATTCTTATCAGACACATTCAAAGCAGAGCTGAAGTTAAGTTCTGCACATAAAGCCATGAGTGCAGACTTATAAATGTGTGTCATATAGACAGCTATCTGCCTCTCTCTGGAGCTAAAATCTCATTTACTGATGGCTTTAAATTTAGCACGAAATGGGCTTCCCAAACCAGTCAACATGACAAATGACAAACAAAGTAAAATAAAACAGAACAGAATTTAAATTGTTCATTTAATTGTGAAAAAAGTATTTAAATGGTAAGATTTTAGAAAGTCTGCATTAGCTATTTCCTTAAAAAAGGGGTAGACCATCTCAATAAAAAGAAAACAAAATTAAATATAATTTTATGTTATTATGTGGTAAGATCCTACAAAAGTTGCCTAAAACAATCATTTCAGAGGTGGAGCATATAGTTACAACAGAAACAAATGCTACAAATGTTAACTGATGAATCGTGCACAATGGCACCAGGAATGAAGAAAATACTGTACACAGTTTACAGCCAACAATATGAAATGAGATACTCCTGAGCCAAAAGGAAACAATCAGCCCACACAAGCTATCCGGCCACCCTCATCCTCACCTTTCTAAACGGTCACACCACATGGGAAATAGTCCTGCTACACACGTCGACATAAAAGCACAATTATTCCAATGTTACACCACCTAGCCCTTCCTCTCAAAGTCTGCTTCTCATCCTAGTGTGAGGAGGAGAAAGGTGACTTTCATAGAACAGCAGAGAAGCTGACTCAGACAGTCCTGAGCCCTAGCAGGCCACAGGGGCGGCTTTCTCTCTCTACCCCAGTCCGAGCTCACCATGTGTGGGTATTTTTATAAGGCTGCCTGTGGTCCTTAATGGGCTGAAGCCAGATATCATTAGGTGTGTGAGTCAGGGCAGACTGATCTACTCCTGCTGTATTGAGCTGGATAAATATAATCCATCTCTTCCATCCATTAGTTATTTATACCCGAGACCTTAATGCATTCTTTTTTTGGAGCACATTTAGCTTGCAGTGCCAGATCCGTATCTGGAGTGGTGTGTCCGGCTGGGTTCAAACACCACCCGCGCCTGCAGGCGAGATGTACATCTACTAGTTATCAAATACGACAGCTGGTTTATTGGTCGGGAAAGCTGTCATTGGCCAAATGAGGCGATCAGTAGCATTAAAGAAAATGAGACTGCGGCAGTTATGCACAGAAGCGGTATCTTTTGGGATTTTTGATGGAATGTTCCGTGAAGGTAAAAGGTTCTACTTTGGAAAAAAAGAAGGGCATGAGGTGACGCTGAGCTTTATTTGCAGGATGAGACAGGATGAGAGTGTGTTTCGAGGTCTCTGGTGCCGATCTGAAACCATTCCACATGGTTCCACTACAGAAAAAGTAGTTCCAGGCTGGAAAAGTCAGCTCCAAGTTATCAGACGTATTCATAAGACTTGTAAACTCCAGCCACTTTATTTTTAAGCCCCTTTAAAGTAAAATATACTTCTTAAAAACTAAATACAAAAAAATTATATAAAACAAATAACTCGACTTTATTATGTTACGTTGCAACATAATCTGTTATGTGATCGCTCAGTTCTCAAGCCAGTGTAAATGCAGGTCGGTTTCTAAGAGCGGTTTGCAGAGCACCAGCTCCATTTTGGTGGAAAATGGAGGAATACAAGAGGCCTCAATGCGTTCAAGTGGACTAGTTTTGTATTTTTGGATGTTTTTGAGACTTTGAGATAAGTGTGATGCCCTGCTCGGAGTCACCTAGTGTCATCATCCGTCAGTGCAGAGGACTGTGTGTGTTTTTGAAGGGTCACTCTTTTTCCTCTCTCCATCGTTCTCTCCCGTTCTCGCTCTCACTGGATTTGACAGGTAAAGGAAACAGAGCACCAGAGCATAACAGCTAACAATGACCCTCTTCTCACATTACACACATGCATACACACACATTCAACCCTTTGGTGGTCAAGCCCTCTTTCTTCATCTAGAGCAAACACTTAAGGCCAGTTTAATGGGTCTGCAGGCAGCCTTCCACCCAATCGCAGCTCACAGGCTCATAAGAATGTGAGTAGGGAGATGTGCACTTCCCGCGCATGATTAAATGTGTGTGTGTATGTGTGTGTGTGTGTGTGTGTGTGTGTTTCAGCACCTGCTGTCAGGAGTGGATGTGATGCTGACAGGTCAGTAATGTAGGATTAGGCTGGAGGGATTTCTGCTTGCTGCTGCTCTGCGGAGATGTCCTTGGAAAGGACGCAGTCCACTGCGGAGTGACTTCGCTACTTCAACTTCCTTTTTCCCACAATGCGTTTAATAGAGCGGAGGCAGGATGTTTGCATTGCATCTGCGACTCGGGGATTCTTTACCTGCGGTTTTATCTAAGCGGCCTCTTTCAACGGCATTCAAAGAAACACTTCCCCTAACAAACGTGTCGTACGTCCTTAAGTCGCAAATGAAAGGGAAAGGAGAGGGAGAGTGTGGGCGAACGAGAAGAGAAACGTCTCGTTTTATTTTTATGCGTCTCCGTCGATGCAAAGGCTCGCCGGGACACAAAGGAAGCCATTACTGCTTACCATTTGTTGAATTCTCTGGTGCCAGAAAACTGACAGGTCCATTTCTCTCGCCGCTCAGAAAGAAAGCGCGAGAGACAGCCATCGCACAGGACACCTAATTACCTCACATTGTAAGGGACAATACAGCCGGTGATAAGCCACCCTACTTAGGAGAGGGCCGCGCGGTTGGTGCATGAGCGTATGTGCGTGGGAGGACACGTGTGCGCCGGACAGACGTGAACCGCATGATCTCTGCATCCGTCTCGGTCCGAGCGGCAGACAGCGATGAAAGTCGCTCAAATGACTAATGTCTTCAGTGGTGAAAAATTAATGATTTTTCTAGCCAGGGTTAATGGACATGTCAAACACAGAAAATGAGTTGTTTGAAAGTAAATTATTGTAATCTATATTTAGGCAACTCAGTTAGCCTCATCAAGAGAGTTTCAACAACACCAATGAGCCTCTACGAACCCGACGCTCTCTCTCTCTCTCTCTCCTCTCTCTCTCTCTCTCTCTCTCTCTTGCACACACAACACACAGAGGTGCTTATTCTAACTTCTGGCTCACTTTGACGGAGATTCACACATCCAGACACTTGTCCAGAGGATCAGGTGATCTTTCATAAGAATACACAGGACAATTCATGACAGCAGTCCAAGATGGGACGGTTTACACACAACGGCCCATCCCGAGGAGGCGTATCACTCGGACAAGGCGGTTCTACAACAAACGCTTGATAAATGTGTTTTGCAGCGGCTTTGTTTATGTCCTGAAGTCTTGAAATATGAGGTTACAAAACACATTGTGAAAGAAAAAAAAGCTAAGAGGAGGGAGATAAAGACGCAAACAGAGGAAACTATCAGAGATTCCACAGGGGGAGCTATTGATGTGCACAAATTCCATTGCAGCACTAAAAGCCTGTGTGTGTCTGAGAGTGAGGGACCATCCCAATTCAGACACGGGCTGAGCTCAATTGGACTGGAGAAAAGAGTGAGACATTCTGTGAAGAATGATTCGACTATTTTAAGCAAACACAAAAAGCTACTGTGTGCTAACAAGATCTGCTGTCCCAAAATAGGCTCACTGAAATCATTCAAAATAAAAATGAACAAAATTTGCCATCTGTCTCATAAATAGTGATGGATTTTCAATACTGTCAGGCATTGTAAAATAGCTAGTAAAGCTGGTTTTGTTCATCTTATTGCTAAAGACCAGTATAGCTGCTCGATTAATTGGATGCTGTCAGCAAAAGAGAGGCTTAAAGGGCTCCCTGCGGATTTCTGCCAAAATAAAAGCATGATGGTTTAACATTTGAAAATGAACGAATTAAAGCCATAAATAAAACTACAGTAATTTACAGTTGTATTATTATTGTGATTATTATTATTATTAATAATAAATACTTGATTCTTTTACATTAAAATATAATTTTATTTTGTTTAATAATTAAATAATAATAATTGTTATTGTTATTAATATTAGTAGTATATCATTTTTCTTAAATTCTCAATTTTTTTATTTTACAGTGAAATATTACATTAGTAATATTCCTTATTTAGTTTATTATTTAATTCAGTAGCAACAACAAAAATAATAATAAACTATTATTATTATCATTATTTCCTTAAATACTAGATTTATTTTACAGTATATTACAATCATACTATTTTTCATTGTTAGTAACAGCAACAACAATATTAATAATAATAATAATTATTATTATTATCAATATATATTGAAATATAATCACAACATTTTGGTGAGATTGTGCACCCCTACAAACAGACGGCGCTTTTTACTAGAAAGTGATTAAAAGCCTAAAACAAACATCCAATTAAATATATAATATTTCAGAAAGAAGATATCAAAAGAAAGAAAGGTCCACGTGTTGTCCAACTTCTTTCAGTCTAAACCCTTTTGACCCTTTGACTGGCTGTCTTCCTGTTTACTTTCCACAGAAATCATCTCTCTCTCTCTCTCTCTCTCTCTCTCTCTCTCTCTCTCTCTCTCTCTCTCCTCTCTCTCTCTCTCTCTCTCTCTCTCTCTCTCTCTCTCTCTCTCTCTCTCTCTCTCTCTCTCTCTCTCTCTCTCTCTCTCTCTCTCTCTCCTCTCTCTCTCTCTCTCTCTCTCTCTCTCTCTCTCTCTCTCTCTCTCTCTCCCCCTCTCTCTCTCTCATTTCTTCCACATTCGCATGCCCTGCTCTTATCTCTCTATCCATACCGCACAAGGGCGAAACCCGCGCGCCTGCCCACCACACACGACCAGGCACAGAGATAACAGGTGTGTGTTTGTGAGTGGGGCGCCTCTGTGACTGACAGACTGCAAACACAAAGATATGTACCTTGGGCAGGCGTTTGCTGCGGGCTCAGATTGTGTACTATTAGCTGGTGTGGTAAGTGAGTTTGACGGCAGCGAGATTGGAACAGGGAGGGCTGTGCCAGCGATTCAGAGGTCCAGCAGCAGCCAACACAATACACACACAGCACACAGAGAGCCCCCTGGCACTGAGGGCAAGAGCAAAGCAATATGCCAGCGTATGTGAACCAGTACACAGGAGAGAGACGTGATGAGAACAGACGAGAAGAGATGGCACAAGATAAGAAGAGGTGAGGTAGTATGAGACTAGACTAGATAGGAAAGAAAACAGAAGAGAACAGAGGAGTAGAGCAGGGGAACAAAGAGGTGACACCAAAAAGTAGATCAGACGGAATCATACAAGACCAGATCAGACCAGATGAGGAAAAACAACACCAGGGGCCTGATTCGTATGCATATGTACAAAATGAATATTTATGTCAGACATTAATTTTAAAGTCCCCGTGAACCGGAAGTTGCAAACGACTTTTCTCCAGTGCTGTGACGTATTTCCGAGAGAAACGGAATACTAAATGAGGCAAAATAGTGAGCGTGGTTTTTTTTTTCCAACCAGCACCTGATTGGATCTAGAAAAATGCACCTCCTCGCCATCTCTCCTTTCACACGCTGTGTGCCTGTCTAATGTCAGTTGGAGGGGCGTGATTACGGATGTTTAGCAGACACCTAAACCGTCAAGCCTACGTCATCGGGCAAGGTCCTCCAGTGCAGAGGGGAGGGGCATTTTCAGAATTTGATTAAAGATTACGAAGCCAAAAAAATTTTTTGTGTGGATTGACTTGCATGGATGAATTGTTCACCACAAAACGATCAATTTAGGCAAACAAAGTAAGTATGGTCAATTTTGATTTCATGGGGACTTTAACTTTGAAAAAAAAATAATGAATCAATCAATTTTAAAATTAATAAACAGGGCAATTCCAATAGGGTCCTCACACCATCGGTGCTCGGGCCCATCTATGTTTCCAGTAAGAATATCTAAATATCCACTAAATTTACCAATACATGTAAATCTAAGTAATTTTCATATATGCACTATCATTTAAGGGTTTGTGGTTGGTAAGACCTTTTAATGTTTTTGTAAGAAGTCTCTTCTGCTCACCAAGGCTGCATTTATTTGATCATACATACAATAAAACAATAATATTGTGAAATATTATTACAATTTAAAGTAAATGTTTCCTATTTTAATGTTTTAAAATGCTATTTATTCCTGTGATGTCACAGCTGAATTTTCAGCATCATTATTACTCCAGTCTTCGGTGTCACATGATCCCTCAGAAATCATTCTAATATGCTGATTTGGTGCTCAAGAAACACTTATTATTATGTTGAAAACAGTGCTGCTTAATATTTTTGTAAAAACCGTGATACATACTCTTTTTCTTCAAAAGAACAGCATTTATTTGAAACAGAATTCTTTTGTCACACACGTTTTTGGGCGGGGGTGTTATTTATACAGATAAATAGATAAACAGATAAATACAATTTATTTTATCAGTGTAATATCCATCTCATCACTATCTTCTATTTTAAATATCTTAACTGTTAACTAAAAATAACTGTATCATATGGATGACTATGGATGACTATGCATAATGACAATTATATTCAGATTGCGTTATACATAAAATAAAAAGGCACCAAGCTGAGAATGTGCAATATATTAGTTATATTTATTCTTAGCTAAAAACACTTAGTTCTTTCAAAAATATATGTGCTCATTAATGTATATTTACTTCGTTCAAGTAATAAAGTATTCTCGTGAGTGTATAATATGCCATTGAAAATACATACGGGTAAGGGGTTCTAATGTCGGTCGCCATGTTGCCCCTCCATCTTGAAAGTACATTAGCCAAAGAGGGTCATACCCCGTTAATTCAAGCTTCGCCTTTTGCGTTTTAACACGCGTGGGTTAGCACTCGAACTGCCTAACACTCGAACTGGAAGCCATGTTAATCTTGGACTACATTGGCCACGTAGGAGTTAAAACGAAATCGGAATTGAGAGGAACAGAAACTAATATTCACTGGATGGTCATATACCTTTTCACCACTAGATGGGGGTAAAAATCACACAGTGTAGCTTTAAAATAATCAAGAGTTTATTTTAAAAATATCATTGCCATGAAAAACAGAGCGTTGCCATGGACGCAGTTCAGAGATGGAACGGACTATTTTTTTTAGCGGAAACAATACAATCGTTTTTAAATAAATAAACTATTTGGTAGGTAGCCATGTAATACGCGGGATAATGTATAGCGAGGCGGTTGTTATAGCGAATACAGGCCGGGCTCCTAGTCAGCCTGTCGGGTTGGTATTCGCTATAACAACCGCCTCGCTATACATTATCAATTACATAACAAAGTTATGAGATGAAAAAATGAGATGAGGAAAGAGAAATAGAACCAGGCAGTTTCTCAGCAACAGGGCTGTGAGATGATGTGAGAGGTTGTCTAGTGTCAGGACTCCACAGCGCCACCATTGCTCTGCTTTCTCTCTCTCAACAAGACTTTTCGTTTTCTAAACAGTTAGTGCCAATACACCACAACGGCTTCTGAAACACTGACAAATCTAGAAATAAATCTCTTCATGCTCTAGTAACTACATCTGCTTGCTAGTTTTGTCCAGTTCAAGAGTGTGTTGATGCTGTCAGAGAGACAGCTCAGGGACTGGGTTCTGTGCCCGCATGTCTGCCTGGCATTCAAAGTCCCAGCGTTGCCTGGCCTCTTTGCCGCCATCCCAGCTTCGGTCCCCAAGCTGCCACTAACGATCACTCGGCCTGCCCCAGCACACTTAACATGCAGACCATGCTAAAACGCTCGCGTAAAATCCAAACCACACATACACAATCTGAATATAAGACTACATGACAGAGAGGGTCTTACATAAGCAAAACAGTCAGCATTGCACTATTTTGATCTCTAGAACACAGAATTTTGCACACACCGTTGTCGCACTCGTTTCGATCAAAGAGAGCTCCCTTATGATAAGTCTCATATCATTTGAAAATACTGTAAATACACTTTAATATCATAAATGCTAAATGGGCCAATAAAAAAAAGTTATACAATTTCTGCCGAAATGTATATGCATATAATTAAATCCAAAAATAATATATTTATATTAACAATAATAAAAAAGGATTTAACAAGTAGTGTGTACTATGGTGAAAGATACATTTCATGGGATGAATCTTTCACCACAGTACACACAATTTGTTAAATCATTTTGTATCATTTTCATATATATATTTAGAGTAAGAGAGAGAGAGAGAGAGAGAGAGAGAGAGAGAGAGAGAGAGAGAGAGAGAGAGAGAGAGAGAGAGAGAGAGAGAGAGAGAGAGAGAGAGAGGTAACACTTTACAATAAGGTTTTATTTGTTAACATTAGAGAGAGAAAGATATCTATCTATCTATCTATCCATCTATCCATCCATCTATCTATCTATTTATCTCTGGAGCCTCTAAGCGGTTAATTGCTGGGTCTCCATTTAATAACCTTTATGTGAAAATTTTAATTTGTGCTTAAGAGAACATTAATGGAAATGCTAGACATGCTTGATTAAGGTGGATTTTCAACCACAGTGTTGTTATTTTTTGGATTATAAAAATTTTAGCACGTTTATAGGCAATCCTATATGTTATGGCACTCCATAACTCACCATTAAGGTAGGCTGGCTCAAGATCATGTACATTACATAACTGATGGAAAAGCACAATATGTGTGTGTGCGTGCGTATATAATTTAAAGAAATATAATGTAAATATATTGTTATAATATTTAAACGGTCGCTTCAACACTGGCAAAATGGGATTTTCAATAAAACTTGGCTTCCTATACAGTCAGTAGAGGCAAAAATATTTCAGCTCCTACATCATATGTTATATAAAGATGTTGAAAAGAGAATTTTAAGGTTGTACAATGCCGTTTTTCAGATTCATAAAGATAGATACATATTTCTATCTCCATGGTGAATAAGCTGACAGCTACATTTCCATTTCCGTTTCTTTTGTTCGTCTGCATGCCTTGCTGTCATAGTGTGCAAGAGAGGTGACCGGCGTGCTAATGAGTCCTAAGTGGCACTGTTTGTGTTTACACCTGTTTATGTGCAGGCTGTTATCAAGCTTTACATGGAGAAAACACACACACACACAAACACAGTGCTGCTCTTCTATGAGCCAACATCACTTCTGTTCGCCTCCTGCCTGCTGTTTCTGTGTATTTCTGCCCTGCATCTGTCTGTTGCTAACAGCCATCCACATATAAAGAGAGACCCCTAACCGCCCATCTGTCACTTCTTTTCTTTCTCCTTCCTTCGCTCTCTTGCTCTTTGTGCAGTAGAGCTGGAAGGTATGACCATGTCTAGTATAAATACAGCGGATTGTATATAGTACATAGAAAGGTTTCAACGTTTCAACTGATAGTGATTTTGCTATATCATTTACAATACATCTGTGGCTTCAAAACTTTTTTTTTTAACCAATGATCCTTTTTTATAAACCCAACCCATTAATGGAATCCCTAACTCACAAAAAGAAAAATCATGTATTTCTTTCTCTAACATAATACCCCTCTCTCTTTTTTGATTACTTTCTGAAATACTTTTTTTGCTTAAGACAATTTGCTTGCTGAGTTTAGTTCAAAGCTTAAAACTAAAATCTAAAATCTGAGGTCTCTAAGAGGTGACTTGCTGGGTCTTCATTTAACTACCTTCAAGTGAATTTTGAATTTGTGCTTATGAGAACCCTTATTAAAATGCTAGTCATGATTGAGGTGGCTTTTCAACCAAATTTTTTTTTTTTGTTTTTTTTTTGAAAGATTATGACATTGTTTTATGTTTCACATGTTTTTTATGCAATATGGCACTCCATAACACACAATTAAGGCAGGCTGGCTCAAGATGATGTACATTACATAACTGATGGAAATGCACAATGTTTCACATTCTCTCTAGTCGAATTTTCAAAAATAAATTTAAAAATGCTAAAAAAAATAATAATAAAAAAATAATAATAATTGGATGGAAAGCCAGCAATAAATGTTAGGAATAATGGTTTTCTTTATGTCCAAGTTTAAAAAAGTAAACAAAACTATTTCAAAAATAAAATAATAATAATACCGTCCAGCCATATTGTGCTGCATTAAACATAAGAGCAAAGAAGGTGACCAGCTATTCCTCCATAAAGAGCAAGTGAGAGAGAAAAAGAGTGTGTGTAAGAGAGAGATGGAGACAGAGCGAAAGAGCAATGCAGTGTTTGGATGGAGGTGGTGGGGGCAGGCTGCTGTATCAGCAGAATATGAGCAGCCATCTCTTTCCCTCCATTCACTCTCTCTCTCTCCTCTCTCTCTCTCTCTCTCTCTCTCTCTCTCTCTCTCTCTCTCTCTCCTCTCTCATCTCTCTCTCTCTCTCTCTCTCTCTCTCTCCTCTCTCCTCTCTCTCTCTCTCCTCTCTCTCTCTCTCTCTCCTCTCTCTCCCTCTCCTCCCCTCCTCCTCCCCCCTCTCTGCTCTCGTCTCTGCCACTCACTCACCTCCCTGTCACTCTCCTCCTCCGCCTTTCTCTCCCTGTCCCAGCCCTGCTGCACACTTACCTAACAGAGAACAGTCACCTTACCGTACCACACATGGGACACTCTCCCATGAAACCCCGAGCTGGAACATACAACATACAGACATTAATATACCCCAGAATAGTGTGACCAGTTGAACCAGAAGTATATAGCCATGTGAGATAAAAAAAAAAAAGTGTCACATACAGGACTTGAACCAAAGTCACATATAGGACATATAAAACAGTCACCTATTGTATATATAGAACACAAGTAACCTTAACAACACCATAACCTGTAGAACATGTAAAACGCAAAGAACACATTCACCTTGAGTACAGCGAACACAGTCACCTCACTTACATAATACAATAAAATAATTCAAGCAAAGTTACCTCACATCCAATGCAGTGCCAGCAGTGTGACATCCTATACTTCACTTCAAATTATTGAGAATTAGTGTATATATTTTTTTTAGAATTATTACATGTGGTTTTTACTAGCTCACATGGATTGGAACATTTAAACTTTTAAAAATGAATTTGTCACACTGCAAGACTATTTAAGTGAACAAAAATAAAAGTAATAATAAAAATGAAATGGTTTAAATTCATACATAATACATAAATACATTTAAAACAGCATGATAATTTAGTTGATATATAAAAATGTTGGTCAAAATGTATATTCATATAAGAGGAAGTGTATATCTGAGGCATGGTCAAAATTTCTTGTTTTTTTTTAACATATTTTTCTTCACTAGGTCATTTAAAAGGTCTTGTGGTGTGACAAATATATTTTTATAAATATATTTTATAAATATATTTTATAAAAATATTTCAATTAATATGAAGTTATTAAAGCTGCATGTATATATATATATATATATATATATATATATAATATATATAAATATATATATAAATATATATATATATATATAATAATACTAATGAAATGCTGTTCAAACCAGTTTTACATGCATGGATATATTATGTCACATTACAGATTACATTTTAATTCCTTAAAATATTTAATGTAACTAGACAAAATGTGGAACCAAAATCCAAATTCAAACCTGGAAATATACAGAGAGTTTTAGAATATTTTTAAATATTAAAACAAAAATATGTATCAATCTGTACAATTTACTAATCATAAGTTAATAATCAAAAAGTAAATTAGTGGCATGATAAAACGTCAGATGTTTATGCTTATATTGAAGCCCATTGGATCATTCTCAAATCAAGCCGGTGAACATGATCATCAGGTTAATGAAAAAAAATTGTAATGAAAAACAAACAAAAATACAAAATACAAAAAACATAATATTGTGCAAACAAGCATGTTCACAAGTGGACTGTATATTTCTATAAAATCTTGGTGTTCAGGCAAAAGGTCATGGCCATGTTATTTGTCAACATCCCAGATATATACAGCACAGTTATGCCTGAGTACACAGGCGGATGTATTAAGCAGATGCCAAACACTTCTCACTCCACACTTCAACACACTTAACACCTCTTCAACTTTGCACAGCTACTAAACTCCTTATACAGCACTCACCTCATTTTCAAATCTGAAGCTCTCTAGGCGATCCGTTTTTTCAAACAGTTTACACATGCAATAATGTTACCAAAACTGTCTCCTAGCATCTGAGATGAAGACAAAAGCAGCCAGAGCAACAGTTACAGCGCCAAACAATAACATGCTGTAAATTTCCTCACAATCGATGTGAGAAATACACATGTATACATGTACAGATACAGTATATGACAGCATGACCATATCAAACAATCCTAAGCAAGCAACCGAGTCCAACACTGTTACCAAATGCCAATTGTCAATGTAACTAAATCCATCTCTAGCTTTACCCGGCATCATCATCATCATCATCATCATCATCTTCCACTAGTCTCAATCGCTCGGCAGCTAAAACTGGCCTTCTGAAAGCTCACGCACAACAGTCAGACAGGCTCCAAGCTCTCCCTCCCACAGATCAGAGCACTATCACGACAGCGCTCCAAAGAGAGCATAGCCAGAGCGGAAACAAATATGTTCTCTGACTCCGGACTTTTTGACACAATACGCCACTGCTACAGAGTTTGGCAGCAGCGGCACGGGAGCTCGCGAAGTGTGTGAAAACGTGCGTGTGATTGTTCCTGCAATATGCCGTGCTGCTCAGAGACTGTAGATGACAGCGCTTTCATCTCTATGTGTTTATTAGTTCTCGGTGCGATGGGCTCTGTGCCTTTTGCCTAAATGAATAAGGATTCACTTCGGATTTTAAGCACTGCTGTAATTTCTGATGCGGGGAGCATCAAGGCTATGATACTAACAGCCTTTAAATATGCACCAACCAGAGATTTATTTTGGTTATTAAAAGTAACATCAAATTACACAAACTGCGGCAAACAAAAGGCACTTGCGTTGTAATTCAGAGTTGATATACAATAAAGACTCATTTCAAAACCTATTAAATAAACAGTTAGGTTTTCGCTAAAAAACAATCTTGCTGAAATTAATTGCAGCGCACACACACACCACACACACACACACACACACACACACACACACACACACACACACACACATTTCTCCTGTAATCATCTTTCTCAGCAGGAGGCATGTGGAAATAGAGCTGATTGACTATAGGAAAAAGCAGGGCTACTTTAACATTGTCCTATTATAAACAAATATATATAAAAACAAATATGCAAGATCTCTTTAATTGGCTCATACATTTCTTATTATTATCATTGTTGAAAACCATTTTTCAGGATTGTTTGATGAATAAAAAGGTCAAAGTACAGCATTTATTTAATATAGATTTTTTTTTGTAAAAAGGTAAAAGTTTTTACTGACCCCAAACTTTTGAATGGTAGTGTAAAAACTGAAAGATTATCGAAAAAAGTGGGAAAATTCAACACATCCCAATGGGTTTTTGCTTAACCACCATTTATGGAATTTACATCACCTTACCAGTTGTTTGGCTTATTGAGCACAATCAGTTGTAGATGTAAACACACCCTCTAATAAGAAATTTTAGAAAATGTAAAACCTGAGACAAAGTTGAAACTTAACTGAGCCTCCTCTGAGCAATAAAATGTTCCTCTGGGGTATTAATTACAGAAGCGTTTTATCGTTCCATCAGTCATTTTCATCAAAAGAGAAGCTTTGGACCACTTTTATTCATATGAATTCAGACTCACAGATTTCTCTGTCTCTGTACGAGAGATAAGGAGAGGACGTCCATGCCACGTGAAGGTCGTGCGTCTGCAGCAGGAAGCGGGCAGCAGGGTGGTTCGCTCCTCTAATCTAATCTAAATGGGAAGAGGCTTCTGAGGGAGATGTAATTTCAGAGGCCCAAAAACAGCAGCTTCAAATGCGGCTGATCACATTAGCTTGCCATCACTAAATAGGATTTCTCTACTGTAACAGCAGAACGTACCCATTACAAATGACTTAAGCTCAGAGACCAGTAACTCAATAGGGGGAAAATCAATATATATCAGAAATAATTACCCCCCCCCCCCCTCTCCCTCTCTCTCCTTTCCCTCCAAAAAACCCTGTTATTCCACCCACCAAACATCTCCTCCAGCCTCGCCACCTCCCAAGCTCTCAGATCTGTCATTAATCACGCTGAGATTTCAGGGTTGGATAAGATAATTAAGACAGGAGAGGAAAGACAGAGAAGCGTGGATGTGTGGATTTTAAGGTTAGAGAAACGAGGCGTGTTTGAATGGCAGAGATAAGTACAGCAGTTAGGAGGTGACAGTTTGGAAAGAGAAAGAGAAGGAGAAAAAGAACGAGAGAAAGAGAGAGACTGTCTCACCTCTGCTGTGTGTGATCCATCAAACAAGGGGAAAACACAGGAATTCATCATAGCAGAGCATTCGGACTGTGCAAATCAACATTATGTGAAATCGCCCGTCGGCAAGAGGAGGAGGTATAAAATGAAAAACAAATAAATCAAAAGCGGGGGAAAAAATGTGGCAGACTTTTATCTGTTTCTTTGTTTGTCTCAAGTTTTTTTTTTCAAGAGGAGACAAAACATGAGGCTAAGTGAGAATGTTTCATATGTACAGATTGAACATGTATGTAAATGTAAAGTCTGCATGTAAGTGTGTGCTTTAGGAATGCATGCATGTATGGTTGTGTTGCAACTCTGTGTGTGTTACTTCAGCTAAATGGCATTTCCATCACTCTCTGCCAGTTCCACCTGATTTCATCTACTTCTGCTGGAACAAACAGCCAGTTGGGAGGCAGCTAGCATCGGATTGGGAATGAAGAGCCTCGTATTGAGACAGAGAAACAGGCGAAAAGACAAAGCGGAGAGGAGGGAAAACTGCCGGCATCTGCTACTTCATTAGCTGGTGAGGTTAAAGAAGTATTGCTTCAGCCTGGCTGACAGAGAATGAAGAAATATCCACCTGGAGTCAAACACAATGGAGAAGATGGGCCATTCGTCACTCTGAGAGGCTGGGAGTGTGGATGAGAGAGCCACTGCAGATGAGCCAAAAGCAGACGATGGAAAACACACTCACACACACACACTTCGGGCAAAACAGCATGTCTATGTTGATTGTTAGACTTTCAGCTTGAGTTTTAGGTGTTCGCGCTGGTTCGGATAAAGGACTGTTCACTTTAACCTTATTCAGAGACCTCAATGGGAAGTAACAGTGATCCAGAACCTGGCAGGTGGAGGGAGAAAGGCAAAGAGGAAAAAGAATAACGGAAGGATGCTTTGTTGTTAATAGTTATAAGTTTAAAATGTATAAATAAAGAATTTTAAAAAATGGATGGATGGTCAAACTGAAACAGTTCAAATGTCCTGTATAGCAAATCTCTGAAATCTACTATAGATGAAAGCTTAAAAATAGCACACAGGTGTGTTTTATCGAAATCAATAACTGTGCATCTTAAACAGTCCTGTAAACTAACCCGCAGCTTAGAGACGACAGCTGGCAAAACCAGTTTAAGGCCTTGAGTGTGACCAACTCAACCTCTCAGAGCATTAGAGGTCAGAGGTGAAAATGAGCCATAAACCAAATGGATTTTCCTTTGTAGTGGTTCATCAATTCACATAAGGCAAGTGGACCACAATAATTGATCTAAACTGAATTCCTTAAAGCAAGGTTGTTTTTGATTGTGAAGTAATATTTCAATTACTTTTGTTTGATGTGTTCATTGCACACAGCTGAAAGTTTGTATATTTTGCCAATAAATCTGATTTGCAATAGGTGTTGAATAATTTCGATTACAACTAATAATGTATAGTTATAATAATGTGTGTGTGTGTGGGGGGGGGGGGGGGGGTTACTATTTAGTCATTTTTCTTAGTAAAAATATAGATTTCTTTCTTCTTGCATCTCGGGGAGTGCGCGCGACAAGTCACGTTTTCAGCATGAGGTTCACGTCACGTGTACGTACCACGCAGCCACACAAACGTAAACAACAATGAAGGGAGGAGAGAGATGCGCTTTTTCTAGCTGGAAATACAGTCATTATTTTGAGTTTGTGTCTGTCAGCTAAAAATGACAACATTAAGGTCCGTTGTAAACTCTGTGCTGGTGGCGACAAAGTGTTATCTACCTACAGAAAAACTTCGTCGAATTTGAAGAAAACATCGCAGCACCGCACAGTCAAACTTTCAGAGCGAGTCACGCCAAGTGATGCGAAGCAGAGAGCAGGTCCCCCACTATCCAAACAACAAAAGCTGGACTTGTGTGCAAAACCAGTAAGTGGGGGAGAATTAAATAAGTTGGTCGGTCAGTTTGTTGTGGAGGAAATGCTGTCATTAAACACGGTTGATTCACCTTCGTTTCGTGCATAGACAGTAAAAGCATTTTATATTTTTATTAAAATGAGTATTTATGTTAAGTGAAGAAAGACTATTATTTTTTATTAAAACGAGTATTTATGTTAAGTAAAGTCAAGAAAGAGTTGTCTTTATTTTATTTTTTATAAAAACAAGTTTTTATATTAAGTCAAGAAAGACTTTTTTTTTTTCAGGAAATAGTTTTTAAGTTCAACTTGAAATGTCAGGAGATAGATTGTTGATGTTACTGTTAAAAATACACTTCCAATAAAGTGAGTGTTGGCAAAACCGGTTGTCATTTTTATGTTGAGGTGGCGGGGGTGTTGTCGGCAACTGCTGAATGTAACTAATAAAAGTAACTTGTAAAGTAACTTAGTTACTTTTAAAATCAAGTAACTTGTAAAGTAACTTAGTTACTTTTTCAAAGTAACTGTGGCAACACTGCTCCTGTGATGGGTAGGTTTAGGGATAGGGGCAGTGTAGGGGGACAGAATATTTAGTTTGTACAGTATAAAAACCATTACGCCTATGGCGAGTCCTCATAATGCTGTTGCACCAACATATGTGTGTGTGTGTGTGTGTGTGTGTGTGTGTGTGTGTGTGTGTGTGTGTGTGTGTGTGTGTGTGGTGTGTGTGTGTGTGTGTGTGTGTGTGTGTGTGTGTGTGTGTGTGTGTGTGTGTGTGTGTGTGTGTGTAAAAATAATTTTGATTACAACTAATATTGTATTATTGTATAGTTATATTTAACAATACAATATTAGCTGTAATCAAAATTATTCAACACCCATTGCAATTTTTTTATATATATATATGATAGATAGATAGATAGATAGATAGATAGATAGATAGATAGATAGATAGATAGATAGATAGATAGATAGATAGATGATAGATAGATAGATAGATAGATAGAGATAGTGGCAATCACGCCACTCGCCACATATCTATTTATATATATATATAGAGAGCTCAACACAACAAAGGTTTTAAGTTGTTTCCCCAAATTCCAGTAGCACCTCATTGCAGTACACGAGATCCGGGGGGCGGAGTCGGATCCAGATTAAGGGGTGGGGTTGGGTAGGTTTAGGGGTGGGTTTAGGGATAAGGGGAGGAGCTGGGTAGGTTTAGGGGTGGGTTTAGGGATAAGGGGTGGAGCTGGGTAGGTTTAGGGGTGGGTTTAGGGATAAGGGGTGGAGCTGGGTAGGTTTAGGTATGTAAGGTGGGAGGAGTCGGATCTAGATGATCCTTCCCGTGGATTTCATGTTCTGCAGTGAGGACCATCTCCCAAATTCTGGGGATACAACTGAAAATACAAATTTTAAAGACTTTTTGTGAAAAGTTCAAGTTCGTCTACAGGATGACTTGGGGGTCAGGGGGAAATGATAATAAAACAATAATAATGATTATATATACACATGTAAAATACATGTACATGTAATTTGTGAACAGATTCAGTTTTAAAATTCCATGTATTCCTATATAATAACTTCTATTAGTTATTAAAGCATAAAGTTGATTCTGGACTTTATAAATCTCCAGAAGAGAACATATGCATGTACTCTCCATAGACACATTAAGGTTTAACAAATTACAAAATCATTTCATTTTCTCCAGTCAGATCTAACACATGGCTGGAAATATAGATTAAAATGTTTGCTTCATCAGTAGCCCCCATGAAATACCAAGATGTGCATGTCTGTTGCCGCTTTAATGCAAGGAAGAGCGCCCCACGTTTCACATTCCCTTCAGAAAAAGCTGATTTGTTACATAATAAAGTGATGAGTGGGGAGGAAGATGGTAGCTCAGTGTGGTGGCACTGTGATCAGAGCTTCTTTACGGGTTATTAAGATGTACCTGGGTGTGACAGGGCATCAATAACTTCAGCGCTGGCAGAGATAGCCCGCTGAGAGGCAGATGGCATACATGACTGGATATCAGTGATTATGCAGCATAATTAAAGGCAATCATAATTTCACAAAGTTTCACTTGCACTTTTGCAAGAGGCTTCAGCAAGCGCAATTAAGACGTTATACTGTAGCCTAGGTGCAATGTGTATTGCAAGAAGAAAGAGAGTGATCAAGGAGAAAGAGTAAAAATTTTAAAATATACATTGGCATTAAGAGCAAGAACCAGAGTGGTGCTTGTCTGTGCATACTTGCCATCATGATGTTGGGGTTTTCTAGGTGGTTGGCATACCTAATTGAATGTAGCAAGATAAAAAATGTGCATGCTGCGAAATAATGGCAAGAAAACATCTTTCTAATGAGGTGTTCTCAAGGGCTGCACACAATAACATACAGCAATGTAGTCCGATTCATGAACAAATGACTCTTATAAATTGGTTCTTTTTAGTGAATCAAAAACAAAGCACAACCACTGTAGACCGAATCACAAACAAAAACTCTTTCGAACTAGTTCTTTTAATGTATCATTCAAAACTCAGGAGTTATCGCTTGAACCAGTATGATGAATCCTTCACTGAATTAACAGTACAGTACAGTTTATGGACACTGTAACTGAAATATACCTTAATGAATCATAACTAAACTGAATTAAAACTGATATTTAATTAAATCAACAGTTTGTGAATCAGAATCAAATTGAATCGAATCAGGAAATGTGTATTATTGATTTATAACCTTAAAAAAAGTTTTCCTACAGATTTCCTGAACACATTCCCCACATGTCATTGGTTGGTAAAACAAATATCACCACCTCAATCTGAAGGGATTGGCTCAAGTCCAAAAGGTTGAGTGGAAGATCCCATTACAACACACTATGGAGGCAAAAAGCATCATTCTCTATGGACCACTAACAATAAATGTGTAAATTCACACACATTCACGCCATAAATCAAACTTCTGGAGGTAAAGCATCACAAAAACAACCTTTCCAATGGTTCTCCTTGCGGTCTCATCACACATATCACTGAGGCTTCCTCATGCCAAAACACACCGTATGAATCAACAAACACACACACGTGCACGCTGTAACACAAATTAGGATCAAAGTTAAGCCATATGAAATGAAAGGCTGGAAAACAGACTAGACCAGAAAAACGCATATGAATGGTATAAGCAGAGGAAATCATTTTAATTTGAGCCAAATTAGCATATAATATACTTGGAAAACATATGTAATGACTTTTTACCCACATATTAGTTATCTGAAAACACACTAGCTAATGAGGGTACTACTGTCAAGCTGAGAGGACATATTGAGTGTGAGTGATTCCTTATCTAGAGAGCACACAGTCTCACAGGATGATGGCCTCTCATTGCTGTCCTTGTGTGGACAGCGGTGATGGGAAAGCAGATGGAGGGTGGGAGTGTGTTTCTGTGTGTGTGTGTGTGTGTGTGTGTGTGTCCCTCTTGGATAATAGACTATTGGGATTAAATATTGGCTAGTGCTTCAGGTGGAGGGCAGTGGACTGGCTTGTAATGCATCACACTCAAGGCCTCTCCTCCTCCACCCTCCCTCTCTCTTTCCATCCATCTCTCTTTCTATGTCACTACAATCCTCTGTATGGTTTATTTATGATAAGACCCCCCCCCACCCCTTCCCAACGAATTTGCCTCGTCCAAACAAGACGGGCTGAGAAAGCTTTTAAAATAAATAACAAACAAGACTCAATCTGACTTACATTTCGAGACAGATATAATTACCTCCCATTTCAATCAACTTCATTGCTATTTTTGTCCACTAAATATCATCTTCAAGCTATCTGCTCCCCAAACCTTCAATTTCGCATAATTACTTCCGTGCATAAAGTTCCCCCGCTTTGACCGGAATTTCAGATATCTAAATGTTGGAGTGACTTTGCCTCGTCCGGGTGCTGTTGCGCATGGATAAATGTGACATTTCGCCACTAAATTAGCATAATCACATTGACGACCGTAGAATCATATTGACTGCAGTACAATGGATTTGATTAGTTGAGGGGGAGCAAACAGCAGCATTATAATCAAGCTGGAAAAGTCACAGGTATTTTTCTCTGTTTTGTTGGAGGCTATCTGTGGCAACACTCCTGTCTGACATTATGCATCCTCGGCTCGCTAATGCAGGCTGGAAGCGGCTAACAAGCGGCATGCTAACTGCTGTTAGTGCCGTTGTCCGTATATTAGTGAAGGTTGGTTGGTTTGTTTCGCATCGTCTGAGGTGATAAATGCCGGTCGCCGTTTGCAGCAATGACTTGCTCAGCACTTTGAATGTAGTTTATTGCTGACTTCGGAGAATGAAAAAAAAGTTGACAACATAAACAAACTTAAAACACAAAATTATTCAACACATAAAAAAAGTTATTTAATTTCTGCAGACAATGTGTGTAATTTAAAACATTTCTATAGTGAGATGATAGCATGTTAGCATTAGCTGAATTAGCATGTCTATAAATCATCCAAGGACTGCAGCTTATTTAAAAACGAAAGTGAAATCTGCTAGTCAGGGTTATTTTATCATGACTTTGTGTGTCTATCTAGTCTGTTCGACCTTGACCGTCATTAACATGAATCTGCTCAGCACAATCTTATAAAGCTTTACATAAGCAAGTCCATAAAAGCCAACCAGGGGCCTTTGTGCAAGAGAGATGCTAATTCCTCTTTACCGCCCTTCTGTTATAAATAAAACACCATTTCAGATGTTCAATTACAATAAGTACCTTTCATTTAAGAGCTCAGTCTGTGTTGCGGCCTTATTGAGAAAAGAGAGAGGGAAACGAAAGGGATAGAGATAAACAGAGCGAAAAAATAAAGAGAGAGGTCTTTTATTTAGATCTTATACAATTACTCACAGTTGTCTCTTGTAAGTGCAGCAAACTGCAGTGGTTTTCTGCACCGCTCATTTGCTTAACAAGGTAAAAGCCAGAGAGGTCAGTCAGAGAATCAAGACAGATATCTTCATGTAGGGGAATAATCCAAAAGGAGACCAAACAAGTGTGTAAAGTATCACTACTACTATTGCTCAGTTCACTGAAGTTAGTTATTTAAACAAACCTCTAAGCATTAAAAGAACAGTTTGTGCTACGGGCATGATACACCTAAAAATAATGTGGCTTGTTGAGGAGAAGTGTGCTTATACTTTCTAAGTGATTGGATGTACAATTTTTATGTTAAGCTGAGCTCTTTTTACTTGGGCTTACAAGCAACCAACCAGAACACACTTGAAACCACTTGGAAACCACCTGGAACACTGTAGAACTCCCCTAGCAACCAGACAGAAAACCCTAGAAAACACCAAGAAACCGCATAGCAACCACGTAAAACACCCTAGAAACCAGAACAGCTAGAAACCAACTAGAGCAATATGAAAACAACACAGTAACACCCAGAAAACCAATAGCAACATTTAAAGGGTACCTATCATGGAATTTTGAAAATTACCTTTCATGTAGTGTGTAACATAGATCTAAGTGAACAAAAACATCCTGCAAAGTTTTAAATATGAAAGTTCACCGTATACAAAGTTATTGTCTCTCAAAAGTAAGAGTCGACTCTGAGTCGCTGATATGAATCGATAGACAAACGATGCATTTTCTCTAACTTTCGTATGTCACTTGTACAAATTATTTGAATTCGACACGCCCACTCAGTGCGCGCACCGAGCAGACAGAGAAGAGAGAAACCTGACAACAACATGTCGACGAGACTCTGTTCTGAAGTGCGAATCAAAAGCAAACTTTTTTTTTTTCACTGCCCAGGGACAAGCATGTGAAGACTCATATACAACTATACCACACAAGTATAGCCACCTTGAGCTGTGTTCGCGTTATTTTAATGACGATCGCTTCACAAACACAAATGCTTTCAAGTGTGGATTCGCGAGTCGGCTGATATAGGAAGGTTCAATACCAAGTTTATTTGGATCAGCTTCCTCCTCCGAATCACAACCTGTAAGTACTATTAATAATTGTTGCTTTTGTGTGTGTGTGTGTGTGTGTGTGTGTGTGTGTGCGTGCGTGCGTGCGTGCGTGTGTGTGTGAGAAAGTGAGAGTTGCTCAGCAGCTTCTAGGTCTCCAATGCCATTTTTTTTTGTTTTTTGAAATATGTGAAATTATGTGAAGCGTATTGTAGTACTGCAGTGCTTTATCAATATGTTTAAGCTTTGGGCTAACGCAAAATATAACTGACTGCGTCATCTGACCAATCACCGCCGATTAGCGTCACGCAAAGGAGGGGTTTGGACAAATGAGTCGTCAAACGAATCATTAGGGAGTCGGTGAGCAAATCAGGTAAAAATAAATGCATACTATAAGACAACAAAAGTGTTTTTTGTCATTGCATGCATGTAAAACTGTTGTTGGGGACTCCCAGAACATTATTAGGAACATTTTAAATGCCATAATAGGTACCCTTTAACATCTCAGCAGCAAGTTTCTTAGGAAATAGGTGGCCCAATAATGGACTAGTTAATTAGTGAGGTCAGTGGCTTATCTAGAGTTTTTTATTTATATATTTTTAGTACAAGTTTTAAAGAGCAATGAATAGGTTTTAAATTGCTTTAATATGCTTTAGTTATTTATTGATAAAACGCTCTTAAGAAACATTGTCTTCAAATGTACCCATATAAAAATATTAAAAATAGTTGAACCTTTAAAAATGCACCTCGAGTCCCTTGCAATGCATTCTAGTCCAATTACTCCATCTACATATTTTTGATCGTGAGAACCCCATAAGAAACACATCTGAAAAAAAGCTTATAAAAAATGATCCTTAAAGGTTGTGTAGGTAGAAATTTATGAAAAACTTTTTTCCAAATTTGTTTAAACTTTTTATATATATCAATGCATAATTAAAATCTAAGTACTCTGAAAAAAAAGAGTATAAAAATCGATTGACTCTAGACCGTTTAATCTGCATTAAACACAGCTCATTATTTCGAACCGGGACGAAACAACGGATTGGCCTAGGCGACTGTCACTCTCTCGCAACCATGGCAACCACCCCTTCGCCACACAGGACCTGCCCTTTTGCGCGCACTCGTTTGGTTTGTGTAATTCAAGAGCCACGGAACCTAGGATTACCAAAACAATGGCAGAGAAAGACCAATCTAAGTCCACATTTGCAGTTCACGAAGGCAACCCAGTCAAAAAAAGGAAGTCATTTACATTACAAGAAAAGGTAATGAACAAAAAGTTGTTGGATAAACAAAGAAATAAAACTCGGGTGAATATCGGCGTGGCTTTCCAGCGTTGGCGAGAACTGAGGGACCTCAAGGGGCTGAAAAGTGACGCCTTGATGGCTTCATTTCTGCTGGACAGGTAAATCTTTCTTTTTGTATTTAGATCATACAGATTTTTTTGTTTATCTTTTCAAGAAGCATGCGTCATTAGCACACGTAGCTGCCTAATATAGCTAACATAGCATTACTCAGCGAGCCGTAGTAGAGACGGTAAATAATAGACTTAGCTCAAGATGATAGCTGTAGTGTTGAATTGTGCATAATTTTGTTTAGATAACTAAATGTAGGTTTAACAGATAGTAGGTCTAACGTTACTCCGCATCCTGGTATTTTTCTTAGTATTATATTTACCCTCTGTCTAACTCTTTTAACATGTTTACCATGATTTATCATTTTTTTCATCTTTGTTTTGTTTTTATATTCTAGACCGATGTTTACTGATGTCTTTATCGTGTATCTTTGTGTGTCGTACACACTATGTTGTATGTGTGTGTTAATATTTTGTGTTATAAATCTTACACGAAATTCATCTACATCACAGTGTAAATGATGGCAATGGAACAACGTGTATGACGCAACATGTGTTTAGCTTTGCCTTATAGATAACTAGCTCGTTAGCGAATCAATAAATATATATTGTAAAGTTTACCAATATGAATATGCTAGTTTGATAGTGAGTAATAAAATACAACTTATTTGTTTAACTTCATAATGATAAAGTTAGATTTTTTTATTTACATGTGTGTCTGACATGATGTCACTACATGCACTCGTTCCTCTACTCTTCGCTCGTCTCAGGTAAATAATGCGTCTTCAGCTCAGCTGTCAGAGTTGCTCGTTCATGTGTTTTGGGGGTGTGGCTTTGGAAGGAGACCAGAAGGGAGGGGGTGAAGTGAATGGAAATAATGAGCTGTCTTTAAAACAGTCGTGAGAGGTCTACAGACACTCGATTTTTATACTTTATTTTTCAGAGTACTTAGATTTTAATTATGCATTGATATATATATAGAAAGTCTAAACAAATTTTGAATTTTTTTTTAATAAATTTCTTACCTACACAACCTTTAAAGGGATAGTTCACCCAAAAATAAAAATCATAATTTACTCACCTTCAAGTTGTTTCAAACCTGTGTGACTTTCTTTCCTTTGTAAAACACAAAAGAAGATATCTCAAAGTCAAGTTGGGTCCAGACAACAATGGACCCTATTAACTTTTATTCTTTTGACAAAGAAAACAATACTGAGAAATGTTTTTGTTGTCTGATGAAGAAAAAGTGTCATACCGTTTTGGAACTACATGAGGATGAGTAAATACATTTTGGGGGAACTATTCTTTAAAAGCGGATTTGTCATCAGACAAAAAAAAAATTCTGATGACATCATCATAAATAAAGTGAAATAAATAAGTTTTTATTTATTTATTTTGTTTTAGTTTTCCTGCATGTAATGGAAGCATGCGCTTGGAGGTAATTAGATCTTCTCGGCCTCCCAGACATACATTGAGTCCTTGAGGAGGGAAAAAATCTGCCTTGCCAGCTTCCCATCTGATCTCAGGACTTTGTGTTTGTACTTCGTTACAGTGGCTGATACAAGATTAGATAGACGCTGGCATATCGCAGACGTGCATCTCGATGGCTCGCAGAGTGCACTTTCCAATTCCAGAGATGACCTTCTGAAAGAGCGGAACGAAACGAAAGTGAGAGAGGGAGAAAGCGGGGGGGGGGGGGGTTGGGGGTTTCAGGAAGGGCACGGGAAGCTGATACCAACTCTCCGATTATAATCACAGAAATCGGCATCCTGGCTGCCCAAGACTGTCCTTAATGAAAAGAGATATTCACAGTGTAGCTAGCGGTAAATGCTTATTATCTTAGATGTTCTACCAATCGTCTGGTTAATTCACCTTTGCTGAATGGGCAGGGGGGTGGTTGAGGGGGTGTGAACTAATTACAAAGCATTGATGGCTTTGATTGAATCTGTTTGAGATGACTGACTCAGCAACGGGATTTCAATACACCCCATCCCAGGGTGAGCATTGCAAATCAATGTTCCTTAGTAAGCGTTTTGCTACGATGACTCGAAAACATACAGGACTTAATTCAAGAAATGAGTTTAAGAAATGATTAGAATGAGAGCTCGCTACAGGGAGCTACAGGTCCATGATAATTTGAGCTATAAAGCTGTTGTAATTTAAGATCTGAGCACTAATATGAGGAGCTATAGTATAGAAAGCAAGCTGCAGAGCACCTATTTTGTGAGCTAAAATGGATTATGTAGTTGAACACTAATAATCTATATAGAGCTAAAGGCCTATAGTCTGAGATATTACAATAATGCGACATAAACATGCAAACAGAACTCACCTTCATCAACACAAACTCTCCAATATTCATCCCCCATAACTGATCTCAGACACGCTCTCAGGACATGTAGCTGTCAATCTGTGTTTACTGCTGATCAATCTAAGGAATTCTATCAGTAACAGCAGAGATCAATGAGTTACAATTGGTCTTTGTATGACAGGCCAAGGAGACTATGTTTTTGTGTTCGGTGAGATATGCTGATTCAGACAAGAACTATGTTATTCAAGTAAATACTTAAAGTAAACACAAGAGAAATAAAGTAATAAAAGGCAATAAGTAATAAAAAGTCAATTGACATTTTGCACTATTGTAAAAGAGCCAGACTTCTGGGTGCATAAACCTATGCAATTTTTAACCAATCAACAAAGATCTTAAGATAAGAAAACCCTTAGCGACAAATGTAACATAATTATCACTTTTTTTTAACTTAAGGGGTTTGTTGCAACTGGCTACAGATTTGGATGACCAAGAAATCATCCAACTCATCAGAAAAAAACATCACAACTCAGCCTGAATTACTATTTCCAGCTCATCAGGAGAAGATAACTGTATCGTTTTTATTGGATTTGTCTTACCGACTCCTATAACATGAAGTATAAGGATACATAATCTATAGAGGTCCTGTAATATGAGCTATAGCCTACAGCTCTTGAAGTCAACATGAAATTTGCAACCCGTTTTACTTCTGCAATCTGACGTATTTCAAGTGTAACAAGATATACAATGAGAAAAACTGGACGGGAACTGATCATGAAAAGTAAGTTTTATGCCAAAATGAAGCTACAAATATCAGTCGAAAAGTTTCAAAGGCGTTATACATTACCATTTGTTTGCTTTTAAAGAAATTAATACTTTTATTCAGCAAGAATATATAAAGTGAAAAAGACTTTTACATTGTTACAAAAACATTCTATTTCAAATAAGTTGTTATTTCTAGCTTTCCTTTCATCAAAGAGTCTTAAAAAAAATCACAGGAATAAATTACAATTAAAAAGAAACAGAAAAGTTACTCTAAACTGTAACTATTTCACAATATTACAGTTTTTACTGTTTTTTGATCAAATAAATGCAGCCTTAGTGAGCCTTACCAACTTACCCAGCCCAACTGTTTGAACGGTATAAAATTGTTTCTTGAAATAGCATGCCGTTAAATCAGTGTTGGGAAAGTTCATTTTCTACATGAATATTCAAAGTTCAGTTCACAAATTTTAAATGAACTAGTTCAGTTCATAGTTCATACTTCAAAAATGAACTAGTTCATAGTTCTTTTTTCATAGTTCTTTTTCCATATGTTGCTGCGAGCTTCTTTTTTTAATTATTGCCACAGCCCATATACAACCACAGACAGCAATTATTTTATCGACTGCAAAGTTTTCACAGAAATGTAAGATTTCCCATCCTCACCGACCTTGTCATAAAACTCGTTTAAAAGATTATACGACGCCTCCTCGCTCGCTGCTTGTCGACTACATGCTGCTTTTTGTTTTGATGACGCATGCGGAGGTGCGTGCGACACTGGTGGCTGGTGTTGCCAGATTGGTGTTTTTCGCTACATATTAAGGCCTGTTTACGGTGTGTTTTAGCCGGGTTTTCGCTTGGAAGGCTCTGTAGAAATCTGGCACCCGAGAGAGCGTGCGTTCACAGACACCAGAATGAACGCGATCACAGTAACGTTCATCAGGCAGTAATTCAGTACGTTCAGTTCACGTTCGCCCAAAATATGAACGAGTTCATGAACTATCGTTCATTGAACGCGTTCAGCACAACACTGCGTTAAATATATGCAACAAGACCTGTCCTGGAGCATGTATTATACACTCAAATAGTGTCAACACACAGGTGCACACAAACATAAAGAACATGTGTGGACTTCAAGCCTCCAGCTCAGAATCTTTAACCATCCAGAGGGAAAAGAAATGATGAGAGGTCCTGCTAAATGTGGAATTAAAACTATTGAATTGTTAATCCTGCTGGTTACAAGCACGACACTGGAAAAATTGCATTTCAGAAGTATATGTGATACTCCAGTAATTTTGAAAGATTAGGAAAAATATGGATGCAAGGTGTGAGCATTCAGGTGCATGAGCAAGAAAAGGAAAGACTTCCATAACACATCAGGTCTGAAACTCTGTAATGACTCTGAGAGTGAACTGCATTGGACTTGACATCAAGCTGATTTGAAAAGCTTGTCGCTTGTTTTGGGAGGGGGGGGGGGGGGGAGCAGCTGCTTGTGAAAAATCACAGGTTTATTTCTGTTCCAGGATTCTCACCTCCGCTTCTTTATCTCCTGTTAATTAGCATCACTGCTAACAAGAACTCTAGCACATATGCAAACCGCACGCATCTCCTCCTGTTCTCCTGTAGAGTGTATGTGGGAGAGAGAAGACATAATCTCTAATTCTGCAAGCTTTACAGAGAGGAAACTAATTAACTTGGGCAGGCTCTTAAAATCCAATTGGGTTTTCACCCGATGCAGATTATTTTTAATTAATCTAGTATGAAATGAAATGAACAACTAACAGAGAAGCTGGACTTTGCTGATGTTTTGTTTCATAAACATCAGACACAATGCTGGCATACTTTAGCAGCTAAACGCAAGGCATTATGGTCACACTCTCCAGCGTAAACAAAAGAGACAGTGTACTCCCCAAAAAACTTGCAAGGTGGAAAAGAGAAAGAGACAGCCTGTGAGTGTTGTGACAGTAAAAGGCCTCTTTAAATCACTGCTCACCTGAATGGCAGGGTCACTCAGTGCCTGTTTCCCTGTCACTCACAAGGCACCTCTCACCTATTTAATATTCCTGACATCTAACGGGGGCTTTTTCTTCCTTCTTTATGGCTTTTGAGTGTGAGATGGCACAATACAAGGCAACCTGCCAGATTCAGCCTATATGGCACAAAACAGTTGAATTATTGTACCATAACCGATTCATTACGAAAGGTAACTGATTAAACAATCATTTACAGTGAGGTTGTAAAGTGTCATACATTGATATCATTTGAATGAAAGACATTTTAAAGCTCACGAGCCACACCTGGATCTTTGACAAAAAGATCTCGCCAGGTCTCTCACCCTTAACCAACAACTGAGAAATAATGCGATGTAAAAGTGTATAAAAAGTGACTGGACTGAAACATATCCTTTTATTGAAACTGGTGCTTTGCTGTGGCGAGAAACATTTCACAGCATTTTTTGCAACATTACTTTCGCTATATACATGACTGTATTATATAAATGTTAAATTATTTACTATTGGTTGTTAAAGACATTGAAGAGAAAAACTAAAGGTTACATTACATTAAATATATATATATATATATATATATATATATATATATATATATATATATTATATATATATATATATATATATATATATATATATATATATATTCAGAATTTCTCATTAGTGATCTGCCTCTATTTCTTCAGCAAGAAACCAAAAAGATCTTGATATGCACAGAACAATACAGCTGATCTTTATTGAAGTCTCTGGTTTTGTGGATTAGTATTTTAAGGGTAATAACTGTGTCCTAGGATGGTGCTGTCATTATTCCCATCCACAATGTTCTTTGCACAATTGTAATTTAATTTTTAAATATTCCATTATCTCAGCACATGGTTAAAAGAAAGACAAAACTCAATACGTGCTATCTCCTATCCTGAATAAAAGTTAGTGACACACTACAGAAGCGTCCAGTCCTCTTCGGAGTACTCCGAGCACACAAGAATGGAGTTAACTGTGTTTGATTATTTATTATAGCAACTGCTAATCTCGCTTTCATTCGTTTTAAGATACGGCAAACTCGTTTCACCATGTCTGAAAATAATTCCACTAATAACCAAATACGCAACATGTTGTCCGCGGAAAGTCAGTTCAGATTAGATGTGCCATTTGTCATTTCAAAAGTCTGAATGGAGCTGTACAGCAACAGATTTGTGACGGCAGATAACTACCCGTTTCATTAATGACCCACAAGTTTGAAGAAGATTAGGAAAAAACCTACAAGAACTCATTTTCCAGTGTGTGTCGGCACTGACGGAGGCTTGGGTTCTGCGAGTGTGCGAGAAAGAAGGCTGGACTGAAATCTCAACCACTTTAATCACTGCCACATGCTGTTTCTTTTATTAACGCAGTGTTGGAGGAATATTCCTGTTGAGGATTGTCAAGTGCTTGACTGATTCATATATTTTTATTTTTTTTAAATCTGTCACCTTTTCAAATACCGTGACTGTGAGACACGAGAGTGTGCATTCACACACATACACAATGAGATACCATGTTCAACGTGCGATTTTCAATCTGTGGCATGGGGGGGGGGGGGGGGGGGAAATAAAACAAGGCAGATATTCAATTTAGATAGAGAACAAGGCCAAATCGTCTCATACACTGGAGATAATGCTCCATTTGCCTCAGCAGGCTTAAAAAAAGCATGCAGGAAGCACACGGTGCGAGAAACTGACAGCTCAGGAGTGAAAATTTCCAATTATGGATCTGAAGAAACAGAAACACAGAGAATGAAAAGCAAAAGGTACATGATGTCTCTGTGAGAAGCCAGACCTGTGAGCAGCTTCCTTTATGCTTTTCACTTGAAAATTTGGACAGAGCTCTCAGAGACTGTGAGGAAAACAAAGAAAGATTGACAGGCTGAAATGTAGCATCTACTGTACCTCTCTATAGAAATAATAATACAGCTGGTCTGACCAATTCAGATCAACTATTCACATGCTACAATGCCACTGGGGCTATATAAACTAATCTAAAAATAAAATTCTCCTCTTAAATTAAACAACCCTAAATCAAACAATGCAATTTAAACTTTAAATCAACATTCTATAGGAAAACCACATTATATAAGAATTTACATACTTTTTTTTCTATCAGTCGTTTCAATGAAGACCAGACTACTTCATTTAGACCATGAAATTCTGCACACAAAACACGTACACACACAACCTAGACTATAATTGAAGTATAATTAACTTTATCATAACTAAAATATCTAAATCGTCATATAAAAGTATCTGGAATATAGAATATAGCTCCCCAGCTCAGTAAAACCATCTTAAGGCTGGAATACACTAAACAAGTTTTGTTCAGATTTTTTTGCCCCGATTTGCTGTCTTTACAAATCGACAATAGTTGCTGAAAATCTGCGCAAGTCTGCAGATTTTGGGCAGTCGGAGTTGACAGATTTCACAGAAAATCGAGTAGTGTATGATGGGCAGAGACTCTGATTTTTAGATTCAGACTATGACTGCATCCAGTCGGAGGATATCAAAACATGTTTGATATTTTGAGCCAATTTTAACACATACCTTAGTGTATGATGCGTTGCTACTGAAACCAAAGCTGTCCTCTATCTACCTGTGCTGCAATAAAATAAAATAACAATACAAAAGTAAATGAATAGAAAACACGTAACAAATTAGCCTCAATATCTGAACCATCAGCACAAAAAACAACTGACTGCGCCACTCACCTTTAACTTCCATTGTAATCTGTAGAGTCCATACTGACCACATCTACAGACTGCAGCCAAATGTGCTTGGCTCATTTTTTCTTTTGCGACTCAGCACACAGAGTTGCTACAACAACAACTGTTTCATGTGTCTCCTAGCGATCAGGCACGTGTTTCTGTGCGAGTTTGTTGTGTTCGGAACAATTTAGGAAATCTGGTAGTGTACGATCTTCAGTCTTTTATTGTGTGATTGCCAGTTTTCCTCTGTAACCATTTACAAAGTCGTCAAGTGTATGATGCCTAGTGTTTTAAAATCGGTTTAGATTTTATAAATCGTGTAGTTAGTGTAGCTGTTTCATGGTTTAATGATTAAAACACAGTGTTCTAACCAGACAAGACAAAGTGACAAACCTTAAAACGTTTACAACTTTGCACTGGATATCCCCATCCACTTGTGCAATCGTATTGGTTCAAAATCTATATACTTAACATTAGACAAAGCATTGTCTGCTTGGTGTCACATCACACAGCAGTTTGAACAGATGAAGTGCTTGCTGCTGGATACTTGTTGCATTGTGCCTGGAGTTACTTTACAGTCAGCTATAGCACGCTTACACAGTCATACTTCACTAGACTCAGTTCAACTCAGTTAAACCCAAGTTTCTAAGCAAAGTTTGTAATTTCTACCTGATCTGTTTTGGCACTCTGAGTGTACATTTGTGCTGTGGAAGAGCACGGCTACACATCCAACTCCTCCTTTCCATCTCAGCCAAGCATTACATGAAGGCTGATTGACAGCTCTTGGAATTGTATCAAAGACAAGCGCCAAGCTAAGTGTGTGTGTGAGGAGAGAAAATAAATATAAAAGTGGCTGGCGGCAGAGTCTGCCGAGGAGGCAGTGGCTGGGTATCTTTCACATGCAGTGTGTCATATTCCTTTCCCACGCTATACACATCTTGGAGAAGAAAATATCAGCTAAAGAGGAAGGAGCCTCTTTGAAAAGGGCCCTTGAAGCCTTTTCACTCAGCCCTACAGTGCTTAGAAGCTTCTCATGTACATCTGTAGCATAGACAAAGGTAAAGAAGTACTCTCTTTCACTTGCTTCAATTTCTCTCTCTCTCTCTCTCTCTCTCTCTCTCTCTCTCTCTCTCTCTCTCTCTCTCTCTCTCTCTCTCTCTCTCTCTCTCTCTCTCTCTCTCTCTCTCTCTCTCTCTCTCTCTCTCTCTCTCTCTCTCTCTCTCTCTCTCTCTCTCTCTCTCTCTCTCTCTCTCTCTCTCTCTCTCTCTCTCTCTCTCTCTCTCTCTCTCTCTCACTCATAATTTAATTGGGTGCCAACATTGTCCCGTGGCCGAAACTAGACTATACGATCGGTGAAATAATCTCCAGATGAATTCATTTGCAAACAGCCCAGCAGAGAGCGTCTCGCTGTGTGGCGGGGGTGGTGATTTCATGATTTCAGGACGACGGACAGCTCATCTCTCTGTCTTGGCTACAGCAGTAGCTGGGAGGCTATAGGCAGAGTGCCAGTCTTCAACTTTTCTTCCTTTACTTGTTTCAATTTCCTTCTAATTTCTTTAAGTACTCAGTGCTACATGCTTTTTTTCGCACAGGCTACACTATACATGAAACAGTTAAAGAAATTCTACAGGAAAGAGCAGTTTTTTTATTAGATTGGGAATATCCTCGGGTGATGTGGGACGGGGGAGGAGGAAGCTAGTCTGGAAGCCCGAGGGAGGATATGAGATTTTAATGGGTCATGCGGTCCTGCTCTAAAGAAAGCTTTCTTTGAGACCCGAGCTGACCCAGACATGGCTCTATCTGCTGTAGGACGCACTTCACAAGAGGCGGAAGGCGCTGATCTGAGCGCAGGCCTGCTATGGGACTGCACGTGCACTCATGGCAGCGAGCTGAAAATAAAGACTGCTCCGGGAAGAGTTTAATTACATGAGGTTGCTGCTGGCGGATAATGATGGGCATTGATTGGCTTGTGTGTGGCAGCTGGGAATAAGACTGGAGAGTGTTGACCGGGGTGTCAATTTCATTCACATCAATTAACAAAAGCAATTCTCCCACTGCACACGCTCCCACCTTAATTCAGACTTGGAAACATTACAAGAGCACAAACAGGCATTTCTATGTCATCTACTTTTTCTGTCCATTTTTGTCTCTCTCTATATAGCAAAAGAATATAGCCACTACTTAAAAACATTCTAAACTTGACTTGGTGTGAAGAGTGTTCACGCTGCCGTTTACCATACATACAGTGACCATGAGTTATCAAGCGGCAAAAAGGCAGCCCTGATAAATTGTATGATTTGATCAATATATTCCAAGTCTTCTTTGTGTGAGAAACAGACAGAAACTTAAGTCATTATTCTATGTTAAATCAAAATGAAATAGTTATAACCTTCCCTGTGACTGGTTCATTGACTCATTGATCCGTCTCACATGAAAGATTTATTCTCGACATTATTTCTCTCCTGAATGTGCGAAGGAGAGCTATTTAGTTATTGTTGACCTAAATTGTGGGCTGTTACCCATACAAAGCTCTTTTACGACTTTAGAAGACTACTTAAGATATTTTATGTCGCAAACCATGCTGAAATGCTGAGAGTGTGAAACTGCAACAGTTACAACAGTTCAATAAACAATATGGTAATTTTAAGTAAATTACATTTTTGATGATACTGAATTTACTAATCTGTACCTGGATGAACTAAAAGGTTTAAACAAATTGTTTGAGAAAATAATTCAATCACTCACTCATACAGTCAATTGAAATAAAAAATTAAATAGTAGAATACTTTATCATTATGTTGTAGAAATAGTAAGAGAAGTATAGTAATACTTGCGTTCAAAAGTTTTGGGTCCATAAGATTTAATACCTTTATTCAAAAGGATGCATTAAAGGGTTAGTTCACCCAAAAATGAAAATTCTGTCAGTATGGGGAATATACTGACAGAATTTGGGGAATGAGATCTGTTTGATTAAAACATTCTTCCAAATATCTTCCTTTGTGTTCAGCAGAACAAATAAACACAGAGAGGTTTGGAACAACATGAGGGAGAGTGAATACTGACAGAATTTTCATTTTTGGGTAACCCTTTAAGTAAAAGAACTAACCCTTTAAGTAAAAAGAGACATTAAAGGCATTTACAGTGATATAAAAGATTTCAAATAAATGCTGTTCTTTTGAACTTTCCATTTATCAAAGAATTGTGACAGTTTCCACAAAAATGGTAAGCAGAACAATAGATAAAAACAAGAAAAGTACCAAAACAGATTATCAGAAGGATTACTGAAGGATCATATGACACTGAAGCCTGGAGTAATTGCTGCTAATATCACAATATTACCATTTTACTGTATATATAATCAAATAAATGCAGCCTTGGTATGTATAAGATACTTTTTTGTTTTGGTTTTGTTAAAAAAAAAACTTGACAAACCCCAAAGTTTTAAATTGAATTGTACTATGCTCTTTCAGGTTTTAACCAGTCAATTGTTTTGGTGACTGAATGAATCAGTTAAATGCATGATTCAAATACTCCTACAAAAATCTTTGGACCAGACTTGTATAAAAAGTGCATATACCTCACCACGTCTGTATGAAGTGTGTTGCGAGCAGGTGAACAGTGTGACTTCACTTGCTCTAGAGGATAAAGCTGTACTCCTGGTCTTCAGGGCTACTGGTAACAAAGACAGTAGCGTGTGTCTGTATGCAGCGGGTGAGACAGCTGTCAATGCCAATCAAAATGCACATGAAGACAGGGTGAGGGCAGTGCAAACCATGATGGGAGGGAATGGAAGAGAATGCAAAGATCTGTAAAGCTTCACACACAGACAGTCGCAGACGTACACAGAAACACACACTTAATGGCCTTAGATGAGAGGGTGAGACCAGGTGCTGTAGAGATCAAGTTAGCTGCGGTAAAACCATAATTGACCCTTCGCGTGGAGCTTGATTGACAGGTGTTCTAACCAATCATACTTCGCCATCCGCCATTTTGTCCGAAAAAGCAGCCAGTAGAGTTAGGAGGATTTGAACTTGGTAAAATGAATATACTGACGCCTTTCCGCGGTTAAAACAACATTACCTCTTATGTTCGTTCATGTTTATTTGATGCTATAAATGAACTAGAAGGAAGAGATAATCGGATCACAAGCAGCTTTAACGGATGCTCTACAGCGATCTGTCACGGCACATTAAAGAGCCCAAAACGGTATTTATTGTTTAAATTTCTTTCAAAAAATGACCACATTTGAAAGCTGAGACTTTGTTTAATATGTTTAATATCAAAAGTAACCGAAAAGTAACCTGGTCTGTCCTGTCTGTCCGCGTGTTGTCAGTCTCCTCTCTGCTCCGCGATGTATTTTTCACTGCGTGAGAACATGGTGAGAGCATGAGAGCAGCATAGCTTGTCGGAACATAGCGACAGTAACTAAGGAGGGCGGGTCTTTGCGAAGGGTCAATTGAAGGCTTGCAGGATGAGGTCAACCTCTTTAATTAATACACCAACAGTGTGACACACGGGCACATACAGTATTGCGGACAGGCATTGCTGAGTGATTTGAATGGTTGCTAGGTGGTTGATTACCCATTCAAAAGAACCTACCAACAAGTTCTGTTGTATAGATATAAGGGATGGATAACGATGGTTAACCCTTAGGGGTCGATAAACGCTCCGGCGCGTTTTGCTGGATTTTCTTCACATGGTAGCAAAATGGACTTAAAATACTCCGTCCTTTATGGTCATACAGCAAAATAAATATGAAAAAAGAAACTGTAAAAGGTCTACTTTTGTATGTGTCCATTTACAATCAAACCAAAACATTGTGCTTTTGTAAAATAAAGAAAATAAACAGGGTGTGCTTTCTGCCTCTCCGTCTCCATGAACTTTTTATCTAGAGCACGACTCTAAACTTAAACAAAACTCAGCGAATACTTGTCACGCAGACATCAGTAATATATCTTTATAAACATTTAAGTGGTTTTGTTCAAATAAGCATGAGCATTATTTGCAAGCACCACTAAATACATAAAACACACATCATCTTTGTTCTGACATTGTGGCTTGCTATTGGTCCATGAAGTCTTACCAGTAATATCCAGGCAGAACTTGAACCCCACATGTTCAAAAAAACATTGTCCACTGGGGGATCACAAGGGTAGAGGGGGTGTTTGTTGATAAAATCTGGCCACGCACATTAACAGAAGTGCTTTATGATCAAGAGCGTGAAGGTGTGGACTGGATATAAAGCAAATGCTCCTTTTGAAATTGACTCTGACCCCTGGTATACCTGCTATGGGCTGCTGCACTCCTAGTATGGAACACCAGAGCCTGCATGGATCTTTCTTCATACCTATTATCTACTGTCTGTTTCCCTCTGGAGAACCAGAGAGAAAGACAGAAAGGTAGGGAAGGAAGGAAAAAGATATCTATAACAGAAATCCACATGTACTACTTTATGACTACATACAAATGATACCTCTACAGATGAGAGGACAGTACTTGGAGTAAAGATGGGCTCCACCAGGCCCAGAACTACTATTAACAATCTCTCTCTAAGACACACACAATCTCTGCATGTGGCATAGCAGATCTAAGTGTCAGAGCTTGTTTTGGTGGCGTGTGGGTTTCAATATGACTCCACTAAATGCCAGGCAGGATCTCTAAAAGAAGTAATAAATCATCATATGGGAGCAGCGCGCCTCAATATGCACACGAAACACTGCCATCTCCCCAGGCGACAGACACACACACATACACTTAACACTCTCGCTCACATACAAACCTCTCTGATTCACCTACATCTACACACATACAACAATGTGGCATAATAAAAATGATCAAGTGCATTCCAAAGAACATCTCAAGAATATGTTGATCACTCACTGTCTCCATATAGAGTAACACATATTCATAATGTAAGACATCATAACCCACTGATGCAGAAGGAAACTAATGCGTTTAGCTTCAAGAGGTTTTATGATACACTACGAGTCACACCTGGATACACCTACACATTCTTTATATATATACATTTTAGAATAATAATAAAGTATTTAAAGCAATATAACACAAAATGTAAGTCTGGGAATTATGTGGTGACCAAAAAAAGTTACATCACAACTGCTTTAAGCCTTTAAGATATTTTTTTAAGATATAAGGGAATAAGAAATTATACAGGCAATAGACTTGTTTAGTAGCCCCAAACAGTGTATATACACACTTACGTATTGCAAAAATATCCAAATAATTTTGAGGCCACTGTAAATTTGTATGTGTGTGTACACAGAGAATCACACTTGTTAACTGGTATCATAAGCCTACAGGCAATGCTCCTCCATAGTGCAGATTAAACTCTGTCGGATTCAATATCTCAGCCAGTCGCAAAAACCTCAGGAGGTTCTCTTTCAAAAAAGAGGAAAGAGAGGAGAATGAGAAAAAGGAGAAGGAGGAGGAGGGGGAGGAGGAGGAGGAGGAGGAGGAGGAGGAGGAAAAAGGAGAGGAGGAGAAGGAAAAGGAGAAGAAGGAGAAGGAGAAGGAGAAGGAGAAGGAGAAGAAGAAGAAGAAGAAGAAGAAGAAGAAGAAGAAGAAGAAGAAGAAGTAGTAGAAGAAGAAGAAGAAGAAGAAGAAGGAGGAGGAGGGTTTTAAACTCTAAACCCCAAGCTAATGAATCCATATGATTGAGGGAGGAGACAGAAAAGAAGAACAGGCCTTGGGGAAATCGCAGATGAAAATGGCTGACAAGGTTCTGCGTGCACATTGTGCTTTAACAGAAAAAAAATGAAGACACCCAGTGCTGACAGGAAATTAAACATGTTCGTTCTGGGTGACACGCGCCTACTCGTCAGAAAATGAGCGAGAGAGTAAGGGAAAGGGGGAGCATTTTTCATGTAAAGCACCCCAACTTGGCCTGTGAAGCACACACACACACACACTACAATCAACCCAGGCCTGTCAATTATTTCTCATGTCCCCATGTATAACTGGAAGAACCACGACATTGTGTATTCGAATGTCATAAATGTCATAAAGTAAATCATATTCACACCAAAGCACACACTATTGCATCTAAATGCATCTATTTACTTAGATATGTTTGAATGCAGGGACGATGACCCACATGACTCAAATACGACAATGTTTGCAATTACTAGCAGAGATCACAAGGGTATTTTAGGAGAACATCTAAACAAACAATTATTAATGTCATTCAGCTGGTATTTTGTTCACATCCAGTTCAAAAAGAGCAGATTCCACTGAAACGAAAGGTAAATTATATTGCACCACAGTAGTAAAGGTTGACTGAAAGAGGCAATAGGCAGTAGCCTGTGCTTTAGCAATACTCAATTTGTGTGTTTCTTTTCCTCTCTTTCTTCTTCATTCTCACGTCTCAGAGGATGTGGGCTGCAGAGAAAGCCAACAGCATGTACAGTCAGACGTATGTCTCTCCCTGGAATTCCCGTCCTGTAGGAATCTCATTATGAACAAATGCTGGCAGATCAGAGACAAAGAGAAAGTAAGCGAGACAGAAAGAGCTCACCATGAAGAAACTTTCACTGTAAAATCCATATGTAAGAACATCTAACTTTCAGCCATCTCAGTCTTAAATGAACAATCCCTTCAGGGACGTGTCAGCATAACACTTCCTGTGTGAGACTATTCAAGCCCTGGTTCTTTACTTCAGAACCTTCTAATGTAGAGGAAGATGTGGAGCACAAATACATCTGGAGGTGGTGCAGGTTAGAAGGTGAGTGTGCTGGTTTCCAGAAAAACGATCACAGCAGAACTTTGCAATAATTATAAGCATTTTATAGCTTCTGGCTATTAAATCAGCATGTATCTACCATCTTAAGACAAACAGTGTACTCATGAGAGATGGTACACTGGATTGAGTACATCATTGAACTCAAGGTTCCCTCACATTTATACAATTTTTAGCAATGCTTGCTAAGGCTAACATAACTATTTCTATTGCTGACATAAACAACCCCCTTACCTGAAGAATTAAACTTTGGCAAATAACTCGTCCTGTATTGTTTGAGTTATGGACATGAATGGCACCTTCAATAACGCAACTTGTTGGGGAGAGATGCGCAATTGCTTTTCTTAATAATTGTCCCTCCCTTCCTGAATAAGTCTTAAGAGACTAGTAACCACACAGAACACCCTAGCAACCACCTTTAACACCTTAGCAACAGCACCGCAATGCCCTGACAGTGACTTTAGCATGGCTATGCATCACTCACATTTTCCTCAGGAAATGTAAAAATCTAGTTAGCATTAACAGATGTTCAATGTCCCATCTTTAACCGAGTCAGTGGCAGGAATCAAAGGTTTTTTTAGCCAGTGAGGCGGCTCTGTGATCAACAGAGTGTTAGCTGTCATAACAGGATTATTGGGAATTCATCTGATGATAAGGAGATTATGCCGAGCTTTGTGTTGCCAGAGAAATCGCCCATAATCCAGCTAAACACACACCCAACTTGGCAACCTATTACACAAACAATGACCTGTTTAACACAAAGGCCTCATATGAATATGCAAACAGACAACACGGTTGAGAATAAAATAAAACTGTAACAATTCCATTAACTAACAGATTTCATTCCCAAACACTAATTGGCCTTTTTAGTCATGGGACCTCATTCAATCAAAATCAGTTCAATCAATTACTCTAACACACCACAGAAGTAAAGGAATCCAAATTACTTATTTTTACAACAATAAAAAGATGAAGAAAAACATCCAAATATTAACAAGAGCTGTCAAAGAAAACACACCATGTCAACAGTACATATGAGATTAAACTAAAATAAAGCAGCTGAGAATTTAGAAAGTCAATAATTGAATATATATATATTAGTAAAATATATAAATAAAAATATATTAGTAGTAGTAAAAAAATATATATATTTTTTTTTTTGTTTGTTTTTTACTTTTCGCCCCCAGAATTTCTCCAACTATATATATATTTTCAAATAACATTTGCTGCAATTTCAGTCACAGCAGAATTGGCTAAAATTAAAGTATATAACATGATAAAATATTGACTAAATGTAAAGGATAATTAAAGGACTATGACTAAAGCTGTGTATAAGGCCACGGCATTTGAATACGGGAGTGAATTCCCTAAATTATCGTTTTGTGTAAGTAACAAAAGTCACTCTCGAAATTGCGATGATTGACACCGTGGTAACCATAGCAACGGTCTGGTGTCTTACACTTTTGGTATCAGCTAATTTTGACCAAATTATTGACCTTTTTCTGTTTTGAAAAAGATCTAGCAACACTAATCAAGGTGTAAAGTCAAGACGTACCTCGTTCCCTGTGATTTTTTTGCACTGTGCATACAGGAGACATAACTCTAATGCGTGTTTAACAACGCCATTAACAACTTCAGCTCAGTTTCGCACACACTGCGTAGAATTTTTGTGAATGCATTTGTCAATACCTGCATTTATTCAGGAGTTCATTCGGTTGTAGAATGCAGTTTTCACTCCACAATCAGACAACTAAAATTACACAGACTAGCATGCATTACAAGGTAACACAGGCAATTTTTCAGCAAATTACTCTGCTGGCTTTTGCAGGCAGGGAGAAGAAAAAGAAAGTAGCAACTGTAACGTTCTGGAAAATACAGCCGTGCACTGTTGTGGCTCGCGGCTAGACTAAATTGAACTCTGTTGTAATTGATGAATTTATTAAAATGACCTGCACGCAAATGCCATTAAGCCCAGGAAACCTATCGCCACACACAGCTGAACATATCTTAACCTGCATAGGAATGCGTTTTGGAAATATTAATTGGGAGGTGAGAATTATTTAGGCGATTTAAAAAAAAAAAAAAAACTCTGTTAACTGCAAAGAGAGTCTGATAAGCCTGCGTTGAGATTAAACTGACCTTTTCTTTCACCAGATCAAAAAAAGTGTTAGCGGATAACATGCAGACTTACTGCCCCCCCCCCCCCCCCCCCCCCCCCCCCCTCCCCATCCCCCTCCTCCTCTGTGTGTCGGGGTGTATGTACAGACATTAGGCTGAAATAGGTAAGACAGCGAGCATTTTCCCTCCCTGTATCATAAAGCTATTAAGTTACTATCAGCTCACCAGCAGCCGTTGCTTCCTGTGATACATAGCCACATTTCCCTCGCAGCTATGGCTCTGAGCCTTCACTGCACACATCTTATCACACACAGCTTATCTCCAACAGACAGTTAGTAAAGAGCAGAGACAAGCCACAGGTGATCCGGCCTCTGAAATCCTGAGCTCGGGTCTGAATCCTGGCCCCCAAGGCCAGTCCTGTCACGAGTCACGACTCGAGGAGAAGAGATCTGGCCTGAACCGTCAGAGAAAGTCAACTGTCCTCTCTTTTAACTTTGAACCCAGACTCACATGAGAACTCTGAGAAATTGCTAGTTTAGCTCCAGTCAAACTTTAATGAAATTTTCACATCAATGGGGATTTTTCAGAGACTAATGCAATGTAGACAGAAGATTATAAAGCATAAAGGAGGCAACGGAACAAAAGCTTGCCAAAACAGTTCGTCACTGCCTGCCAAAACAAAAACGCCGCAAGAAAACGTTACGAACGGGACTTCGGCTGAAGACAAATTTAATTAGATCTGCATGATACATTTCCTTGCAAAAGGAAATTCACTATCTAACTCAACTCTGCCAATTTAATGAATTACTAAATTGAAATGTAGTATTCTTTGTTTAGTTTTTTTTCCCCTAAGACATTAAATAGAGACAAATAGACAATATTAAATAGACTGTTTGGCTGTCTCAATATTGTTGCAGTTTACATGACATATAAACAGAGCAAACTTGTGAACAACACCAATGTGAAACATTACCAAATATGAATAATTCAATACCAATAGAAAATGTTTATGTGTACTGTTATTTATTAGACTTTTAAGGCAGTAAGACTGTTTTGCCATTACGGGAATAAATTAAAGAAAAGAAAAAAGTTATTTTGAATTGTAAAACTATTTCATAATATTACTGTTTTCTTACAGTCAAATCCCTTGTTAAATGTTAAACGGCAACATTATACACTAGGGATGCACCGATATGAACATTTTGGCCGAAGCCGATAACCGATAATTCTTTACATTTGAAAGCCAATAACCGATATATTGGCCGATAAATCTAAATTAAACTTTTTATATACTTTGATAGCCTGTATACATAAACAAAAGGCTCATCATTAAAAGCCTTGTCTCAAACACTTTTAACATAAATCAAACATATACAATACAGTATAGCCTAGTTTGAAGCAGTGTAAGATTCCTTAACTTTTAAAATTTATTTTACACGGGACAACTTCCTTTATTACAAAATAATAAGGTTTCATTTTGTTAGCAGCCATTAGTTAGCATGAACCAACAATTTTTTAAGACATTTTTAAGAAAGTTGTATCTGTTAACACTAGTCAATGCACTGTGAACTAACATGAACACACATATTTTATTATAACAATAACAAAAGCTATTTCCTATCTGTTAGTTATGCATTAACAAATGAGACCTTATTGTAGTGTTATCAATAAATCTATTGCCTAACAAAAAAAAATAGAATACAATTATAATTATATGACAGTCCCAATCATAGCTTTTAATGTTTTGCATTGTTGTTTAATCTGCGCGCGCTGAAGCTGAAGAGAACGAGCACCGGGAAACTGAAGAACTTTTCAAGCAGGTTGTTTAAACGAAACGCATCATATGTGAGATTAATCAGATATTTATATTACATCAACTTTATATTACGACTTATCTGCACAAAATGACGTGAATGCACAATCCAACTTGTGCTGGTCATAATGTGTAGGCTAATCCCTGTTCTGGACGCGCTATTCCCACAACAACGCGCTGACGGCAACTAAACCCAGATAATTCACAACATTTTATTACAATAGTGTTCTCATTATGGCATCTATATGACAGTCCTATAGTTATAAATGTGCATTGCTGTGCACGCTAAAGATAAAGATGATCACCGGTAGGCCTACAATGAAGCGCTATGCATCGTTCATTAACTCAACCAAACGCATCCTATATTAGATGAATCAGAAATATGTATACACAAAATAAACATATTACAATGGCACAGAATGCTGTGAAGGCTCAAGAGAACTTGACTGCATGTGCTTGTCATGAAGGCTTAACTCCACAGACGCGCTCTTTCCGCCACAACCCGCTCGTCCGTCGTGCTGAAACTCTGGCGAACAAGAATTCACAACATTCTTTTGCAGGCGTTTATAATGTTATGAAGCCTATGTGACAGATTTGTGCTGCACATGTTGCACTGAACTATATCTTCCTTTTCGAAGTGAATCCAATCATTCAGAACCATCATGGCGAACATCGCGCATCTCTCAACTGAAGTAAATAATCTATCTATCGGCTTTGATATATCGGCCCAATTTTCTTATCGGACCGATAACGATAACATCAAAAAAGACCATTTATCGGCCGATCTCGATATGTGGTCGATATATCGTGCATCCCTAGTATATATAAAAACTAGCAATCGACCGATGTATCCGTTTACCAATATTTTTACCGATATTTAAGCATTTTCCCATAATCGGGTATCGGTTTTGTAATATCGGATTCGCCGATAAACGGCGCCATCTTGTGGCCGCTTTGAGAATTCCGCCATTGCAGATCGCATCTGAGGAGATCAGTCAACAACAACTCTGTGCACAGGTAAAGTATATGTTCTACTTGCTTTGCTTTAATTATTTAACTTTATTTAACATAACAGACATGCAGAAATGAGATTTGAGACATAAATGCCTGATGTAGTTTATTTATGCAGCTTGGTTCTAAAAAATTGAGACGAACTCATGGAGTCACGTAGCGTAATCCGTCATGTCCTGCCCCAATAAAGACGTAACTTTACATGAATTAAATAAAACAGACATGAATGAGTGCATGTTGAAAATAAAAGCGCTGAATTTAATCTCTATCTGTTGTATTTGCTCACCATTAGTCTCGAAAAAAAAAGTTCGTTCGTATTGCTGAGCACTCAACTGGGTTGATGATCAGGAGTCAAGCACGGCCACTGAATGAAACTTTTGAAACTTTTATCTTGTTTAAACACCCTAGATTATATTATCATTTACTACATGGCAATTATTTCGCTTTAAAATGATACCGCTTTGTGGAAATTAATTATTTATTATCTGCACGCGCAATCGCGGTTGAGTATATAAATGCAGTCCATTTACCATGTACTGACGTGCTGTCTGTGAATCTCCTGTCTGTGTGACAGACACACACACATGACTTATGCACACAAAATACCCGCTTTTTCGAGTATCCTAGTAAGCCCAGTCTTAAATTAGTTGAAGTCTCAAATGACGGTAAAGAGGAGATATCAGACATCTTAAGAACCTAAAGTGACAGCAGCCTAATAAAGCTGTTGCGGTCTGTCATTAATGTAAATCAAAGAACAAAAGACAGATAAAATTACTCACTGCTCTTGACTAAATAACTTTTGGGATAGAGATTAGAGAAAACATGCGTTATGCACAGGTGAGATTCTCCATCTGATTTTTCTTATCTTTTTTTCCAATACCGTAGATAAGCAAATGTGCACAATATGATAATCGTATGTGTTAATTCCGTGATATACACGTTTTGGAAATGTGTTAATTCCGTGATATATCGTCATACCGGTATACTGTTACAACCCAAGATTATAATATTTAATGGAAGCTACAAACCAACCTGCACACGGTTAACCGTGTAGGATGTGATCAAATTAAGCCAAAGCGATATGTGTGGTGCATAACTAAAAGTACCCAAATCATCATGGTGACAGAAAAAACAAATAAATCAGGCAGCTTATTGAATTCAAGTTTTGAATAGCTCAAGATTAACCCCATACACTAGTTAAAATCCATGAAATTTTGAAATTTAAAAAATGAAATTTGGCAGGTAACCCATCTACAAGATCCAAACAATGTCTTTATCTTTGTTTTTCATCTGTGAATGAATGTGAGGACAGTCTCATATACATCGCTTAATGCACTAATACTTGTTGCCTTTAGGATTTAACATTGACCTTGTGGCAAATTGAGTTTGAGACTGAGAGGGATTTTTTAAAGCATCGCTAGAGGCAAGAAATAGAGAGGAAACAGAACGAGGGAGAGAAAATATATATACAGATTTAACAAATTTACTGTATATCTGGAGACAGAGAGATAAAAAGACAGAGGCTGAGTGTAAAACAAATAGAGAGAAAGACTGAATGACAGAGAGAGAGAATACCGTTGTTGAGGTGAAAGGAGAGGGCTGCAGCACAGGGCTGATTTATTTTGTGTGTATCTGTAAAGAAGCTTCCATCTGGCACGGCACAAAACCATCAACACTGTAATTAAAATGCAATTACCACCTCTCTGCTCCTCCAGCCACACTGTAATCCCAGAGAAGTCATTCCATCTGTGTCACACATATACACACAGACACACAGCCATCATTTTCCCTGCATCCTTCTCCTCTGTGTGTCCGTCTTTTCTTAACAAGCTTATGGACTCCAGAGCATACGGATGGGCCATAGTTGACATAAAAAGAACACAGACTTCACAATCGCTGCTTAACAAGAGCACATCCACTGGCAGAGCTCTATCACTCGGTGAGGGGCGAGATGTTATTGCTGCTGTCTTAAACTTTCCAACTAAATGAAAAGCAGCTCATGCACTGGACAACCTCTACAGGAAATGTTGAAACTGATGGTCCATACAGATGCACCACTGAGTGCTGGACTCAACGAAGAGAAAGGCAAGTTATGCCATGTCACTACATCTAACAATCAGTAATGTTTTGCATCATTATTATTATTACTATTACTACTACTAGAAGTAGTACCACTACAACAACTAGTGGGCAATTCCAGCGTTATGGATGTGACATTTGAACTCTTAATGACAGGTGAAATGTCTCAGAAAAAAAAAAAACTTCTTACAATATTTAAGTTTGAAATGCATATTCTCAGAGCACCCAATCTGGGGAATTGACAGGCAAAATATGTTTTTCTAAAATATATTTAAGCACCCCCAAAAAAGGAAAATATGATGAAAAGGAATATATAATGTTTAAAATATATATATTTTTATGAAGTGTAGTATGAGGAAAAACCAACGTTATGGATGTGACAAAAACCCCGTTATGGATGTGACGCGTCTGAAATACATAGAATCTGTTTGGAAAATCAACAATCAAACTATCATGGCACTTTTATTGACGCATAATGGCTGTGTTTTTACATTAAGAAGACTGTCTGAAATGATTCTGAAGACCCCCACACCCCCCACATCATTGAATCATTGAATGACTGGGGTGGTTTGTGTCCACCCCTGTGTCATTGAGTAAATACACTCACCGGCCACTTTATTAGGTACCCCATGCTAGTAACGGGTTGGACCCCCTTTTGCCTTCAGAACTGCCTTAATTCTTCGTGGCATAGATTCAACAAGGTGCTGGAAGCATTCCTCAGGGAGTTTGGTCCATATTGACATGATGGCATCACACAGTTGCCGCAGATTTGTCGGCTGCACATCCATGATGCGAATCTCCCGTTCCACCACATCCCAAAGATGCTCTATTGGATTGAGATCTGGTGACTGTGGAGGCCATTTGAGTACAGCGAACTCATTGTCATGTTCAAGAAACCAGTCTGAGATGATTCCAGCTTTATGACATGGCGCATTATCCTGCTGAAAGTAGCCATCAGAAGTTGGGTACATTGTGGTCATAAAGGGATGGACATGGTCAGCAACAATACTCAGGTAGGCTGTGGCGTTGCAACGATGCTCAATTGGTACCAAGGGGCCCAAAGAGTGCCAAGAAAATATTCCCCACACCATGACACCACCACCACCAGCCTGAACCGTTGATACAAGGCAGGATGGATCCATGCTTTCATGTTGTAGACGCCAAATTCTGACCCTACCATCCGAATGTCGCAGCAGAAATCGAGACTCATCAGACCAGGCAACGTTTTTTCCAATCTTCTATTGTCCAATTTCGATGAGCTTGTGCAAATTGTAGCCTCAGTTTCCTGTTCTTAGCTGAAAGGAGTGGCACCCGGTGTGGTCTTTTTGCTGCTGTAGCCCATCTGCCTCAAAGTTCGACGTACTGTGCGTTCAGAGATGCTCTTCTGCCCACCTTGGTTGTAACGGGTGGTTATTTGAGTCACTGTTGCCCTTCTATCAGCTCGAACCAGTCTGGCCATTCTCCTCTGACCTCTGGCATCAACAAGGCATTTCCGCCCACAGAACTGCCGCTCACTGGATGTTTTTTCTTTTTCGGACCATTCTCTGTAAACCCTAGAGATGGTTGTGCGTGAAAATCCCAGTAGATTAGCAGTTTCTGAAATACTCAGACCAGCCCTTCTGGCACCAACAATCATGCCACGTTCAAAGTCACTCAAATCACCTTTCTTCCCCATACTGATGCTCGGTTTGAACTGCAGGAGATTTTCTTGACCATGTCTACATGCCTAAATGCACTGAGTTGCCGCCATGTGATTGGCTGCTTAGAAATTAAGTGTTAACGAGCAGTTGGACAGGTGTACCTAATAAAGTGGCCGGTGAGTGTATATCTGCATAGAAAATAATATTAATAAAATGTTAACTAATGTACCTTATTGTAAAGTGTTTCTGATTGATGTCTCTTGAGTTCAGTGTTGGACAAATCAGTTGTTTTAACCATTCATTAAAGTGAATCGGTTAAACCTGGTTTAAATCACTAGACTCCATTATAACTCGCTTCTACTGGAAAACTAAAACACCAAGGATTAAACTCACTACACTACAAAAAAGTAAGGTTCAAGGAGGACTAGAAGCACCAAATTTCCAATATTACTCAATGGCTAACCAACTGCAATACATATACAAATGGATTCACCCCACCCAATCTGATATTATATGGCTAGATATAGAACAATCACTATGCAAAGAATTAAATATAGCTGACATACCGTTCCTCACCAAATCAATTAAACAACACACATGTTTTAATGCAGTAACTATAGCCACCACTCTGACAGCCTGGTGGAAATTTCACCAAATCACAAATTCTACATTAGCTCCATCTAACCTCACCCCACTGTGGAACAACCGTGACTTTATAAGCAATAAAAAAACATTGAATTTTCACACATGGGCGGAAAAGGGTATCACCCACATTAAGCACATTTTCAAATCTAACACATTTACACCATTTCCGCAACTGGCCCAGGAGTATGGCATCGGGAGCAACGAATTTTTAAAATACCTACAACTCAAATCTTCTGTTCTGACAAAAATAAACATCAGAGACACAAATTTAGAACTTCCACCGGCAATATCAGACTTGGTCAACATTTCCTCCCCAAAGAAACTTCTCTCTAAAATATACAAAATGATTTCAAACCAACTTCAGACCATATACTTACCAACAATAAAATGGGAAAACGATCTTTCAATAGCCCCTGATGCCAACTTCTGGACCCAAACCTGTAAAAACATCTATCTCATGTCCAAAAATGCGAATCTTCAGTTAATACAATACAAAATACTTCACAGAACACATTACACGGGCAGCAGATTAGCTAAAATGGGTTTCACATCAGAAGTTTGCACACATTGCAATCAAAATTCTACAGATACATACATCCATGCAACCTGGCACTGCACTCCAATTAAACACTTTTGGGAAGAGGTCACACAGTCACTATCCACTATAGTCGGCTGCCACATCCCACTGTCGCCTTCTCTTTGCTTGCTGGGGGACCTGACAACAATCACTGATAAAACTGTAAACTCTAAAATACTCCTCATAGCTCTAACCATCGCCAAGAAAACTATCCTCATGAACTGGAAAACTAGAAATAAATTACACATTAACATTTGGAAAAATCTTATTTCAGACTTCATTGCAATGGAATACGCATCTCCCCTTAATGATTACGCATCTGAAACTGATCTCTGCCGTCCAACACTTTCTGACCTCTTACAGCTATGAATCCTTTCTCTGTTTTCAACTCCGACTCCTCCCACCTTCTTAACCAACCCACGAATATTAATGCATTTTAGTTATTTGAACTTGTTTATGTCATCATTGTTATTACTATCTTCACTGTTATTGTTATGATTACTATTTTCACTTTTATCTTTTCATTGTTGTAATTGCTGTTGTTGCTGTCTTTTGCTCTCACCATTGCGATCACCACTGCCATCATCATTATCATTTATTATTAATATTATTATTATCATTATTATTATAATCATCAATATTGCCATTGTCAATGCTGTATTGGAATTAAATGTCATTATCATCACTACTGCAATAATTCCCCCCTTATCTCTTCATGGGTTTTTAATGCACCACAACATAGAATAAAAAATAAAAAAAAGGAATATGTATATATGGAAAACCTCACAAACACCAGGGCAGGCAAGACAGACGAGAAGTGGTTTCAACGGGACAGCATCTCTGTCCCAATTTGAGACACTCTCGCACTGTACTCCCTCTTTTAATGCACCTTAGACATTGCACACAACACACAAAAAAAAAAAATTAGGAAAAGATAGGGACTGCTGAGATGTGGGGGAAGGTTATCTTATATTATCTTATCATCTTATTATACCATCTTTTATTTTATACGGCATTGACAATGGCAATTGTTACATAGGAGGAAGGATGGAAATAAAAATCGACCAACACAATATTGGCAATATGGTGGTAGTGGGGAGTGGGGTGGTGATGGTAATGACAATGGTAATAAATAATAAATGGTTACTTTGTTTACGCATACACACACATACACATACCCACACTCACACCCGCTCAAATACACACTTAGATCAAACAATTATATCACTTTTATGTCACTTCTGGAATTATGGATTTACAAGATTGCTCACTACTGTACTATGTTGGTTTGTATGTATGTCTGACTGTTAAATAAAAAAATAAAAAAATTTTAAAAAAAGTGAATCGGTTCAAATGAGTCATTAGTTCACGAATCGGACGTGTCATTAACGAACCACATCGCACAAGATTTGTCAACACAAAAAACATTTCATCACTGGATGAAATCCATCACTGAGTCGAGTCAACTCAATTCATTAATAAGAGGGAGAGAGAGAGAGAGTTTGAAGACGGTGAGAGAGTGAGACCGGGGCTTTCACTCTCTCTGCTCGTTCTCTCAGTTAAACTAGCGCAGCAGTCACTCATCTACATCACTCACCGGTCAACTTTTAGTGGGACAAAAATATGCTTTAGTAAAGCTGACAGAAAACAGCGCACAAGTTCCAGTCTTCTTGCGCTTTATGTTTAAACTGGCAGGACTTGCAAATTGATAAACTCTCACACTATGATGGTTAAACTTTGCAATTAATCCGCGAATCACAAGCGTTACGGGCCGGGGAGCTGCTGGCACGCAGCCTACTGATCATGAATCACATCGCACAAATCTGCGATGTGACTATCGTGTATGCGCACATCGCGATATCGATGTTAAAATGATATATCGTGAAGCCCTACTTTGCAATCTTTCTATAGATAGGCTATATTTCTGAGAGGCATACGTTGAGTTTCTGTTCAGTTATGAGACGCGCTCAAGTTTACGTGTTGCAAGTGATCGCACCTCCATGCTATATTTGCTTATTTATTAAATCCATTCGTTGATGAAACTTTGATTTAAAACTAAGATACAATTTATACAAAACGAAATTCACTTTAAATAAAGTCTTTCTACAAAACAAAACTTGAAATGAAGTGGCCAAAATCATTTCTGTCTTGAAACAGATCAATAGTCATATGCATTTAATATGAAGCGTCCGTAACGGTCACCTCCGTAACGCATTATTATGGTTGTTCAGATCAAAGTAGTGAGATGAATTGTCTATCCTAATAAGCATAAACATAATTTAGCTTTGTAAATAAAGTTTCAAGTTATTTGCATTTATAATTGTCATATTAAATAAACTAAACCTTTAAAACGTTATGGACGTGACAGTGCACTGAAGCGTCAAGACCTCTTTATTATAGCCCTTATAAATTCAACAGGCAGTGCTGTTATGACCAAATTAGTATATTTATTTATCAGGCATGCCTCCATCTTTCTGCAAAATGCTTACTGTTAAAATAAAGTTTAAAAAGGGGGGTCTTTCATACCTTTTTTTGAAAGTATGAAATATGGTTGGTTGAAGATGTAATTTAAGCATGTTGCTCACCTCATATCTGGTGGATAAACAAGGCAATTTTCTTAAAGCACATTAATACAGTATATTACAGACCTAAATGGACAACTTAAAATGGGTTTTGTTCTTTTGGTTAAAACTTTTATTTTTTCATGGTAAAGATGACCTTAGCATGGAATTGCCCTAGTACTACTACTGGAACCTTATGTATTTTGGGGTAAAAAAAAGTGTAATTTAAAAAAAAGATGTGCACACGTAAAGGAAATACAGAAATGTGCCTCTTGATTCCATTCCCACACTCTTTCGACAAATAATTCCTTCTCTTATAAAGTATCTTCTCTAATGAACAAAAAAATTGCATTTGAAAAATAATCTGTATGAAAAGTGTTGATGCATAAAATCCATCTGTTTTCAGTCAAATCAAATATCACATGTCCCTATACTCTGTCCTTGAAAAAATAAAGTTCATAGGAATCAAGAAAAGCATCTTGTTCCAGAAAGCTGCAGAAACTAAATGAGGTAAAACATTTGACAGACTTGAGGTAAATGTCCAAAGAAAGCAAAACAGCCTTGCGGGTTTGTGTCTGAACTGTATCTTAAGACTGTGTGTGTGCGTGTGCGTGTGTGTGTGTGTGTGTGTGTGTGTGTGTGTGTGTGTGTGTGTGTGTGTGTGTGTGTGTGTGTGTGTGTGTGTGTGTGTGTGTGCGCGTGTGTGTGTGTATCTATTGTTGTATAGAATAGAGGGGAGTATTGAGCTGTCCCTTCTGATATAAAAGCTTAATTACTTCTGACTAAATCTGTAATTAAAATATATCCCAGCAGCAGCCCTACCTGTCGAAGAGAGAGAGAGAAATCACTGATAAATCACGAGCACACACAGTCTCTGAGCGTGGACGGGGGAATAGGAGAAAGATTAGAGAAGAGGAGAAAGAGAACATGAGGGAGAGGAAGAGACAAAGAGGAGATAAAGATAGAAAGAACTAGTTTCTGCAGGGACGAGGAGTTAGAAGGTCAAATGAGAAAAGAGAGAACTTATGAAGTATGCCAGCAGACACAGAGGGAGATTTTACCGTACAGATGTTTACAAAACACTCATTTCAAAAACATGTAAATCACGTAAAATGCAAATATGTGACCCTGGATCACAAAACCAGTCACAAGTAGCACGGGTATATTTGTGGCAAAAATACATTGTATGGGTCAAAATTATCGATTTTTCATTTATATGCCAAAAATGATTAGGATATTAAGTAAATATCATGTTCCATGAAGATATTTTGTAAATTTCCTACCGTAAATATATACAACATTTATTATTGTGAGTGAATGCAGCACAATCACGAACATAAATGGACAACTTTAAAGGCGATTGTCTCAATGTTTAGATTTTTTTGCACCCTCAGATTCCAGATGTTCAAATAGATGCCAAATATTGTCCTATCCTAACAAACCATACATCAATGGATAGCTTATTTATTCAAATTCTTATTTATTTGGGAACAATTTAAAAAAAAATTGACCCATGTGACTGGTTTTGTGGTCCAGGGTCACATATATGAATGAATAAATAATTTCAATTAATTAAAATTTGTATGTGTAAAATAAAGTCATAATTAATACAACAATAATCAGAATAAATTATATAATATTTAAATGAGAAATCCTATCAGAGCAGCACTGACAAATGATAGGATTAAAAAAGTCTGAGATAACAATTGAAAATGCTTTGTATTTTTTTCAAATGAATACAATATTTTTCATTTTAAATTATATTATCATGACACTTTAAGCCAGCAAACTCCACAAGTTTGTGTTAAACCTGATATCCATATTCTCCACCATGATTTGAGAATTATTAAATGGAAGAATTTTTTAGAAAGTAGTTCAAATGATTAGTTAATGGCTTAGTGACTTTGTAATGTAGTCTCAGACTTATGGATGACCCAGTATGTAAAGAATTACACACAGAAAAACAGGTTAGCAGGGAAGATGCAATATGTCTAACAAAACAGACTTACTGTGGGGGCAGAGAGGAATTTCCACTGGCCACTGTGTGGACGAATGGATAGGGAATGAGAAATGGCAGCACACTGAAGCACTGGGTTTAAGTACAATAGTTGTTGCCAAAAAAAAAAAAAAAATACATTATGGGAAATGGCTTTGCTAACATTTCCTGGTGGAATGGCTTCTGCCTCACTATTGACACCAATGAATTTTACCAACCTCCTTCAAACCATTCCATCAGGTGTAAAGTAATATGCTGGCCCCAAATGTGTTCCTCTTCCCCTATTGCGCATATGATTAGGGTCTCAAAATCAACACTCTGAATCTTCACAGCCAGATCCGACGCAAACTCTATGTGAGAAATGAAAATTATAAATGAGAGAACTCTGTTAAGTGGAAAGTACGGTGAGCATAGAAGAACTGACACCGTGTTGATCTCACGGTAATTTGTGTGAAGGCAAAGTCGTATGCAGCTGTCAGCATGGTGGGGGCAGAACCACATCACAACACTTAATTATAAGTGGGAAAACTATCAGGTTACCCAGCTCAGGGAGCCCATGCTGCTACATGCTCTAATTCCGCTCTATATTCAACACAATCCTGTGGTCTATTCATAAATGTTTGAAATCTGGAGCAAGACTAGGAACACTACAGGAAAGAAAGACAACTGCAATTCTTCGTCAATTACTAATTTGACCTCCAGCAATGACTGGCCTCTTCACAGGGAGTTTGTTGTGGCGGAGCCTGGAGTGCTGATGAAATGTCTTGTATTCCCTGTAGTGGCAAGAAGCCTTGTTTAAACTGGAGTTTGAAAGAATGATGGAGAATTAGTAAAAAATCAGAGTACTTCCAAACGGGCTGTCAAATAATGCACACAGATTAAAAGAGTTTTTTTTATTATTATTTCAATTGGATGCCTCATGAATAGAGAAAAGCTTCAACAGGAAAATCCCTCTTGACTTTGGCCAATTTCTGAGTGACAATAGCACACTTGAGGCCCGGACTGATTAGCCTGTTGATTAGAGTGAACACAGTGCCATTTCATTCCAGCTCATCCACTGATAACATAATGACAGACCCGGAGATATTCTAGCAGGAACACCTACGTATCCATAAATCTGGAGGAAAAACCTAAACCAGAACCATAACTCTTTGCTAGTAAATACTGGGTAAAAGAAAAATATTAGACAGACAGACAGAGGCCAAGTTTCCATCCACTTGTCAATCGAATTATCTGAAGTTCGGTAAAAAAAACTCATGCAAATAAAGCTGGTGAAAGTGTGTTTGCATCCAACGGCTTTAAAGCTAATAAAAACCTGTGTGTAATGATGTCACATGCTGTTTTGTGATTAAATTGGTATATCGAATTGATTTGAGAAATTTTAAGGGTTTTCCATTCATTTTCGCACTGAATTGCACAACATTCAAGCAAACATTTGCGAACAAAGTTTTGCTAGACAAAATGGATCGACCCATAATAACGTTTCGATCAGCGTTTGTCGCATAAGCCGTATATCGATCAAGATAAAACCCGATGAGACCGAACGCATTTCAATGAGACCGAGTCGATATTCATGAAATTCAATCGAATTTTACTGTTTCCATAAGGCATTTTTCATTCGATATCACTTAATCGGATAAAAACGTGTGGATGGAAACAAGACAGATGGATAGACAGATAGATAGACAGACAGACAGACAGACGGGATAAATGGATAGATGGATAGATGGATGTCCAAATGGCCAATTGATAGTGTAATGCTCTTAAGACACATTCGAGGTCCACAGTGCCCTGTGCAGTAATTTTAACTTTTAAAGTCAAGGTCATGGGTGAATGACAGCTCAGTCATGCTCACCACAGCTGGTCTAATGAAAAACATCCCCCACAAGTGCATAAAACATACCATATGCTTATTGCACAGAGAAGTGTAATAAATGGGCTACCATCCTCCACGGCTCCACCTCGACTGCCGCATAATTCTGACCTGATTAAGTGACGGACAGTAAGAGTGGCGACGATGAGGTGATGGGAATGGATTGAGCTCTGTGCCTGGAGTCACTGATCCATCTCAGGTAGAACTCAAGCCAACGCTTCACTCGAATCATCAATCACCTCGAGTGCTCCTCTGTCCCAGATTAAAAGGCCTGTCTGCTACATCCTCAGGCCAGAGCCTTCATCACCGCACAGACTCGGAGGATGGACGGCACGAGCCACGAGCACCATCGCAGTCTTCACTACAAGAAGGGAGTATAAATGGATCAGTCAAACCATCACCTGACTTTTGTCATCTAAACTGCAGACTGTGAAATGTAATTGTTTGGTGCACTCTTTTTAAATGTATTATTCATGAATGAGTACTTGTACTTATACTTTCATGAGGAGATACTGATATCTAAAATATTAGCCTTTTTATTTCAACATATGTTTCACAGCATGCTTATATTGAGCTAATATGATTCTGTTAAGGCAGTTTCTGGTCTGAGAATCTGCTGTGAGAAGTTTTTCTTCTAGGAGAGTGAAGAATGCTTAGCGTGGCCCATTGATTTGTTTACTAATAGTCTATGGATGCAGCAGACTGGCTCTGGCTGGCCGGCCTATTGAATAATCAATATCATTTTTGTTCTTTTTGGGCTATAAAAGACACTGCTGATTCTGATCTGCAGGACACATGAGATAGGACAAACCTGAACGTTTTAGCAAAATCCCCAGCTTCTGGGAAGGCAGAGAGACTCAAAATGACAGCCACAAAAGATTCTGGTGTTGTTTAAAAGGTGAAGTATTGGATAAGATTTAATGCCCTTCAAATGAAACTTTCTGCCTCTGAGAGAACAATTGTCGAATGTTATGAGAATCGCATATAAAATGGAAAAAAAAACAAGAAACTTGCTTTGCAGGAAATCCCAAGCATACAAATGGAATACAGATGGAAAGAGCAAGTCTTCGTATTACCACTCACGTTTCTATTTGATCGCAGCCTATTACACCCTGTGTACACCGTAAGCGAGCAACAAAACTAGATAGCTCCCATAATGATCAACAAAGTCGTCTACACTGCAAGTACGCAATGCTGGGTCACTCAGGAAAAAAAGTATAAAAATGCTTCCTGCACCAAAAGCAAAGCCAAAAAGAAATGTTTTTTTATACCCAAGTTGTGAGCATGCATTTGATGAGAATGTGAAACAAAGACAATAAATTGACAACATGTCTTTCTATTGCATTGTCTTCACTGCCTGCATGTAAAATCAGAGCGCCACCAGTGCACAATTCATAAACAAATGTCTTTTATGAGCCAGTTTGCAAATCAATGAATCAATTGATTCAGAGATGATAGATTCGTGGGCTGCAATCTGATCAAGTCTGAGTTATGGCCAATAATAATTGTAATAATTTTCTTAAATAATAACAACACAATAATAATGATAACGAGGATGATGATGATAAAAATATTAGATATTAAAGGTTTATAAAAAAAAATTACAAACTAAGAAGTTATTGGTCTGAATCAGTGTGATCAGTTTCCTAAACAAATTTCAGAATTTTCACTTTTGGCTAATACTTTCTCCTATGCCAGCTTAATACGCAAAGACAACTATTAGCGTAATAGGGGGTGTAACCAATTGTAAACAAAGCGTAAAATAAATTATGTAGAAAAACACTGATATAAATTAAGAAATAAAAAAATACATATATATATATATACATACACACACACAGACACACACACACACACATACACACACATACACAATATATATATATATAATACTATATATATATATATATCATTATATATAATATATATATATAATATATATATAATATATATATAACTAAGTCTAATTTTTCTAAGCTAGCTAAGTCAAGTTTTATAAGTCAAAGAGTCAACCTTAAGCATCTGCATACTGAACGAATGAGTACTTTCTCATCTGTTCCGGTAAGGAAGAGGAGCGAGTGTGGTGCAGATGGAGTGATAGAGACATTGATCTAATCGAGTCTGATTTCCCACCACCACCCACCGCCACTGTCCATCTGTACAACACCCCAGCTATGAGCTCTCCTGCGCTCTCTCTCTCCCTCTTTTAAAATCTCCTATCCAGTCACCCCTGTCTGCGCCACAACATCTGGACAAGTTTCAGGCAGACCGAACCTGATGCCAACCTGCCTAATAGCCTATGGAGTCAATTATAAAAGAGAAAATGTTGCAGCCTAATTGTTAATGGCACCATCTGGATAATGGCACTTTTCGGGGAGAAGACTCCTTACCTGGTCATCAGGGATTTTCCATTCCAACGGCCTCCAAAAGCAATGGAGGAGAACCAAAAAAGAAACTGTTTTTCATACCTAATGAAGTTCCCTTTTAACAGTGCTCGTTGTGGACGACGATATAGTGCATATTTGTGTGTGTGCACATGTGTGTGTTCTTCGGTGGTTTCTCAATCTTCATTTCAATGTGAAAGCAACTGGGGCAGTCAACAAATTAAATGCCGCATTCTATCTAATGGCTTATAACAAATGTTCTCCAGAGCAGTGTCTTTTCAAATATTATTTTCTTTCCTTCCTTTTTTGTTATAAGCTGTGGTTCAAATGTACCAGGAGGGAAACGCCTGTGTCATAACTATTAATTATTGCAGCACCTTCACAAACCAATGTAAGCTTATAAGGTGGATTTTGTGATGTTGAAGTCTTTTTTTTTTTTTACAAAGTACCACAGTTATGGTAATATTATGGTACACTGACATACATTGGCTCCAAAAAGTAATTAGTTACCACAATTAAAAATGTATAAATGTATTTTCATTTAATACAATTTCAAAACAAGTGGAACTTATTTTCTAGGAATTTAGACCAAGTACAAAAGGTACAATCAACATATTTCACTAAACATATTGCTAAAAACAAAGAAAAAAGTCTAAAGTTAGTTCTTTAAAAATCTGTAGCATCATTTGTTTGCAGGTGCCACTTGTTTTTATATTTTATATCTAATGCAATGAAATTCAGACAATTTTAAGCATGTCCAAATACTTTATAGGGCCAAATACTCATGTTATTAAATAATATATTAAAAACAAATACAAAGTGAACACTAAAAAAAAAAAAAAAAAAAAGGATTAAACAGAGTGAAAAAGTGCAACTTTTGGGGGATTTTTTTTACCTACTTGAATGTCATGATTGTATTTTAAATTAGTTTACATTTGAGTCCACTCATCTGAAGTTTGTTGGATGTTTTGATTCGATTTATGGATATTTGGCACATGTTATTTTTCATTAAGTTGCTCATTTTACTTAAAATAAAATGTCAGTCTTCGCTTAACCCAACATATTATGTTGTTATATTATATTGTATTATTGTGTCAGAGTATCACTATAGTACATATCCAAAAAAACATAATTATGCCATGATATTTCAATTTAAATATACAGAGGATGCTAAACTCACATCACCTCACTGTGTTCTCTCTCTCTTCCTGCTGCAAGGAACAAAAACAATTTTCTCAGTGCAGGTCATGCTTAAACAAATGTGATTGGACAAACAGTTTGTGTTTGTATGCGTGTATGAATGGAATCTATCCAGGCCAGCCTGATACAGAGTGTAAAGGAGATGATGACAGGAGAGAGAGACAATATTACATAGAAACAGACAGGTATAGGATCCTTAATGGGGGAATAGCTGGACGAGAAGGAATTAGATAAAAAGGAGGAGGGGGTAGATTGAAAAACACATTTACTTAGCGTTTGGCACACTGCTCACAAATTCAGCGCAGCATGAAGGACAATTTGGAGTTGACAAAGGCAAGACTCCATATGAAGGACATTGGCATGAGAAAGAAAGGGACTGTTAATGTGTGTGTGCTGGGAGAGCCCTAATGAGATAATTCCACCTCAATCGAAAGTTCTCAAACTCTAAACATGACCCCACAGATCCTCTCGGTTCTTACATAACAGCGCCAATCTGTACAGTTACTGCTGCTGTGACCAGTTCATATATACGCCGCCACATATATACGAGTCTTCCAGTCGTGTTTGAACAGAATTCCCCCTTCGCCAAACAAGCCGTCCCATTATAGGAGAACAAACACCAACTAAAACCTATTCCCACTGCACTCAAGTCTCACTCGTGAAACGCACACTCGCACACGCCGCTCTAATTGAAACAGTAATGCTGGCAGTGAGCTGTCAGCCATGAGCTGAAACAAATGTGCGTTTGATTTGTTATGGTTTGTAAAGGAATGGGTTAAAGAGAAAAAGCAGGTGCACTAACGGCCTGCTGACAAATGGCGAGTGGGCTATATGAACCATGAAATGAACAATCAGGCAATAGAAGGCAGCAGGACTTTCAGCACCATGGTCAGCAACAAAGTGCCTGAAACAGCTCGCTGCCTGAGCGATGGTATTCATGAGGACAGAGAGAGAGTGAGCGAGAAAATGGGGAGAGACGGAGAGATGATCCTTCTGAAGAGAGATTACATGTTGCGTTTGGATTTCAAGAAAGTATCCCATCATATAATAATCAGAAAGAGTAAACATCTTCATCCTGACTGGCCAATGGGAACAAAGAGGTTTCAGACTCCACCTCCAGTGTCTCCTGATGTTTCTCACATCCGAATGCCCTGATATATTTTTTTTCTAAGTCAAGTTAATATTTTAGTTTTAGATCCATGCTACAGTAAAGTGGCTTACAAGTGAAGTAGGAAATACTGTAATTTCAAATTATGTGCAAATGAAGCAAAGTCATATTTACCAGTGAACTCCATACATGATGTAGCCAAGTTGGATCGGGTGTGCAAACATCAGAAGTAGATGGCATAAAAATATGATTATAAGAATTATAAAGAACTGTAAAAGACGTTATTTAAATTTTTTCCTTATTTCAACAAAAACAGGACCGGAAAATATAGAAAACGTGATAAAGTGAACATGGCTTCTTTTAAAATGATGATGACAATAAAAACGAACAATATTTTTTCCCTACCATATTCTACAGTAGCAGCCATGTTGGGGAAATTAGAACCCATTTAACTGATATCATCACTTTATCTCTTAAAAACTGTTAAAACGTCCAACAGAATTTAATGTGTGTCAATTAAATTTATTCTTCTGCTTATCATGAAAAAGTAGAGGTTAGCGAGTGAATCATACATCCATGCTTTTAAGCTGCTTTTATGTACATGATTTAGAGCTTTGGTCCAGTATAAGGTCCTTAACATAAAAAAAAGCCATTTGAAGAGTAAAGAAAGAAGCTGCCCTCACATATTTCTGAGTCTTAAACACACAGGCACAGGTTAATATAGTTTATATCACCTATAACAGCGATATTCGCACACACACACACACACACAGAGAGATACAAATAAACATACGCCTACACATGCACGCTCCATCACATTCTCACAATCTGTGTGTGAGCGAAATTACAGCCATTTCCTTATAACAAGGTGACCTGCAGTTACTAAGCCATGAAATTCACTTAGGGGTGCTGTCTGAGGCACAGTTTGAATTAATAGCACTAAGTTATGATGATTTGACCACTTCCAGTATATACTAAATCTCTACATTAAATCCTAGAGACAAAAATCTAACTTGTTTCCTTCATCTGTACAAATAGTATTGCTAGCTGACTGACTTGCAATTTCATATCCAATTCTGTTACATAAACTCTATTCTCTTTTATTATATGAGGACACTATCAGCCTGCATCTGAAGTGATTTCCTACATTCGCCTGTATGCATTCAATGTAATAAGTCTCTTGAAAATGAACATATAAATAAACAAACAAACAAAAATAGGCAACTCATATTCTTATGAATGAGTACAGCTTGATATGGGTTTTCGGGTAGCCTGTTATTACAATAACCAGACCTGAAATAGAGGCCAAACAGTGCCAGAACTCATTTCTTTGCCATTTTTTCATTTGTGATTCACATAATTTAATGCTAACCCCCTCTCCAAGTGTCAACTTAAAAATTAAACACTGATTGTGTGTGTGTGTGTATATATATATATATATATATATATATATATATATATATATATATATGAAATAATAATAAGGATAAGCAAACATCTGAAACATAAGCAAACATATTGTCCTGACTGTGGGCCAACAGAAAATATCCTTACTGTTAAATTAGCCATAGTCTTTTTAAAACATTATAAAAAGGAGTGTGGTTCTAAAACTTCACCCAAAAATGGCAAAATGGTGTCATTGTAATAGGGGTGTAATTAAAAACTGGCTCTCATCAAACTGCGGAGCAGATGAACGTTCTTTGTCTTCCTCTCGATGAATGTGTGAATACAGAGAGTATGAAATCATTCTTAATTACACATTTGTCACAAGAGAAGCATTCAGTCTCCTCTCTGTGTGTTTTAATGGCACCTTCTCTGCTCGCTGATTAATTCTGCAAAAGCCTCGTCCTGATGCCTCATTACATTAGAAAACTTTCCCTGCGTCTTTCATGTGCACATCCATTTTTTCTCTCTCTCTCCTGCACTCCTCTCCCAAACTCAAAATGTTTATTCAATGTTAAATGCAATGGTTTGAAATGCTGGCAATCTCTAGGCACAAACGGTTTGACAACATGGAAAGCCTGCCACATGTTAACATGGGATAACTAATCAGCCTGAGTTAAGCCACAGGATTTCAATTACTGATATTTACGTTCCGTTCCATATCATACATGGGTGTTTTCTCGTTAAGGGTGTACATTAAAATTCATCCGTTAACTGGAGTGATGCCTTCCGCAAACTACTCAGTAGTCTGTAAAAAACCTGCAGCATAATTGATGTCATTTAGTGGTTTAATTAATGTAATGTTAATCTTTTATTAAATCAGGGGATGTTCTCTCAATTACTCGGTCTGACTGTGAGGGATAAATTAATAACTCATTGATATTTAAATTCAAACCTTCTGCAGATTCTCCAGATTACCTAAATCCATTGTTCCTAAAATCACATGAAATTAGATTTAGTTGAAAGTCAACTGCAAAAAGCACAGCCCAAAATTGATAAGGAGGATGAAAGATATAGCCTAACTGATACCTGCTATCTCACGTCACAACAAGAAATGTAAACAACAGACGGGAACATTCACAGGACAGTTTTCTATGACTCTCTACGTCATGGACCACCCAGGATTGTTCTGGTATTTCAGAATATTCCAGTACATGTTTACTGATATCTGGGTTTTAATTTGGGGCCTGGAAGTGTTATAGGCTGTTAATCAGGGTCCTTCAGGTACAACTTAACCGTGTTACATCTGGCCGATGAGCCGCCTGGAGCTGCAGCTAGCGCCGCTGATCAAATTCCCCGCTAGTCTCCTGATGAAAACATCATTTGTTTTGCATCCCGGCGCTGAAAAACAGGGCTGGCTGTGACTCTCTTTGTGGGCTCAGCATACTGCAATTTACACTGAATGAAAATGACAGCCACTGAACAGCGGTATAAGCAATTATGGAATGCAGGGGCCAGGCAATCGTGTGTGCATTTAAACCACGATAATACAATCTGCACAACTAAAGACGCTGCATATGTTTCAGCTATTAATGACATGTGAACTCAACCTGCTTTCAACGTAAACGTGGCCTTGACGCACTTCCTGGGTGAGATTATTATCGAGGCTCTTTATTATCATAAAAACTGCAGTGACATACATTAAAATGACTCCAGCTGTGAATTATTGGTAATATTACCATGATTCGGTTGACAAATTTAAGAGGATATTTGTGTTTATCTCTTCTCTGGAGAGACTAGACCTTTTACATCCTAAATACAAACACCAGCTGTTTACTCTATGCAAACAATATTTGGTATACCTACAGACCACAACCAAGCGTATGAGATAGAATAAAACATCTATCTCAAAGTGGAACTTTATTTTACTGTTCAACAACTGTGAGGACATGGATAATAAAATGCAGGTTGCTGCAGGTTCCTTCACAGATTAAAGGGTTGGTTTCCTAGGGAAAAAAAGGCTAAATCTAGTATCAGACTTGAAAAAAAAACTATTCAATAGAAAATCACCACTGACAGTGTAATTTAGCCCGAGACTAGACGTAATCTCTATCCGAGAAACCATTGGCGAGGGAACTGCTGTGAATGAAAACTACATTTCCTTCTCATCTCTACTTTAACAGAACTTTAGGTCAGAATCTTAAAGAAAAGTGACATATCCTTGATCTAACGATAAGTTTCTTTCCTGCAGCATGAAACATGATTGTTTCAAAGTAATACAAAAAATGTTTTGATGTTTACTTGTTGCATTCAACTGGCTTTTTTATTTCTGTCAGGTAAAAACAGCAAGTTAAATCTTACAGTAAATGCCATATTCAGTATTCAGCAAACACTTGATTGTTTTTGGTCCATGTGGAATGCAAGTCGTCACACATACAGTGACAAAGGTCTTCATGCGTGTTCCAGTCAACGTCAGTTGGATAGAGTGTTTAAATCAGTGGTCATACGGTTTCCCAGATAAAGCAGCGTTATGAAAGATTCATGGAGTTTGAGGTGGGGTGTGACGCATGAGGCCCTAAAAAGCTGTTGGAGGCAGAGAGAGCCGTATCTCCCCCAGGGAACATGGGCAGCGCTGAGCCCTGTGGGTAGTACACTGTGGGTAAGAGCTACTTTGTTCACTTCTACCCTGCCATATTCACTCTAGCTGCAGTCATGGCAGACAGAACACACACTGTCAGGCCTATTTCCTGCTTCATGAATTTGTTCTAGTCAGAGTTCTGTGGACATGGACCAACAACAATGAAGAGCAGCCATCTTACCTCACATTTCTATGGTTATGTTACAACCACAGAATAGTGCCATGTAAAGTAGACATCATACGACAAGTCATGATGTAAGGAAAACTTATGTTAAAGTAAAACTTGAAATCAAAGGATGTTCCGTCTGAAGGGCACATATATATAGATGTATAGATGTGGTAATTTGTATTATGTACTGTGTATTATGACAATTATATACCACCATATAATATATAAATGTATTTGATATATAATACTATTGTAACATTTAATAATATATATATTGTGTATAATATTAATGTATTTTAGATAAATTCATTAGAAAATTTATTATAAATATATGTCTATATCACAGCACTTGTCTATATCTAGTGCTGTGACTAACAGTAAAATATAAAATATAAGAAATATTTTGTCTATTTTTTTCTCCCCTTTCATGTTTTGTCTTGTAACATACAATATACAAAAAAGGACTGATGTCTTTTTATATTGACTGTTACATTTTAATTCACTATACCTGTCAAAAGATTCAACACACCTGCTCATTCTTCTTCTTTTATATATTTTGTAATAACAACAACAAAAAGTCATTAAAAAATTGCAAAAAACTAAACAAACTATATCTATGTATAAGGAGTAGTACTACCACAATGTCCAACACTGTCTTCTATAATCAGTCCACATGCTGGCTTATCTTCTAACAATAGTGAAGCGCAAAATTAGAATTTCATGCATCTCTGTGTGAATCTTCAACCACTACAATCGATTGAGATAAAATCTGACCATAGGCCACAAATCTACATAGATAGAAGGCGATTTTGGAATTTGACAAAAAAGGTTGTTTGGATCCTAAATGTTTAATTTAAAGAGTCAATGGCTTTGTAGAAGCAATGCTTCAAAATAGGTTAACTTATTATTAACTATTAAAGGCAGAATATGTAATATTTTTTGCATTATGACAGTCAGTTACAGATTATGTTTATCAGTTTCCCGTGGATTAGCGTGTTGGTCTTGTGAATAATAAATGTTCTATATTTGGTGTTATATTGCTAGTAAACATACAGTGGGACTATATTGTTTGTGAAATGTGCTTTACTGTGGAAAAAAAAAAGAGCGTGAATATCTCTATTAGCTGCAAAGTACTAGTCATAGCAGAACGCATAAAACTACATTTTAGATTACACAAAAAAACTTAATTGTAATTTAATACATACTAAATTCATTAAAATTATGTGTTTTTTTACCATCATTCATTTAAAAGCATTACATCATCATCATCATTAGGCACACAGCAGTCATAAATCATTAAATTATAAATGTTCTCTTTATTCATTAATTTGCATAATATCAGCATCATATGCATACATGCAGTTTTAATAGTCATTACAATTCAAGTCTCATCATAACTAGTAAAACCTGAAAGCCAAAGAAAGATAACATCTGTATTTTTTTACTTCTTTTTTTTTTTAGACTTTATACAAAATCACTCAATATTACTATTAAATACTATGGTAATACCGTAAATGAGTCCTACCTGTCGCAACATTCCCTTCTCTACCTTCTCATAGAATAACCTTTTATCATAGTAAAATCTACATATCGTTCCCAACAAAATTATTGTTTAGCGTAAAACATGTTGAAGATTTGTGTACAGGCAGTCGATTCATTAAATGATTAGATTTTTCCTCACAATAGCGCATACCTGCAAACTCCTCATAGTACAATAAGGTGATAGTGTTGCCCGGGTGGGGGGGGGTGGGGTTGGTTAGGATTGAATGGATGATTGGATACCCGGCTAACGAAAAGCCTAGCTAACGTTACAGGGATATTCCACCATTTAGGGAATTAAGCTCATTTTCCACCTCCCCTCGAGTAAAACAATAGTTTTTTACCATTTTGGAAACCATTCATACCACTTTTAGCATACCTTAACGTAATTTATAGGTATGACGACAATACTAGGGGTGGAACGGTACACAGAAGTCACGGTTCGGTTCATACCTTGGTTCAGACATCACGGTTCGGTACGATTTCGCTACAATGGAGTGAAAAGCAAAACAAAAATATTGATAGCATTTTTATCATTGTCTTAATCCATGTATTTTTTAAATGAGTTTTATTAATAAAGGCTTAGAACCAGTTTATTTGTAGTGCACTGACAATAGTTTTATACAATTAGTTTATTAATAAAAAGACCTTGAGATATGTTTGGTAATTGTACCTGAATGAATTTAAAATTAATTTGCTATATTTCAGATCAATATATTTGTTTTCCTTAATTTTAATTAACCCTAACTTTATTCTCATCTGAATTATAAATAATTGATTTCCATATAAAATAATACTACCATTAAAAACACATTTGATTTTCTTTTTTAAGCAATGTAGAATGTGTAACTTAAAAATAAACAGATTAGTGCTCTGAGGACAAGAAATGAAAACCAGTGCGATATGATGAATCTCCAAAAGATAGAACCCACAGACTGTTTTGAAAGGGGGTTGGATAAATATGTTTTGCTTTTAAAACTGTGTGTGTGTTTGTGTGTGTGTGTGTGTGTGTGTGTGTGTGTCTGTGTGTCTGTGTGTGTGTGTGTGTGTGTGTGTGTGTGTGTGTGTGTGTGTGTGTGTGTGTGTGTGTGTGTGTGTGTGGTTGGATGACAGTTGTAGCAGGTTACAGTTTGACAAGAGTTTAGAGTGTGACAAAAGCACAATGTTGTATTTGATTGCGAGTGTACACAAATAAGTAAACACTTTGCAGTTTGAACGATGATGGAGTACGTTTTTGTTTCCTATGTTCGATCGCGCCCGCGCGCCTAACTCTCTCACACACACACACACACATGCGCGCGCCTAACTCTCTCTCACACACACACACACACATACACACACTCGCGCACGCGCAATGCAATCTTGACATCTGTTCATTATGCTGTGTTCACACCAAACGTGAAAAGAGCGAAATTTATCGCTATCTGGAGTTTTATGTATTTTTATTCCGTGTATTCTCTGTGCAAATTCGTGCACCGAACCGTGACGCCCGTACAGTTTTGGTTCAATACGAATAACTCACATGTACCGTTCCACCCCTAGACAATACAATATTATTGTAAATGATATCACATAAAAAGAGGTAGCTAACGTTAATTGAATCAAGCAAACAAATAGCTTATTATTATCCAATAATGTTTCTCAATTCTAGCCTGCATGACATAAAAAAAGCCCCCCCCCCCCCCCCCCCATAAAAAAAACTCTCCGGTTCTGCGCGATTCACGTAAATGACCCAATTGACCAAGAAAACGGCGATTTTCACCGAAAAGCGACAAGTTTGCAGGTATGATAGCGGTTTATTCAGTGTAGTTAAGCCTCTTCTCCATTGACATCCATTCACAAAAAACGACCCCGTGTACCACTGCAGCGTTAGCATTAGCCGCTATGTTTTTTTTTTTTTTGGCTAAAGGTTGCAGGCATGCCTTCTAGTGGCTAGTCAATTTGCGTCTTCTGTCAATGGCATCATGTCCGCATTATCCTCGGTTTCCACTTTTACTGCCGTAGAAATCATGGCAACACAGTGAGTCTCATAAAAAAATGCGGAAGTGGTAGTTGTAGAGTCTAGCACGGCACTCTGTTGTTGTGTCGCACAGTCGTTATGGACAATGATTATTCGTTAATGTTCGCAGCATGTTCTGGCGCCAAAGATAACAACGAGTTTTGGACAAAAGGAGAAAAAAACGAGGATCAGTATCGGTGTGGCATTTCCTAGATGGAGAGAGCATAGGTAATTACCACTGTTTAACAAGTCTACGGCACTGTAATTAACTACAGTACCTGTACGTGTTTTACAGAAAGCCTTTTTGCAAATGCTGTCAGTACGTTTAAATATACCTTTAGTATGGTTGTTTTGAACACGTAAAACTGTGCAGCGTTACCTTACCAATTAATTCAACAAATAAAGTGACATGTATGAGTAGTAATTTAGCACTACACATTAAGTTACTTGCTGCTAATTAGAATGAAATGAAATCATGTGGGATTGTAACGGTTATGAAAGTTTATTACCTCATCCATGAACATGTAAGTCCCGTCAGATTGATTTCCATCTGCAGTGGAGATGACGATGATAACTCCCATCATCCCCCGCTCCTTCAAGCGTCATCAAGCTATACGCTTTTGTTATTGTTTTGAATATGTGACCTCTAGCTGCGAAAATTACATACTGTGCCTTTAATCCACCCCAGAAACACACAAAATCAAGCTCCTAAATTCAGCTTCAAACCAAAATAAACATGTAACTTATTTATCTGCCAAATTACACACAGCATCAATGAATTAATACCTTGCCAGGCAAATATTAAGCTAAATGGAGAACACAACATCTTTTTCATTTCTCTCCATCTCACTTCGCCAAGTCACAATCCAGCCCCGTTCACCACACCACGCATTGAAAACAACCATATTGGCTTTACTTAACCACATTAGCCATGAACACAGATTGACAGCACCTCTCTGCGCTGCCTCCACATCAAATAATACAGAGCAAATGGCATTCAATACAGCCTCATAACCACAGAATTGGAGATTCAAAAACAATTTTAGAGCAATAAGTGGAAGCCACTGAATGGGATGAAAATGCAAATGTGGACAGCTCTCCGGCATGTCTCGTTCTAGGCCTCGGTCTGCCTTTCATAATATCCACATTCAATGCATTAAGAGTGTCATACAAAGGCAGAGCATGTTTGCATTTTGTAATGTGTGCCTTTTCATAACCACCAATAAATGTGGAGCAGTTTAGAGAGACGTCTAATGGATGGCAGTGCCCATGAGCGACAGCAGCACTCGTGAAGATCCTGCTCGTTTGGAGCGGTGAGGACGCTGGTGTCTGCACATGCCACTAATTCTGACAAGCAATTTCTCTGAGCTCATCTAGTGAGAGATAACATTCATCTACTGCAAATACAACCAGGTTAACTGAGGATACACACAGAGGTCATTAAAGTAACACTTTGGGTGTAAAAATGAGTGATTAACTGTGTGATAAATCGGTGGTTGTCAACTGGATTTGCTTCTGCATCCAGAAAAAAAGTTGATTTACTCACCCTGGTGTTTTTCTTATTCGAAATGCCGTTCTTTCTTTTTAAGACCACAAACTAAAAATTTTTTTAAGAAATTTCCAATCCATGTCCATATAAATGACATTGAATAGAGACCAGCATCAAGCTTTTTAAAAAAGACACAGAATGGCCCCATGCAACACGTGTATATACATCAAGTTTGTGCATTTGGAGTCTAAATGTCTCTTGGACACTTACGCCTGTTTCACATTGGAAGACACTAGCAGAGTGTAAGCACATATTTTTTTGGTGCCCATGTTAACTGAGCTGAGCCAGTGTGGCAGCGTGTAGCAGGAGAAGGGCAGAAGTGGCAGTGCCATGATCGTTTTGGCGGAGAGTCTATTTTTGCTGCGCGCTCACGCTGAATTAAAGCCACAGTACGTTGTTTTTGGTCAAAATACATAAGTTAACGCTAAAATTAATACATTTACAAAATAACAAAAATCCACAAAAACACATTATTGCCAGGAGTTTTTTACCCAAACCTCAATAGCCTATTACAAATGAGGAAAACTTTAAAAGGCTCCAATGTAGTGATAATTTGCTTTGTCTACTGGGTTTCTTCTTAGTAGGCAGAGAATAGAGGGCTAAAGCAAGGAGATAGCAGCTCCACACCTTCCTATACAAGGCCATCTCTGCAGCACCCCATTGTAAATAAACACAGATATAACATCAAGAGAACAATTTAGCAGTAATTAACGGCAAGAACAAACAGAAGGGTTAGAGGGGGGCATGGCGCTGATTGAATTAAGCGCACAAACAGAAACAAAAGCTGCAACAAAGCATCAGCACGCCACAGTCACCAGCTCCTCTTTGTTTAATAAACTGCAGACTCCCTGAATGCTAGTCAGCATAATGAATCTGACTTGGGCAGAGGGGTTCTGAAGGGCCCCAAAGCCTCAGCTTTCACATTCAGCACATCGGGGCCACAATGGGTTACAACACAGATAGTGATCAGGAGGTACAAAGCCAGAGGAAGATAGAGAGCCAGGCTGTGCAGAACCCTCCTGTTTAAAAACAATGGTCTAATTACAACATTTATAACCCCAGAATTCTGGAATTGAATTTAGCCCCAACTTAAAGAGTATGCTGGCATGAAAAGACTATTTGATTAGAGCAGCAGTTGTTTCATTTTCGGCACAGCAGATTGCCAAGCATCTCGATCCGGCTGCGCAATCTGTATTCATTATGGCCTGTATAAGGATGATCCTCGACCCGCTGCTGCGCACGTTTGTGCAGATGCGCGGCGCTCCGCATGGCCCCTGCCATTCCCTTACAACACGCCCCGCTAGCCGCGCCAAACACAGCAGCACCCAGCCGCCAAATTCAGCCTTTTAGCTACTCAAAAGGGCCCCGTGGGCTCCCTCCCCTTCCCTTCCTAGCAGCGGCCTTTATCAAAAAGCCCTGAAGTCGAGGCGAGAGATGTTTGGCTCTTTTAATGTATATAAATGGGCCACCTGCCTGGCTGCTTGGTGTTTCGGGGGAGGAGGATGAGGGACGCTGCAGATGTAATCTGAAGCTTTCATGTTGGCAGGGGGTCCGGCATGGCACGGTCTCCGTCTTTCCCGCAGAGGGAGTGTATTGGGCTCCGTATGGAGCGCAAGATGCACCCGCCATCCGGATGATCGCCGCGGTGCCGAGGTGCTGCTGGAGCCGCTCTGTGCAGCGTGCTTATATATCTGTGAAATGAGCTTCCTGTGCAGATCCCCTTGCAGCCTGGCCAAATCACAGTACATTAGCCACATTAGCCGCTTGTATAGCAAGACTGTAAATAGACACGCCATATTGGGAGGAAACACTCAGCTTGTGTGACCACATTAGCAATGGCTTGGAATGATCGCAAAAACAAAGCTGTGGCTTAATCACAATGTTTTTCTAAATGAAAGAATATAACTGCTGTTCTACTTTCTGCTGTTATCAATCAAAATATTATATAGGAATGTCCATCCATTACAAATTGTAACTGAAACCAATTTAATCGCAATTAATGGCCTAGATCATATTTGCTGCGAAAAGACACAAATTAAGATCATTCTAAGGTATTCAAATATTGTGGCAATGAATAGACATTTAAAAAAGTGGAATTCGAAATAAAAATATTTATTTTTATTTGACATAATTATAAAACAGCAATCTCCAACAGTTTGAACCAGTCAAATGGATCTTCTGTAATGTTGTTGTTTTTTACGTATTTGGCCATTGAGTTGTAGCATTTTTTTATGTTTTGTTAAGTTATAAGAAGAGATCTTCGTGTTCTACTTCATTCCCACACACTATAGCGTTTAGTCCAGTTATTAAAGATAGAATGTATCCTGTGTGAAGGAAAGGAGCTCAACCTTTCAAACTCTCAAAAAAGCATCACAATCATTGTGTTCTGTTCCAATCTGTTGCACTCTATCCAACATGTATAGCAGCTGGCTGCATTAGTAGTACTTAAAGCTTGAATTCCAATGGTAGAAAACAATTCTTATAAATGACATTTACAAAGAGGTCAGGGACATGATTAATTGTGCTCATTTTTAACAAGTTATATTAAACAATTAATCCCACTAAATCAACATGTTAAGTTGACAACCCTAATTAATAACATAAAAATAAAAACAAACAACATCTGCAAGTAAAATCAGAGCTGATGGATTAAGAAAGGCTGTTTATTTCTAATATGACAGATGACATTTATGAAGACTCCAGCAGGAGATTTTTTACCTGCATGAGAATATAGGAGGTCATCTTGCTGGTTGGACTACTTTACCTAAATTACAAGTGTAATCCTCAAACAATTCACCAAGGGTTGAACAGGACCCCTGCCACATGCCAGACATCTGTTCTCTCCTTCCAGCCCCCTGGAGACACCTCAAAATCGGTGGGCAGAGGGATGACAGGGAAATGACTTAAAAGCAGTTTTACACACAGACTGAAAGAAAATGCCAGACAATACACACAAAAAAAAGACTCTAGAGGAAAGTGAACAGAACCAACGCGACTTGAAATATTGTTATTTTTTGGTTTGTTCTTTTGGTCTTTATAGTGGTATGACGTGTTAAAGACAGCAGGCAACATATTTATTTACTTTCCTAGTGAGTGGGTTTTATCGTTTGGAAGATGCAAACATAACCTCTATTAAAATGTAAATTAGAATATCTTTATTTTCTATTTTCCTGTCATTGTACCAATCTCGTAATGATAAATCTAGCTATAGTAGTATATCATATCCAGTAATGTTCGAATAGAAATGGCTAAATGTTAAAGCAACAAAAATAAAAATTTTAATAATCTTAGCATCCAACATGTTGCATAAAGTAAATATAAAAACATACACACATGTTTGTTTGTTTTTTATAAAGAAGTAATTAAATATTATGATTAATATTAATATATGACAGTATTCAATATAAATGACATCTAAATATATTTGGTTTATTTTATTCAAGCTGAAATAATTCAGGTATAATACAGTTACCGTGATCCAAAATAAGCACATTTACATTTTGGTAATTCACCTACCCCTAGATGCAACCTGTTTTATGGTCTCCTGTTTGGAGACTGCATCGGTTGCCCTCTAATCCTACACCTCAATATCAGATACACATGTCCACATACACAAGGATACACCAATGGCAACACCCTTGGACATACAGATCTAGCTCTGGTCCTCTAGAGACAGAGCTGCATACATTCATTACCCCTCCCACCATGTCCCTCAGTCCAGTCTGAAGGACACCAGAAGGGTTAAATGTCCCTTTACAAACACAGAGTTTGGTGTGTGTGTGTGTGTGTGTGTGTGTGTGTGTGTGTGTGTGTGTGTGTGTGTGTGTGTGTGTGTGTGTGTGTGTGTGTGTGTGTGTGTGTGTGTGTGTGTGTGTGTGTGTGTGTGTGTGTGATAAGAGTCCATTATGCAGGTTTACAGAGTCAGATGCAGAGGCCGGGCTGTGCCAAAGAGCTGATATTACACAGCACAACCTCCAGCAGCCTTCCCAGAACACACAGCCAAGATCGCACAGCACACGCCCATTCCCGCAAATCTCTCTCACTCTCACACCCACACACACACACACACACACACACACACACACACACACACACACACACACACACACACACCACACACACACAACACACACCAAACCATCAATCACACATTCACATAGACACACATTGATGCTGATGCACAAACACACACTAATGCTACTGTTAATACAAGCACACACCTGCTCCACCCAGTCTCTCTCCACTCCAGAAAAAAAAAATCAATATGCATCTCATCCATTACAGCACTCACGGATGGGTCAGGATCTCTACTCCCATCTCCCTTCTCTGCTCTGTCTTTTCCTTTCTTTGTGCAGATACAAAACGTCAAAATGTTTACACTGCGCTGCCGTCACTCTGATGAGTTAATAGCAGTCTTTGATTCACATACAGAGTGGAGAAAAAAAACACATACTTAATGACATTAATTAAGATCATCATACGCATGACTCAGAAGGTCCTTTCATCTATGAGCAGGTGTGATCAGGAACCTTTGCCTATAATAGCGAAAGGAAAGGAAAGGAAAGGAAAGGAAAGGAAAGGAAAGGAAAGGAAAGGAAAGGAAAAAGAGGAAAGGAAAGGAAGGAAAGGAAAGGAAAGGAAAGGAAAGGAAGAAGGAAAGGAAATCATCCTCTCCAAAGACAATTAAATCGGTTACAGCATTTTTGTCCCCAAAACAGAACCCAGGAAAATGCACATTTTGGATTTGCATTAAAGCAACAGCTTCATGACGCCACCACACACACACGCACACAATTACAGTCATCGAATAAATAGAAACCACAAACTCCATTGCATTGCAAAATAATTAACCCCAGCTCAACGAGAGGGAGGGAGCCCAGGTTCTAAGGTAACCAGTTTTTTGCGGTGAAGAAGAAAGGGAAAAAGACATCCATCCATCATATAAAAAAAAACGCTGCAGCCAATTTCCACAAAGCCGCTAAGCTGATTGAGATGACCAAATCTGTTTCACCAGCTTACATTTACTTCAAAATGGTCATCTCAGCTTCAGTATCACACACTTCCACAGCTTCCCATTCTCCTGTTCTTTAGTAAAGGGAGAGTTGTGTGTGCAGGAATAAAACACTCGTCGACTTCTCTGTGCCTGGCCTGTATCTCTCTAGCGCAGGGCTGCCCAGATCAGTAAACTTTGATTTAACTATTCTGTTATTCAGCTTATTTGTGTTCTTATTCTCTTAAAAAACTAAATGAAATGAATGAATAAATAAAATAAATGATCAAAACATGCAATGTGTGTTGCAGTTCACTCTCACAGACAACCCTTACCCAAACAAACTCTATTCTGCTAAACCAACCGACCGCCCCACCTCCTCCCACTGAAGTAGATTAAATTCACACTAGTCCTCATTTTAAACGGAAATTGGATTGATGGAGAAAAGATTACGGAGACAGAGGGCAAGGTGGTGACAGCAGGAGAGAGTGGGGAGGGTGGAGCCGGCATCAACAAATGTAAATGTTTCTCTTTTGCCACCTGTAGAGTGTGTGTGTGTGTGTGTGTGTGTGTGTGTGTGTGTGTGTGTGTGTGTGTGTGTGTGTGTGTGTGTGTTGTGTGTGTGTGTGTGTGTGTGTGTGTGTGTGTGTGTGTGTGTGTGTGTGTTTTCTTTCCCCTCCTGATCTTTCTCTTTTTTGCCATAGCAGCAAATATCCTGTTGGCGCAGGATGCAGAGTGGTATCTGGCCCTAAAATCGATCAGACTCCCGGACTAAAGCTTCCATTCATCTCTTGCCCATAAATTTGATTAGCGCTGACTACAGCACTGCAGGGAGATGGGCTGATAGAGCCAGGCTACAGAAGATGGCAACAGCATCCCACATTTTCATCTAGTCTTTCTCTCTCTCGTTATATTTTGTCTTTCTTCATATTTCTTTGTAACGCACTTCCGATTAATAACAGCCCATCTCTCTCCATCCCTTCTTACATCGTCCTCAGAATGTACAATCCTTGCGTGTAGGTATCTAAGATCAGTGAGATAACGTGCATGCCCTCCTTCCGCCCCTCCTTTCTTGGTGTAAACCGTCCTCTAGCTATTAAACAAAAATGACAGCCGTGATGAGACTTCGACCGGCGTTAACAAAACTAAACAACTGCAGCCCGGCCCAGCCAGCTGGCCTGTCCGGCGGACACGCCCTCTGTTCCCACATATCACTGTGGCATGTGACCACTCCTCTCCACCAATGACAAAGTCCTGAGCTCATGAGTGGATACTGTCTGTCTGCGCAGTGAAAAGCTAAGAGGACAGGAGGGGGGAAAAGAGCAATACAGACTTGAATCTCGACAACAAGGTGAAGTTTGTCAATTTGACTTGTGCATGTTTCTTGAGAAGGACACTTCCACTTGTTGATTTGTCACATGATATTTCAAACCTTGTGAAAAAACAAAATAAAATTAAAAAAAAATAATGGAGAAGTTTATTCATTTGAGAGATAACTTGACTCAATCATCCAAAATTACATTGTGTATAAACCAATCTGTATGTCTGACGTGTGTACCACAAGGTCTCTGTAAATTGATTACAGGCATGAACTGGCACTTGAGCGTTACGCTTCTGCAGAAAAACTGATTTAAATTCATGTAAGCCTGCATGATTTAAGATTCATTTGCGATATTGATTCTTCCAGGAGCCGGAGACGTCATTTAAAGCATCAGTCATCCAATCTGCTGAGGATTCACGTCAGCATAAGGGATGAATTTATTTGGCTGATAATTGTCTACCTTTGGGAGCGTGTGGGTGACACTTGAAATTTTTTTGGCATATCATCAATGTGATAATGACAAGCAGACATCACTGGCTCAAATATCTTTCAATCATTCATGACATTCAAAACTTGCATGTGTTTCACAAAGAAAGAAAGAAAGAAAGAAGAAAGAAAGAAGAGAAAGAAAGAAAGAAAGAAAGAAAGAAAGAAGAAAGAAAGAAGAGAAAGAAAGAAGAAGAAAGAAAGAAAAAAGAAAGAAAGAAAGAAAGAAAGAAAAGAAAGAAAGAAAGAAAAGAAAGAAAGAAAAGAAAGAAAGAAAAAGAAAGAAAAGGGGTATCCATGAAATGTATATAAATATTTTTTCATCATACAAAAAAATGTTTATTAGCCAAATTAGCATATTAGAATGAATTCTGTTGGATCATGTGACTGAACATTTGGTAATGATGTGAATAATTCAGCTGTGATCACCGAACTGTTTTTACTGTTTTTGGTCAAATAAATGCAGTCTTAGTGAGCAGAAAAATACTTCTTTCAAAGAAAAAAACAAAAAATAAATCATACTGCCCCAAACTTTTAAACAGTAATGCATGTTTGTATATACTGCAAAAAAAAAAAGCTCAAAGGAAAGATTTGGGGTTAACATGATAAAACTGTTCATTTAACTAGTTCATTTAAGTCCCTAAGCCTTTTCCTTTTTTTGCACATGGTGCTCTGCAAATTTAAATTTTCAAATTTTCAAATTTAAATTAAATTTAAAAAATGGAAACCTTGATACATTTATATCCAAGCCTGAAAAATGATAGGATCTCCGATGGGTAAGCTTTTGTAAGGAGTCTCTGTGCTGGCCTGGGCTCACCTGAGTCTCTCGAACGTTTTCCACCGTGAAGTTAAACCACACTCGAAACCGCGGGTTACACGTGTCAGGCCTGATGAACAGATCAAACTCAAATTCACTGATGTAGTCAACACGGCCCAGGTTACCTATGGAGAGACAGAGAATAACAAAGAAGTTGTCCAGAGTTACTATCAGGCCTTGAATCTATTAAATAGCTCTATGATACACTAATATATGCATACAGAAACATATACATTTCAAAAGCTTTAGGCTACCTTGCAGACATATATTTCCACACAGACAGCAGTGACCGGGAGATATTTCCCTGTAGACTAATAATAAATCAGTTGGGATCCTACTGATATATCTGTGTGTGTTCACACAGTATTTCATTTATGCAAAGAGAAATAAAATGCTGCGCTGCCGTCTAAACCTTTTCTTTCCCCACAGATTTTGACACACACATACACACACTTACTGGGTGGGATGGAGGAAGCCGAGCCGAGACGCTTGGCAGTCGCTCAGGTGACGACTAGACAGCTTTGGTAGCAGATCGCACAATAACAAGCCTCAACATGGCTGCCGCAAACAAATAAATATTAACAAACCAGAAAAGTGCTTTGTTGGTAACATATTATCCTGCAGGCCCCACACAAATGTCAAATGGCAGGTAATAAAGATCAGCCTTAAATAAGCATGCTGATGGAAACACAGACAATCTTCTCACACCATGCAGAGTAACAGCAACAAAACATTGCCACACTGCAACACGCAAGTACAGGCTGCAATCTGAGGCCTTAACCATCTTTAATGACTGATTTTGGAATATGAAAGAAAGGAAAGATAAAAATAAGTTGTGACAATGAAGAAAATCTGTGCCGCGAGTCACATAGCTGCTAATAGTTTGATTACTTTCACTTTCATTTTAGCGTGATTTTGGGTGGAGCGTGTCAATTAACAACGAAAGGAAGTTGTATTTAAAGGGAGTGTGTAGTACCTGAATCTAGAGCGTCATCCGTTTGTTTGCACATGAGGTTTGCCAGTATGAGTGATGGTTTGGTGGAAAGACAGCGTGCGTATCAATCAGCTGTTTCATGTGAAACGAAAAATGTCTGGTGCGTGACTGAAGCAGTGCGCTTCCAGACCGACCGTCGTGAGCTGTTCTGAAGGCAACGCGGAAAACTGCTTGTCCACCTATCTTGGTGTCTGATGACCCGCAATAATCATTGGTGCCTTCAATATCTGCAAACTTGGTACCTCTGCGCCGCCAATACACGCACTTCTATCCACGCACGCACCTACTCACATATAGATTTCATATTCGCACATTCTGTGTGCTTATTTAAAATTATTGTTGATGTTGATTTAATGTTGGTAATTTACCACGAATTTAATGAGATGGTTATGCAATGTTTTCTTTTGTTTTCTCTTTTTTTCTTTATGGACATTTCGTTTTTTTTCGAATGCATGTGGACACGAATCTGCAACCGTGGATAGCGTGACGCGGTCGGTTCCCGGCACGGATCTCGACGACCAGAGACCGCTAGTGTGAATTTTACCTCTAATGTTTTTTTTTCTTCTTCTTCTTTTTTTTGGGTCCATTTCAATTTTTGTGTGATTTATGATTATGAACATGTGTGCAAAATAAATATCCCTTGTGAACTGACATTTTTCCTGGGATTATTATTATAATTTGTTGTGTAACAGGTGGTTACCTTGTCTGTGCTATCCTGGGTTAAGTTAATTGTTTGACAGGTTTAATCCTGTCTGGCGCCCGAAGGTTTTTTCTTTAAAATAATTATAATTTATTTACGGGCGGGCCACCACCGTTACAAAGTGCTTTATCAATAAAGTTAATATGGTGGTATGGTAGTTAAAGATCTAGTCTGATAACTGAAAGTTTGTTGGTTTAAATCCATTAGCAATCCCCATCATGCACCTGGGAAATACACATACAGAACACATGAAATTGCTTGATGTATTTTATATTGAGTTTTTATTATTAAATTTAAAGCTAATTTAGAATTTTTTTTGAAAAACTACCAGACATTAACTAAAAAGCACAACACTCAAATTTAGCTTCCATAAGGTCTTTAATCTCATGGTTGCAGCCAGTTTGTTCCAGGGGGGATTGTTGCTGTAATACACTGATAAAAGTATGTACTAAACAACTAACTTTCTTATTTACTAACTAGTGAAATGCTGCATTGCCATGTACTAGTCCAGCAGCCCTGTTCTATGGTAATGCGAAGGCTGGATGAACAGAAAGAAAGAGGGAGGGAGGGAGGGAGGGAGGGGGAGATGCATCTGGTTGCCCTGCTCATGCAGTCTGGGATCAGGGAAAGAAGTGTGGAAGTCACCGCCTGGTGGAAGATAGCTCAGAGCTAATTACTGACAGATGGAGTGACCACCATTCCGTCACTCCAGAGCCCAGCGGAACGTCATCCTTCTGCCAGAACAGAAACATTCCTAAACTCATCGCAAACTTACTCGCCTGTCCACAAAACCAGCGGGAACGGATCCTCTCAGGACGAAACTGTAAAGTGCGAAGTTCAGCCTTTTTGAGTTTCAACTTCCTGATTTAGTCAGTTCTCACTCTACAAACTTCCCAGAAAAAAAGCAGATTATAAATAAAACATGAAAACTTGTCACCTTTTTTCCCCTAAACATATAACTTCATAAACTAATTTATGCCTTTCTGTTCATTTTCTGAAAAGCTGCCCAATGATTCTAATGGTCACTGCGTTTTTCTTCCAGTGTATTGGATACAGATTGATAGTGCTCTCCAGATGAAATGGATATTGGCACTTTGGCTGATTAAAGTCACTTTCTTTTAAACACAAATCTCTTGCAGCAAGAATCCAAGTATGACAGCAGTAGCACACTCCTGATGGAAAGGCATTTTTATAGATTATCAGACAACTATTGCAAAGGTCAATGAGAGACCTTTATAAACATATCCGAATGAAATGGAAAGGTCCATGTGTAACTCAAACATGATGCGTGAAGGAGAGAAATTGAATTCAATTTCATGTGTGGATCAATAGATGCAGTTTGCAATATTTTATGAAAGTGTGTTTGCATTAGAGTTTGATACTAAGCCATTGATACTAAATCAAAAAGTCTGGGGCGACAAATGAAAATAAACTAGGGCTGTCAATAAATCCAATAATTGAATGAGAATAATTTTAGTTTAATCTCATAAATAGTAATTTTGTTAAGTTCTTTCTGAGGAAAGAAACAACAAAATGTGCAAGTGTAATAATACAGTATAATAAAATATATACAGTATGGCTGAATATATGCGGACAAATTTGATGTAAATTTAATTCTGCTGTACAAAGGGTTACAAATTACATTGTCTGATAAATATAGTTTTTTTTTTTTTAATTGTAATATGAACCAGTTATACTTTCAAATTAATAATTTAATTAATAAATTACCTGTACACTGCCTGAACTGCACTGAATACCAAATCATTGTTACTTGGGCCAACTACTAAAAAAAATGCTAGTGATATTGTAACACTGTCAGTTTTTAGTACTATGATAATATTTGATTACCAGTATAACACAACAACTCTGGTGAACACCCGATTTAAACAGAGACATCTAGATGATAATCAGTTTTATATTCCAAAACCTTCAGAGCAGCTAAGAACAAGATGTATTGACATTTCACATTGCCCTTCATATCTTAACCTGAATGACAGACATGAACTCCCAGCAGCAGTGATAGGGTGAGCTCCACACCACAGCTCTCAGCAACTGAGAAGAGTCAAGTCAAACACACTTTACACCAAAAATAACATCTGTTTCACAGCTCTAACATGTATTTTTTATACATCAGCCAACCATACAGAGAAAGAGAGAAAGGATCAGTAGCTGAGCCAGTCACTGGAGGAGAAAAAGAGAATGAGAGAATGGGAGATTGGTGGCTGCACCTTTCCAGACAGATGTGCACTCTAATTCATCATTCATCCATTCCAGCACATTAACCATTTACGCCACTTTTAACATCAAATATTGGCCATCGACATGCAGTAACAGTGATCCAGTGATTTGGTCTTAATTGTGATAGTTTAATAGTTGAGATGAGATTTCTAATAGTTTTCATGTCATTGTAAGACAAACTACAATAAGTACATAACAAATAAATACCTAAATAGTATATATATGGGGCCTAAAAATAACACTCGCCAAGTGCCAAATTCGAGTAAAAATCTTGGTTGGCGAGTATATAAAACTGTGTCACTCGCCAGTTGGCCGGTAACATTTTTATGAATTCTAACAATGCCTGAACGTGAACAAACGTGAACGAAGCTCTGGGGAGTTGACTGGCCTGCATCATAATGAAAGATTGTGCCTTGATAATTTAAATATTCAAGTGCAAGAAGACACAAAAGGGAGCTCATTCGTTACTCATGGAAAGATTTACACATCCGAAGCGCGTGCCTCTCTTTCACGTGTTCTTGCACTTGAGCGGAAAAATTCACACAAAATCATAAAATAGCGAGTATCCTAGTAAACATGGTCGGTTATGTTTTAAGTGAATGTAAACCGTTCAGAAAGTAAATGCATGTGTACAGTATATTATATCAATGAATTCGATCTTAAAATAACAGCAGCTGCTGTCTGTGTTGTAATGTTAATCAAAAAACAAATAAGGACAAAGAAAAAAATGCTCACTGCTCCCGACTGAATAACTTTTGTAACTTTAATACAGATTAATTAATAAGGACGTTTAATTTACAGTGAAGACTATGCAGAAAAATAGTAAATTTTATTTAATTCTGACCACCACTGTGTGATATATATTATATATATTTTATTTATATATATATATATATATATATATATATATATATATATATATATATATATATATATATATATATATTGTATGTATGTCACAATTATATTCAGTTTATTTTGGTTTTCATTTCCTGTCTGCGTGTCTGATGTGTTGCTATGGTTCCTGTTCAGCTGTGTTCACCTCGTTAATCTGTGTATTTAATTTCCTGTGTTTGAATCCTCATTTGTCCGGTATCGTCTGTTTTACGTGGTCGTACTAATTTGCCTGCCTGCCTTTATCTGAGTTTGTTCTGTGAATATTTACTATCAAAGACTATTTAGTATCTTTATTTTTACTGTCGTGCTTTGGACTTCCACGAGTGGGAATATAATATATAATATAAATATAATATAATATTAAGTTCTTTTGAAAGAAATAGTGTTTTACAAAAAACTGAAATCCCTACCCTGTCACAAATATGGAAAGATTAAAAAACAGATCAATAATAGCATTTTCATAAGAACACAAATGTATTTTTTATAAAATTATGCAAAATACAGTTCCATTGCCAGTAAGAAACTAGTCATTAAATGTTCTTAATTTACTGGCTATTGGCAGGTATACAAAAAAGTTAATTTTAGACCCTGGCTCATGTCTCATCTCATGTCATAGATAAGGAAATCAACAGACTGAGCTGTGAAAAAAAAAATACTGAAAATACTTTTTGCAAGTAATTTGCAATCTACTATCACAATTAGTTAAAAAATTGCCTTTATTGTTTTGAGCAAATATAATAACCTCTACAAAAAATTTAGTATATCCAGTTCAAATCTAATCCTACAATGTTCAATGGCTTAATGTTAATACAACAATAAAAAATAAATATTGTATATCTGCAACTGAATTTAGTTCATTGCAAAGCCCAAAAAAATGGGGGGGCACACACTTTAGACTTTCTAAAATTGAAAAATAGCAGATCATACTGCCTTTCTTTCAGAACTATTGACTTTTCAGCACCAAAGACAGCTCCCTAAAGACAGCGGAATGAAGCCGCTGTCCATGGTCCTGACAGGCGTACTGCAGTTTCCCTCTTGGAAATGCATTTCTGGGTAACTTACAATTGCCCCTGCTAATTTTTTGATACACACAGCATTTTAATATGAATAAAAGCACACACAAAAATGCTGATTTAGCTGAAAGAATCTGATTCATTTTCCTTTAATGTTCAGGTACGTAATGTCTTACAGCCTTACATTTGTGAGAGAAAAAAAATACACTTCAGGGCTCCAGGGCAACAAGTCTCTGCTCAGCTTGATGGGAGAGGATATGATACACCATTGATTTGAGTTTTAATTTTATGGTGCCTGACTCCAGAGTCAGACCATGATGAGCTGTAATCTACAACACTTCGGCCAGCCCTAAACAAGCATAAATACTACAGCGGAGGAGAGGTCCAGCCATCACAGCGTGGAGGACGAACGCCATTTTGGATGACAGTTCACTGACAACACAGATAATTCAATGTATAACCATGGGAGGAAAAATCAATGACTGTATTTTAACTTGTGGTAGTGTGTGTGTGTGTGTGTGTGTGTGTGTGTGTGTGTGTGTGTGTGTGTGTGTGTGTGTGTGTGTGTGTGTGTGTGTGTGTGTGTGTGTGTGTGTGTGTGTGTGTGTGTGTGTGTGTGTGTGTGTGTGTGTGTGGTAAGGACACAGTGGAAAACAGAGGGAGAAAGAGCAAGAAACAGAGATTGCAAGCAAATTCTCCTAAGTTTCAACTGTTTGAGAATTTCATCTACATATTCTGTCATAAGAGACTTCTACAACACATTGCTTAGGATTTTACAAATTGGGTTTTTTGCAAATAATGCAAAAAGCTCAGAGGATAACTCTATGTAGCTCAATGGGAATAGAGGCAGTGTTGTTTTATAGCCTGTTTGCTCTCAGCAGAACGACACTGCCGAGCTGCTGGGAGGAGAGACACTTTCTCATTTATAGGGAGTTAATTCCCACTGTTATCAGCAAACTGAAATAAACATTCCATATAGAGAAAAGAGTGGGAGGTTGAATCATCTTATCTGGTGTTGTGTGTGTTGTGTGTGTGTGTGTGTGTGTGTGTGTGTGTGTGTGTGTGTGGTGTGTGTGTGTGTGTGTGTGTGTGTGTGTGTGTGTGTGTGTGTGTGTGTGTGTGTGTGTGTGTGTGTGTGTGTGTGTGTGTGTGTGTGTGGGTTCATGTGGTTAACCTTGTTAGAGATGTAGAAGAGAAAAGCAAATGGAGAATCCGTATTAATGTAATGTGTTTGCTGTGGGTGCTTGTGGGTGGTCTCCACTCAGCTACCTCACACTGTTCCTTCCTTCCAGCTGTTCAATTCAGACACTTATTTCTAAAACATAGACTTGGCCTCCATTGCTTCTTATCTGATTTGCCTAACTTATATTCTTCGGTTTCTGGTTTTATATTAGCGTTCAACACCTAGATACTACAAACCATGTGCAACAGAAATATATTTAAAATAATTGAATATGTTGATGGAATGGACTAAATTTATAATTCTATGGGCGGGTTTTTGAGAGTTGTTCAGAATAAGCTCATGCAAATTAATCTATGAAATGTACAATTTGTTTTGTTTCTGCATGTGAAATAGAAGAAACAGACAAATGAGGAGCTATGCGATACAGAAAAGAGAAGGGAAAAGAGAAAAAGAGAAAGGAGAGAAACAGAATGGGGGGCAGGCCTGCCTGTCAGGCATACAATAGGAACATGGCTTGGCTAATCCCATTACAGAGCTACAAGCCTGGTCAGTTAGAGCAGTCCTCCTGCTTATCCAAAACAATGGGACACTCTGCAGTCTACAGCTTCCTAACAACCCACAACCAGAAAACAGGACTGTACAGGGAGAACCAGAGAGACTGAAAAAGAAAAGTAGAGGCAGAGAGAATAAGCCACCGATGAAGGCGTGTAGTTTATACATTGTACATTTCAGTGACAGATTATTTTATTAAAATATCCATGGTTAAAATATAGTATGGAACCCATATAATGTTGTTTAGATTAAGTCACCATGTTATGCTAAGTAGCTGATTATAAAGCAATAAATAATAGGGATAAACACATCTATTTGAGCAACAAGGACAACACTATCTGGTATCTATTGACTAGCTGTAGTTTAATTACTGGTGAGAAATGTGGTAATGTGGTAAGTCTAGAGCATCCCAGGTACTGATAACGGCATTGGACACAGATATCTTTCAACCTTTCTACAAGTTTTTTTTTCTTTTGTTACAAACTGCATTGGAAATTAGAAGTGACTCTGGAGACTGGCCACCTCTTAAATGTGTTTTTGCCATGTGCTCCTTTTCATTATTGGAAAACACATCAGACTCTCCCACGGGTGAGAATACCTGGACACGGACAACTGATAAAGCTGGAATTGATTCAAACCCCAGGAAAGGTATCTGGCTCAAGACCTCCAGACAAATTCTCTTCATGAGGTTTTTCCTGCTCTCGGTCTAAAGGCAAGGTGTCACAGAGACAACATCAATCTCTCTCTCTCTCTGTCCCTCTTTTTCTCTCTCTCCATCTCTGCTAAACTTTTTCACATTTTTATTAAATGTTAAATCAAAACAAGAATAGAGCCATGACCTCTAACTCTCAGAACATCTTTAACAAGTGTCAAAACTGTAAAAGCCTTCAAACTAGCATTCTTCACAACACCAGCGCTTTTCCATCGCCATTCCGGGAGTCCCATGAGGAAGGCCGTGCTGTGCATGAATGTGGGTTTTTAGCCAAGCGGCCTCTAGATGCTAATTAATGACATCAATTACACAATGTCACCCAAATCACTAGACTGTCATTAAAATGGTACTAAATAGTAAAATAATCACATGCATTAGCATTTTATCAAAAATGGGGCAGGAAATAAATTCAAGAGTAGTAATTGCTTGACATCTATCTTTTAGCATGGATATGCAGAAGCCTCAGTGGCACAAAATACAGAGTGTCTGCATCTGTGCTTTGCAGCCCACACACTTGGCAGCAGTGATAAAGGGGCCAATGAATCTGAAAAGGTTCAAATTTTCTTGCTGCCCTTGTATCGGTATTGCTCGAATAAAAAAAGGGCCCAAAGCAAGTGTGTTCATTTCATAACAGTCGGCAGGTCACAGGGAGGCATTCACTGTGAAATGTACTAAATTGTATCATCGATCTCAGCCATGAAACATGCCGGCTTTTCTGAAGCCCCAGACTCCTGGAGGCACTCTCTTAAAAGAGCCACTCATCCCCGTCAACTGTGGTCTTCCCTCTTCATCTTATTTCCTGAAAATGCAGGGTTAATGTTGTTACCCCTTTATATCCAGATTTAGATTATGTACCGCTTTGTTCTCCTTCCCTTTCATTCCTTGCCTTATCATTTTGTTAGCTGTATGGTTTGAGTCCTTAGTGGGTAAACAGAAGTCACTTCAAATTTCATGCTATCTCTTTACGAGTTAATTATATGAAGTCCTACAAAGGACAAAAGACGCTTTGCCAGCGGGACAACATTCTAGGTCCTTTTCTGTTTCTGTCGGCTGTTTTTTCAGGCTTTGTCTTTTTGTTTTCATCTCTCCCTAACACACTCCCTTGCTCTCTTTTCGTTATCTCTTCCTCTAGTTCCTGCTCGATATCCCTGGCCTGGCAATAAGAATAATCTTTCCTGCGGAGAGTTGGGAGATAAAGACACAAGAAGCTGAAGGGTCCATGGTGAGCCTGTGGCGAAGAGAAGGTCAGAATGCTGCTAAGAGGGGTCTGTTATCAGGGTGGTAGCGTCCTATTGGGGAGCGGCTGCCCTGTTTATTTACAGTTAATGCTCCCTGTTGGTCTGCGCTCTAATGCCTGGGGCTGACTTGGGAGGTGGGCACCAAAGGAGACAGGAACAAGGAAACCCTGAAATTAACAGCAACTCAAATAGGTCACCAATAAGAGAAGGGGCTTTCATTATGAGAGGCATGAAATGTCAAAACAAAAACTGAATAAAGATGAAATGTTGATCATTTCTATTAAAGTGCAACAAAACGCCAGGCACAAACTCAGTTAAAGATGACATCAGCAGGGTTGTGCACCATTCTGGATGCCTTTCAAATTCCAAATCAACTCCTGAATTGAATAGAATTTGATTGAAGTAGCAAACAGAATGAAGATGTGAATTTAAATATAATCCATTCAAGAAATCTATGTCTATTAAAAGAAATTTGTTAACTCTAATTGTAACTTCTCTTGTTTGAAAGTATTTTTTATTAAAAAAATTAAGTGGGAAGGTTTAAAGGATTTATAGAATCCATAGATAGACAAATGGATTGATATATCAATAATCCTACACAAAAATGGATCACCGGTTTCACAATAATTTTACACAAAAATGGATTACTGTTTTATAGGTCTGTTAATAGATTACAATTTCTAATTGACCGTTCGCAGGCCCCTCCCCCAAAACGGCCATTGTCCAATCACACATCATAGCAACCGTTACTATGTGAGCAGGTCCGTCAAACATTGACTCCAAGCAAGCTGGTGAAGCGGTGCACCCACAGCGTTTGTAAATCAGACACTAGATACCCCGAGAGATTGTCTGGAGGAGTTGTGTTCTTTCCATTCCCAAAGCCGAAAACACAACGTGAGCGGTGCCTACAATGGATAAAACAGTGTGGACGGCACTGTGTCGAACATGGTTAACTCGCGTGCGTGAGACTGACACACTGAGATTAGTCAAAGAAACATGGAGAAAGCAGGTCAAGAGGATCCACAAAGGAAGTACGTTTTCTAAAGGGTTGTTGTTAACATGATATTTTCAGGGGGAAATGAGCAGCAGTCACTAGCAGTGCAGCACCTGTACAGTTTAGAGGAGTGCACGCTCGCAACGGGGAACGCATGAAGCTTACTTGACAACATCAGTTCACATATCAATATCGTAACGAATAGAAATAACCTTAAATAATGTATGATTATCTGCATCTTTCCGTCTCTTATGTATAGTTACTTTTTAAACACAAAAATCGTATTCAGCATGGCACGCAAGTGGTTGGTAATGAACAAGCCGCTCGTTAAAGCGAATGTATAACCCTGTATCTGAGGCAAAATTACTAAATATGCAGCGTGAGTTATATATTTCAAACTCCAAACAATTACCCACTGAACCAGCTTATAAAATCTTCTTCAAGGCTGTGCTGGTTGCATTTGAGGTAACGTTACAGGTCGGGTTTCTCAGATTTCGCTTGAGACCGGTAAGCATTAACGTTAGCCTCGATAGTAGTCGTGTCTCCTTCTTTGCGTATTTTTATATTTTGAATATATCCCTCCACTGTATATTGTAACCCCTTGTGCCTCGATCTGGAGGATATCGCGGAGGTATTGCTCCAAAAAAGGGTCACTGACACGCACGGGTATACCTCTTCCCGTCATGGCAATCTGTGGCGCTGGTCGTGTTTGACCATTTGTTTGACGGGCGTAGCAACAATAACTAGGGGGCGTGGCTTTTGCGAACGGTCAATTGTGATCAATCGCACACTTATAGTGAAATTGAGCATACACCGCTTATCTTTTTTAACATTTCATTTTGTCATTATTTGCTATATCCAGCAAAGATTGTTCACGCAAAACTGTATTTTCTGTAGGTTTTTTTATGAGATAAATTGTAAAATAAATAAATAAATAACCAATTTATATAAGGAGACCATATAATTCATAAATGTATGCACACAGAAGCAAAAATACAGGAAATTACAACTTCACCGCACTGATGTTTGCCTACAGAACAACAATTGGCTCTTCACCCCTTCACCTAAACTCACTACTCACACCTATGTGCCCTCCAGAAGCTTGCATTCTGCAAGTGAACGGCGCCTTGTGGTGCCATCCCAAAAAGGCACAAAATCAAAAAAAACTTTACCTTGACTGTTTCAAGCTAATGAAATGACCTGCCTAACCCAACTCAAGCAGCTTTTCAAAAAAAACAGCTGAAGACGCATCTTCTTCGTCAACACTTGACCCATTAATACTAACACTTTCTAGATCTATTTTTTTAAACGCTATGTGCGCTAGACTAACTGGGCTAGTAACAACACTTGCATATTGTTACCATATTGTTGGTTTGATTGCTTCTGTATTGCTCTCCTCATTTGTAAGTCGCTTTGGATAAAAGCATCTGCTAAATGATTAAATGTATTGTAAAGTTGCAAGGCTCTACTGTTTTCACAAAAATATTAAGCAGAACAACTGCACAGCAACAAATCAGCATATCAGAAAGATTTCTGTTGGATAATTCGACATTAAAGACTGGAGTAATCGCTGCTGAAAATTCCACTTTTCCATCAAAGGAATAAATTACATTTTAAAATACATAAAAATAGAGAGCAGTTATTTCAAACTGTAATAATATTTCACAATATTACTGTTTTTACTGCATGGTTGGTCAAATAAAATGCAGCCTTGGTGAGCATAAGAGAATTCTTTCAAAAACATAAAAAATCTTACTGACCCCAAACTTTTGAACAGTAGTGTAGATAGAACACTATCTTCACACTTCTTTGGGTGTGGCCAATTCAAGTCAAATTCACATTTATGAATTGAAAGAGACAAATCTTGAATTATGAATTTTGCTCAAACCTTGTAATCAAATGTTTTCGGGAATCTCTAGTTTTTTTTTTCCTCTGCATGTTTCATTTAAAACTGGAGAACAACACAGCTAGAGGCAGCACTGGTTCAACAAAGCACATCTATTTCCAGTAGATTTACATCCGAGCTAAACCAAATGATTGTTTCATCTAGACTATGCCAGGGAATCGGTTTGGAGTGAATACTAACACATGACTCCTATACCAAGCAGCAGTCAGCACTCTAAGGGGTTGGTATGCAGTGATAAACTCATAGATGAGCCCCATAGCAGTAGCATGCAGTAACTAGTGCACATCTGGTGTGCGCTGTCGTGTTGTGCAGCAGTGTGATAAAACCACAGATGAATCAATGGCGCACAGCCACTGTGGACCAAGATGGCTACAAAATGCCAGCAAGGCTTCTTGGTCATCCTGAGCAAAAAACCCAGAAATCTCACAACGTCCAAAAGCTTTTCAAAGCAGGCAAATACATAAAGTGATGCTACTGTCAATGGCCTGATAGATTCGAATGGAAAGAAAAAGAACAGAAGGGTTCAACTGCAAGCTGTTCAGAAATCTTGGCAGAAAATCAGTGTTCCTTCTCACCTCCCTTTGCACAAGCACTCTAGCAAACTACACCCACCATGGTGTAATTACTTAAGAGAATTAAGCAACAGTGCTCTAAATATATAGTGAAAGAAAAAAATAAATAAATACAAAGAGAAGCTCACTAGGGGGGAAAGGCACACTTATCGGATTTCTGCAAGGCTGCTAATACTCTGTCTATACATCAACTTTAGCTCCATTCTCAGTTAATGTTGAGACTGACAATTATATTTCTCAAGCTGTTCACACACCAGCTTATATATTGTATTTCAGCCATTACTGTATGAACAAATATCTGAACTTTTTTTAATTTTAAATCTATTCTCATTTTGAAGAACCAATATCAATTCTTAAATCCCAAAAATCGATCTTTCAGTCTAAGCTGTTTTCAGTTGATGAATGAAGTTGATGAAAACTTTGTAACATATCTCCCCATCCAATAAATCACAATGTGTTGTGTTTTGTTACTTCTGATATGAAACAAAGTCTCAGCTTTCAAATTATGTCAATTTTATAACGAAATTCAAACAATAAATACCATTTTGTCCCCATTTATTGTGACGTGACAGATCGCATAGCGCCTATATATATATATATATATTAGTGCTGGGCAACGATTACAATTTTTAATCGCGATTAATCGCATGAATTTCTGCGATTAATCGCATTGTTACGCGCAAAATTGAATAATGAATTCTAAAGTAATGTATTGCACACTTTTGATTTAAATGTACTGCTATATACACAAAAGTGCAATAACATGTGGTTTGCAAAAACTTTAAACAAATAAGGTGCTTTATACCAGCAGTATTGTCTTTACACAGTAGCAATAAAATATTTATTGTAAATCTCAACTTAAACATTAATGTAATCAAATCAAATATTAAAACAAAGCTATTTGGCACTGGGGATTACCTTTTATCTTGTTAAAATGAGTCCAGTTTTCTTGTTTTTTTTTCTGAACAGGTATCAACAGGTATCTTTTATCAGGGAGCAGCAGAAACAGTCCATGTAGTCAGAGGTCATGACCACTACTACAGATATAAGTCGACCAACGTTACTTCTCTGATAGTAGCTTAGGTTTGGTCATGCCATGGTTAAGATTAGGCTACATTAAACAGAGGTAAAGCCCAATATACTTCTACGCCGTAGGCTGTGTGTAGCGCGCGTACCCTGACGTGCACCTCTCCAAAACTGCAACAACGCGTCAATACGCGTACCGCAAGCGCTGATTGCTAGAACCGCTCCCCGGGTTTCACATGCTCCCGTAATTGCGCGTAAACGCGGACAACGACGCAGAAGTAAATGAAAACCAACGTAGAGGCTCCGACGTAGGTCCGACGCAGAAGTATAAATCAGCTTTTATAGTGAGGTGAAGTGGTCGAGCACAAGGTGCAGCGAAGCGGGTGCGTTCCTGTGAAACTGTTGCGGTCAAGCTCGCCTCACGCACGCGGCCGCGCCCGCCCGTTGCCGACGTTGAATTGTCTATTACTTTTGTACACGACGCGCAGCACAAATCATTGGAAGAGAGACTGATCCTCGGCTCGCTGTTTGTGAGTTTCCAGAATCTAAATAGTTATCAGGACATCAACAGAAGGGAATTCACATGGCAGAGCATCCCCGCTAAACTAAACGCAGGCCTATCAGGTAAAGTTATGTAACGTTATAATTTTAATTTAAGTTAAAAAGGCTACAGCTGCGTAGCGCACAGAAGCCGTTAGTTACTATGCGCGCCTGTCATTCACTTTCTGTTCACCTGATAGAACCTGCCAAAGCCTCTCTCCACTGCTTGTTTGGGTGGGTTATTTGCTGGCTGACCTGTGATCCATGGTTTGACTGTAGGCGTGTGTGTGTGTAGTATTCAGAGCCAGTGAGCAACGGACTTTAAAAAAAAAAAAAAAAAAAACTGCGTTAACGTGCGTTAAAAAAATTGTCGGCATTAATTCATAAATGCGTTAACGCGATAATAACGCATTAACTTGCCCAGCCCTAATATATATCAGTAACATAATTGTCATTCTGGTTTAACTGACTAGTGTGTGAATGTAACCGCATTTAGCCCTATAAATTGGGACTGACAAGTGTATTCTGCTGCTGTGTTAAAGCAGACTATGAAGGATTCCACTTACATTTGATATTCATTTTTAATATCTCTTATTACAAGGGAAAAATAAATCAGGGATGGTCATTTTTGGCTGCATGGTGGGAGGCACTGGAATCAGTGGTGGCTGCCAAGAGCAAGGAAGCTTCTTGAACCTTCTTCAAAGGACAAATGCAAAGTTTTACTCTAATTAAGGGCGAAGTATTTGCACACTTAAAATGTTCCCGATTCAAAGACGGTGGGCGGTCTAGAATTGGTTTTCTGCTAGACGTTGGCCTTTTTTAGACTCTAAAAGAATTTTTTTAACAAAAATCTTCTCCGACACACTCCTCACAGCCTACAGTGGCAGATGAAAGGCTATAGATTTTGCTATTAATGTTACCATCCACCACACCAAATTTAGACTGAATAATATTCTTACATGATGAATATCACATCCTTTTACAGATCAATACTGATCATTCTGAAATAAAAATGCTATGCTGTGCTTACAGAGATATCAGACTGGAGAATGCAAACAAGAGGTGCTGTTAGCAAAACAGTACATCTAGATTCACTATGGCACTTTGTGATTTTACGTAACCCAGAAGTGTTTGAATACAATCTCAGCAGAGAGCAACAATTAGAGCTTTTATCTTTGTAGGGGGGAATGTGCTCATCAAATGATGTAGAATAACAGTCAACAAGTTTGAGGACGGTACACAGGAAGCAGTTATCTGCTTGCAAAACATTTGTTATATATCCTTGAGTAGCACTGTATGTGAATGTGAAACGCAGAAAATTTTAGCAGTGGCAAAATCTGACAAACAGGTTTTGGTTCAGTCTCAAGAAGCTATTAGAATCCTAACAGATGGTTTTTCTATTAAAATTCCTCTATGCTTCTTATGCATCGGTTTACAAACATACCCAGAGCATACAAATGTGTGAACCTGACACATCACATCAATGAACTTTATCTCAAAGAAAATGCTTTAAATAAATCAGCAATATAAACAGAGGTGGTGTAAAATAAGAAAAAGAAAAAACAGAGCGCTAAAGCGTTACAAATCTCCAGCGTTTTCCCAAACTGCATGTCCTTGCCTAGAATGAGGAATGACACGTCCGCCTGGCGCCTGTGTTTACGGCATCAGGAGAGCTGCTGGGGAAATGGATTACTCCATCATCGTGGAGCAGCGTGTTCATGCGGCAACGCATCACAACACGGCTCTGTGTGTAGTCATTTTCACCTGTGAGACGCTCTAAATTCCCCACTCGCGCCGTCGTTTCCGAACTTTGCTTCTGAATGCACAAAAATGGCATGTTTTTGATCAAGAGCATTAGCAGCAAACAATGGCCCGACAGGCAGCCACGGGTCCTTGAAGCGTTAAATACGAAAGAAGTATTTAAACAAAACCCGAACTGTGGAAACAAGTTGAAATGACTTTACTACATAAAATGGAATGGAGTCAATGGTGATGCTGACTCGATCACTTGACCTAGTATATTAAACACTCTCTACACAAGAGTGGCGGCTTAGCTCTGACAGCTCTAGCACAAGAGTGGGTTAAAGAGCTCATTGAGAAAAACACACGCATACGGCATGACCCTGCGCAGATATTCAGGAAAGCCGCCATTCGTTGAAGTCTCTCCTAATAGGGGTCAGCGTCCGGCTAAAACCGCACAGATTCCATTTGCTTTAAAGAAGAGGCAGTTGTGCTCTGAGTTAACCTCCTGCTAATAACAGTAAAATAGAAAACGCTGAGGCTGTGAGTGTTATGCTAGTCTTCATACCGCCCATTATAATGCGCTGGTGAGAGCAAGTGAAGGGTGCTAATTGAAGTATGCGTCACGTTCACAAGTAAAACGCATGGAAGAAATTAGTTTCTAAACTGAGTGGCTGAAAGTGGGAATGTGTTGTACAGTTTGAAAACTGGTTCCTCGCTGTATCTAATTTGATAGCACTGAACCAAAAGATTGTTCAGCAACAACACAAATGTTTTTTGTTTTTTTTTTACTTGTGGACCAACGAAATTGAGCAAATTATTTTCTTTTAAAAGTAAAGTAAATATATAAAATATATACAGTATATACCCCAAAGCATAGAAAAAGAGCTTCAAAAGCGTAAAAGGAGGAGTGATGACAGTGAAGGACGAGAGAGGACCAGGCCTGGGCTTTTCAAGTTATGTCTTGTTTATGTGTAGCGGCAGTAGTCTGTGACGAGTTGCCGCTTTTACTTTTGTTTTTCATTCTGTTTGTTTATTTTACATGATTGAAGTATGTTGAACGTTCGCCGGTTCCTGCCTCCTTCTTCCCATAACAACATACTGCGTTACATTGACATTCGCAGAGCAAGATACCAGAGGAAATACCTCAAAGAACAAGTCAATAAAATATGCGCAACCACACATGTTCACTCCATGATATTCCCATGCAGGAATCTCAACAGCCATCAATAGCCTAAGAGCTGATGTTTCATTCAAGATCTCTCCAGGCTGCAGGGCTCTGATCAAACATAACCAAGGCTGATGGTGAGAATGTCAGGCAGGATTATCACCTGTTTCATTTGCTAGTGCACATTTTAAATATCTGCTCGCCCGGCTCGTTCCATAGTGTGGACACTCTATAGCCGAGCATTGCTATACCGGCAGAAAGAGCGAGGACCAATTTAAATTATAGTTCAGCTATGCGGTTCATCTCTGTGCATGAGACTGTAAGGAAGTGGTACAAACATGCAAAGTTCAAAGTACAAAATTGTTCTTTCATGTTAAATTACAGTGACTTGGGGGCAAAAGAATGTTTAAAAATGCATAGTGCAGGGCAGTGGAATGAAAAAACATAACGCAAGATCTAGCTATGCATCTTTTACATAGATCGCCACATTTTTAGAATGCGTGTCTAAATAGAGTTGGGTGTAGTACAGTCCTACACTCTACATTCTGTTTTACTCATGAACATTGTAAATTACAGAAGCTTAATGATTTGGAACTGTTGCTTCATGTCGTCTTGACATTAACCTAGTGGATCAATTAGAAAAAGAAAAAAGACAGTGTTTTGTCACAGAAAGCTCGGCTCAGACCACTTTGTGAAATACCTGTAAATGTTACAGCCGTTTGGCTTTGTGCATTGACTTGAGTGATATATGATTAAATGGCCACAATGAGTAAGGATCTGTTACAGTAAAACTCAAGAACCGAGGCTGTTAACCTTGTGGTTTAGGAGGGGGAAGAGCACAAAACCTCTTCCACACATGGTCTCTGAGTGCACAGATATTTTCTTCAGGGTCGAAGCTGTATAACACCACAGGCCTGAGGATCAGTTAGAGGAATGAAAGAGATAAAGCTACAAAATTGACAAAGGACAAGCAGGCTAGCTTCAACTAGCTAAATGGGGGACAAAAAAACACTTGATAAAAACAATAAATCAGAAAACTGAGCTGGTTCTTCTCAGAAAACAGCCCAAATCAATTCAATTTAATCCTTCTTAAAACCTTGAGAGAGAAAAAAAGAGAAAACCGTAAGACACCAGACAGTGATGTAGCTTTCTTAGTAGGAGCATGACTTTTCTTCTAAACACCAAAGCATTTACAAGCATAATATCCATCTTCTAAAGCACTAAGCACAAAATCTGTAACTAATATCTCTTCCACTTGTCTTTTTATGCTTGTCCATGTAGTTGTTATGTTTTGTTGAGGGCCAGCCTAATATCTGTTTAAGTACTCTTCATCCTCCCTGTAAACCCTGCTGTTTCCAGCAGCCACTTGTGCTGAGCATAAAGCCTGATTGTTAGAATGTTTCCACTTCTTTAATCAATGGGGATCTGAGTGTCTTGATTCAGGGTACATCTGAAGTATATAAATATCTGCTGGCAAGCCTGGCTGCTTTTTGTCCCCTTGGCCTTCTTACTTTTTTTCCTTCCCTTCATCCCCCTCTTGTCTTTCTGGGTGTTAAATGTAATCATTCATCCACTAGATGCACTCTGTAAGAGTGACATGAAGCATGAGGACTTTGAGGGAAGATAAAAACAGACAGAAAAACTCTACTGAATGTAAAAAAAGAAGGGAAAAAACGCAAAACAATTAAAGCCCCATCAGCGGAGAGATTTTTCCCTACTGTTTATCCTCATTAGCAAGCGTGCGGCTGAGGCCTTGTCCCCTCTCCGAACACATTTCTTTTGTTCGCTGAATCGAAGGAGTTTTTTTCATCTATTATGATTACAATGGATAATTTAAAATCCCCAGTGCAAATCCGTTAAATGCTTAGGGGGTACCGCACATCTCGGATTGTCATTGGTGGATACGTTATATCCTGCCCTTGGTAGGAATCGAATCATTATGTAGACACACATACGCATATATATGCACTTGTGTACACACACACACACACCTTCTTCCTCTGCCTCTAGCAGGCACCAGATTTAATCAGAAGCTACAGTCAATAAGTTGTATCACTCAGAGCCTCTGATAAGAATCAGCATGTGGAGAAATATTTTTGACATAATTTACCACCAGAATGAATTATGAAACTAATGTGAGAACATCTACACGAATGAAAAGGAAGTGAGTGAGTGAGGTAATGAATGACATGCACTTCAAAACCTTCAAGATCTCCTCAAAATGCTAAAAGGTTTACATTAAATATACTTGCTTCTGGCATGCTAAATTTGGATGCTTTCATCCAGAGGCCATAGATTAATGCAAGACTATCAATCCTGTCAATGTCAGTTATAAAAAATAATTAAAAAAAAAAAAAAGCCAGCTACTCCAAAAAAACATTGACAAACAAATGTTTCTAAATTAGAACAAAACCACATTATTAAAAACCTCAGATAATATCACACGATTAAAGTGCTAATTATAACCATTAAAGCTCTTTTAAATTCAAGAATCTATGGAATTTACATAATGCGGCAAACGTAACTATATCTATAGAGCCATCAATAACGTTTTAATGACGCCTTCGGGAAATATTCATTATGTTTTTTACTATCAAACTGTGCATAATGGGGGTTATTTTAATAAGTTATGCTAAAAAAGACAGAGACACAGAAGAGAGAGAATTAGAAACCTGTAGGCCCAAATGCCTAAGAAAAGATATACCACTGACCTAATCTGCATATGGCTGACAAGAAAATGAGTTACATCTCATCTAAATGTAAATTAAGTGTTTTATGCCTTCAGTAAACAGTTTACGTATCCATGGTCTGTTTTAATTAACCAATTAGAATTTATTACCCGGATACTAAAGATAAGAGACTTTTTTTCTCTCTCATGACAGCTGTCTAAAGGGAGAAAGAAACAAGAAACATTTTTTCTGGCAGATGGAAGGAACTTGAGTGATATCTTGGCTTTTAAGTCAGAAGCATTTGCTTGAAGTTCCATTGGATGGTACGATCAAGGATTGGAATCTTGGTGTGTAGCAGTCACAGTGCAAATACTGTATAAATGTTGGGGAAGCAACTCAGAAAATATTGTTTACTAAGCTACAAGCTAATCATAATTTGAAGTAGTTAAACTATACTCATGCTACTGCTTTGTAAAAGCAATTAGCTTTACTGCAAGACAAATAGAAGTAGCTTACTACAGTACATAGAAGGGTTTTTTCCTTTATAAATAAAAAAAATATCCAAGTTATATATATAGAGAGAGAGAGTATATGTAGGCTATATGTATGTATGTGTGTGTGTGTGTGTGTGTGTGTATATATATGTATATATATATAACGATGTAGTTTATCATTTAATCAGAGGTTGCACAAAGGCAGTGACATAAACAATCTTGGGTGAGAGTATCAAAGTTAAACATGAAACATTGTACAGTGACTCGAATCATTTACATGAACTGCCTGAATGAAATATTCACTAGAACTAGATTCACTAGAATGGCTAAAAGTATCAATACTTTGAAAACAGCTAAACTAAATGTCACGCTCCTGAAAAATGCTGTTAAGATGGTAGCATCACTGCTTCTAGCTAGTTACTAGAATTTGCTAAAACTTTTTGGGATATAACTTTTTTCTGACTGATATCTAATGCATCTATACTATTATTTTAATTTTTTACAGGCTATCCGAGGGGATATTTTATCCTTTGACTGCATATTAAATATCATTTCCATTTTGAAGGTGCTGACTTTCACTGTAACAAAGGAGAGGCTACGAACGGTGAAAAGTTATCACTCGCTGACAGGTGGCTTCTGACAAATGAGCCCACATCGCAACAAACCTTTACATTTCCACATCTTCTTCAACATAAAGGGAAGAGCGTTTGATTAATGACCGGGTGTGCCTAGCTCTGAAAACTTTGTTGAACTATTGCGCGCCTTAAGTCCTTCAACTGACACGGGGGCTTCAGCTCTCAAAGTCACTTACGTCAAAACCCCAGATTGTTGCCAAGAAAGTGCCGCTTCCCTTTTGTCAGAGTGTAAGTGGTTAACATCATTTCACTGCAGTGTTGCTTTGCTGAAACAGCAACAGGACATTAATTTGACATTAGCGCTGTAACATCAATTCCTCTCCATTTTCCAACTTGGATAATGCATTTACTGGAAGCAGATTAATATCTATTCCATAAATCATTCAGAGAATTTGCCGAGCCAGAGACATGGGGGTAATGTCATATATGTTAGCTGATCCTGGTCTTGCGGCTGGATGTTCATTAATCAGTGCCTCGGGGTCCTCGGGGCCAGTCAGAGGGGAAAACAGAGAAACTTATAAAACATCCTGATTATTTATTTTTATACCATGGTCTGGGTGAATACTCGATTCTGATTGGCTGCAGGGTGTCCGTTAAAAAGTGATAGAGGACACCTAGTAAAGTAGTTCTGGTGAAACTGCCTGTTTACCATTCGAAATTAATAAATAAATGCGCTGCCTACAACAGCTGTGAGTAACCATAGCAACAGGCAGTCCACACAGAGCTCGCTCGCGTTCAGGGTCCTGGTTTGCGCGATGATGCAATCGGCTGTTCTGGGGCTAATGCTAATACAACAATGAGCGACTTCGTTATTTCATCTTCAGTCTCTCTCACTGCTCTCACGGACTGACGAGCCCAGTGAGCCCGCAGACTGCTCTCGCATCGATGGCCTGTCACAGACATTATTTGACGGCTCTCCAGTCCAGCATCGGAGAGTCGACCTAACGTTACAGCGGTGCTTCGGAGGCTGTGGTGGTTAGTGTAGACAAGTGTAACACATAGTGTTTTATGTGTAATAAAAAAAAATAACTATGCCTTTGTGTTTCATGAACTAAAAATGCATTTTCGAACCTGAAGGGTTCTACAAGCTGAGCGGACTATAAATATCTCCGGTTGCTAAATAAACCGTCAGGCAAGTTATTATTTGAAAAAAACTAGATTTAGCCTAATTAAAATATAAACTAATGTTTTAAAAATGTTTTATTTGGCAAGTGACCATGGTATAAGCGGGTTAATGCCCTTCGAGGTGTCCGTTGTAAGGTTTTAATGGACTTCGGCGGAGGCAACCGTCCTCCGCTGCGCGTCGGCCGGTTTACACCTCGCCGTCGTCCATTAAAACCTTACAACGGACACCTCGTCGGGCATTAACCCTTACATATTGACTTTGGCTCTGTAACTTATGTTAATATTCTATGTCCTTTTATTGCCGCCCTACGCAACTACACCCAAACATCATCCACTCTCGGCTATCGCTTTCACATGGCTACCGCCAACATACGATGAACGCCATTGTTTTGATAACAGTAATAAACATCTCTATGATGACGGATGGTTTAACCCCTAAAGCACGATGTGAACATTATTAGTTCTAGTAGAGTTGCTCAGTCAGAATCATATTGATTTATCAAGTTACTTTCCAATTGATTTGAAGTGGTCAGTCTTACGTTTCAGACACTGGATCCATAACCAACTGCTTTCTTTCAGTTTAACATTCAACCCAAACTACCAGATATGACCAGAAAAAACTCCCTCCACCTAAAAATTGTACTATTACAGAATATTTCCAAGACCCAAAAATCTATATAATAAAAAAAAAACTCCCCACAGGGAGCCTAGCCACAGGCGAGCTCTTTCCCCGCAGAGGGGTGAATTGGTTGGCTGTCAAGAATATGAAAGCTGAGTCTCATCTGCTGGAGACCCTGAACCTAATCTCCCAGCAAAGAATGATATTGTGCCTGTTCCAGCCATACTGATTCACTGTCAATCTGGCCCAAAGCTGCTCTCAGCTGCCCACTTGACCTTGTCACTGCAAAAGCACTTTATTTTCATTACATCACTGTTCATTCAGACTGGCAAAAAGTGCCAAACAAAGGCCATTTACTCAAAAGCATTCTTTAAAATATCATAACTTGCTTTAATTACAGTTTTCAGCGAGGTAGACCGACAAGAGCAGTCACTTTCAAATGAAACACTTCAATTTTTACCCCTCCATTTAAAAGGGAGATAATTATTCATTAAAAGCCCCACTCACATGAACAATAGTCTCTCTCAGGCTGTGCTGCCATATGCTAAAATAGTATGGTTAAACAAAAGACACTGACAATGATTTTTGCACAAACATGTTTGACGATAGAGGTCTACTGCTCTCCTGGGAATTCAAGGGTGTATCGCATTTGTAGTGGTAACAGTGGGTTATTCTAGCTGTTCACCTTATTCATCCTTCTGAATCTATAATTAACTGCAATGTTAACATATTGTTTAACTAAGGTGCAGTTAAATTAATATTCTGTATATATATTAGATTAATTAGATCATGAACATGTCAACGTCACATGCTTATGTTAACATTTTACATTCCGCTTACACTTATGAAACTCGGCACAAGCTTATAATGGCAATTTAGCGTTAAACTAGGGCTGGGCGATAAAACGATAACGATAATTATCGCGATATTATTTTTCTCGATAAAACGATATCAAGAGGTCGATAAATGTTCGATAATGTGTATGCCCCAAAAGCGGAACGAAACTCATTTGAACCGCGCGCGCCTCACGGACTGTTTATCCGCTCGGCTCAAAGTCCAAACGGCCGCGCGCGCGAGCTCACTAGACTAGAGCAGCGTTTACTGTGATCGTCTCGCTCACGAGATCCAGTGAGAAGCGCTTGAATTCAGTGAAGAACACAAATGTCTCAGTAATTTAAACCAGTTTAAAGGCAGATGAAACACCGCTGACAAACAGGAGAAACACTGCGCAACGATACAGTCAGAATCTGAATTGATAATGAATCCATTCAGCCTAACATGGATTTACTGTAACGTTAGCCTATAGTAATATTAACTGCACCATGAAATGTGGGATATACATATTGAATTGTATTATATTATTAATGTAGACAATGTATTAAATGACTAATGGAATATAATTACAGTATTTAATAATGTATTTAACTATTAGGTTACTGTTTTTCATAAAAATACCATAGAAACCATAAAGTTACATTTTGCCATGATAGTGAGGTGCTAAGTTATAGGCTATGCCTGGTTTTATCTGTGGTTATCGTGATCTAAATGCATGATACTGGATGACCAATGGTTCATTTAAATAAGGCTCAAACAGTCAGAATATTACATTTTACCAAATAAAAATGTGGTCGTTAATTTTTTTTTTTAAAACAGATGTTACTGGTTTTGTTAATGAACATAAATTCAACATAGTAGTAGTATTAGTTTGAGTTAAGATGCAGATTTACTGTCAACTCACTGTCAAATATGCATTTGAGCCTGCACTGCAGTGCCAACTGTGCTGAAGAAATATTTTTCTATTCAGATATTTATTTTGTTAAGGAAAAATTACAAATGTTTGAATGTTCTACCTCCGATTTGTGAAATGTTCACCTGTTTGGCAAGTGTTTGTCATGATATGTTCTGACAATAAAGAGTAGGGCCTAGTTTTAAACAACAATTAACGCTCTGGTTTCTACAACTTTCACTTAGGAGCAAAAATCTGCCTTTAAACTTGAAAGAAATAAAGATTTGACATTTATCGTGATAATTATCGATATCGACTGATATAAAAAAAATATCGTGATATTTTTTTTTGGCCATATCGCCCAGCCCTACGTTAAACTGCTGATAAAATATTGGTTCTAGATTCCTTTACTTTGTAAATGTCTGATAAACAATGAATATTTAATATGACTTTAGAATAATGTACATATTTTAAACATATATTTTATCAGCAATTTACTCACTGTACGTTTTAAAATTAGTTAAAAGTATTCCAGCTTAGTCCATTTTTACAATTTTATCCTGTGCTAATGGTGCAGAATTTACACTAGTGTTCAAAAGTTTGAGGGCAGTTAGAATTTATTACAAATATTCAACAAAGATCCACTAAACTGATCAAAAATGACAGTAAATATATACTGACATTTATAATGTTACAAAGATTTCTATTTCAAATAAATGCTATTCTTGAATGGTAGTGTAAACATGACAGCACTCATTATAGGGATGAAAAAGGGACTCAAAAATACAAATATTCAGATCTCTCACCACTCTCAAAGCAGGCGTCAAAGATGACATGACCTTTCTTGGGTGGTCCAGTGTGTCCTGGAGGGGTGATCATCAGTTTGTTCACATTCCCAACCAGAGCATCCTCCCCGCCTGCTTCATTATCTGCCACATAAACAAGTACATACAGTAAAGTCAAAAACGTTACTGTGTGATTGGCCCACAGTTTCAAATATCAAAAAACACATTGCATTTTAACACAACAAAAAACAAAAAAAATGAGCAATGACTTCTCTATCTGTTGATGACTTCAAAATGATTAAGCAACAGTTAGGTATACCATAGTTATGCAACATAGCAATTGAAATCGGCCATCCAAACAGGGTTGTTGATCAGTGTGCACTGTGTGTATGACAGAAACAGTGCCAAGACAGATTCTATTGATATTTTTACATTAATAGCCTATATAACATGACATTATTAACATATAACATGAAATGAACATATAACATGAAAAATTACATTGGAAAATTAATAAAAGCAGACATTATAAAATAAATTGTTCTCTAAAAATGGTGTCTTAATTTACTCCAATTTCTTTTTTCCACTCAAGCCAAAAGGAGATGTTAGGCAGAATGACAGCACTCAGTCACAGTTCACTTCCATTGTATGGAGAACCATTTCATTTTGGGTGAACCATTTAAGTAGTACTGAATATCCAAAGAACAACCAAACAGTATTTGGCTGTGTGTGTGTGTTGTGTGTGTGTGTGTGTGTGTGTGTGTGTGTGTGTGTGTGTGTGTGTGTGTGTGTGTGTGTGTGTGTGTGTGTGTGTGTGTGTGTGTGTGTGTGTGTGTGCGTGCGTGCGTGCGTGTGTGTGTGTGTGTCCACATGAGGAAAACTGCTTATAAATCATACTCAGTGATGTTTTTTGAAAATGCAGAAAGTTGTCTGTGAAGGGTAGGTTTAGCAGTAGAGTTAATGTAAAGGGATATAATACAATTTGTAAAAATCATTGTGTCCCCATAAAATATGTAAACTCAACATGTAGAGAGAGAGAGAGAGAGAGAGAGAGAGAGAGAGAGAGATAGAGAGAGAGAGAGAGAGAGAGAGAGAGAGAGAGAGAGAGAGAGAGAATTTCAGAAAATGTTCACAGAGAAGGCTGTCTGATCAGATTACTACTAACACAGCTTGTGTAAATAGTAGCTAGCAAAGTAGTGAACATCTAGTCTAGCTAGTCAGGACTTGTAAAGCTAACATAAACGAACCTACATGTCTTGTACATTGTACCAATGAAATGCATTGGAAACCTAACGTTAGTAGTCTCGTAAAGATGTAGTAAAGCCATTGAAGTGTGACTATATAACGTTACCAGTCACGGTATCAGGAAACGTTCACATTAACAAGGCAGGACTACAAGCACACGTGGTGGTGCATTTCATGACTTATCTAGCTGTAAGTGAATATACATCGCAATACATAGACGCTTTGTGATGTCTTGATTCTCTTGAGTGCTGCAGAGTATCACAATAATAAGGTTTATTCGGCTAACGTTAGCAAACAGTCACTGTGTTTACATGGACGAAGCGCTCATATCATGCACCTAACGGCTACATTTGCACGCTCTACATGCACAGACAGCATCCAAACGCGTGTCTGTCAATAGAAAAATATCATATGACTCTGTATGAATGTGTTTTAATTTTACACACCAGTATCGAGATGTTCTCTGCTGTTTTCTTCCATCATCCGATCATACAGACTCACAGGCTTGCGACGCTGAAGGAGCGTTTCCAAGACGACGGCGTGCTGCGGCGCGAGAGGAAGGATTTGACGTAACCAGCAGGTGCGTGTAAGCGCGGGAAAAGCGCACAGCTCCCCCAGCCACACGGATGTCTCCCCACAACGCGCCAAGCAAAGCGTCCAAATGGAGAGAAAATGTCAGCAGTGTTTACAGACTACAAGTCCTTTATTAGCTGCTGATAAAACATGCACTATAACATCCACTATATTATGCGTTCATGGGGGTTTTTTTTTTCTTTTCTTTTTTTCGTGTCTGTTTTATTTGAACCCAACCACCTATGCAAGTGTGTAGCTACTCCTAAAAAGATGGACTTAAAAAGTACACACTTTTTCTGGGAAAATAGCCCGAACATATTGTCCCTCCCACTGGGAAGTAGTAAATTAAGTAAATTATACTCAATAATGTTGGGTTAAATAACCCATTCGAACTTTAACTCAACTCTGGGTTAGTTTTCTGTCCCGTTTTCTGTCAGCATTTGACATTTTTCCTCTCAAACGCTGCATTTACTGTTCATATACAATGTGCAGTGGTTCCGTGACTGTACACTCTAAGAAATAAATCCGTAAAATAACAGAAAAAGTACTGGCAGCTCATTACCCGGACTTTGTCCCGTAATTAAAAAACAGAAATTTTCTGTTAATTCACAGTGTGCCCACTGTAAATAAAACAGAAATTTTCTGTTATTTAATGGTGTATCTATAGTAAAAGACCAGACACTTTCTGTCATTTAATGATGTATTTATAGTAAAAAAACAGGACACTTTCTGTTATTTAATGATATAACTACAGTAAAAAAACGCAAATATTAAATAAATCCGTAAAATAACAGAAAATGTACTGGCAGCTCATTACCCGGACTTTGTTCCGTAATTAAAAGATGAAAAATTTCTGTTAATTTATGGTTTTCCTACAGTAAAAATAAAACAGATGAATTTAGGCAATATACCTACAGCAAATAGAAATTCAACTTTTCTGTTAGTTAACAGTGTAATGATAACTCTTGTTGAAAACATTTCAAACAAATCTTCTGTGATTAAAAAATATTTTTATTTACTTATAGATCTACAACAATTCCATGAAAACTAAAATATGAAGGAAAAAAACACAAAAGGGAAAAGTATATATAGTTTCTCATCTCTAAATTGTATCAAGTCTGCCAATTGATGAAACTTTGTTAAAATTACAACAATCGCATCCACTGAATAAATTATTTTAAAATGTGTGAGGGGAAAATGTTTTTCAGAGGAACATGGATTGGCTGGGGGGGTACTCTTTTTTAGGGATGCACCGAAATGAAAATTCTTGGCCGAAACCGAAAACCGAAAAAGAGGAAACCAAGGCCGAAAACCGAAAACCGAAACACCGAAAGAAATTATGCCAATTATTAGTAGGCCTACCATTGCATTTATGGCTATGACTGTGTACTAACTTTACTAAAATCAAGGCATTACATTTGCATAAATTAATATTAAAGTTTCAAAGAATAAATCAATTACAAAGTATCCAAATATTTATTTAGCAAATTGCAAAAATGCACAGAATAAAATAAAATTCAGACTAAAATGGTAACTTGACCCCACTCATGTGTAAATTAAATAATAATGTACAGGCCTACTGGCCTGCAGAAAGGTTTGAAAATTAAATGTTCTCTCAAAGTGCATTTAGGTTCGCCACATGTTGATTTTTCGATTTTTTTTTTACTAAGCCTATTTAAAATCGTATTTGATTGCAGAGCGCCGTAGCTCTCTCTCTCTCTCTCTCTCTCTCTCTCTCTCTCTCTCTCTCTCTCTCTCTCTCTCTCTCTCTCTCTCTCTCTCTTCTCTCTCTCTCTCTCTCTCTCTGTACCTCTCGCGCGCGCTCTCTCTCTCTCTCTCTCTCTCTGTACCTCTCGCGCGCGCTCTCTCTCTCTCTCTCTCTCTGTACCTCTCTCTCTCGCTCTCTGTTACACCTCTCGCACGCGCGCTCTCTCTCTCTCTCGCGCACTCTCTCTCTCCGTACCTCTTGCGCGCGCTCTCTCTCTCGCTCTCTACCTCTCGCACACGCACTCTCTCTCTCTGGGCCGTGTTCCTCTCATATTCAGCGTAGCGATCGGAATGTTTGGATTTCAGGTGATAAATTAAACCCGACGTCATCACAACATTTCGGCCCTTCTGTTTCGGTAATAAAAGTCTTTCGGCCGAAAACCGAAAATGCACTTTTGGGCCATTTTCGGCCGAAAATTTTCGGTGGCCGAAAATTCGGTGCATCCTACTCTTTTTGTCTTCAGGTAAGATGAAGGCTGTAAAAGAAATACAAAACATTATTACTGACATACAGAATGTGCCAAAACAAAGAAAACAAAGATTCTAGGTGGGGAAAACTCATCACTCACCAAGAAACGTGTAGTAAATTCTTCAGAGCCACCAGACTGATTGAACCAGGTCCTGGTAGGACTGCAGACTCGGGTTTAGCCACCAAAAACTACAGAGGGGAGAGAACAGTATGTGGCCTATCCATCAAGATGTTTCAAATTTAGTTACCGTGTACTGTAATGGTTCTGTCTGCGGTTAACCGTACCTGTCTGTCTCGTGGCGAGAGGCCTGCATCATGGCCCAGCTGTCCCTCCAGGTTGTCGTTGGTTCTCTCCGTGCCGACACAGGTAGAGGGTTCAGGGCTGGACGTAGATGTTCATCAGGTAGATTATCCTGGATCTGTTTGATGAGGAAGGGCCGATCCCGGTCTATCGCCTAGATGAAGGAGTGATCGTATGTTCAGTTAAAGTTCCATTTTGAGATTTGACAAAAGCTAAAACTTGACATGGTTTTTCGAAGTTGTTCATACAGGAACTTCAGCAGTCTTGGAGGAATGTGTATATGTTTGGTTTCCTTCATCTCAGCCTTTTCGACCTTCGTTCAGGATTTCTGCACAGAAAAGTTGGATATGAAGATAGATATATTTTAGCTACGCAAGAAATTAAATGAAGGAAAATGAACTACAAAGTATCATGCAGACCAGGTTGAGGTTTAAAAACAATTGTACAGTATTTTACGTTCGTTAAATTATCAACTATAAATAATCAGCCATCCCTAATTCTTTCAAATTCAAACACTGTATAAAATGCTAAGACTTTTGTTTCCAGTGGACTCCAATTGCATGTCATGTTAGCTTGTCTGCTCAACTATACATTATAATATGTTTAATTATTTTCAACTAAATAAACAGAAACACAATAACATAATTTATAAATCATTTAATTAAAAATGTGTTGCTTACCTTTATATGAACTCCAGGCAGGATAAGTGCCATTTTCTTCAGGTATTTTGAAGCTTACTGCCTCAATGGGGTAGTGATGTGGTCAATAATAACTTCTTGAATGACAGCAATCCTTAATGTCCACCACCTTAAACAAAAAAGATATTACAAAATGATATTAGAATTATAAAGATATTACATTACACGATCACTTCAGAAAACCGCTTTAAATGGGTAGTTCACTTTAAATTGAAAATTCTGTCATCATTTACTCACCCTCAAGTTGTTTCAAACCTGTATGAATTTCTTTCTTCTGCTGAACACAAAGATATTTTGAAGAATGTCTGTAACCAAACAGTTAACTGGAGCCATTGACTTCCATAGTAGGAAAAAAAAAATACTATGGAAGTCAATGGCTCCAGTTAATGGTTTGGTTACCGACATTCTTCAAAATATCTTTGTGTTCAGCAGAAGAAAGAAATTCATACAGGTTTGAAACAACTTGAGGGTGAGTAAATGATGACAGAATTTTCATTTTAAAGTGAACTATTCCTTTAAACATAGTTGTTTAAATTTTCCCTATACAATTTGTATTTCTACTGACCATGTAAGCATACACATCTTTGAAGGGAGTATTCAGCAACCAACTTTTTCTATCAACATTTTTCCTCAGACTTTAAATTTAAATGTGTGTTGCCAGTCTCTTGAACAGTCATATTGAATTGTGATTAATAATATAAAAATGCTAATAAAAAAATACAAACCTGTAAGCAGCATGCAGGTGGTGCTTGGGATGAAAATTACAGCAGCAAAGTCCTGTCAATTAGATACGAAAACAACAGAAAAACTATGAAACAAACTGAGGAGGGATCTGGTAAAGACCAACGTTACAGGCAGAAGAGTAACAGATAATAGCAGTCATGTTAAATGTAAATTAATATTTCGTGGTCATTATTTGTGTGTGTGTGTGTGTGTGTGTGTGTGTGTGTGTGTGTGTGTGTGTGTGTGTGTGTGTGTGTGTGTGTGTGTGTGTGTGTGTGTGTGTGTGTGTGTGTGTGTGTGTGTGTGTGTGTGTGTGTGTCGTCTAAAACTAAAACAAGTCTAACGTAAACATAACGTTAACTTACCTCATTTGGAAGAAAAGGTGGTGGTGTTTTCATTGATCCAGCTGTAACAGTTACTGCATCTTCACACACAGTATATTCACGTTGTATCTTCATGCCTTTTAAATCAAGCAAGTCTTAATGGCCTTTACTTTTCTTGACGATTCCTCTGGTAGCTTATGTTTGAAGGCATTAAATTGCTCCAAAAACACTAACGTTAGTAACGTTACTGCATTTTATCACAACTGGTTAACGGATGCGCTCGTCAAGAAATAAACCGTATCACCGACAAATAAAAGTAAATAAACCAAATTACAACGAGGACATACTATAACACATATATCAGGTAACCTCCACGAGTGTATACTAATCTTTTAATGTGTGACGATATGCATAAAATGATAAATGCGACGGCTCCGACATTCATTTGCCTAACATGCCAGATGGCAACTAAATAACGTTACGTTAACAGCTTATTTGAACATAAATTTCGTATTTTACCATAGAAGTGTCAGAATGGCTTCCACACACCCGAAATCCGACTTTAATAAGCAACTTTGGCCGCGGTCATCTGCGTGTGTAATGGCGGTTGCGTCTTACACTTTAAGCGCCGCCAGGTTTTTGTTCCCACAATGCAACGCGTGTAATTCAAAATACGGGTAAATGACCTGTAAAAGACAAATACGGAAAAATCCTTCAAATTTATACGGTACATTGGACCGTAGTTTTACGGAATTTTTTTTACAGTGTAGCTACAAAGTAAAAATATGTACTCGATTGGTTGTCTGTTGCCAATGTGTCTAGCTTTTACATTCTACACTGCATCATTTCACACTGTAGCCTACACGTTTGGCACTGCAATAGGGGGTTAACATTGCAAAAGTGGTGCTAACCCTACTGCAGGGTTTCATAACCCCAGGTAAAAAGGGTGCTTTTGAACCCCACTTTACAACATTCCTTTACCCAGGGTTAAAAGCGGTGTTTAGAACGACGATAAGCCGGGGTTAAGCGCCGTGTGAAAAGCCCTATTAAATCATAGGCTACAACGCAAGGTAGTAGAAGAATAAAACGTCATCAGCATGCACTATTTACACTAGAGGTAAACAAATAGAGCAAGATAAATTTCAACTTTAGCAATTGGAATTTTTCTGTGCGCTGAAAAAAGAAGAGCACTGTAAACGAAAGTGGAGAATATGGATGCGGTTATGGCTAGGGAAAAGAGGAAAAAGTTAATTTTGCAAATGGAGCATGAAGTATTTAAGTTTTAGCGTTTTAAGTTAATCAATGTGCCATTTCATGTTGTGTTTTTATTGGCTAGTCAGTAGGCGTAGGCCGTAGCAGCAAACATTATATAGTATACATTATAGTATATCTTTGGTCACAAGACCAAACAGACTTCTTTTAACCTCTCTTACAGTTACCACTGTTTCGAAGCCACAACCACAGAAATCGAAATTTTCCTCTGGGAAAGCCCAAAATCGTACAATGTGAACAGGGAATTAGATTGTGTCGTTCTGTTTATTTTGCCAGTTCTAGTCACCTGAGAATCTTGTTATTTTGAGTTTTGAATTACTGGACCTAGATCCTGACTTTTATCATCACTGCCTGTAACCAATGCTGACACACAGACTATTTGATATAAATGTTAGTTATCACGACAATGTTATTCTATAAACATGAATTTAGTGCTTACTATATGTCCTTGGCAACACTCAGATTCATAGTAAAGTAGATGTGATGTATGGTTTTGTGTAGGATTTTTCAAACGGCCACATTTTAGTGATTCCATTAAATTCCATTCAAAAGAAGATGCTCACTTTTGAATGGAATTCACTCCCAGATAAGAAATAAAGCAGGTTAGCACTCAACATGTAGGCCTTATATGAATTTTAAAAAGCATAGTATTATCTCTAGCTACCTTGAACCTGATATTTCGTTTTCTTATATTGTGAGGACAGAGATTGAGGTCATCAACCATCCCTCTTCAAGTGTCTAATTTTTTTTTAAATTGCAATGTTCCTCACACCGTCACTGGCTGTCTCTCAATATAGATTGATTAAAGTGTATGGATTCCAGGACAATTGGAGCATAGCCTCTGCCATCAACCACAATCAAATCCGACCTCATTCATTTTCCATTAATAGTGCAGCTTTCTGATTAGCCTGCAAATGAACAACCATATGACTTGCGTTTCAGGAGGACACAGACATAGAGACCCTCAGCCACTAATTTTCAGGTTATGAGCGGAGCGGCGAGTGTCAGAAGCAGATGAAGAGAACGGGGGTCATCTTTAATAACACAAAATTGGCAATGATTTTTTTCCCTTGCGATCATATTTGACGGCAAACTACAACCAGCAGGGCAGCCGGGGTAGTTTGATTGTTTTTAAATAATGAGGAATTGTGCTGCACAGTACACCCTTCCATCTGAAAATTGAAAAGCTGTCCTTCATGGTATGTCATTCCCTAACATCTCCAATTATCTGGCTCCATGCCTCCCTGTTTACTTATTGAGACTGTCAATTCGTATTATGAATCGAGCAACAAAAATATAGATCGCTCAAAGCGATCTCCTCCTCATTCTTTTGTGTCTGCAGACGTCTGCGCATGCTCCAGGGTGCATGCGATGTACATGCATACACCAAACGCATAGATCCGTCAACAAAAACCAGGAAATATAATTGTAGGGGAAACAGAATCACAGCAGATAATTCCTATGACAATATTATGACGTGCCTGCAAAAGCAGAATTTCTTCTTCTTCGCGCGCTGGTCCCGTCATGCGATCTGCCAAGTGAACACATGATTTAATGAACCCATCAATCATAGAATACAAAAGCGAAAGTACAGTCCACTTCTTGATCCTCTGATTTTTTAATTGGTTCCCACGAGACGCAATGTTTTTCCACATCAAAATAAGTTTTACCCCACCATTATAACCGACTATGCTGCTAACAATGATGTGAGACGAGTGTGACGCCAACGGCTATGGCAAAACTGGATTGAGTTAAACATTAAAGATGAGACATCCTCTTTGGGCTAGAGGTATTTGAAGCAAACACTCTATAGAGTCAACTCGAGTGTTTTTAAGTGTGGATGTGCATTTCCAACGTGCCCAACATGTTTTTGGTGGTGTACAGGGAAACCCTTTTTAGACGGACCATGTTGGGAAACCACGCATGAGTCCCTTGCAGTGAATGGCAGGTCATCTGCATGGAACAGACAGCACACAGGAGAAGGGGCAGGCTCTGAACAGGCTTTATGAAGACACATAGAGTCACTATGGAGACAGCAATCAGAATCCTCCTGGGACCCTGGTGGACAGAGGAGGGAGAATGAGAGGCAGATGACTCTGGAATCAAGCAGTAGACTCCATGATTCAAGTGACAGCCCATCCCAGTGCGTGCACACGTACAGACAATGTCTCCTGTACGTTTTTAACCAGGTCTGGTGTATACGATAAAATCTGGTATAGGCTACGGTACTCGACAAACATGAAATCCTGTACAGTGATAACATAATTACAGAAAACAGTGCTTTTTAGCGTTTTTAGCAATGGTGCCTTAGCATGCAACCCACTGGGTGGTTTCTTAACTTCATAAGATTTGCCTATAATGATGTTATTCTAAATGGATTTAGCATTAAATGTTGTAACGCAGATGCTGTGGAGGTACAAAATGTTATAGCAAAAAACAAATGGGATACAGTTTTAAAAAATGTCTCATGCGCACACCATATGACGTAAAAATTGTAGTGTTCGCTCTCAACGCTCTCTCCATCTCTCTACTTTCAGTTGGCTTCAGTCCACCCTAACAGATGGGTCGGTGTCAATAGGCTGCTATTAACTGGACACACGCCTCTCATGGGGCCTGGAGACCAGATCATACTGTACCATACGCAGTTTTCAAAAAGAGGAAAGAAAGAAACAGGTCATTTTCCTGCTGTCATACCCACTTTTAGCTAACCTCCGCTTTTCACATTCCCTATAAACAAAACAGGTTGAAAATGACTTACTTGCATGCTTTATTATTTTGAGAAAGAAAATTTGGTTTTCGGGTTTGTCTTGTAAGTTTAGCTGCGTCCGCTGGCATAAAGATGATGAGTAGGCTTTGCCATAGACAGTATTATATTTAATGTTGAACAATTAAAAAGTAATTGTTTAACACAAAACAACATAATGAATCTTGACAATTTTATCCACTCCCTTTATAATTTATAGCTAAACATTTTAAATGAAACATCTTGTTAAAGTCTAATTTAGTATGCATATCGAATCATATTTTTTAAATGGTAAGATTACTGTGTTATGCGGTCACTGGCTGATGGGAATACGTCTGCGAGTCTATGACTAAATCAATGAATAACAATGACCTCATGATTGCTCATACTTTTATAAGTTTGTCCATATAAAAGAATTATAAAGAAAGAACGTTTTAAAATCTAAAGCCAAGAATATGAGTCAACCAGTTATTTAAAGTAAAAAACAACAAAGAAACAAACATTAAATTAAATTTGATTTAAATCTGATTTGATTACTGTATCTTCCTACAAATAGTGCTACACAGAAAATAACCTAAATTATTGGATAACAATCAGGTTGTTTATTATTCTATGTAATTCTCAAATGAAATGAAAGGGTTTGGTTGTTGATGTTTAATTATTCAGAGGACAGGTCATTACTCCCCGGGTTTCTCCTGCTAAGTGGGAATCAGCGTTTAAGTTGTTCTAAAGATTATTGTATTTTTTTTTTAGCTTTTGTCTTTTGAAACTACTTCTAATGAATCAATTATATATTTCAGCAAATTCCAAAACAACACAATTGAAAGACAAAAATGGTCTATGCAAAATAATAATCATGCATTATGCAAATTCCTTTATACATACAGTACAATGGACCCCAAAACATATTAGCCAAATTTGGAATATGTGAACAAATGATGCTTGACCTTTAAGAATTAACCAAGGTCAAGTCATACTAGCATGAAGTAAGTTCACACGGTTGTCTCTAGAATAGTAACAACAGGTTTCTTCATCACATTAAATATGCACATGCCCCCTTAGCATTTGAAAACCAGAAAGTATGCTTGTGCAACCTTTCTGTAAAATAAATAGGACTTGGTTTGATATTTTGTTATCTAATGCAGTGGCATTTATATATATTATTTACATATTTACATTCATACGTAAGTATCCAAATACATTTGGGGGTCAGTGTAGCTATGTGAAGCGGTGAATCGAAGCACTGAACATTGTACAATTACGCCAATGTCTTGCTCTGATGCCATTTTAGAGGAAGAGACGTGTCCGTTTCACAAATATGCTCCGGGAACGTTATGTCGACATCTCAGCAGGGGTTTTCTCCGGCTAGGTGCCACTGGTCAAAGTTTTCTTAACGCGATTGGTCTATAAATCAGCCCCGTTCTCTCCCATACATCAAATGAGGCTGTCGTGAAGCGACGAAGGCGCGGAGGGAGGCGAGAGAGAGGAGAATGGAGGTGAGCGGGTGCCAAAGTGATCATGTGTTCCCCGCAAGCAGCAGGAGGAGAGCCGTGAAGCCAAACGGAGAGGAAAAGATGAGCCAGGAAAGGCAGATGTGCCTGTGTCATGTCTGTTATGAACAGTCTTCCCACCTTGTGGTAACACTGTGAACTGTAACTGCAGGAGAGCGTGATCGAGAAATAGACAGAGGGAGCGAGTGGAGGGTGGGGTGGGGGTAAAGAGAAATAGAGAGAGAGGGAGTGTGAGGAAGGGAGGGAGCAAGGAAGGAGAGAAAAGAGAAAGAGAAAGGGTGAGGGAGAGAGAGAGAGAGGAGTTTAAACTAAGAGCTATGTTTTGGGACGAACTAATCTGCTAGAGAGCAGTGTGAGGATCGTAACGCATTGTGCGAGCGAGTGTGTGGAGGACAGATAAGGGAAGAAGCCCGGCAGACCGACTGCTTGTTTTAATGTGCTGACTCTGGGGAGCTAAAAAAAAAAAATATTGACTCTTCAGTCGTGTGCCGTGAGCCAGGGCACAAGCGCCACATTTAACAGAGGTGCACCAGAAAACACGGGAGCGAGAGAGGAGAAAATACATCCAGCCAGACAGCACATATAGAGGATTTCTCCTTCCCTTTTCTTATTTTTTTTTAATCTGTTCATTTTTCTTTCTTTTTTTCTCGGGACTGATTCCCATTTCCAGTAGAGAAGAAGGAGCCGTAGAGCCACGAGAACGCAAAAAAAAAAACATCATCACAAAAAGCGACAAGAATCGAAACACCGCCAACAAGATGTTTGAAATCAGCCGAACACTGAATGCTGCTTTGTTGAGCAATGAGGTAAAGGAATTGGATTTTCTTCTTCTGTCACCTCACTTCTCTAAGTGTGTGTTCATTATTCTGTTGTGCGTAACGTTTCTCTGTTTTATCAGTGTGTCCATGCTTCTAAATGTGGCAGCTGACAGGTCCAAATGAATGTGCAGGGATTGAGCATTTAGGTCCAGTTAAACGTCTGCTAGCTGAAGGCAGAACCTCTTTGCTCTCCGGGCGTACTGTAATGGATGAGAGACTAGCTTGCTCTCTCTCTCTCTCCCACGCACAATCATTTCATTTTCTCATTTACTCAAAGCAAGATAGCTGTAACTGCTGAGCTTGCTTGATGACTTGCCCATCTGGGGCTTGCACTGAGTGTGTGCGTGCGTATTTGTGTGAGTGTAGCGCCAATGTGAACGTAAGCACACGGCTCTCTATCACTGTGGCAGTTCAGTTTTCTCTTTCCTTTCGCCTCTTGCTATTTCTTTAGCCTGTATATTTCGTTACTACCTTGGCTAGCATTCTGTTCTCTTCCTCTTCTCTTCTTTTCTCCTCTTCCCTGTAAATGCGCACCTCGCGAGCAGTGTCTGAAGATGATGGTAAGGTGTTCACAGAACTCGGCAGTAGCCCAGGCGGAGGGCTCCTTCCCAGGCATGGGCTCGCCGCTTTCCCCCCGAGATCCATCCAGCCAACTGGGGGCCAGGGAGCTGGGGGTAAGAGGATAGACAGATCTGTTAGACATATGAACGAGAAAATAGATGGCACAGTAGAATAAGAATACTAACTTAATTTAGGTAAATGTGTGCAGCCCTAAGGCTTGAATTAGCCAATGTTTTCATGCCTCATTGTGTGATGATACGGCCGCCCACTCCGACTAGATCTTTCTATCAGTTAGCCAGAAAGAAAGAGAAAGAGTGAGAAAAAGCAGCTTGTGTAAGTGTATCGTTTGTGTATTCCTGCTCGGAATGTGTTTGTGCGGCAGTGTACTGATGCCTAAAATTGAAAGTGCGCCAGATGTGTGTGTGTGTGTGTATGCTTAAATTCATTTGAGCATGTAAGGTAAGATGGCTAAAGGACAGATTTTTGTATGTACAGTTTGTTTCGAGCATCATTTTGAATTTCAAACAACTTTCCGAATGTGTTGTTTTGGTGCTCCCTGCAGCATTTCAGCAGAAACGTGCTTGGAAATGTGTGAAATGGAAAGCATGTGTCTTATACTGCACAGACAGTTACAAAACTACCTCAAGTTCAACAATATATGAGTGGCTCTATTGTATTTCTTTAATTCGTAGCACATCAAAATTTATTTCTCCACTGATAGGTGGCCATACCAGAGCATACTAGACAAATAGCTGGCTAAGGTTTTCCTGATTTTAATGAATGTGATTTCACTCAAGTCTGGAGCTATGAAAGTGGATATCCATCCTTACAATCTCATTCAGTCATTTCTGATATTCTACTACAGTCTTGGGGGGAAGAGAGATGGCTGTATGGGAAAGCCCTGGCTGGCTGGTGCTGTAAGCGCCGGTCGGTTAAGAATAAATCCCTGACTTGGTGCATTAAATCGACACGAAACTGTGGGTGTCTAATCTGTGATGGGCTCTCGTTCCTCGTCTCCACAAAACAGGATCAGCCTGCCTGCCTGGAGCCGCACCACATTCTCACACAAATCAGACTCATACTGACAGCACTGGAGCTCTTCTGCCAGTGCACAAACACACACACACACAAGTATATATACACACACTGCGATCGCATGCAGCTGGGTGCTCATAGGCAGAGAGAGGAGATTTTTAAACCCTTCTTTGCAACCTTTCTGAGGTGTGTGAACACACTTGCCTAAAAATTCTCCACAGCTCAGGGATTTGAAACATTCTGAATATTCATCCTGGTGATTCGTCAGCTTTAAGACGACAGATAAAAGAGACAAGGCATGTAAAGTCACAACCACAAGTATTCTCATTTGAACTACAAAACGTTTACTAGTAAATCCGAAAAATCATTGTCATCCAGCAATTAGTCAGTATTTGGCATGGGAAGGCAGAAAATATTTAATATATAATGAAAATTAGTGACAGCGATATGTATGCGCCACTAGTGGTTATGAGCTGTGTGACTGCGTGAAGTGTTATTCTGGATTTTTCACATTAGCAGAACACAGTTTACAGTCAAATCTTTTTTTGAAGATAAAGATGGTTTGAGGAGAAGTGAAGCTTCTCTCGGTTTCTCTTTCCACCTCGAAAGACTGTCAACAAACTGTTTTAAAGTTCTACTTTTGCACTTTTCATGTTAAAGATCGAAATGAATAGAATTAAACAAAATGACCGAAATGTAATTTTCAGTCACTATGTCTGACATAATTTAATTTCACGTGTTTTACTGTTATACAATAACAGTCATTGTACATTATATGTAAATATTTTTTTATCTGGATGCCAATTTCCTTTTCTTTTCTTTTCTTACATTTGGATAATAAATTGTGCTGTTTATTCGAATGGGGGCAGGGAAAAGCAGCTGGACTGTTGCTTCTCGTAAAAGTCTGCATTTGTGACTCACATGTATCCGCAAACACACAACTCACATTTCAGATTGTAATTAACCAGGTTGAATCAGACCATCGTTACAAAGATTAATTGTGCCTTCATTAACTGAAGCCAGATAATTTGCATACATGAAATCATTGTACAGGGAAGAGGTCTGTCTAGGCATTTTTTTGTTTTTTATTCTATTTCGATTTTATTCTCCCTTGTAGTTCTCTGTCAGGATTTTTTTTATATACATGCATTAGATTGCTTTCAGACATCTTGCTAAGGAAAACAACTAGAACGTACCATTTGGATGCACCTTTTTAAATTATATTTCTATATGCGCAGCATGTGTAGAATTCATATATCAAAGTAATGATTGTATTTTATGATTAAGTAAATCAATCAAGCGATGAAAACACTCAGAGCTAGATCTGAAGATGATTTTACAAACATGAACTGACATTAAAAGCCAAGCGCAATCAGGAGAAACAATGGATCACTAATTTTAACGTCTACCTATAAACAATCTGGAATAATTGAATAAAAGTAAAACATTTTATTTGCGGAAGTAGAAAAACAGTTGCATCACATAACAGTAGTTTGATTTTGGTATCCTCGTGCCAAGCACTCTCATGGGTCTCGAACATCGAGAAGACTTTGAAATGATTTCTAATCACGGTTAATAACCACAGTGGGTTTTTTTTAATCAAGCATGACACATTGTCACTAGAGATAATTCGCTAAGCAGGATACGGTGTGATTTCCAATTACTGAACATTTTTCAGCATTCAGCACAAATGATGAAAACCTCTGAAATAGCACAAAAGTACAACCATGAGAAAAGCGGCACGTCCCGAAGAAAATACATATGACTTGGTATAGGGTTACGTGCATTAATAAAACACATGCAGATTTGCTGGATTAAAAAATTCTGATGGTGATTGGAGATGCTGTTCATGCACACACACACACTCCAGCAGTCCACGGGTTACAGCTACTCTATCAAACGCTTTTGTGCTCGCTTACTAACTTCATTTTCAGCCATTTTTGAAGGTTACGTTCACTCCTAAATTCGTTGGAGGGAGCTGAGAAACAAACAGAGATGAGGGGGAGAGGAGAGGGAATTGAAGAGCGATTGGCAAATGTCTGTTGGCAGTGTGAGAGATAGGCAGGGTCATCTCTATTTCACAACAATGATTAGCTCTGCCCATCTGCCGGCTCGACAAGCTCCTCCTGCTGTGATTGCAGTGTTCTCTGTTCAATGTAGCCCTGGAAATTAGTTCATTTGTGCTGCTCAACCCCAGCCTAACTGTACTGAGAACAGGTGCAGCATTCTACCCCTGCACAAAGCCGTAGCGAGCGTGTGCGCGAGTGTGAATCCTCTAAAAGAGCAGCCAAGCAGCAAGTAAAGCAGACTCATCAACTGTGAAAAGATTCGCATCTCGCAACACAATAGCAGTAGATTGCAGTGGATCAACTTCCTGTTCAGAAATAAGCACATTTTTCTCCTTCTGGTAGGACGTCTCTCCTCGCAGAGTTATTAGCGTTCACCTCAGAATTTCGACATCAATACCTTTTTACCTCTGTGTATATTTAGCCGGATACAAAAGCTACTGTGTTAAACCAAATAGGACACTAGCACTTTATTCTCGCTGCTGAGAATTTTAAGTACTTCTCATCAATATTCTGTCAAAATTTTATTTCCAATGGCTCTGTCAAGAAGCCTCAGTCTGTTATTCTGTGCTAGTGTGAAAATGGCAGAGCCATCACAGAGAAAGATCTGGAGCCCAGAGCTCTGCAGCTTCAGAGGCCACTGCTATTGTCAGGGCACTTTGCCATTTTGGAAGAAAAGGCCGCAAGAATGAGCTATTTAACCTGTGGGTCACTCAACGGGCACTGCGCGCACACACACAAGGCATTAGTGAGAGAATTAGCCATCTTTCACTACTCAAACGCAAGTGTGTGTGTGCATGTGTAAATGACAGGGTGCAGAAACGAACTCCTGTTTTGTAAACTAGTGATGCAGGACCACCGGTTTTTAATAGACATACACCAAATGTTGCACAGGACTGCATCCAAATACTGTGTGAGCATTATGGTGGCGCTCTGCGCTCATATTGTAAATAGATGTGATATTAAGAGAAACTAAACAACATATTCCAAATTTTGTGAATAACAAAGTAAATATGATTGTTGTTGTGTTTAAGTAATCTGATGGATGCCAATAAAAATATGTGAAATACGAATAAAACTGAAAGCAAATGGACCTGCAATCAGATCATTTTTTGTGTTTCAGTACCACATAATCTGTGGCACAAACGTATTCTCATGAATTGACTGCAATAATGGTCCAGTTGACAACTGAGTTTGGGTCTAACTAAAGAGGCAAACCCAAGTTACAATACACATGGGACCCTAGACATCCTCTGAAATGTGTCTAAGGAAGCATTAGCTCAAGCAATCTGGCTGCAGAGCCATAAACGTTTGCAGTTTTGTGTTTTCAGGCATAAGCATGTTAAGCAGAGAAACAGGATGAGAGTGCTCATTAGGAAACAAATGTAATGAAATTAAGTTCGTATCGTCATCACAAGGGTGCATGTGTGTGTGAATCTCACAGTCACATAAATATGCCACACAAACAACACACAGCTCACTTACATACACGCACTCGCACACCCGCGGCGCTTCAGGATGCTCGTGCATGTGAAAGTAGATGAAAAAAGCTCCATTGGGGGGCATCACCAATGAGGCGAAGAGCAGGTGTCTCCAGCCAGGCAGAGAGAGAACCAGGGCAGCCTATCCTCGGGTTGAGATTGAGCTCCACCAGAGCTCCCCTCGCCTGGGAGGACAGGTGACATCTGGCCCCTGTGCCTATGTAGTGGAAGACTCTTCCTCCAGGGACGACAGAATCTCTGAGCCCCGAGTCAGTATATGAGAAAAATTTGATTTTTTTTTCACTGCCTTTACTTTTTGATGATTTCACAGGGACTTGGTGTTGATGAAGATTGGAGGTCTTGAAAGCTCTCCCCTTTTTCTCTTTGAAAAAAAAGTCAGCAAAGAGAGGGGTCAGCGTGAGTTATACAGGCACCATGACCTGGAAGTAAAAAGCCTGTGATTTCAGCAGCAGGGGGCGAGAGCTGGCGATGATGGTCCCCAAAGAAAACACGTTCACTTACCTCTCTCTGCGTACAGAATAAAGGTCTAGTCTTCATCTGGAGTTTCAGGGCTGTGATTTCTGCAGGGAAAAAGAACATCAAAACAGAGGATTCAGTGAACAGCGAGAGCTTTGTGTTTTAAGTGAGACTATTCACGCAAAGCCATAAAAAGATACAAAATAAAAGAAAGAGCAGAAAAGGGGGAAAAATAGTAATTTCTATGGCTGAGCCAGCACTCAAGACTGTTACTGAGAATGCATATACAGTATTTCCAAATACAGAAAATAGTTCTGTTTTTTTTTTTTTTTTTAGCAGCAGTGCTGTTTTATTCTTCCAGAAAAAGAAATAGACATTTTAATGATTCAGTATTTCAGGAATGAGGATGGAGTGATTTTTAAAAGAGAAACGTTAAATGCTTACACATGAATGTGTGTTAAGTGCATGAATGCTTGCTTGTCTGGTTTACCCCGGCTTGCTTAAGTACTATAATTAATGGTTTTGTTAATTGAACAGGAATTGCAAAGGCGCTGTAGTGTAGAAAGCAGCACCAGTAATTCATCAATTTCACTCTTTTTCTCCTTCCCTTTTTCACTTTGCACACGTTACTTTTACAGCTTGAGCACTGGCTACAAGGGCAACATTAGATGGCAAATTATACGAGCTACCATATTTTAAGAAATTTGAACTCAATTCAAAATTAAAACTGACCACTTGGACAAGATTTGTTTACTCAAAGTTCAGGAAAAACAGATTCCAAAGACTCCTTGAAACACTCTAATGTGTTGGATTGCACGTTAAATACATTAAGAAAAGCAGTCAACCCTGACCGGTTGATATTAAGGAAGTCCAATCATCCATCAGAATCGGCGGCCATTTTGTAGGATTATCCGCTATGACAAAGCAGGCTGTTTTTGAAGTGATAAATGTGCTCTCTGCCTGAATGATAGCCTGTGCCCAAGAGCTGACACGTTGACGAACGGCGCTGTTTCCCCGTATTGATAGGTTCTGAGCCCATACATTTCATTGATTCGTTAATTGTTCAAGGGAGTTGGAGGCGCCTGACTGTCATGAATAAATGATAGATGCCTGGCATGTGTGCATTACCGAGGAAGACCTTTGAGGCGTGGTGTTGCTTCCTCAGAGACGCCAACCGTCCTCTTCACAGCCCCGAGGAGCTGCTGGTCCCCGTTAGTTTCCCCTCACATTAATAATGCATTCTCTCTAACAGCAGTGTTCAGCATTAAATGCTCTGCCATGGAGCCTGTTCAAAAACATCAATACAAACTCACTGAAATAACCCTGTTTCAGGCAGAGGGGGGGGAAAGAAGTTACATATGCTAATTGCTTCTTAAGGCATTCCTTCTGTCTACAGCTAGCGGCTCTTGTATCTTTTCTCTTTCAGAATCTTTTCCTTTCTCTTGCCTTGCTCTCGTCTGCTCTCAATAAGTAAGGCACCATGAATTCTGGGAGAAAGACAGCATGGATGGAGGGGAGTGGTGCAGAAATACTGATGATGCTTTTCCCAGGGCTCAGAAAGACAAGGTGATGGAGTATCTACAAACAAGGAAAGATAGGTGGGGGAACAGGGGAACAAGAAAAGGAAAAAAGCGAGATCGATGGCACATTTCTGTTCGATTTTACCCCAGGGATATGAGTTGTACATATAATATCAATGAGCTAAAACTTTGAATGCTCGGAATCAAATTGTGTCAGTGCAGATTTAAAAAACTACTACAAGATTGCTATATGTCATATCAGAGACATGCAGATTTGTTAGTCTAGTAGTACAGTTTTAGTTTAGATGCAAGGGGACTAGTTACAATATCGACCTAGGTATACATAATTGTGTATATTTGGCAGTCATAAATGTTATGAGCGGCAGAATTTAAATAGTTTAAGATATAATAAACTATTTTTACATCGGTTAAGCCACTTATTATCAGAGCTTTAACCACTTTTTTCTTTCCTTCAAAACTTAAACCATACATATTTAGGCACCAAAACACACCATTATTAAAATTCACTACGGGGAAATAATAATATAATGAATAAGCTACATTCATCTTGTGGTAGCTCTTAGCAAAAGCTGGCCTGGTCAGCTCAGTGAAAGCGTGGCCCCCTCTCTGAAGGGAAGCACTGATTAAAGACCGGGCCAGATGGACCACAGCGGTCTTCCTCGTCGTGCTCGAGAGCTCCAACTGCGATCAAACACAGCAAAGGCCACCCTACAGCCAACCGTCATACAACTCGATCTTCACCATCGCTCAGTCTCCCTCCAGCCAACCATACTGCACCACGCAAATGAGATGGAGAGAATCGCCCGTGATGTTAATGATCAGAAAAGAGCTAAAGCGTCTTGCTCAATGTCACCTTGGTTTGGAGCAGTCCACAATGAGAGCCACCCACCGGGTTAAATATCTGCTCAAGGATTCACAAGTGCCACATTTTTCTAATTTTCCCCACAATCCATGAGGCTTTTCTTAATGTAAAATGTAAAAAGTCACCATAAGTACCATTAAAATCAGCATGATAATTATTAGTCATATTTTTTGACCTAGATGTATTTTATTAGCACTGAAAAGTCTTTGAGGGAAAAGTGAATCGACATGCATGATATATTTGTTTTTAACGAGTTAAATCTTAACTCAAACATTACCTGAATACTTATCCTCTAAAATATCTCAGATACGAAGCACAACCGTCGTTTTCAGACAGGTTTTTTGTATTTGAACGTGGCGAGCTCCATCTGGGTGAGCCGAGCCTGAGCTCAGCAGCCTGACACTTGCAGTGCTGCCTTGCGGTGAAGCCGCCAAAAACAGTTGATGTGGTGTCGGGGTTCTCCTTTGAGAAGGTGACAGGAACAGGAATTGGACTGGGTGATACTCATGTCCTCTGACAGAAAGAGATATTTGCTTCAGAGGGAGAAAACTTCACCCCTTACTCCCAAGACGAATGAGAATTGTGACAATCGGGATATGTCAAATAAAAGAGAGAATTTGATGCGAGGAGAAACACATATTTGTCCTTCAACAAATCAAAATTGAATAGAAACCGTATGGGATTATCCGTTTTTCGTTTTCTCCTTAATGTTTACGTTTTTCTAAAACAAATGTTTAGCATTTGTATGGCATTTTGACTGAATTTTTTTTAAAGTAATTTGAGGGAACATACTAACTAAACTTTAACTAAACTGTAAACATGCAGTGTTTCGAATGAATTTAAGTTTTTCTAATCTACTAATCTTCTAGTGAATTCCCAAATAACAGGACAAAGTGGATTTTTTTAATCAAGGCTCCAAATGAGATGTACAATTTTTAACACACTTCTGCTGACAGCTTGCAGGGGATCTTCACTTCAGTGTCTTTAAATAAACCTGTTATTATTCAGGGTGAAAATTGAGACAAAATAATCTCACTGGAAGATTTTGCGCAGTTGAAACAATTATCACCATGTCGGTTGCATGTTTTAACATGTTAAACTCTCAGAATAGATGCCTGGTGCTCATGGTGGAAGCAGGAGTGAATGAGTAAGATGCATTTTGTGGAAATCGATAACATTGACAAGGCACTGATGGAGCATGCGTAACACAGTGGACTGTAGATCTGATATTTGACAAACAAGAGTATGGGGGTAATTTGATGCCAATATTATTGAAAATGGACAGACTAAAAGTCACAAATAGATATTTCAACTTGTAAACACAAAACACAATCTACAAATAGATTAATAATCCGCAAACAAAGTCCTCACGATCCGCAAATGTAAAACAAGATCTACAAATAGATACAAAGTCCTCAAACAAACTGTTTGTGATCCACAAATTTAAATCATGATCTACAAAAAGATTAAAAATCCACAAATAAACACATCCCGATTCACAAACTGAAATCAGTGACTTGTACTTGAAAACCAGGATTTGAATGAATGTAAAGTGACTTGTTTGCAGGTGCAAATCATGTTCTGTTTGTAGATTGTGTCACATTTGTTTTCAGAATTCTGACACTATTGTTTCGCTGTTGTGACAAAATAATGCCATAATAATTGAAAATGAAGAGACTATGGGTCAAAATGCATATTAAAATTTGTAAACACAAAACAAGATCTACAAATAAATGTAAAATCTACAAACAGACTCCTCATGATCTGCAAATGTAAATCAAAATCTACAAATAGATGAAAAAATCCACAAACAGACTCTTCATGACATACAAATATAAAATATGATCTACAAATAGATTTAAAATCTGCAAACAAACCCTTTAGGATTCACAAATACAAACCAGTGACTTGTATTTGACAACCAGAATTTGAATGAATGCAAAGTGATTTGTCTGGGCATGAGGTTCATTGTTTGTTTGTAGATTGTATTGCATTTGTTTTCAGAATTTTGGCACAAATGTTTCGCTTTTTTTCCATTAAAAAATCTACAAATGCCCTCCTCACAATTTGCAAACAAACACAGTCTAACTTGTATTGTCAAACCAGTGTAAAAATAAATTCTTACACATTCTGTGCAAAGTTCAGCATGCAAGTGTTGAATCTGTGTTTGCAGATCACAGGGCATTCACAGATCCCTCTGCACACGTCTACAGATCTTTTTGGCACTATCTTTCCGCAGAGTGTGTGACTACGATCCACACGTGTAGTCAGCCAATCAGGTGTATTGCTTCAATATGATGTCACGCCCCCTCAATAAGCCCTTTTCAAAATAAGAGCTGAGACACTTCCATTTACCGTTGCCGGTGTCACCGCGCTGGGGAAGGACGGACTGACCGACTACGCTCACAAGATGGGTTGTCAGGTAAGCAGTGGCTCGACTAAGTAGCATTTAAAGTGTATGACATTTAAAAAATACTTGTATCGCACCCCAGCATGATTCACTATCGTTAAAACCTGCCCAGAAACCGGCTCACCAACATCCTGGCGTTAGCCTAATAATATCATTTAGCTTTTGCTGGCTATAAATAAACATGTGTAACGTTACAGAACAACAGCACATCCAGTTAACGTTAGCACATTTTGTCCCAAATAAAATAGACGTTCTCTGGGGACGTATCGACACTATGGGTCTTGGGGGGCTTACGGGGGGTTGGGGGGCTTACGGAATTTTGACTTGAGCTCCGCGGCTGAAGCTCCGCGAACGGCGACGGACTTTGGACTTGAGCTCCGCGGCTGAAGCTCCGCGAACGGCGACGGACTTTGAACTTGAGCTCCGCGAACGGCGACGGACTTTGAACTTGAGCTCCGCGAACGGCGACGGACTTTGGACTTGAGCTCCACGGCTGAAGCTCCGCGAACGGCGACGGACTTTGAACTTGAGCTCCGCGGCTGAAGCTCCGCGCGAACGGCGACGGACTTTGAACTTGAGCTCCGCGAACGGCGACGGACTTTGGACTTGAGCTAGGGTGACCAGACGTCCCGTTTTTCCCGGGACAGTCCCGTATTTCAACTCTAATTTTAGTGTCCCGACTTATTATGAAAAAATCATGTTTTGTCCCGTATTTCATCGTTAATATATATATTTTTTATATATTATAGTTTTCGTTGAATACGCGCATGACAGAGAGGGAGAGAGAGAGCGAGAGACCTTGCGTGTGTGTGCTAGAGTAGCCTACGCATTAATACGCACGGCTTTATCCCCCGGTACCACGCCCCTGTTGATCAACACAGAGCTGCTGTTGTCTTGCAGGTTTTGTCTGGTAAACAATCTGCTATGTTTCGGAAAGCTATGTGCTCATGTCTTTTTTTTTCTCTTCCCTCTAGTCTGCAGAATCCGGACTGGAGGTGGCCCAATCTGTTTCCAGACCTGCCATACTGCTGGGGTTTTTTTTTTTTTTTTTCGTTTTTTTTTTTTTCCTCTGTGTTGCAGGTTTTTTTTTGTGTGTGTGTGTTTTTTTTTTTTTTAAGAACTTAATGGCTTTATCCAGTTTGTCATTTTTTTTAACTTGGCTTTATCCATGCAACTTGATTTTGTGTTTGGATATAATGGTAACGTTGTCTTATGTCGATTCAGGAATCTCAAACCTTTCTGGTGCAATCTAGTCCATATTTGAGGGCTTTTGCCATAGTGGATTTTGGTTTAATTTGTAAACTGAATATATATATATATAATTTCCCTCTGTAGTATTTTCATTAACAGAATAAAGGTTTTGCAAATCTGAAAGTGGGTTTCAGATAGCGTTAAGGTGTGTCAAAATTTTACTTAAGTAAAAATGGTGTTAGTAGGCCTACCATTTACTTAAATGACCAGGGCACATTGGTCAGTAAAATGCAAGGTACACTTTAACATCAATATTCACACAAAAATATCAGATATAATAATGAAACTGACAGGAACATTTTACTCCATTATACACTACTTTATACACAGTTGACCATGTGCAATACGTAAACAACTGCAAAGAAAAAAAAGCGAGTGGGAGATGCCACAGTCCACTTCTAAATCATGTTACCTCAGTCATATCATGATAATGGAAATTAATATTTGCTGTATGCTGCTCTCACAGATTTAACTGTTGTCAAAACCTGGCTCAACAGGAGACTAAAGAGGAAAACCCCCACAGGTCTGAAAATATTAGATATTTTAATTAGTAAATTACAGAAAATATACAATTGTATGTGTCTGTCAGATCATTATGTATGAATGAATGAGTGGAGTGTATGGGTGTAAAACACAAAAGAAACAGAACAGAATAATCAGTCAGTCAACAGAATTGAAAGGATTCGGACAACAAAGGAGTAGTTCTCTTTTAAAACAATATTTAGCTGATAATTTACCCACCCCCATGCCACCCAAGATGTCCACGTCTTTCTTTCTTCAGTTGAAAAGAAATGAAGGTTTTTGATGAAAACATTCCAGGATTTTCTCCATGGACTTCAATGGGGTCCAAACGGTTCAAGGTCCAAATGACAGTTTCAGTGCAGCTTCAAAGGGCTTTAAACGACACCAGACGACGAATAAGGGTCTTATCTAGCGAAACCATCGCTCATTTCAAAAATAAATAAAAAAGTTTAAGTTTTATAAGCACAAATGCTCACCTTGTTCTGTGATGCGTGTTCATGACTCATGTAATACAGAATTAGTTAGAATGTTTTCATCAAAAACCTTAATTTCTTTTCGACTGAAGAAAGAAAGACGTGGACATCTTGGATGACATGGGGGTGAGTAAATTATCAGCAAAATTTTTTTTTTAAAGTGATCAACTCCTTTGTTGTCCTAATCCGTTCAATTCTGTTGACTGACTGATTTTTCTGTTCTGTTTCTTTTGTGTTTTACACCATAAGCCCTATTTGCACTGGATTAGTAGGCCTATTATCTGGGGACCTAGAAATTACCCCGCCACATCTGAATTTCGTGTGAGGCATTCGCACGGGATAGCCGAACCCTCTGATTTTACTCAAATTTACTGACTTATCTCCCGGATGGCGTCAGGCTATTGCTTGGAAATTTATTTTCGTTATAGGTCTAGCTGCTATGCAGTGGTGGAGGAAGTACTGAATCTCAGTACTTAGGCTACGTAAAAGTACAAATAACCAGAGACATATTTACTTTAGTAAAAGTAAAAGTACCACAAAGAAAACCCTACTTAAGTAAAAAGTACCTGATTTTAAATGTACTTTAAGTATTAAAAGTAAAAGTACTTGCATAATTTATTATCTTAATGTCTATATTCTAGGCCTAATTAGAGCTGTAACAATATGCAATATGAACCAAGACACTCAGATCCACGAACCTGTGTCGCGGTGTGAAGGCACGACTCACCCCTTATTTGAAGTTAACATTATACAATAGGCCTACTTACACCTACACCACAAAACTAGTTGAGGATAAATTCATAAATAGGATAAATAAGTTAAAATTGGGCAATCCCAGCGTTATGGATGTGACATTTGCAGTAAAAACTTGAAATATAAATTCTCAGAAAATGCATTTATTACCAATTGAAACATATATCCATCCCTTAATAAAGAAGTCCAGACATTAGAAAAATATCAGTCTACAGACACATGCGTTTTATATTTAATATGAGGGAGGGAAATATACATCCATAACGGACATAACACAAACAAATCTTTAACTTTTAGTTTAACTTTATGTTTCATCAACCAACTGGTTGGATTTAATAAATAAGTAAATATAGCAGACAATAGATAATCAGGTCACGGAGGCGCGTGAACTGGAGAAATAAACCGAAACTCAGGTCTGTACTTGCCTCAAAGACCTGAGACGTAGGAAAGCCTGAAATGTCTACTTTTAAACAGAACAATTCAAACCGAAAGAAAACAGACTGTTCTCTGCATGTAATCCGTATGAAATGTTAATTTATCTCTGGCGAGTTCACTGCGAAGATCGCGCGTCAGCATCGTCAACTTCATCTTTGCTGGTGACACTGCGCCAGAGTTAGGCCTAGCCTACATGTTTCGGGTCAGCACCGAAAACATGGAGATTTTTTTCAATCCTTGTTTTGGCAGGGGGGAAATCTGATCAGAAAATGTAACAAAAATTTAACGAAACATTGTAGAAATTTAGTGGAGTAGAAAGTATAATAATTGCTGCAAAAAGTAACGAAGTAAAAGTATGCACTATTGATTCTACTTAAGTAAAGTACAGATACGTGAAAAATGTAGGCTACTTAAGTAAAGTAACAAAGTATTTTACTTCGTTACATTCCACCACTGGCTGTATGATATCATGACATAAACAGAATAAAGTTCCTTACAGCATGCTGCTATACATGTCATTCATCTCCATCTAATCATTCTTTTTGTTTTGCTTTTCTGATGATCTTCAGCTTTCATTTTCTGCAAATTGTGTAGTTGTGTAAAGCAATATGACTCAGCACCCAAAATAGCCTACTATCAAAACACTCCAAACCAGCCTCCATTTTTCGCGAAAGATGGATAAAAAGGCGCACATGAAACAAAAATCTTGAAAAAATGATATACGATCCGGCCAGATGCCGATTCGCACGGGACTAATATTATCACAGGACCTCAGCGTTCGGCGAAATATAGTAGGTAATTTGCGGGGGATTTTTACTTTACAAATTACAGACATGGCCGATTCGGACGGGATCGCAATTATTACAAATTACTAGAGGTCACCAGGTAATACGTTTTCTCCCGTGCGAATAAGCCTACACACTCCACTCATTCATTCATACATAATGATCTGACAGACACATACAATTGTATATTTTCTGTAATTTACTAATTAAAATATCTAATATTTTCAGACCTGTGGGGGTTTTCCTCTTTAGTCTCCTGTTGAGCCAGGTTTTGACAACAGTTAAATCTGTGAGAGCAGCATACAGCAAATATTAATTTCCATTATCATGATATGACTGAGGTAACATGATTTAGAAGTGGACTGTGGCATCTCCCACTCGCTTTTTTTTCTTTGCAGTTGTTTACGTATTGCACATGGTCAACTGTGTATAAAGTAGTGTATAATGGAGTAAAATGTTCCTGTCAGTTTCATTATTATATCTGATATTTTTGTGTGAATATTGATGTTAAAGTGTACCTTGCATTTTACTGACCAATGTGCCCTGGTCATTTAAGTAAATGGTAGGCCTACTAACACCATTTTTACTTAAGTAAAATTTTGACACACCTTAACGCTATCTGAAACCCACTTTCAGATTTGCAAAACCTTTATTCTGTTAATGAAAATACTACAGAGGGAAATTATATATATATATATATATATATTCAGTTTACAAATTAAACCAAAATCCACTATGGCAAAAGCCCTCAAATATGGACTAGATTGCACCAGAAAGGTTTGAGATTCCTGAATCGACATAAGACAACGTCACCATTATATCCAAACACAAAATCAAGTTGCATGGATAAAGCCAAGTTAAAAAAAATGACAAACTGGATAAAGCCATTAAGTTCTTAAAAAAAAAAAACACACACACACAAAAAAAAAACCTGCAACACAGAGGAAAAAAAAAAAACGGAAAAAAAAAAAAAAAAAAACCCAGCAGTATGGCAGGTCTGGAAACAGATTGGGCCACCTCCAGTCCGGATTCTGCAGACTAGAGGGAAGAGAAAAAAAAAGACATGAGCACATAGCTTTCCGAAACATAGCAGATTGTTTACCAGACAAAACCTGCAAGACAACAGCAGCTCTGTGTTGATCAACAGGGGCGTGGTACCGGGGGATAAAGCCGTGCGTATTAATGCGTAGGCTACTCTAGCACACACACGCAAGGTCTCTCGCTCTCTCTCTCCCTCTCTGTCATGCGCGTATTCAACGAAAACTATAATATATAAAAAATATATATATTAACGATGAAATACGGGACAAAACATGATTTTTTCATAATAAGTCGGGACACTAAAATTAGAGTTGAAATACGGGACTGTCCCGGGAAAAACGGGACGTCTGGTCCACCCTAGCTCAAGTCCAAAGTCCGTCGCCGTTCGCGGAGCTCAAGTTCAAAGTCCGTCGCCGTTCGCGCGGAGCTCAAGTTCAAAGTCCGTCGCCGTTCGCGGAGCTTCAGCCGTGGAGCTCAAGTCCAAAGTCCGTCGCCGTTCGCGGAGCTCAAGTTCAAAGTCCGTCGCCGTTCGCGGAGCTCAAGTTCAAAGTCCGTCGCCGTTCGCGGAGCTTCAGCCGCGGAGCTCAAGTCCAAAGTCCGTCGCCGTTCGCGGAGCTTCAGCCGCGGAGCTCAAGTCAAAATTCCGTAAGCCCCCCAACCCCCCGTAAGCCCCCCAAGACCCATAGTGTCGATACGTCCCCAGAGAACGTCTATTTTATTTGGGACAAAATGTGCTAACGTTAACTGGATGTGCTGTTGTTCTGTAACGTTACACATGTTTATTTATAGCCAGCAAAAGCTAAATGATATTATTAGGCTAACGCCAGGATGTTGGTGAGCCGGTTTCTGGGCAGGTTTTAACGATAGTGAATCATGCTGGGGTGCGATACAAGTATTTTTTAAATGTCATACACTTTAAATGCTACTTAGTCGAGCCACTGCTTACCTGACAACCCATCTTGTGAGCGTAGTCGGTCAGTCCGTCCTTCCCCAGCGCGGTGACACCGGCAACGGTAAATGAAAGTGTCTCAGCTCTTATTTTGAAAAGGGCTTATTGAGGGGGCGTGACATCATATTGAAGCAATACACCTGATTGGCTGACTACACGTGTGGATCGTAGTCACACACTCTGCGGAAAGATAGTGCCAAAAAGATCTGTAGACGTGTGCAGAGGGATCTGTGAATGCCCTGTGATCTGCAAACACAGATTCAACACTTGCATGCTGAACTTTGCACAGAATGTGTAAGAATTTATTTTTACACTGGTTTGACAATACAAGTTAGACTGTGTTTGTTTGCAAATTGTGAGGAGGGCATTTGTAGATTTTTTAATGGAAAAAAAGCGAAACATTTGTGCCAAAATTCTGAAAACAAATGCAATACAATCTACAAACAAACAATGAACCTCATGCCCAGACAAATCACTTTGCATTCATTCAAATTCTGGTTGTCAAATACAAGTCACTGGTTTGTATTTGTGAATCCTAAAGGGTTTGTTTGCAGATTTTAAATCTATTTGTAGATCATATTTTATATTTGTATGTCATGAAGAGTCTGTTTGTGGATTTTTTCATCTATTTGTAGATTTTGATTTACATTTGCAGATCATGAGGAGTCTGTTTGTAGATTTTACATTTATTTGTAGATCTTGTTTTGTGTTTACAAATTTTAATATGCATTTTGACCCATAGTCTCTTCATTTTCAATTATTATGGCATTATTTTGTCACAACAGCGAAACAATAGTGTCAGAATTCTGAAAACAAATGTGACACAATCTACAAACAGAACATGATTTGCACCTGCAAACAAGTCACTTTACATTCATTCAAATCCTGGTTTTCAAGTACAAGTCACTGATTTCAGTTTGTGAATCGGGATGTGTTTATTTGTGGATTTTTAATCTTTTTGTAGATCATGATTTAAATTTGTGGATCACAAACAGTTTGTTTGAGGACTTTGTATCTATTTGTAGATCTTGTTTTACATTTGCGGATCGTGAGGACTTTGTTTGCGGATTATTAATCTATTTGTAGATTGTGTTTTGTGTTTACAAGTTGAAATATCTATTTGTGACTTTTAGTCTGTCCATTTTCAATAATATTGGCATCAAATTACCCCCATACGCACTTGGATTTGTGGTTATGGCCAACGGAAGAAGTCAGGTGTGTGTGTGTGTGTGTGTGTGTGTGTGTGTGTGTGTGTGTGTGTGTGTGTGTGTGTGTGTGTGTGTGTGTGTGTGTGTGTGTTTGGAAGCAGGGAGAGATGGGACATGCAAGGTTCAGAGTAATTAGTCAGATTGAGGGCTGAAATGAGGCAGTGTGAGAGGAGGCTGGGGCTAAGCATTTGTGTGTGTGTATTTGTGTTAGAGGCCAGGTTGGTGGGATGCTCTAATTGGAGCTAAGCGGCCGCAGAGGATCAGGGGTACTCCAGAAACAAAGGAGCACAGGCAGAGAAAGAGAGAGGGAGAAAGAGAGAGGTTGCAGTTCTTCTGGGTGTGTGCATGTGTCTCTTAGTGTTTGAGTGAACAATAACTAAAGTGACATTTTACATGCTCAGCTAGCAAAGGCTTTGACCAAACCTCTGACTGCATCAAAATCACACACACAGCCAAAATCAGTTTTGAAAAAAAGAGAATAGACATTCTACATGAATTTTAAAAAGGGGAGTTTTGAAATACCGTATATACATGAATATTTTCCTTTCCAAGAAAATGTGTTCTGAGAAAAACAAAAGCTGCATTTCAATCCACAATTACACAAATCAACTTCCAATTTACAATCCAATTTGATTACTGCATAACAGACATATCCAAGATTAAAAAAAGAATACAATTTCAGTGTCAATTAGTTAGCTGAGCATATAAAAACACAATTTCTACAGAATGAAAATAAATCAATTAGCCTCGTTGCTTTTAGCTCGTTACTCAATTCGCATGCTGTTTCACTTTTAATGGCTTTTTGACAGCCGATAAATTATGTGATTTACATTAACTGGCCTGTTATAAAACCCCTCCGCCGGTGGTCAGAACAGCCGTCCTTTAGCTCGGCGATACCTGCATAAAAAGCCCATTTGGCAAAATGGCTGACATAAAATGCATGTGGGTTGGAGGACAAAATAACGGCATCTTATATAAAATGATGCTATCTTAGTTCGACTGCTATTACCTGCTGTTCGTTTTTCAGAGAGGCTTCTCCAACGTATGATGACTAAATGAAAGTCGTTTATGTGTATTTGTGTACAGACACACACATACACTTTTCTGCAATAGTATAGATCCCCGAGGTCACATCCTCCTACTCAAAACCTCCATGCATTCTTGGCCAAACCTCCCACCGCAGACCTCATGCCAGTCTAATCCCTAAGACCCCTCCCTCCATCTGTCCCCACCCAGCCCAGGAGTGAACAGAGAGACAGAGGGTCACACGCAGCCTCTGAGTCATACTGGACACGTTCCCTCAGCCTGCACGTCTACTGCTAGTGTACACGGCCTTAATTCAAAACACTCTCTCATATTGGATGCTGCAAATGGGTAGTTTTTTCCATTAACAGGATTTTAGGTTCATATTTATATAACGTGTGCATTTTAGATGCTATGACCGCTCATCATTTTTCACCACTTTTAGATTCTTAAACGGTCTCGTGGTGTGATTTCTATCAATACAAATATTCCACGTAGTTTCTCAATTCATATGGGGTCACAAAAAATGCATGTGTAATTGTATAACAATTTGAAAACCATTTTAGTTGAGATTCGGCAAAGTGTTAAATGCAGGTCAACTACCCAAATACTGTATAATGATAGTGATTAAAAACAAAATACTGATATTTTCAAACCATAAGCTATTTTGCAAATAGCACGATAGCTGTTATCTTACTATACAGTGCTGATATTTCTGATTTGTCTCATGCTTGTATGTATGTTTTTAGTAATCTATGGAACTGAATACAGGGAAATTCAAATTGAACCTTCCAGATGGGACTTGTCTCCTCTTCTATCTGCCGCATCAGCTGTTACAAAGACCAGCAGCTGACATTTAGTCCTTCATAAAGATTTCCAAGAAAGAGAAGGTAGAGAGAGAAAGATAACTGCCATTGTAAGAATCGTTGTTATTTATGATTTATTGATGTTTCTTTGACTCTTGACAAAAGCAACCATAGTGTAGAATACCTGGTAGTGATGAATATTATAGTAATGTCACAGCATTCAAACATATTTACTGTTATTTATTGTTGTTTGTAACTTACTATTGCCAGGAGCTGATCTGTTCTGCTATTATTTTCTGAAAAAGACACAAAGGGAAAAAATCAAAAGCAAAACAGTCAATCTGTATGCAATAAATGCACTCCACTGAAATACAATGTGAAAAATACATCTGCATAAAGGCACTCAGTACTTTGTTTACATCCAAATGAGAGTGCAGAGACCTTGGCATTGACTACCCACATGAATATGTCTCTCTCACATGCACAATCTCTGAAATGCCTAATGGTCAGACGTAGAGAAAGTGAGTGTAGCAGTCTCTCTTACTCTGCATAAACACTCAGTATGAAAGTGAAAGTCAAAGTACACATTTCCACCTGCCAACAATGTGATGATGAAAAATGGTTGGTGGTATCAGAAGGGTGGAGAGGTTTCTACTTTTTCTCGTTCAGTTTGGAGGTTGTGAAGAGTTCAGTGATGGTTTCCATATGTGGTTGCTAGACTTCAGATTGGTAAACTCACACAGGTTAAAGAACTGACTCAAGTTTGCCTGTGCCATGATGTGACGTCCTGTATAATTGAATCATGCCTGCATATGAATGAAACGACAGACAGGTTTTTCTCTCTCTGTTGGTGGGAGGGACCTAAATTAATGTCTTGTTGTGAGGAAGATGAAAGGTAATGTCTTCTATAACTCATATGGTGCCACATGGTTCAGTGAGCAAAATGGGAAGCAAACACAATAACTAGATTATGGTGTATTTTGCTATATGGGATGTGCATTGCTGTTTTGAATAATGCTATTTTAACCATTATGTGAATATTTATGCATTTAAATATACTGTATATAATACATGTATTAATTATGTGTATATATATTAGTGCTGTCAACACAGCATCCGTTTCTTCAGTCATCCTTTGGCTATAGTTTATGTATTATATAAATGTCCTGACACACACAGGGAGCACAGAAAGACACACGCCAGAAAATGCAGGCATCTCCCCCAACAAAATGTCAGTTTAGTCATGTATCCTAAAAAGAGCAGTCTTAAATTAGTTAAATAAAGTCTTAAATGAACGTAAAGAGTTGTGAGAGAATGACACACGTGTGAGATCCGTGTCATGTGCAACAGCGGCTGATCTTAAAGTGAAAGCAGCCACTAATGCTGTATGTCAGTCAAGTCAATCAAATAACAAAGTTAACAGTGAAACAGTGACTAAAGAACTTGTGTAGCTTTAATAAGGATTTCTGTAAATGTCCTACCTGTTAGATAGGTAGGAAGGGCACAGGTAAAATATGACATTTATTTATGGGTTTATGTGAGGGTTGTTTGAAGTTTACTTAAATTAAAGGTTGTTCATTTTTTTTATGCCCAATAAATGTTAAAAAAATTGATAGCTTCCAATTACACTGTAATGTTGAATGGCTATAATTCATGTTTAAAATGGGGGAGGGGGGTCATTTTCATGAGACATCAGTAGCTGTATTAGTATTAGTGATACTGGCTTTCATTCATAAAATGATGCCATTAAACAAGTATTTAAAATATAATCTCTTTATGTTATGTCTCTACATTGATTTGGAGAATAAATGAAATTATTAAATTATAAAATATATAAAAAACGTATAAACGTAACTGTTTTTAATTGCGATTAATATTTTTTTAATCGATTGACAGCACTAATATTAAATATATAAATATATAATAATATATATATATATATGAAGCGCAACATTCTGCTATTGGGCCAAACACATTTAACAAGAACAGAGAAATATAAATAGTCTACATGAAGTTTGGGTTTTCTCGGGTCGAGCTCTCAAGCACTGTGTCCCTAAGAGCGAGGCCTGGCCATCTAGTGAGAAATGTCTTTCATTTTTTATGGCTCTGCTGGACTCTCATGCCAAAAGTAGTTCTTGTCAAGTCAGTTGCTCACCGTAAGGGACCTCCGCTGTGGTTTTTAGAATTGCAGGTGCAGAGACGATAAGACCACAGCCGTTTCCCAGCCCATTCCAGCCCAGTGATTTGTTCTATTGTACCAGTACAGCAACACAAAGACCCACACCATATTAAAATGACACCCACATTATTCCCCCACAACAAACCTGAGAGCAAAATGCATTCACACAAAACTCCCCGAAGACCCATTGAATGTGCAACATTAGGATTGTATATGCGGAGTAAATGGGTGCAAGCAGGAAATGTGTTTTTTGCCCGTGATGAATTCCATATCTTGGTAAATAAAACAAGATCTGAAATCCCTTTATTCGGCGAGCAGTCGCTCTCGGGCAGCCCTCACCGGTGGAGATGTGAAATGGGTTTTGTCAGGGGTGGGAGCGGCTGGTCTCGCAGTTAATTATTGATTCAGTGCGTGTGCAGCTGCGAACAACAGAGAATGTGGGAAGAGTTTGCAATAATATTTAGAAAAGAGAAAATGAAAGAAAAAAATAATGCATCGGATGAAATTATTTTACAAGACTGTCCATTTTACCTGAGTAGATGCAATTGAATGTAGTGTGTGCGTGAATGAGTAGGGGGAGCAAGATGAGCTTGTGACATCACAACATGAGGAGGCTATGGTCATGAATATTAATTAGCTTGTGCTGCCATTGCTGATGTTCTTTGCTAATATAATATTGAGATACAATAACAAGCCTGTTTTTTTAAGTAATTTGGATTTTTTTTATTTAACATCAAGATACAACATAAAGATCAAATTAACAATATTATTGGGACTAAATAAATTATGCATATTTTTTTCTACGATGTGAGTAACCATGATTTGTGAGACTCGACCTTACACCTGAAATAATCGTAGAAATACGTTGCTTGCATTAATAAGATCTATGGCACAATATTAAACAACTTTTTAAAGATTAAACGACAAGGGTTTAAACCAATTATGGGAGGAGGAGGGAGATCTGGAACCCACAGCAAAAAGAAAACTACTGTGATTAGTTTGGAATTATACTGTGTGTGTGTGTGTGTGTGTGTGTGTGTGTGTGTGTGTGTGTGTGTGTGTGTGTGTGTGTGTGTGTGTGTGTGTGTGTGTGTGTGTGTGTGTGTGTGTGTGTGTGTGTGTGTGTGTGCGCGCGTGTGTGCGCGTGTGTGCACTTTTCAACAGTCTTTAAACGTTAAAAGATAAAGTTAGTTTTATCTCTCGCCAAGTAGACTCACACAAACAGATGCCAAGTTCGCCTGAGGAGGTAACCATAGCAACAATACGCTGTGACCAATAAATGTCTTATTTAACACTTTATTATAAACGCATAATTCACAAATATATCGTAAAACCTTTGTTAATTGTTTAAAAAGTCTTAACTGTCTTAACTGCTCGTAACTGTTCTAGTGGCGACAAAATTACATGTATTGCACAAACTTCAACAGATTGGTCTCGGAAATTGCATTTAGAAGTCATTGCATAATTCACACACTGATATCAACCAAGTTAAAAACCACAAAACAAAAAAAACACAGCCTGTGCGCGTGCGTCTTGCCTCAGGTTCCAAATTGTAAATAATATCCCTATCTAGTCATCACAGGTACAGTTTGCTTTTGACACAACACTTAAACCCAAAACGTTTCACATGTACCTGTCTTCCACATACAACCGAAGGTCAAATTAGCTGTCAATCAGAGCCCGCTATTTCCCCAAAGGCGCGACGCTCCCCTATGACTCGCGCGCGCCTCCCTCTCAACAGTCTCCTCATGAGCATCGCGCGCCACCCCCTGTCTGTCCCCGCTCAACCAATCAGATCTCACACCAGCCTGACACTGTGTTCCATAAATGGTGTGGAGGAAAAAGGGACGCTCGCACTGCTAGCTCCACAGAGTCAAGGGAACCGATATTTTTTGTTTTTATTGTTTTATTTTGGATACTCCCCCCTCAGCTACATTAATTTACGAAACAATAGATGCTCGCCGACCGCAGCCGCAAGTTTTCGACTCCATCTCCCCATATCTCTCAGCCGACCTGTCTGCATCCGACTGTCCTTGGGTCCACGCGACACCTCTCCTTCAAGACTTTCGGAAGCGACTCCCAAAAAAAACCGCTCAAAAGCGCAACGTTTATTTTTTTTTAACAGGGTATAAAATAACGAGCTTTTTTTCTTTTTTCCCCTTCACCTCCGGACACGAGAATGGTCATGGTGAGTAACGTGCTCGCATTTGAAAGAGAATTACACTGTAGTGAAAATCACTGAAACACGCTGTCACGCGCAGCCTTAGAATAATCCCTTCATCCCTCGTAATACTCCTTCGCCAACTTTGCTCTTTTCGTTTTTCTTAAGCACATAAACTGCGACAATACGGATGAAGACAGAATATTGTTATTTAGAGATGATTTTTTTTCAGTGCGCATTTTTTGTAAAGGTGTGTGTGAATGCGTGTGCAGTTATGTTTTTGTACAAAGATCAGGTGTGTGTTTTCAGTAACCAGTGCGTTCTTCAATCTGACTCAGTATAACAATTGTGGTTTATTAAGTAAAACATGTGTCGTCCCACTTTTGCAAATGACTAAAAATATGGCGTCTTAATTGCCTAAATCAGTTGAATCAAACTGGTGTGTTGGTGTACAGAGATAAATGTAAAATGTATGTAAAATTATATAAAAACGAATATATTACAGAATAATGACCGTTTTCCAGGGCAACCTTGTATAATTGACTGCTCATTTGTTTCTTGGCATGTAAATGTTCTGTGAACTAAATTCAACATTTAACATTCATGTCTTTATTCATTAGGTAAGTTGTTAAGCCCGGTTATAAAAGGGATAGTGTAAAGTCAACAGGTCATTATTGCAGAATAAAACCTGCGATAGTGACCATCTGACTGTAAACTGTTCCTGTGTATATATACATGTATACTGTATGTGTGTATTATGCATATATACATATACTGTATAGCCTATATATAAAAGCTTTAACATACTCCGTAATTATTGCATGCTTTACTTGCATTAATTAGCAGTGCCTCGCAGGCACCCTATTACCATAATGGCTGTATGTGCAATCAGTCTGCTCTAACTCAAGCAGAGACATCGGTTGCGATTGATTGCCTTTGCTGGTTCTGAAAGGGCTTCTGCTAGCCGAAGCGCCTGTGCCTTCGTCTGCAAGGCTGCCAGAGCGAAAGTGTTAATTTTCCAGAGCAGAGCAGATGATAGAGAGCTGAGGCAGCCAGTGAGAGAAGTAAGGAGGAGGGGGCTACTCTGACCTCACCAATGAGGAGGGGGCAGGGAGTGGGGCTGCAGCGTTCAGCTCATGCTGAAGCCCGTGCATTCACGAGCAGCCTCACTCGGAGGAGGAATGCCCACTCTCTCTCCCGCTGGCCGCACGCTGCCTCGCCACCGCTGAGACACATACAGAGAGAGAGAGAGAGAGAGAGAGAGAGAGGAGAGACCGAGAGAGATCTCCAAGTGAGGAGACATTAGCACGGCTATAGGCGAGAACTCTGCCGCCGACTTACAAATGGAGTGGAACGGGTTTAAGATGGTAAGGATGCTGCGGTGGTTTTGTGCAGACAATTGTGTGTGTGTGTGTGTGCACGAGTGTGTGTTTGCCCTTGCTGTGTCTCACTGCCTGCAGCTGCAGTGGCAGCATTGGAGTCTCTCTCTGTCTGTTCTCTCTTCTCTCTCTCTCTCTCCTCTCTCTCTCCTCTCTCTTTTCTCTCTCCTTTCTCCTCTTTTTCAATTCTGCATGCTACTCCTCCCCTTTCTCTTAGGATGAGAGCAGCTTTATTTGTGAAAAAGGCTGAGGAAAAGAGAAGAGAAGAGAGGAGAGAAAGGACAGGTGTAGCAGGTTCTTAGATGGTGCGGTTTAAAACCCTTCTACGAAATAGAGGCAGTGTTGAATCTTAATGCTCACCTTTTTTTTGCTCTCATCTTCCATTTTCACCCTCATTTTAACACTTGCCGTTCCGGTTTGATCTGTCAAAATAATACAGCCATATTATTCGTATGAGTAATGTGGCGATCATTTAATTTTTCGAAACAATTTCCTAAACAAATGCTTTAAAATTCGTATAAAAATCACATTCACAATGCATACGTAGAAGGTTGTGTAACTGTACTACTAGCGTACATGCTAGAGTGTAAGTTTGTAAATGAGAATGAGTGGGAGTGACCTCGTGTGTGTGTGTGTACGTGTGCATGAGAATCTATTAGGCAGTGTGCGAAGGTGTGTTTCCGTGCAGCGTAGTAGTGTTCAAGCACGCCTGGAGACCACTGCCCATCTTCTCTGATAGAGGTAGGGCAGGCTGCACTAAACATGCTGCATGTGTGTGTGTTGTGTGAGTGTATGTGTCCATTGTTGACTAAGGGCTCAGAGACTGCCTCCCCCGGCTGTCACCAGGCTAGTGGGAGACTGTGCCTGCCAGGAACCAACTCTCCCCGAGAGAGAAACGGAAGAGAGAGAGAGATAGAGGGAAGTAGCAAAGCTTACAGACGGAGCAGGGTAAGAGAAATCCTAGGCCTGCGTTAGCACATCATTTAAAGGTGGAAGACATAATTGCACCGTTTCGAATGGCCGAGACAGCACAGATATATGTATTTACTAACTTGCAGTGACTGTCAAATTCCTCATCTGAGCGGCGCGGCATTCAGATTTAAATGTGGGCAGCATTATTCATTTTTCAGGCAAATGTTTGACTGTTTGTGTGTGGGCTTTAACATGCAATCAAAATGCTAATTGAAAAGAGAGTGATTCCCAACAGTGAATCCCTGTCTGCCTCCCTTTCTTTTGTGCGAAACAGTTTGTGAAAGGCAGAAAAACATTAGGGCAGTGAGGGGGCTTGTCCACGATGCTTATAGTGAGAGAGAAATAATGTGTGGGAGGGAGGAAGTTAAGGGGAAAATCTTCCACATAGGCCTATACGTTTCTTTTCCTCCTCCGCAGTGCTGACGTCCCTGTTACATGCGCTACTATCGGCCATTACACAGAACTATGGCCACGTAGAAACAGACTCTCGTCTTCTTTCACCTCGCACCCTATCCACCTCTTCATCTCTATCCTTCCTCATAATTTCACTTCCTCCTCCAAGCAGCCTAACTACTCTGCTTTAGGGCTTTCTCCTTTGTTGTCCGACTCCAAGGTTGCATATCAATGCTAATAAGGCTAAAGCTGGACTGAATATTAAAAAGGGGTGGATGAGGGCGCAGGTGGACAACTGAGAGAGAGAAAGAGAGAGAGAGCAAAATAGGAGACAAGCTGCCGAGATGCTGAAATCTGGGCAGCAGGGGTGGGAAAAGTGCCCCAGGATGTGTGATGGCTGGGTGGAAGAGTTTGCACCCCTCTGCACACAGAGTGACTACAGATGACAGCTGAGTGTCAAAGTGGGCCACTTGATTTTTCTGAGAGTTAGAGAGGCTCAGGTTGCCCCCCTCTGGCCGCAAAGACCCGGGGATGCATGTGACACCACTGCATCCATCCCTCACGGTTCTCGCTGAAGGAGAACAGCAGCATCCATCTAACTGACTGCCTTGGCGTGCTTTTGCAACAAGCCCTCAGATGGTGGCGCCGTAGAGCTTCCACCTGAGTGAGTTTAAACCATGGTTCCTTGTGCAAGTTTCAGTTTCAAAATTTCAGGCACATAGCACTTTCAGTATTGCTTTTCTGTAGAAAAAGATATTAATTCTGTTATTGGAACTTTTTGTCTAGGTTAGAAGATATTTATCTTGAACCAAATTGGATTGGATAGTTTTTTAATGCAAGAAATTCTCCACACACACACAAAAAAAAGAGACAATTTGGCCCAAGAAATATTGTTTCTTTAATATTTAATATGTCTTTGTAGGAATCAGAGGATGCGCCAGATGATTAAATTATTATTATACCAGTAAATTGACTCTTCTGCTCATAAAGACACAACATTGACTGACATTAGATCAGATAACCTTAGATACAAGATGGGATACTATGATATCCTTTCTCAGTCATAGAAAGAACGACCACACAAAATAGAATTAATTTCTCAGCCACTGGATTTAGCACACTACATTTAAGATTAAAGGACAACAGAATAGCCCAGAGTCTTTTATATATCTTCTAAATAACATTAAGTGTAGCCTTTGCTGTATAGTTTTATAATTAGAATCCATGCCAGATGCCATTTTTAAGTCTTTATGTTCTCACTGCTATTCCGACATGGCATCGTTAAAAGAGCAAACAACCCTCCGTAATCTATTTGCTATGCTCTTCATTCCGATTTGAAAAAGTATCCTAATACTTAATCGTTTTCAACAGCTCTGACAGATTTAGAACACAAATGTAACCTCTGAATGTAATTACTGAATGAGTCTCACTCTGCCAACTGATTAGAGAAAATGCCTTGAGAGTTACTGAGGTAACTGAACATCCAGCTCTAGGGAGGATAGAGCACACTGACAGGTGAAGTCAGAATGCTCTTATTAGACAAGTCTCGTATTCAGACTCAAATAACTCAGTGAAGATTTCAGTATCTAATGTGAGCTTTCATCACATTTCATATTTGTGACCACTTCTGGGAGAGTTTTACCCTTAATGTTTAAATGAGAATTGAGCAAACCTATGAAGAAAACCTTGGGAACTGTGCATGTAAACTTGAGCTCGAATTAATATTGACCAGATCAATGAAATGCTCTTATAAAATCTGCCCATATGAAAGAGATATCGCAAATGAGATCTCTTTAACATCTCAGTTGTTTCCCCTTGACGGCAACGAGACTTTAAGTCTCCTGCTTCTTAAGTTTGGCTTCTGAGAAAACTCTGCATTTCAAAAGACAGAATGTCACACATTGTGCCAAGATATCAAAGTGTGCAATCAAAAGACATTTCTGATCAAATTATTCCAAGATTAAATTATTGGTTCTATAAATTCTATTTATTTTTCTATATAATCTTAGGAGAAACATCTGAGAAAAAGTTGATAGGCTACTTTTTGACATTTGAAAATTAAATTTGGGTAAAAATTGTATGCCCTTTATGTAAAGAAATATTTCACCTAATGCATTAATAAGGTTCAGGTTTGATTAAACAGTGTGCTATGAATAATAATCTAATATAATCTTAATAATATGCTTTCGCAAAAAGACCTTTTATTATGCCAAAGCTAAATATACATGAATAACAGCAAAACGTTCAGGTTTAAATTTTAATAGGCATCCACAGTGATTTCTCAGTTTGATTCATCCTCATTTTCCTTGCAAAAGAAAAGCTAAGGAGAGAGGGAGTGAGCAAGCTTCACAACCGCAAGCGTAATAATTCCTCTGGCGCAAATTCAAAGTGCCACAGACGATAATCAGCCGAATATACATACCACACACAACCTGCTTACCAACACAACACACCCCTCGTTCTGGTAAACTGGCAGTTGCCTCTCCAGATACACATTGCATATATATATATATAAATAAAAAATAATATGCTCAGCAAAGGCTCTATCACAAACGTTGATTGTTGGTTAGAGTTGATCACAATATAAAACAGAGAAAGGTAAAAGCAGCGCATTACCACCCATTTCTTTCAAGCTGGCTCTCATCATTCTAGCTTCCGACCTCCCTCTTCCTCCATCCCACTTTCTTTGTTTCATTCCTTCTCCTCTCTCCCCCTCCCTCTCTCTCTCTCTCTCTCTCTCTCTCTCTCTCTCTCTCTCTCTCTCTCTCTCTCTCTCTCTCTCTCTCTCTCTCTCTCTCTCTCTCTCTCTCTCTCTCTCTCTCTCTCTCTCTCTCTCTCTCTCTCTCTCTCTCTGCCTGTGTGTTTTGGTATTCATACAGACGTTCGGATTTGAGTGGCAGGCTCTCTCGAGACTGTGCACAAACTGCACATTTCTCTGATCTACATTTTGCACCCCAGGAAAAGACAGCAGCAGCAGACGAGTCTTTGCTCCCACTATTGCAAACATAGTCGCTTTTTCTCTCCTGCCCATTAGCCAATTAACTGACCTCCCTCCCGTGACGCTAAAGGACATCTCAAGGTCATTCACATTGCAACAGCTCGCCTCACACAATCACATGGAATTTGAAACCTCTAAAACCTTTACAATGCATATGACAAAAACGACTGATGCATATTAAAAAAATTGCATAATGATGTCTGGTATGGCATTCAAAAGAGCACACTCGAGGAGAGATTTTATTTTTGCATGTTTCCCATGGGTGAAAACGGGGATAAAATGAGGAGAACAAATGAGACGAGAAAGGGAACATGGATATAAATGTCAAAGATAGTTCCGCTCTCCGAATATCAGTGCCCAGAGGCCAAAGGTCAAAGCGGTAAGGGGTTACGGAGTGTATGAGGTACAGTAACTCCCACAACAAACCCCGGCTGAGAAAGGGCAAATAGGGTGGCCCCATCTTCCCCACAACAGTAACCATAGATACAGCCATTGGCATTTCACGAAGAAATTGCTTCGCGTGAAATCTTGCCCCTGTAGATCCGCTCGGGTTGTGGATATTGTTATCTCGCTGTCAAGAGGAGTTAGGCTGATTAGAGGTGAGAGCAGACCTTTAGCAGAAGTTGCTGTCTTGTCCGGGAGCAAATGTCTTTCCTTAAACACACCCTGCCTTTTTTTTTTCTTCCCAGAAGCCAGGCATTTATTCCATTAGGTCTCCATCAACCTGCAATCAGGAAACCATGGTTAGTAAAAGCACATCAGACAAACATTGGTTAATATTCCAAGCACAAACCAGAATGCAAAAAAAAAAAAAAAAAGAAAGAAAGAAACAGTATTCGCACAATCATCTCTGAACTCTGATGGATTCTATGAGGATAACCTTATATTTTCTAGCACATTATATATGAGCATAGATGGTCCCCTGTAGGCATTTTCAATTACAGTGTACCCCGGCATTGGAAGATTAATCTGCTCTTTTGAATGCATGCCACATTTGCTGCTTTCGTTGATATTCTGCAAAGGTTTTATCTAACCAGCTGCAATGGAACACATTAGGTCGCCCTCTCCCTCATAATGCCATTCTTTATATCCCCACCAAAGAAAAAAGGACATCCTGGAGATATGTTGACAGTGTTTAATCATTGGTGTTTTGTAAAACAAGACAACAGTAAAGTCTATCACTTCGCTATAGTTGCAGAAGAGCAGGGGGAAGAAATGCCCTCTTGTAAATGACACTCATTATTCTGCATTTTGGAGCCTATATGACTACATTATAGCCCTGACATGTATGAAGAGGTTAACAGATTGGACTTCATTCACCTCGTTGTCTCTCATATTGAGATGGTGCTATTTATTAGCTGCCTGTGTTAGTTAGTAATTCAGTCAATCTTCCATCAATTACCTCGGCGTTCTCTTAGTAGAGCAGATGCTGTGGGGTTACTGCTCTGTCTTGTAGCTACTTTCTTTTATGAGATCAAACTTAATCAATAACCAAACTGACTTAATACATAGAGATGTTTCTCCACCAGATGTGAGTTTTGTAGGGTTAAAGTAAGAAATGTATTGGTACAGATATTTTGGCCAATATAAATATAATTTATTTGGCTGGGAAAAATGTAATGCCCATGAATATAAATATATACGATCTGTTTTCTCAGAACAGGAGCACTTACAATAAATAAAAAATAATTTACTGTTTTATTCTGAATAAAATAATATATGCCTTCAGTATCAACCAACAATTTTTTTTACAGTATATCGGTTATCTGTTTAGGTGATATGATATTAATATACGTGGGGACAGAATTAATGGCAACCCTGGTAAATATAATAAAAAATGGCTGTAAAAAATAAATCTGCATTGTTTATCCTTTTGATCTTTCATTAAAAAAAAGCACAAAAATCTAACCTTTCATTGAAGTAAAATAATTGAAAGTGGGGGGTAAATCACATTATGAAAAAAATGCTTTTCTCCAAAACACGCTGGCCATAATTAGTGGCTCTCTGTTATTGAATACTTTTTGCAACCTCCTTTTGCTAAGATAACAGCTCTGAGTTTTCTTCTATAATGCCTGATGAGTTTAGAGAACACCTGACCAGATCAGAGACCAGAATCTCTCCAGATCCTTCAGATTCACAAGTTCATGTTGGTGCTTCTTCTCTTCAGTTCACTCCACTCATTTTCTATAGGGTTCAGTTTAGGGGACTGGGACGGTCATGGCAGAAGATTCATTTTACGCTCAGTTACCCATTTTTGTATTGATTTTGATGTTTGTTTTGGACCGTTGTCCTGATGGAAGATCCAACCATGGCCCATTATAAGATTTCTAGCAGAAGCGTTAGGTTCTGATTTCAATTTTATATCTGTTGGTATTTGCTAGAATCCATAATACCATGTATCTGAACAAGATGTCCAGGACCTCCAGCAAAAAAATAGGCCCACAACATATAAGATCCAGCAGTGTTTTTAACTGTAGGCATGGGGTACTTTTTATCCCTGTTTGCACCAAACACATCAGGCATGTTTGCTGCCAAAAAGCCCTTTTTTAGTTTCATCTGACCACAGAAACCAGTCCATTTTAAAGTTCCAGTCATGTCTGACAACTGAATATGCTGGAGTTTGTTTTTGGAGGAGCGAGGAGCTTTTTTCTTGAAACCCTCCCAAACAACATGTGGTGATGTAGGGGTTGTTTGATATATATTTTTTTTAGGCATTCTGACCCCCAAGATTCAACTAATCTCTGCAATTCTCCATCTGTGATCCTTGGAGATTCTTTGGCCACTCAAACTTTCCTCCTCACAGTGCATTAAGACAATATAGACACACGTCCTCTTCCTGGCAGGTTCGTAAATTCTTTAGTTGATTGGAACTTCTTAATTATTGCCCTGATGATCAAAATGGGGATTTTCAATTCTTTAGCTATTTTATTACAGCCACTTTCTATTTTGTGGAGCTCAACCATCTTTTGATGCACATCAGAACTATATTCTTTGGTTTTACTCATTGTGATGGATGATTAAGGGAATTTGACCTTTGTGTTTCCTCATATTTAAACTAGAAGTCATAGCTAGACTTTTTTTATGTACCCTGGTGTGCTAAAAAAAGGTAAATATTAACTGGAATATACTTCAGAGATATTTTACTTGTTAAAAATTCTAGGGGTGCCAATAATTATGGCCAACGTGTTTTGTAGAAAAACATTTATTTCATAATGTGACGACCCCCCCTCCCTCCCTTACTTCAATGAAAGGTTAGAATTTTGAAAAATTTTAATAAAGGATCAAAAGGATAAACAATGCAGATTTATTTTTTACAGCCATTTTTGATTATTTACCAGGGGTGCCATTCATTCTGACCACCACTGTATGTATGAGTCAATATTGCATATTTATTTGTGGATGCTCATTTGCCCTATTTTTACATTCATTACTTTTCCTCATCTAACACTCATCATTTCAAATAAACTAATTTAATAACACTTCTAAATATAAATCTTAGTAAATCTCTAAATAAATACCCATTTTTTATACTGTACATTATAATGTTGTAATGCCTATTTCAGTTGTAGCATTTAAAATTGTTAAGTTAATTCGTTTTTAGTGTTTTTTTTATAACAAATGTTTTCACAAAATAGTATACAGTTTTATTCTGGATATAATTCGGTTATCAGCTATTAACATAAAAATACTTATCAGCTTGTTGTATCAGCCAGAATTAGAATATTAGTGTAACGCTTCCCATTTGTAGGATTGGATTTTGAATCACTGTAGTTCTTCCGACTGTAGTTCTAGAAACAAAAAGAGTCAAAAATCAGATGTTTGTTGGTGCAAAGAGAAGTCCAATACTGGTGAAGAAGAATGGTTTAAAAACATGTAGAAGGTAAGGGAAAACAATAGACCACAGGAGAATGAGAAGAGAGAATAATGGAGGAATTGTGTTTTGGAAAGGAAATGTGCAAATAAGAGATGATGTTTTGGAAAAGAGAGATTGTGGAGAAAGGGATTTTGAGAAAGAGGCAGCAGGAAGATGAGGAGGCTGAGATTGGATTAACCAGAGCTCATGTGAGTGGTTTGTTAGAGTAAAAAAAGAGAAAGGAAAGCTCAGTTGATGTGTGTTCAGAAGCCCACCTCATCCTCTCAGGAACCTGAGATGCAGTTAGCTGCCTTACGAACACTGTCTTCCTTCCCTTTCGCTCCCCTCACACACAAACACACACATCTACTTTCAGGCTATTTGTAAAGCTTTTAATGTTTCTCTATAATGAGCAAACATTGCATGACAAGCTTAAACAGAGGAAATAATTAAAAGACAAATATATGGTGCAAGGTCTTTTGCTGGGTTTCACACTCTGCATAACAAAACACATTCATCCTCATTTTACCAGCTCTCCACACTCACTGCAATACTCACCAAGGGTTCCCAAGCGCAGCTTTAAAACTCATCTATATAGTCTCAATGTGATTTGTAGTTGGTAAAGCAGCTTGTTAGCCGGAGAGGTTCAGGAGTGCACAGTATGCATAGTTTCCAGGGCATGGAGGAATGAGGCTGTGCACGGCGCAGGTGCGGCACTGTTCTGCCACCTGCCAGATACCTACAGCCATGTCAACACCCCACCTGGAGCTGACACAGCCTGCATACTGCATGCACAGAGTAAAAGGAAACCACATAGACACACTTGCACAATTAGAGAGACAGGACACATATGCACACAACCTTGACAGAGGAGACATCTGCGAAAAGACTATGCGCATAGTAGAGTGTAGGACTGGGTGGTAAGACATTCTATGTGATAGTACAAATGTTTCAGGCGGTAGATATTATACTGTGGTATATCTAGGGTTTGATTTAAAAAGAAGAATTATATAGTCTACTCTGCAAAGTGTCTTGCGGGTGATTGTTTCTTGTGTGGATGTCGTTGTTGAGTGTAATGGGAGCAATTTAGTTTTGGCACATCTCATCCAGTGAATGCATGCTGTTGTTGACCAGTACATATCACAATAAAGTTTTGCAGGAAATTATAAATATTATATAATTGGGGTATGGTTCTGTTGTGGGCAAGAACTCCCCACCCATCCATCCAGTCTATAGCATGGATAAGAGCAGGGAACCCCCTTATTATAAACAGAACAATACCAACATAAATGTTTTACAGACGTCATTAACGTTCTTAAAGATAATAAATGAATGTAACAACATAAATCAAGTGATAGTCTGATTCAAAGAGGAATATCAGAAGGTCAAGTCCTGACTGTGGGCGAGAGGAGAAGCTGGGGATGAAGGAGTGTAATTAGCTCCTGAACAACGTGAAAACATTGCATATAATACTGAATGGTGCCTTTTACAGAGATGATGTGATAGGCGTCCGTCATATTGCTATAGGTAGACATGGATCAGCTGATGCGAGCTTGACTGACATGACCTGTCAGAACTGATGCTATGCGTGATTTTATTCAAGATTTTTAATGACATATAGCATATTAAAACTATCTATCATTATATCAAATGGAATAATATATGATTAAATTAATTTATGTAATTTTAGATACATGTGGGGGTATTTGACAATAAATATTCCGTGTGATATATTGTTATACCAATAAATGCTATATACCATTGCATTAAATAACAATCATTTATACCTTAATATTATACTTTAATCATACCGCCGACTTACCAGACATGGTAAGACTACCTTTATTCTAAAGTAGAAGTCATTAGAATGGGAGGCAATATGTGTAGGGTTAGATAGAGCAAGCGGAAGGGTATGTGAAAGATAAAGAGCATGTGGGGGTGGGCAGCGTATCTGAGCCTGTCACTGACAATCAACTCGTGGTCCGAGGCTAGTTGACAGTCAAGGACACGTGCACACACCCAAAGAAGTCCCCTGCCTCGCTTTGATCATTACCCTGCACATAAAGTGAGTTTCATAATACAGATTTGAGTGATTTTAAAGACACATCCACCAAATACTCACCCATTAAATCTGCTTTGATATGACACAAGAGCCTCGTGTCTGATAGGGAAGGCCTCTCCGCGTCACAAGCAGTGCTCGTGTCCATGGGAGATATCACAGAGATGGCCAGGGGCTGGACCATGTCAGTGGCGTGCCACTGGGTGTGTGTATGTGTGTGTGCGCAACGCCAGGCCCAGCAGGCTGCTTGCCCCATACTGCCTGAAGGTTGCGAGTCCTCCCGGAGCAGGCAGAGGGCCAAACTCTCTCATATTTCCATCCGGAGCCTGAGGATAGAACTGGTCACTGGAGCCACACAAATTTAAGTGTCATCCCTGAATCAAGATGCTCACCAATTTTCTGCTCGCCTTAGCAGCGAGCTGGGCCGCTACCAGCGGCTAACAGAGCCAGTGGCCCCATGGCAGCGTGCACTAGATAGTGGATTGTGCAAAAAGCGCACATGCAGTCGAGAAATCCAGCTCTGTATGATTATTTTTGCATGATCATGGCTTTGTTTGTTTGTTTTTAATCTTCATCAGCATGCACCCCAGTTGTGTAACTTAACGAAAACATTCATTTTTGCACTGAAGTTCATCAGCACAGCATTGAAGAATTTTTTGCCTTTTTTATTTGAAAACTCTGCTGAACCCTCACCAACACATTAGCCACACTGTCACGTTGGGCGCTAATTCGTCTCCACAGAAGATCTGCAAGAGAGGTTAATTTAAGGCCAAGGAGATCCCACGCACTGAGAGAAAATACAGCCATTCATCCAGAGAGAGAGAGAGAGAGAGAGAGAAACTGCAAAGGAGCGACGGTGGAGAGAGAGTGAGAGAGAAAGAGAGTGGGGTCAGCTGATGAGGTCAACATTGTGAGATTTGGAGAGAGTGGGTTGGGAGAGACGCAGGTGTTTCACCAGACCCGTAGCCCAAAGGAAAAACACGTGTCACTGATGCTGCCGTTCACCACACGCACCCTCACATGTTTTCCTCCTATCATCCTTGCAGTCCTTTCATCTCCTACTTTTCCTTTCTTACAAGATTTTTACATGAACAGTTCGATCAGCAGTTTGATTTCTAAAAGAATCTAGAACCAAGATTTTGTACCTTATTTCCCTTATTTCAAGTTTTTGATGTGTCAATCTGTATTCATGTATTTTTCATTATTCAAAATCTCTGATAATGGTTTCAAGCAATTAAACCCTCAGACAATCAATCATCTCTCCATCATCCAGGCATTTAAATGAGATTTTTTTTTCAGCTTAAATGATTTCAATTTTAACAAAAAAAAAGCTAGGTCGTTTTTTTTTTTTATTGGGAAAAAAAATATGCAATCCCGGCTTTCAGCATTCAGGTGTTTATGTTTCTGCAGTGGCCTGTATTCAACCTCACCTACTACTCTACAGACCCGTCATTATATAGTCACCCTGAATCACCCCAGGAAGCAAATCAAAAGGTCAGAGTAATTCCGCAGAGATATTCATTGGACTCTTAGATAGGGGCAAGGAAACCATCTCTCAGAAACAGACGCTAAGAAAGAACACGAGGCATGGGCCAAATGAACAGCAGCCTTCATTACTGATCAAATGAGGCTCGCTCTAATGATGGGGTAATGTGATCAGGGTGTGGTCCTCAGCTTTCCACTAACGTCCTGGCTCAACCAGGCCCATCACCATCACCCAGGGGAGAGAGCCAGAGAAATTATGGGAGAACCTTCTTGGAAGCTTCTATTGATCCGGCGTAACATAAAACCGGACTTCATCTAGAGAGGGAAGAAGAAAATGTGTCAAGCAAAAGTTAAATGAAAAATTGCTTTTATACTGAGGCATTTATTATTCGAAGTCCCTCAGAGGAAGAATAATAGGGAGAGAGAGGTACTCAATGAGAGAAGGGAGGGAGGGAGGGCGGAGAAGAAAAAATCCATTTGGTAAAGTAGATGCGGATCGATGGTGACAGAGCGGAGCAGTCTTGGCGCATGCCGTCCCACATTACTGCCCTGATTGATCTGCCGGAGTGGCAGTCTGACCCGAGGGCTCTGGAGGAGGTGTCCCACTGAGGAGGGGAGCCCACGCAAAACACAGGGAGAGAAAAATAAAAATCAATACACACAGAGAACTTTACTGACCTGACGTTAAGATACAAGAAATGTATGAAGCTGCGTACCTGAATGGGTTCTGACAGCTCACATCCCCTCCAGCAGATCAGTGCACAGGAGGGATGGAGTCTCGTGCAAGTGCAGCAACCTCTGTGAACATTAAGGAGACTTGTACCCTCCGTCCGGAGACTCCGTTAAATACAAATTTGTTTATTTCTCAAACTGAGAATTATTTTAAAGGATTTAGTCTAGGCCTACTTACCACACTCCTGCTATTTTTTAAAGGAGCTCAAAAAATGAATGAAGGAAAAGGTCCCCTGCTACATGTTCCTGAGTGGTATGAGTAAAGAGAAATTACTGTGCAAGAAAGAACATTTCAAGATGAAATTCTTCCTTAAATAGCTTTGAACCCAACCCCATAAGTGCATGTGGCGAAAACAACAAGATCATATATATATATATATATATATGAGGATGACCTCCATTTTGTGGCAGGCTCTCTGTTTTAACAGAGCCTCAGTAATGTCAATTATGCGGCACAAGGTTGTGTGATATGGGCTGTAGGTGCATGGAAACGATTGCGTGAGACGCTTCAGTGAGATAAGTCCAGTGAGGTTCATGTTTGGGGTTAAGTATTGGTTGTTTGACCGAGAATGTTCTGCCATGGATGAAGTGGCTGATTTATTGACCATCATGCGAGCAGAAAAGAAAAGCGTGGAGCTTTTTTGATCGCAGAGGGTGAGGTGACATCTCTGTGTTATTGGTTTTTGTGCTGTGGCTACTGTGGTTAAGGTAATGGTGAAGTTATGCTAAGCTAATATGCAACAACCGCAGTTTTCTGTTAGGTGTTAACAAAAACAGAAAACAGAAATGTTTTAAAATATTTTATAATCATCAACATTCTCTGTCCTTTTTCCATGAATAGAAAGACATTTCTAAATGCATATATCTGCTAAATTTGTCAATGTTTAGGAGAACATTAGCATATAGATGGCCTCAAAGCTAACATTACATGGACTAAAGCCACAAAACTCTTAGTTCTCGATTTCATGGGGCATTTAATATTGGTAGGTAATTGGTAATAATAATAATATAAAAAAATACAGATTATCAGTGATTCTTTCTCATCAGCATATTTTTGAGCATCTACATTTAGTGTGTGTGTTTCGTTTTATGTGTGTGAGAGAGAGTGAGAATGTAATTAAGTAAATATATTAAAAGAAAAGCCTTCAGATAACTTACCTTACATCCTGCTAAAACTGTGGCTAATCGTTTCTGGCGTATCTGATAAATGATTTAAAGAAACAATTATTCATTTAATTTACATGTTTGTTGACATTGTTTAATTGATATGAACAATATATGAACAGTTTGAGTAGTTTTATTTTTTCAACAAAAATAATGTAGAGAGAGATAATAAGACTGAGAGAAAGAGAACAAAAAGCTATTTCTCCATTGTTACGTATTCCATATTTGATTCCTGTGAGCTTTGAGAAAAGGTCAGTGAAAACAGAAGATGAATTCATTTATAGTCTGTCCTCTCCCTTCTGTCGCCCGTGGACATTGATCTGTCCTCTGTAACCAGAGTAACAGCGAGAGCTTTTAAAACCTTACTGTGAATGATGCACCAAAATTCTGATGCATCATTTGGCTGTGTCATCCCGCTTCTTGTTGTTTTTGAACAATGCATCATGTGGATCTAATGCTCTGGATTGGTACATGCAGATATGTTGTTTCATCAGAGAACAAATATATATACACATCACATTTAAAGCTGAATGTACACTTATGTTTCATCACTAGAACAATTAAAGTGTTTTGTTACACCCTGCGGTCCTCACTAAAACTAAAACCAAGGTGGCACATGAGATTAAAAAAGATTCCCATGAGGCTCTTTTTTAAATTACAGACCCATGCCCCAGATAACACTACACCGAGAGCTGTCAGCAATCCACCTGCCCACCCTATCCCTCTCTCCTCTCCCTCCTCCGCTGACAGTTCATTTTTCTCTAGATCCAGACACCTGGACGCTTACACGAATCGTTTTAAAGATCTGCAGAGGACGCCAAGCCCCTCCCCCCAGCCCCCTCCATCCCTTCCGATGCAGAAGTGTCTCCTCCATCATGTAGTGCTGGATGCCTCCTATTACACTCCTCTATTCCATCCATCCAACAGAAAGGTCACGCTCAGTGTCTCCCTCTTTTCCTAAATTGGCTGTTTTCCCTGTTAGTGCCACGGCTCAAGCTGTGATTGCGGCAGCCTCGGTATTGGTCCTCTAAGGTCTTGTTTACGAGGCTGGATTTGTCGGAAAGCCCATGATATTAAATCTACAGTAGGAGGCTTGCTGTTTTTCACAACTTGCAGTTTCTATATCCTACACAAATTTGTCTATGGCCTGGAGTGTGAAAAAAAAACTTCCGTTTCATCAGCAAATATTCTATTCTATATATCACCCGTTCTCTGCATGCACTTATAGCACCCGTTTCCATTATACTATTTATAAAACCCAACTAAATTCAAACGATTGTGTCTTTCGAGTCCAAATCAAAGCCACCTGTGTGTTTTAGTGTGCCTGGAGACCGTCAGGAGTGTTTGTTTGGTATGGAGAAAATGGCCATGTTTGAATATTGACCCTGCCCCCCTCCCGTAGGGATCGACAGAGACTCAGTGGCGTCAGGCAGACCTGCCGCAGCTCCAGGGCTGGGCTGAGAAGGGACTGCTGACACAGCCAAAGATGGTAAGGAGACTGCTGCCCACTAACTGCCATTTTTACCCCATTAATAGACATATTGCTACTGTGAAATTGTGCTATGAGAGGGAGGGTGTGTGCAGGGGAAGAGCAAAACAGGCCTAATGATAAGTTTTAAATAAAATGCATTATTAGTATTATTACTGTAATTGTTATTAGGAGTGTTACTTGATAATATATTTTGGATGAATGTTGTATTGTCAATATGTATAATGTCTGTGCGACATTTCAGTGTCTTGTGCAAGTACAAAAATTACATAAATGCATAAGGAATCACTTTAGAATGTAAAAAAATATTGATTTTGCATTTGGTTTGTATTGCATTCACACACACACACACAAAAAATCCAATTTCTTCCCTTTATTTCACCTTGAATTTCCCCTGAAGATGATTCCCAGTGTAGTTTTCTCCTAGATTTAGCTGTCACGTCCACATAAATAAGAGCCGACATCTCTTATCTATAGGAGGGAGCACTAGCGTCAGAAAGATCTGGTAATAACTGGAGAGCATTACCAGTAAAAACACACATCAGAATAGAAGCCTGACATTTTATCATCTTAGCTAATAAGGCCATTAAAGTGCCATGTTGAAATGGCAGGTATCAGGACACACACCTAAATGCATCTATCTGCAGTGCTGTGAACATACACACACACACACACACTCTGGCTCTGCGTGACTCAGGGACATTGGACTGGTTGAACCTGTATTTTTATCCCTGTCCTGACATCCTCTAAGGCACTTATGTAAGACAGAGTGGCAGAGCCTCTTCCTTCCCGCAAACACACACACACACACACACACACACAGACGCGCGCGCTCGTAGCCTGAGCCGGGCCGAGCAGCGTTCAGAAACAGTCGGCATATCTGCCATTGCGTTTGAAAAAATAAAGGAATGTAATCTGGGGCTACTGTTAAGTTGGATCAAAGGGAAGATGATGTCTGTCCCCGGCTGACACCACGGCCTTTGTGATGGCTTAGCATGTCTGCCTGTCTAACTGTCTCCCTGCCTTCTACAGCTATAGCACAAACAGATAGAGCCAGCTAGGCTCTGCCTTAGCTAGCATCCAAACCACAATAGTTTATACTGTACTGTTCAGTTAAAGGTGCTGTAAGCACAATTTATGTATGCCACTCATTAAATTTCCCTACTTCTTGACAGATATCACTGAAATAGATATCCTGAGAAATCATATCTTTCTCTGTGACAGCCCTAGACTCTGCAAAACCTGGGCAAAGCTATTCGTAAGCATTCCCATCAATATCACCAAATATCAATGGCAGTTGCTCAGTTAGCACATGATCCCCATACTAATTGGCCCAATATAACTAGCCAAACCTTGCTGTAAACAGCAACAAAAAAAAGAGCGAGTTGGGGGAAGCAGAATACCTTTTTTGCCTAACCACAGCTGCTTTCTGCCCTTTTACATGTTCAAGTTTGCTGACTGGCCCAAAAGCTATTCTACATCACACAAAAAGTATCCAAATAGATTTTATAAAATGAATAGTTCAAGTCATGCTGATTGGTCAATAAAGCATATCATCTGAGATAAAATGCACAATATAGCAAGGGTTTCACAGACTATATCTTCTACAGAAAGAAAGACTCTTAATGAATTTGGTTAATAAAATAATAAGTATATAGTCCTTGAAACCTTTGCTATATTGTGTATTTTATCTCAGATACACAATATAGCAACGTTTCCACAGACTATATCCTCAACATATATATATATTATTTTATATTAAAAAGTCTGTATTATAAATATATAGTAGCCAATTTGAATGCAATATTGCATTTTCAATGCATTTTCTAATATATATTGTATGATTTTTTAGCAAAATGATTTTTGTAGCTTTTCAGAAATAACGGAGCAGTAATCAAATAATGTGCGCTAATATATATGTATATATATATATATTTATTTTAGTAGCCAATTTCATATAGTAGCCAATTTCAATATATGTAATATATTTCAATATAGTCCCTAGCCTAATTAGTGTTTTGAACAAATCACTTAAGTGAACGATTCAATTACTTACTCATACAGGCCAAATGTTTCATTCCTGAATGATTCAACATTCTTTAATTAATCAGTTGGTTAAATAACTCAAGACAGTTGTCACCACCTACTGACCACAACCTGCAGAAAAAATCACTAAAATAAAAATGATTACAGAAAAATCTATTTACTGTGATTGCCATTTTTGTCTTTCAATCTAATCTTAACTCAGGAACAGTAGTTAAAGGAAAGTCACCACACTGACCCCTGTCAGCTGCTGGGGCAAATGTCCAGCAATACTGACTATGTAAAAGAACAATTGCCCTTCTCAATTTGACAACAAGGTAGTTCAACTACAGGAAAATAATAAGGCCGCATATGAGTGCTAGTAAAAGGATCACAAAGGAAAGAAAGGTTTTTAATTGGCCATCGAGACACAACAGGTCCCTGGAACCAAAATGAAAGGTGTCCACTTCCATTGGTTCCTTCTCTGGAATATTCAGAGCTCTTATCGCATGAGGTTTGAGCATTTCTTTTTCCCCTGAAAGAACAGTGCACCGCAGGAGCTGCAAACAGACTTAATACGATTCCCCTCACACATGCACACAGATGAAAACACACAGAAATGAACATGTACACACACACATCAATCAAAACCTGCTGTGGCGATGGCTATTTTGTCCCTTTGTGTCGCTCCATCCCCCTTTTCTGCAGAGAAGTGCGGAACAGGATCCATTTACATGCATATCCTGAGAGCTTTGCAGATGAGCCTCCTATGGGCTGCAGGCTGCTTTTTATCACGTTGGATAAATGTGAACGTCTACAAAGACTAAAAACAGAGGCACAGCAATTGATCCAAAAAGGGGCGTCTGTCTTTTTTGTAATAATGTATTAAAGTGAAACATGATATTTATTAAATGTACAGTATATATATAAAGAGTTCAGATGCAAAAGCCTCTAAATGCCATCTGAAATTTTCTTCTAAAATTATCATTTTTATCAAGCTCGTATATATAAATTCAGTAATTTCACTTAAATGACAATTTTAATTGAATTATTGAATTTAATTAATTGCTGAATTTAAATATACGAGTTCGAAAAAAATGATAATTTTAGAAGAAAATTTCAGATGGCATTTAGAGGCTTATGTGTGTGTGTGTGTGTTACATCCATTTATTGTAGTTATCATAGAATAAACCTCGACAAGCATTATTACGCTTATTACACAGCTACTTGCCACATTAGAAAATAATTACATGAAATATTGACCTGAGTCAAAATATTTGATTATCTCTTTAAACGCGGAGAAAGCAGTTGCTAGCAAGCGGCAAGTTCAAACTAGACGGACATTAGGGATACGGCACAGTCATACCGCTTATTACACGTTATTTCACCTGCATTTGTATGAAACAAGAGAGAGCGAGTCTGCGATACTGGATGACAATTAAATAACTGTACACAAAATATTGATTTGAGTTTTAATATTCTATTAGCTCACCAAACTCAAACGTTCCTAGCAAGCGTAAAGCACTGACTTCTTACTGGTTGTTATCGGGGGATAACATTACAGCGTTGGACACGATTGACCAATCAGAATCAAGTATTTCACAGAGCCGTGTAATATATATATATTTATATACATACTTTTTTTTCTTTTATATAGTTGCTATTGGCTATTGGTTAACATTGTGCCAATAGGTCATGCAACATAAGTGATGCCTTTGTAAAAGGAAAGTCATTTCAAAGGTAGAGCCAGTTCTTACATTTTAAGACTTTTTTTAAATTTGGAATTACATGCCAATGAGTCATTCATTAAAGCAACACCATGGAACTTTTCCATGGAACTTATCTTAGCGACATCAGAAATAAAGAAAAACGAAATAATGACTATTGTAGCGCTTGACGTGAAGCAGTCGAATTTTGTATTCTTTTTGTGGTCGGGTTACTACCCGAACCCCGAAGTTACATAGTGCCAGTAAAAGCGATACAGACCCCGTCAGGCTATAGCAGAAGTGCCTTTCACCCTGTTACGACTTGATGAACCACTGATAAGATTTTGGAAACATTATTTTAAGGTAAAAAATGTTACATAGTGTTGCTTTAAGGAAGTAAATAGGGTCAATTTTGATATTATATTGACTTTAAAGATCACTTAGGGAGCTGCAGCTATTTTTGATGATTGGTTGCTTATCATACACAACTAAATAGCTTTGGTTTTAGCATCCTCTTTGCTGTGCCTGAGTTTTTCTCAAAAATACTCCAAGTGCAAACACGAGTGTGGTGTCAGATGGGGAAAAATTGTTAACCTTTCTAAATATTCCCACTTTGATAAAGGAGAGTCAAACTTCAGAGTGCAGATGCAGTGTATTTTTTTGAAGAGCTAAAAATAAGTGCAGCTGAATTTCAGCTTAGATCCATTTTTTTCTCCTCCTCATCTCTATTATTTTCCACTCATGAATCTATCAGCAGGAAACATTAGCGCTTTTCCTTCACTCTCTCAGTGCAGATCTTTATCTGAATTATGCCACATCCCGTCAGAGAGGAAAAGAAAATGAATATTAAACATGGTTGACTTACAGAATCAGCTTTGAATAAGCTATAATCAGGTCATGCTTGCTGTTTTAAATCTTATTTGTTTGTTTAGTTTTTTCCTTCTTTTATTGTCTTTTTGGTCTAAGACTTTTGTCTACCAATGAGAACATTCATGGAATGTTCCTAAAAGACTGACACTAAAGCACACAGCATACAATGGGACAGCATTACACCGTATCCTAACCAGACTCGATGTGACAAGAATCTGCAAAGAATCCAACCAGACTGAATTTTCTAAAATTCTCTATGATTTTTAGTCTATCCTCCTCTGTTTAACATACATGAGGACCAGAACTTTGTCCAGTAATATTTCAGCGCATTCTGGGCTACTCGAAATGACAGTGGCGAAATAAAAATCAAGCGGCAGACAAAATATAGTGTCACTTTGTCACATCACGTCTGGTTAGGACACGGTTTTAGGCTTTGCCATGGCTGTCCAGACAGTCGGAGAAGGTCAGTCTAGTGTTATAAAAGGTGTAAAAGCTAAAGCAAAATCTGTCATCAACATGCTCCTCTGACTGATGTAGCTGTTGTTTGTTCCCCAGAGAAAATCTCATGGAGTTTTGCTTTTGCAACCATGAAGACTTACCCCCTAATCTGCTCTCGCTTACACACGCTCACTCGCACGCATATCTTCAACCTTCGTGACAGTTAGAATATGACACGATTCCAGATGTCACCCAGCCCCCTCAAATAGAGTCGGGTGACAAAATTAAACACACATGCGCTCACACACAAACATGCTTTATGCAAATGGGTGAATACATTTAACTGCGGTGTGGAACAATCTTGAAATAAAAAGTTTGCGGCTGAAAAGCAGCTCAGACTGGGGCCTCCTCTGTTCCTTCTTCCCCAGGGCCAGCAAGCTTCTCTTCAAACACCTGCTCTTAAAAGCGCACAGCTAAACCAGTGGCAAACGCTGTTCGCCATGACAGTCGTTCCACACTGAAGGGCTCACATTGTTACCCTGTCAGGTTGAGCCAACCATCAAAACGCTCAGCCAAACTAAAAAATATCAGTAATACGGCGAGGGGGAGGGAAAGTGGAAGAAAGCTAGTGAAGTCTAGAGATGCATAAACAGTTTTTCAGTAAGTGTGTCATGCATTGTATTATTTAGAGTCAGTCTGTGAGGTTTTGCTGTTAATAGTTGCAGTTGCACCAGATTATTCCAAACCCCTTTATCTGGGATGTCAGTCACTCCACAGATTTTCTTAAAGCAATCAATTTATATAGTGAATATGATTTATAAATGCTAAAATATGATTTTTATATATGGTTTAATGTCATAATATTCTTTGAGGAATTAGTAAACTGCCTACGTTTTAGATGCCACATCCTTCAAACCTTCTTTTGTCTGCAGATAATCAGCAACATGGAGCCTCAGGTGACGAATGGGCCAAACTCTGGCACGGCCAACGGGCCCTCCAGCAACAGCCGCAGCTGCCCCTCGCCCATGCAGACCGGCGGCCCTAATGACGACAGCAAGACCAACCTCATCGTCAACTACCTGCCCCAGAACATGACCCAGGAAGATTCCGCAGCCTCTTTGGCAGCATTGGCGAGATTGAGTCCTGCAAGCTGGTTCGAGACAAAATCACAGGTAATATAATAAGGAGGGGGGAAAACAAAACAAAAATTGCATTTGATTTGCATAATGAACTGTGTGTAGTAGAGGCAGAAGAGGCACAGTGTCTTATAGGTTAAAAAGGAAACTTTGGGATGGGAGCCACTTTGGTTGGAACGGTAGTAGTCATTAACTTTTCTCAGCTGTCTATTAATGTTAATATGTTTAGATTTTTACATCTTTTGCTGTTTAGATCGTTAAAATGTCAACTAAATAATAATACAAATAAAAATATATATTTTTTAGTTTTAATAAAAAATCAAAGTTCTTTTAGAATATTCAGCATTTTGAAGGTCCATCCAAAACCAGCAACCTTGTATCACAAAAATGGCTTTTTTTTTACTCCACTGTTGAATATTTAATGAGACAAATGAAATTAATAATGAAGTCTTACATTAAAATCATTGCTTCAATGGGTCTGTTCGACGCAGTTGTATCAGGTCAAACCGCAATTTCAGGGAAATTCCAGAGTTGGAAACACTAGATGAGAAGGGCTATTCTTTGTTTACAGTGCCCAGAGAGAAAGGAGGAGAGAGAAAGAGGACATAGAGGTGTTTAAGCAGCACTCCCCTGCTAATAAGAGTTCTAATCCCACCGTAGTGACTATGTGGGTGGTAAGCAGATGGATGGCGAAGCTGCTCAGAAATAATGCCAGATAATGGCCTCCATTTTATATCCTACTTAGTGACACTTCGCTCTGGATAATCTCATTAAAACAAGGCCGGGCCTAAAGCCACTAGTTTTTAGACAAAAGGGGAGAGAGAGAGAGAGAGAGAGAGAGAGAGAGATAGAGAGAGACAGAGAGACTCTTGGCTCTTGACCACAGGTTTTGTAGGATTTCATTGCCAAGCAGTCAGATGGTCGGGCAAGAGAATTGTCATTAGAACCATCGTCATGAGAGTTGACACATGCTCCTTTTTCAGTCTTTACATGTGAGATATTCACTAAAGTCTTAGGAAACCCTCACATACACCAAATGGAACGCATTTTATTAAAAACACGACAGCGGTACTGTTGTGTAAGTGAAAAGATAACGTTAACCAGGATCACTCACTGTCTTACCGCTCTGTCCTTGTTCAGGCTCGGTAACACATAGTGCATCATAAATATGGCTCTTCCCTGTACTGCGCTCTTTGCTCTGGGATCCCAGGGGTGCAATTTCCCAGTTCAGAATTTTAAGCTAACAAATCGCTTCTTGATCATTGTAAAAGCAGAGCGAGCTAGGAGACCGCGAGTTCTCTCTGCTGCCGTCATTAGCTGCTGTATGGGGTTCAAAATAGATTGCGGGGCATCAGAGATTGTATCTGAACCTCGATGTCATAATATTTGACCAGATCAACCTTCCTGAGCTCTCCGCTCGGCTTTCATCTATAGGGTATGGACGTCGACGAGAAGTCACTTCTCAGCCTTTCAAAGAATTTTGATGTACGAGAGAGCCTTTTACACAGCACTTGAAAAGCTAGAGAGAGACGGCTCCCTCGACAAGGTGAGAAGCTTTGGGCCTTTGCACGTAATAGACAGGCTTCTTCTTTTCCTTTTTTCCCCTTCCCCCGCTCCTGTCAGCTTTGATGAGACGCAATGCAGTGATGTACCGTTTGCCACGGCTACTGTTCTCTTGCCCTGTCAAACCCGGGTGATTGCCGCTTGCCAAAGTGCCACCCCAGATTGTTTATCCGTCCTTCTCTTTCCTCTCCTTGCACTTTCACATGCACACATGCTCTCTCATCATCTTCTTTCTGACCTCTAGCTGTACTTGAATACACCGGAGACCTGAGGCTCAATCTTTTATTTAATGTAGTCATACACGCACGGATGTTTCTTCAACTATGGGCACTTTTGGCCCTGCAGCCATTAGAAAGTGAAATACCTTAAAACATACTTTACAACCTAGTGTACTAACAATGTCCATGGAAATGACACTTTTAAATATTTTAGGATTAAAATGGTCAACTCCTTTGTCTTGCTAATTTCATAGTTAACGTGATTTATCCTAAAAACACATTATTAAATATTTCATTATTCAAATAATTCATTTTAATAGGAGAGTAAATGACAAAAAAATTAAAATAGTCTATTCAAAGGGGAAATTTACAATTCAAATAAAAAAATTATTAAAAAATATTTCATCTTTAAGATAGAACAATTAAAATAATAAAATCTGTACAAAAAAAGGGTCTTGAAAAACTTGAAAAAAGCAAAAAATTGAATTATGAAGGCACTGTAAAGTTTCCAAAATAGTGTTAATATGACCTTCATATAATTATAATTCCCTATAGTTGAAGAAACAACTTTGTGCTAAGAGTGCACAAATGTACTTACAAAACAAACAAAACTCATCTCTGATTTTTTTTAAATTGTTGATTCATTGCACAAAACTAATTCTAAGAATAATTTACACTGTGAGTTAAAAAAAAAAAAAAACAGTGGACAAATATTTATCAGCGATTATGTAAACTGTCAGCAGAAACGGCTTTATCACATCCCTCTCAGTGGGGAAAGCATTTCAGAAGTCATTACCGCAAGGATTGTGTCGAGATGCCGAATAAAGCAGATGGCGATGCTGCTAACTTAGCGGAAAGCTTTTGTTTTTAAAGGTTCATATCAAGCTGAAAATCCCTACTCTAAATGCACACATCCCCAACACAGTGTTGCTACCTCAGCAATACCCCGTTCTGTGCTAATAATGAGGATAAACACATAGCCCATAGGGAGTAATGGTGATTTTCTTGTGAGCCAGAAATCATATTGAATGAAAACTTTTAATGGAATACATTAAGAAAGTGTTAACGCTTCTGGCTATCAGCACAAAGCAAAATGGAAAAGACTGATTGAGCGGCGGTTTGAAAGGGGAAAAGAATTGGATACTTGTCAGGCTTTCGACACGGCGGATCCTTTTTCTGCGTGAAAATGAACACAATTGTGTTTATAATGATACGGCAGAAAAAGGACACACTCAGGCAAGGACGTGAATTGATTGCATCTGTGATTTTCCATCTGACGAGGAGAGAGGGGGAAAAGAGCGACTGCAGATAATCTTCTGTTCATATTCTTCAAGCAGTAAATAATTACCGCACGATTAAAAATGGCTTCTGAGAAACAGCGCCAACCCCCCTCGCACCACCCCCCTGCGGTTTAGGCCTCTCCCTGTGTAGCAGAAAAGCAACCGGCACATGCTATCGCTCCCAGCCTACGTTGTCGCCTGCCATTTTGCTTCATTATTTTCCCTTTCTTGTCCAATCCACAGATGCCATTGTTGGTATTTAATGGCTTGGCAAAGGCGGCGGTGCTGCTATCAGTTCGCTCTGTGTTTAACACTTATGTAGCTTACATCAAAGCTGCTTTATGCGACTGCTTGTTCAGGTACACAACCCACTCGCACACCGAGCACCCAACCATCTGTCACTCTGCTGACCCAAACGCGGTGTCCGCTGTCTGCTGCCAAGCTTAGCGCGTGCTAACCTTAGCGTCAAGCTGAGCCGACATCAATATGTAGCTGTATATGGCTTCTGTCTCTACACTGACCAGAGTGCAGCCTGCGCCGCCCGCCAGCAAATTAAGAACGGCATGTGATTTAAAACCAGAAAGACATCTTAGCAGTCCTTCGCAGATGTGCTGAAACTCACACAATCACACTGATGAAAAACTGCAGGGAAAAGCAGATGTAGTGGCATAAAAAATTCATTGTGCTTGATGTTTGCAAAAGCACGTTGAGGTTTGAAACACCTCAGTAAGTGTTAGACTGCTGCGAACGTGTGAAAAACCACCATGTCAAACATGCGCCGTGTTTATCTGATGCTGTAGAAATAAAACATGAACTGTTTCCCATGTTTTGTCATTTCCTGTTAAAAACAGCATTAGGCCGAATTAAACGAGCCAACACATGCAACACAGCATCTAAATGGCGCAACCGTACAGCTGAAATTGGTAGTGGGGAAAAGTCTGATAGAATAGCAGGAATTAGCTACCACAGTGATTGCAGGGAACACTGACTTCCTCATATAATTCAGTGCCGTGATGTGTTCCGCGCTCAGCCTGGAGTAAACAAAGTAAATGATAGGTTGTTATTCAGACCTCATTTACATCGTTTGACAATGAACTTTTTGTCACCATCTCAAAGCTGCTGATAAACATGAGCACAGGAATAAACTAATCACCTTCTGTTTTGTTTGTTTTTTTAAAAGGCTATTTACCCTCTATTGGGTTATATAAAAATGTGCATGGGGAAAATGTACTTTATTTTCTCTCTTTTATCTTTTTTTGCTGCTGACATTCTTTAAGCAATCATGTACCTGAGCTGGAGCCGTGGCCTTGTGGTTAGCTGTTGTGCGGCAACAATAAGTTGGGCAAAATTCAGGATTGAAGAATTGGCCCCCTTTTAGTTATTAAGTATAGATGTGAATTGGCCACATCTTACGGGAAGTTAAATTGGAATTGGAATGACAGGAAGAGGAATTTATTGAATTGGACCACTGATCTATATGATCCAGAACCAAGCTTGATCTGCAACACATTTTCTGAAATCCGGACAATATTTCCATGAATGATCTCAGCACACATATTGCAAACTTTATTGTTCTTTTTTCCCCTTAGCCCACGAAGTGTTGTTGAGGTTAGTTACAAACATTACCTTACGGTTAGCTTGGCATTAGCCACTGGCTCCATGCAGCTCCAGCAGTTCCAAGAGAGCGTGGGATCTCAGCATTCCCTGGGGTGGCTGCCAGTGTTGTCATCTAATATGCGGGGTCTGACGTCGCTTCGTTGGGGTGTCCCAGATTTACAGGGGCTCCTTTCGTTTCCACATGCACACTCCTCCCAGACAGCCCACACACTGCAGGCTACACGCCAACACGCCGTAGGCTCCGGCACAGCAGAGTGGGGGAACGGGGGCGGGAGATTCCTGTGTCTTCCAGCTGTCGACAGCCTGGCACAGCAAAATACAGACGCACAGTTTCAGATGGATTTACAGTGTAGGGTTTACTAGGGAAGGAGTTGGTAAAGACATTGGGTAAATTATCAAGTTGGTTTCTCGACTGGCATTAGCAATGTGTCGGCCCACACGGGATCTGTGCCTTCCCAGAACTCCAGAAAAGCAAACAAACAAAAAGTTTATCAATCTATGTCCAATTATCGTCAATTTTATATAATTCACTTAATACACAATGTTAAATTTCACATATGCAACTTTCTTAATCGCAACTTCATCTCACAATTGAGACTACTTTTATTTAGCAGTGCATTAAATGATCAAAAGGGGAAAAGACTTTACATTGTTACAGAAAATGTATTTTTAAATGAATGCTGTCCTTTTAAACTTTCTATTCATCAAAGAATCTTGAGAAAAATTGTATAATTATTTCCAGAAAATTATTAAGCAACAAAAATATTTTCAACATTGATAACAATAAATGTTTCTTGAGAACCAAATCGGCATATTAGAATGATTTGTGAAGGATCATGTGACACTGAAAAATGGAGTAATGGCTGCTAAAAATATAGCAGTCATAAGAATAAATTACATTTTAAAATATATTAAAATAGAAAAAAATGTGTTAAGTTTTCATACTCAGTGGATAAAAGATGCCCTATTTTTTGTAAAAAGTTGAAAAAATGAAACACTGCCTTCGTGGTTCTATGGTTAAATTTTGAAGAATTTGTTTACCTTTTTAGAGCATGTTAAATCTTTGTGACTGTCTCCATTGACTGATTGACCGTCTACACTGCACAATTATTTTTGTTTTTCCCAGTTGAGCTCTTGTATCGTCAAGTTAGTAGCACACATTGTTTACTATGCGCATGACTTGATTTTCCTATATCCCCCCCTTGAATCTCCTATATTTTTGTATTACTTCCTTTAACTTATTGGACCTAATTAAGGCTTACTTTTGTTTTGGCCTATGTCTGTATTATTACATATAGTTCTGTTGTAATGTATTGTATTCTGTACTAATCCTGTTATAGTTGGGTGAGGCACTGCATGTGGAATTTTTGTATTGCTATGGTTGTTGTTGTTATTGAAAATTCAGTAAATATATTTATCATGACAACTCTAAAAAGATTTTTAGCATAATGAATATAACAATGTTAATGTATTTGGTCTTGGCTGAAAAGATCTGCTACGCTGCTTCTGCTGCCATACTGTTGATTATTGCTGTTGTTGGTTATTGCTACTGCAGAGCAAGTACGGGACTTGCTGCTTCCAATACATACACCGATACTCTGCTGTGAGCATGTGAGACATACTGCTTCAGCACAAATATCATAGAATTACCTGGTCCAAATCTATACAGCTGGAGCTAGGGAAGGTGGAGGGTTTCAGAGGAACTCTGAAAGAGTGCTGCAAACTGCTACGCTTACCAGCTATTAAATGTTGAGCCTCAAGCTCATTGACTGCAGATGCGACATCAGCTTTTGCCATGCAGTGCATGGCTTGTGCTATGTAATTATCATCAGGTTGCATTGAGGACCAATCTAGCCATCTAGAGTTTCATGACAGAACTTGGTATATATCACAATTTGACTGTTTACTGAATGTTTGACAAAATAAATGCTGGCTTTTTGACCAAATCTTACTGAATCCAAACGTTTGACCACCAGTGTATGTCACAGAAACATTCAATTTCAACTTTAAATACCATGTGAATCTGTATCCCAAAATGGAACTTTATATCTTATTGTAAAAATCTGCAATTACCTTTTTTTTATATAAAAATAAGTTTTTTTATAAATAGAAGGGGAAAAAAGCTATATTTACTTTTCCTTGTAAAGCATGCAGTAAAATACACAGTAGGTAGGTACATAAGGAAACAGGCCTTACTTTGTGCAAGGTAAGGTAAGCTAATGGTTTTACACAACCTCTTAGGCGAAATATGAATCTCTAATGCAAATCCAATCAGAATAATGCTTTTGTCTGGGAGAGAGCACTTAGGCATCCCTTAAGTGTTTTATGTACAAATGGGTCGAATTAAGGCTATTAGATGTAACGATAAACAGCATTAAGAATAGAGATTATCTCATTGCACCTTACATTATCTAATTACACTTCAGTCAGCTTTTGTCTCTTTGGATGGAAGATCACTAAGCTAATTAAAATGAAGCCATAAAGTTGTGCGTTGCCATCTATTGGCATTACACAAGTCATGATGACCTCAGTGATGTGTATTTCTATATCATATAAAATGCAACAAAAATGTCTTTGAGATGTCTTTTACCGCAGAGACATGTTTCTGTCCCAAGATGCTATAGCGACAAGGGCAAAATGTCAAGCAAGCAAGCAGCAGAGATACATTTGTTTTGACAAATTGAAATGGATTTTCGTCTTTGCTTTTTTCCCCCGTTCCACATCTTAAATGTGACTAAATTTAAGTCTGACCAAACAGATTTTCCTGTTCGTAGCCAGAAAGCTTTGTGATATCAAGGTGCGTTAACGTCAGATGCTCGTTGAACTGTCATCTTGCTCTGTGCTGCTGTTCTCTCCCAAACGAATGCTAGTTTCAGCTTTCCCACCTGATTCAAGCTTAAGGGAACTGCAACTGTCGACTCAACATGGCTGCCGGAGGGTTTGTGGAGGGGGGGGTGTTGCTGGAGGCAGTTTCGTGTTTGCTACAATGTTCATCTCATTTTCAATCAATGGAAGCACTGGGCCTTTAAATTATGTATCAACAATTGATGTAGAGAGAGGGTGAAATTAGCGAGAATCCAGTCTGAAGACTTTTAGCTCACTGCCAAGCAGCAGAACAGCGAAAATCAGTCAAATATATCTTTCATGTGCAAAGCTTTGATGATAAATGCTGTTCAGCACAGGGAAATACGTTGTGTGTGTGTGTGTGTGTGTGTGTGTGTGTGTGTGTGTGTGTGTGTGTGTGTGTGTGTGTGTGTGTGTGTGTGTGTGTGTGTGTGTTGTGTGTGTGTGTGTGTGTGTGTGTGTGTGTGTGTGTGTGTGTGTGTTGTGTGTGTGTGTGTGTGTGTGTGTGTGTGTGTGTGTGTGTGTAAGAGAGGAAGGACACCCACTGGACACACATTTTATCTTCTCACACACTCCAACTCCTGCTGCTGAGGTAAGAGGCGTAATGGTTCAAATACGACTCCTCCAAATGGAGCCTCTCACTCTAAACAGCCTCAATTTAACGAGAGAGAAACATATCATTCCTCCCATTTAACTCAGCATGTTCCTCAAGGGCTAAAGGAGACCCATACTGGGGTGGGGGTTGGGGGTTGTAGCTTACGCCTGCCCTTCCTCATCTTCCTCATCCTCTCCATCACAGAGACAGTAATAATCTTTTTCATGTACACATACCGTGGGTTCACAAACATGACAACACACGCTATGTCTCTCTGGAGCAATATACAGCTGTGCATATTATGGATAGTATTTTTTGTATCAAAAACATATACCCCAGATTATAAAATCATACAGCAGGGGTCTATAATACCTGTTATCCATTCCTGTTTCTCTCAATGGCAGATGCTAGTCTGGCCCCCTGTAAGTACATGACTTGTAATCGGCCATCTTTGCTCCTCATGGGAGCACATCATTTTTAAGCCAATCGCCTAAACTGTGAGGCTCTGGATCTACAGGAAATGACATCATGAAAATCTTGATTGATTTTCGGCACCACAAGAACATGCACTAAGCGTTTAACATTTAAAAAATCGTACCAACCCCAAACTTTTGAAAGGTAATGCATGTTGCTTGCATACAATTTTATTTAAAAAAATACAGTTGATTTGTTATCAAAGGAGAAATATGCTTTTGGATCCAGCCAAACCTATACTCTTTGTTTTACCCACACACTAACAGAACACACACAGTCTCCATCAAGCTCTCGCACATTACTATTACGCTCCAGCTTTAGCCGTGTCCCATCGCAATGAAAAACCCATCAGGAGCCTACACACTAATAGTCATAAGCTGTTTATATGTGAAAAATATCCTTTTAATTGGTGTTAAGCATTGTCTTTGAAAAAGCCTTTCCAATGTTTCAAAATTTGACTGCACGTCTATCCTGCAGGGGAACAGAAAGTGCTGGAAAATGGAGATCGGCACTCATTAAAAGCTCATTAAAAGCGCAATGCATCATTTCAGTTTCAATTTTAATTGACAATTAAAATATATAAGTTAACGTTACCATTATACTAATTAAACAGCATTGAGGTAATTCTCTTTTACTGTGGCATTTGATGTTTAATGCATATATCTAATGGGCTCTGTCAAAATCCTCAATCATCTTTTTGCAGTTTCACATTTTATACAGTTTATGTGTATCGATCATCTTGCTTTACACCAGAAAAAAGAGAATATTCTTTTTAAAATTCAGCACGTAAACAGCACACTCGGGCCTGAATGCTTATGACAGAACAACACAAAATATAAATCAAACTTCTGTAGATCAAACATGACATGAAACATTCACAGAATAGGTATGATGCAAATAGCAGAGTGCTGACTTTGCCATGAAACATTCTTTTTGATTCCTACTTCCCTCAATAATGAATTCATGAGGCAGACCTGTCTGTAACCCTCTCCGGTACCTAAGCTGTTGTCCATTGTAGGTAACCCTGGCTGTGCTGAAGAGATTGTGTTTGTGTGCGCTTTGCATTCATGTGCTGTCTCTGCGTGGGTATATGATCTGGTTGTGTGAACAGAATTTTCTATTCTGTGTGTAGGTGTGTATACCATATATGCATGCCCAAATACAGTATGTATAGGTATCGTGTTTGATGTTTATTTTTTATGTGTCTGTGTGTGTTAAGGAAGTGCAAAAAATACATGGGTTGTCAGAACAACTATTTGGAACTCCACCCAGCGCGCTTTGTGTGTTCAAAAACACAGCTGCAAAAAAAATCAGAATGCAGGGGGTCTCAAGACACATTTTTAAGTTTAAGTTGAACTATTTTTAACGGAGACTGAATGCTGAAAAACACAGCAAAAGCCTCAACACAATGTCCATAGATGCCCAGTCTGTTCATAAACTGGCATTTAAAAAATAGCAGACTAAATGTTGGAACATATAGTCCTTTAACAGATATTGAACTAATAAACAAGCTAAATATTAGGTCAGAACAACCTAATATATTCCCTGATTTGATTAAATTCTGATTCACTAGCTCTCTATTAAAAATTTTTTTTTATTCAATTCTGATTTATAATGGGGTTGTTTCAGTTATAATGTTAATTTTGCTTATGAAAGAAATTGTCTCTTGGCCAATTCTGCTAACTACAGAGGAAACCTTCTAATATGGTACATTTTAACACTAGACAACCATCAAAAAGCATGTTAATACACTCCCTGCAGAGTTGCATCTCATTATTCAACCCCTTTAACCCTCTGGGGTCGGCGGTATCGCTGGCGATAGACAGGATCGAATGATGTAAAAATGATGAAAAAATGATGAAAATTGTCTTTTTCCATAAAAGACTTATAAAGTATTATTTTGTTATACTTGAAGTTAATGATTCATTATTTTGATATAACAGTTGATGAGTTTATTTTTGACAAAACATACTATATATTTAACATATGAGCAGAAACTCTCTAACAAACACTTATTTGATGTCTATTTTAGAGTAAAAACTTTATAATCTATCCAAAAGTAGTCAACGAAATGTTGTCTTTCATATTTTGTCTGTAACAGTGCACATCCGTGCGTTCATTCATTCATTCATTCACACACAGACACCCAATTCATATTTAAACAGTATTTGTGCGTTTACAGACACTATTCTATATCGTGATTAGAACAAATCTCAGTAGGCTATAGCAATATAGTTTGGATGTGTTCATGTAAAAATAACGTTTACTAATGTAGGAGCGAGAGTGAATGAACGGCATGAATGAATAAACAGTCTTTTTGAGGTTTACAGACACTATTCAATAACGCAATTAGAACAAAGCACTTAAAGGGATACTCCACTTTTTTTGGAAATAGGCTCATTTTACAACTCCCCCAGAGTTAAACTGTTGAGTTTTACCGTTTTTGAATCCATTCAGCCGATCTCCGGTTCTGGCGGTACCACTTTTAGCATAGCTTAGCATACATCATTGAAGTGGACAAGACCATTAGCATTTCTCAAAAAAAATGACCAAAGAGATTCGATATTTTTCCTATTAAAACTTGACTCTTCTGTAGTTACATCGTGCACTAAGACCAACGGAAAATGTAAAGTTGCGATTTTCTAGGTTGATATGGCTAGGAACTATACTCTCATTCCTGCGTAATAATCAAGAAACTTTACTGCCGTACCATGAGTGCAGCAGGCGTAATGATATGACGCAGCGCCTGAAAATAGTTCCGTTATGTTGACGGAAGGTAGGATATTTCAGGCGCTGCGTCATTTTTTTTGTTGAGAAATGCTAATGGTCTTGACCACTTCAATGATGTATGCTAAGCTATGCTAAAAGTGGTACCCCAGAACCGGAGATCGACTGAATGGATTCAAAAACAGTAAAACTCAACAGTTTAACTCTGGGGGAGTTGTAAAATGAGCCTATTTCCAAAAAAAGTGGTGTATCCCTTAAGAATAAATAACTTACTTCCGCTCCTCGAAATGAAACTACCGCACTTCTGAGGTAACTTTTTCAGGATTATTACGATAGTACCTATTATTCCTCACAGCGTAGCAAGACGAGGTAAAGTACAAGATTCTTTTTAATGTTTTATCCAGCTTAAATAAACAGGGTTAAAGCATCACTACTAAAAATTTAAAACAGTAGCCTAGATAAACTAGTCAACCTCACTAATCAGTATAGTCTGTTATTGGACAACTAGTCGACCACTAGACATCCTTAGTATGGTGTATGTCCATAAGCAGGTGCAGCATGCAGCAGTGAGTTGTGTTGATAAAGAGGGAGTTTGTTTTAGATTTTGTCTCTGCAGTTTGTTAGAGAGCACAGATGAGATATGAGATATTTAATAGAGATCAGTTTAAGGTTCTGTTAATGTGTCTGTTCGCGGGGAAATTAAATTAGCTAAATAATTGCCTTGCCAAAAAAGGGCCTTAGAGATTGTCAAAACAACTCGCAGCCTCCTTTCTTTAAAGCAGGGTGATTTTATTCTTTGTATTGCCATGGACTACAAAGTCTAATAATGAAATTATGCACTTAAATTAATAATGAATGAACTCACTAAGGGGTTCTTCTTTTAATTTTCTTAAAATATTAAGAATATGACTCAGTTCCACAACAATCCTCATAACCAAAGTGTACGTGTGTGCGCTAGTGCTTTTTTCTTAGCAAACAGGTTCTAGTCCCCCACTGAGATCTCCACTGTCGCACCGCTGTGTGATGGAGAAGGGATGTGTGTCGTGTGTGTGTGTGTTATGCTGGTGGGAGAAATCCCTTTGACTGAAGGGGCCTAGGTCGGCCTCACCTTATCCTCAGGCAAGAACTCCAAAGGAGGCAAGAACAACTGCTAGTGCTAGCGACGTTATGGAAATGCCATCAGGCAAAGGGGCATTACAAAACAGATTGTTTTATGAACCCATTATTGTACGCTCAAACACACAATCATGCAAACACACGCATCCACCCACGCGCAACATATACACACACTGAAAATGGCATTACGGGGCATGCCAACGTGGGGCCAAATGCTCTGGGCCACAAAGGAAGGAACGAGGAACACAACTGAGATGGTGAAGACAGAGAAAGACAAATGGAGAGGTTAGGCAGAGTCAGTGTGTTCTCTCTGGTGCGTTCTCCGAATGTATCATTATCCAGAGCTGAAGTTCTGCATGACAGCACTTTGGAAACACTTCATTTACACTAACCTTTCCTATTCTATTTTCTCTCCCACACACACATGTTGGGTTTCCAAGTTTTATGGGGACTTTTCATAGACAAAATTATTTTATACTGTACAAACTGTATATCTGTTCCCTAACCCTACCCATCATAGAAAACTTTCTGCATTTTCTACAAAAAACATCACTTAGTATGATTTATAAGCTGTTTTCCTCATAGGGACCAAAAAAATTCCCCAAAAGGTCAAGGATTTCGGATATTGCCCTCTTTGTGGGAACATTTCGTCCCCATAATTTAGGGTTTATCTGAAACACATGTATACACACTTTTTCGCTTTTAGAGCTTGGCACAACACATGTCAAGAATATTCACAATTAGGTCACACTTTAGTTAAGGGCCCACATTCTCACTATTAACTAAGACTTTTGCCATAATAAACTCCTAATAACTGCTTATTAATAGTTAGTAAGGTAGTTAAGTTTAGGTTTTGGGCAGGATTAAGGGATGTAGAACAAAGTCAAGCAGAATAAGGCATTCATGTGCTTTATAAGTACAGCCAATATCCTAGTAATATGCATGCTAATAAGCAACTAGTTCATAGTGAGAACTGGACCCTAAAATAAAGTGTTACCAAAAATGATATATAACATTAACAAATACACTACTGTTCAAAAGTTTGGGGTCAGCAATATTATGTTTTTGTTTCCTATGCTCACCAAGACTGCATTTCTTTTTACCAATAATACAGTAAAAACAGCAAAATTGGAAAATATTATTAAAATTGCAATATGTAAAATGCAATTTATTCTTGGCAAAGCTGAATTTTCAGCATCATTACTCTAGTCTTCAGTGTCACAGGGTCCTTCAAAAATCATTCTAATATACTGATTCGGGGCTTAAGAAACATTTCTTATTACTATCAATGCCGTAAATACTGAGGTGCTTAACTGATTTTGTGGATATTTTCCCCCTCTTAAAAAGTAAAAAAAAATATATTTTGTAGTATTAAAAATGGCGTTACTGTCACTTTTGATCACCTGAGCAATAAAATATTGTCTAGGATCGCAGTATTTATATTTAAAGGAACTTTGAAACATCAGTGTCAGGCTTTGAATAGTGCCTCTTCTCAGTCTTAAAGAATGACAGAGGGATTGGTAATCCTCCATAATCCAGAGAGAAAGAGATAGACGCATGCCGTTGGAAGCGAGGGCAGCAAGAAGTTCTCTGCTAACCCCCCCCCCACGATATCTGGCGCGCTTTAGCTTATGTTTGTTTGGCGCAGGGTATAACACTCTTACGCATTTATGATTCACTTTGTGTGTACACTGTGGACTTATCGCTGTCTGTTTCCATTAATGAGGATAAGTGCAGCGCTGTTCTCGAGTTCCACTGCACTTGTGTGGCGAGATCTTTGAAGAACGAAAAGGAAAAGGGAGGAAAAAAGCAGTACCACACAGGCCTTTAGCTGCAGGGTTTCTATTTAAGTCAAATAACAGCTGATGTCTGCCTCGCCTTCAGAGGAGCAGGCGACGGTTAGAAGAGGTTAAATCAAAAATAATTCCATCAAAGACTGTGTCAGAGGTTTCCAGCGGAAGCTTTCACTTAATGTGCACTTTCTAAACAAGCTCAAACTAGTCACTGCTAGTCAGGCTAATGCTACATATATCATTAACTGTTAATGTCGTCTATTTCATAATGTATGCATCGTTTTTGTGATGAATGCTTTTAAGTGGTTTTAAATCATTTTTTAGGGTTGGTAAGTAAGGACAAGTGATTGGCTTTCAAAGGAAGGAAATGCTTTCACAATTTAATGTCTTTTTAAACATAATGAATGGTTTGAAGCTAAAACAAGTGTTTTCTTTTCCTTCTCTTTCCTTCACTACAGGGCAGAGTCTTGGGTATGGTTTCGTCAACTACATTGACCCAAAAGATGCAGAGAAAGCCATCAACACGTTAAATGGACTCAGACTTCAGACCAAAACTATTAAGGTACGTGACTACATAAAGTCCAGTCACACACATGTCAGGAATTAAAAAAAAAAGGTGCCTGTTTAACACTATGATTATTCTTTTTTTAACGCATAAATCAGCTTTGCTATCACAGAAATAAATTACATTTTAAAATATATTAAAAAAGAAAAAAAAATTAAATTGTGAAATTTCAAAATAGTATAGCTTTTTGATCAAATAAATGCAGCCTCAATGACTTTTATTATTTTTTAATTTTAATATTTTAAGAGTGTATGAATTGCTAATGTACAGCATACTATTAATTGATGAAATGATATGCTAATTATTTAATTGAACAGATTGATCACCACATTATTTTAGAATGATTAACATAAACAGCTGTATTGCGGCATTACAATGTGTACAGTAGATTTCAGTGTTGGGATCAGCGTTAGGGTTCATGTTGTTAGGCTACTGCCTGCCTGTTGTTTACCAAAGCAACACACATTACGCTAATTGCAGGAGCTTCTCTCAGTACCTCTCCAGTTAACAGGTCACCCGCACCTGGGATTGAACCTATTTAAACGGAACAGATAACAGAGACGTTAACAGAGCTACATCTCATTTAGGTGGAAGCGCTCTCTCCCAGTCACCATTTCTCACGTCTGCGCCAGTCAATGCGTTGAATGTTTCCTGTCACCGTTTGTGCCAGTGGTGCTGCAGTGATTAGAACATGTGGCGTACACTGCCTCGTGCTGGGCTGAGGCGCGGCGGCACAAAGAGAGAGGAGGGCAAATCTGACTCATTAAGATGCAGAAGGAAACAGGAAAGCAACTGAAGGAAGAAAAGGGGAAAATAGTGTAATTGATATGTAAATGAATCTCCAAATGTCAAATCATGAAGTCACACAAAAAGAGGGAAATAGCATGTATAATAAAATAATGTGGACATGCTAAATAGACATCTAAAATATGTCTGGTTTCCACCGTAGAAAAACACATCATTCAGTTCTGTTCTATAATCTTTAATCGATATTTTATTTTATGTTTTGTTCTTTGTTATTCTAATATGTTCCATTCAAATTATGTTTTATTGTCTTCTGATTTGTCAAACTTAATTCGATTTAGATCTGATCTTTTTGTATTCGTTTCATTTTTGTTATGTTCTATCAATGTTCTGTTGTATTCCATTCTCTTTTGTCATATTCTATGATGTTCTATTCTATATGAATTCCATATATTCTATATGATTCTATTCTATTCTATTCAATTTTTATTTTATTCTCTTATGATTTGTCATGTTCTATTCTGCCGTGGAGTGATTTGATCTATTCTTTTCTATTCTACTCATTTCTGTTCTACCATTAAATTAAATTATGGAACGAAATAGATTCACCACAATCTGATGGTTTCCATTTTCCTCAACAGTGCTTAATTTAGAAGGAGCAGCTGGTTTTAACAGTAAATTCTGACTGCTGCTTACGGCATAATCTGGATGTGTGTGTGTGTTTTCATCTGGCCTATAATCCCAGACCTCTCACTTACATCCACCCTAATCTAATCAGATTGGATTTTGCCTGTTTATGAAAACACGGCTCAGTCTGCGAGGCTCAGTACCTCTTAACATAACAGCAAAAGAACGTGTGTTTGTGTGGTGTGTGTGTGTGTGTGTGTGTGTGGTGTGTGTGTGTGTGTGTGTGTGTGTGGTGTGTGTGTGTGTGTGTGTGTGTGTGTGGTGTGGTGTGTGTGTGTGTGGTGTGTGTGTGTGTGTGTTGTGTGTGTGTTGTGTGGGTGTGGGAGCGAGAGAAAGAAAAAAGAGAGGAGAAAGAAAAGACTTGTCAGGGCTGTTTTTGAAAGAGCACAGCACAATGCTCTCAAACATGGGCGTTTTCCAGAGTGGCAGCATGTGTATGTGTTGGCCGGCAGTGTTTCTAGTACTGGTTTCAGCATCAGCTAAGAATCCATCAGAGACAGAATGACTCACTCTGTGTGTATTTGCTGATCATCACAGCTTCCTGCCACGCGGCACTTCTCTCAGTGACAAAACACACTTCCAAGGAGGCAGCGGTACTCACATACATAAACACAGTTAAAACACTGCACTTACTGGCCAAACACACCAGCCTTTTCACTCCCATCTTAGGGCTATTACCGAGTGACTCTTGAACCGGTCCTTTCAACTCCCACACCCTTTAAGAGAAAAACAAAACAACAAAAAAATAAAATGGCCTCAGTTCATGGCTTCTTTGTACGGTGAATCAGTTAAAACCTCCCAAGTTATCAGTTTGAATAATTCTAAAGAATAATTTACTCAATCCATCACAGCAGTTACTGAATTAACATCTGACTCACTGAATTGCAGGGCACAATAGCTGTCATTTCATCGATGACTCAAACTAAACAACATTTTATGACAACTTAACCCTATATGAACCACATTAGGAAATGAGGATTGTGAGTCTTTTGTATAATTGCTTACTGTTGAAGTTTCACAAAAATGTTTAAATTGATATAGCCAGCATTTTAGGAGTATTCAAATTAAGCTTTTTAAAAAAAATGAAATACATTTAAAATAAAAAATATGATTCATATATTATTAATGATATCATATCAAATTATATCATAATTTTAAGACTGGTATTAAGTTTAGTATTATGGTATCATATTTCGAAATTTGAAACTGAATTGAGCATAGATTTGGCCTAAGGGCACAATTTAGCAAACACTACATTTTGTGCTGTTATGTCAAGTTACCTTTATTTAAATAGCGCTTTTTACAATACAGATTGTTTCAAAGCAGCTTTACACTGATAAAAGGAAAATAATGCAACAAAGTTTGTTTAATCTGTATAGCAGATCTAGAAGAAAATATCGTCATAATCCAGCTTAAGTAAGTTTAGTATGATTCATTTTGTTGTTAAGGTCATAATTAGTCCATTTATATATATAATAGCTTCTCTGGAGAAACAGTGATGTCATCGTCAGCTCGTTCAGTTCTCATATATTGGTGTCAATGCAGGCAGATCAATAATATTGTTGAATATCCAACTTGTTCCCAACTAACCAAGCCAAAAGCCAAAGGCGACAGTGGCAAGGAACCAAATCTCCATCAGGTGACAGAAGGGAGAGAGACAAAACCTTGGGAGAAAGCAGGCTCATAACCTGGAGGAATGATGTTGCTGAGCATACTTCTTCTAAACATGATGAATTTCCACCTCCAGCCACATACACTCTCTAACAAAAGCAGACTTTATGTGTAATGAAGCAAGAGTTGTCTTCCGTGACTATCCTTGCCTACATACACAAATAAAAGGCAGGCTACTGTGCACTGTGCTGTTCACACGTGCATCTCATGCATGATTGATTTTTTTTTGCCTGCGCACACACACAAACATGAATACTGGAACCAAAGATGTGCAAAGTGACAAGCAATTTGTCTGTCCATGATGAAAGCCTATTTGGAGAAGAAGTTTGGATCAATTTCGCACTAGACGGCGCAACCAAGTGCTACCAGAGTGAGTTTAGAGAGGGGGAGCTTCATAAGAAGGCTGACCTCATGAATATTAACTAGCGAATACTGATGATCCACACTGATTTGATATGAGACACAATATCAAGCCAGTTTAAAGTTTCATCTTTGAAATGTCAAAACTGAAATGTCACCAGTTTAACATCAAGATACAAAGATAAAGATAGTGAAAATAAACTACATATTCATTTGAAAATGTAAAACTGTCAATAGTTTTTGATTACATGTTCCTCTACGAAAAAATGTGCTCTCCTAAAATCACTGTAATTTGTGAGACATTCAGAGTTTTTTCCGCTCAGTTCATGAGCACAAATGAACGAGACAAATTTTATGCAATAACTTAATTCTCAAAACGAGCAGAATACACAAACTCAAATATAAATGTACTTTCGTAGGTTTTATGCATGAAGATTTAGCACCGCACATTCTCTGATTTCTACCTATTACTGTCAATGTTCGTCTCTGAATAAGCACATTCGAAACTATTCGCTCTGGTAATTTACTACGTCAATGGATAGATCTGCCGTTTTTACCTCTATGAAGCAGAAACTATTGCAAACTATCAGAAGTTATGTGCTTTTAACTCAAGACATACATATTTTTATATCAGCTGACTGTTCGGTTGAGTGGGCTAAAAGTCTTTGCGCCCTGAGTAATGCTACAGAAATAGAAACCAAGCAACCGTCAAAATATGCTGTTGTTTTTTTGTGGTCACAGCTGGTAAAGACAAAACTGTGATGTACATGGAAGAGCTTTGATTGCTTATCACCTCATCACTCCAATCTGTGTTCTTTGTTAATCATCTAGATCTTTTTATCTCCATATTTACTATCTCTTCATCCATCCGTCCATCTCAGCGTGGGTCAGAGAAGCCGATGTCTTTATCTCTTCCTTGCGATCTCTCTTTTACACCTCTCACGCTCTCGGCACTCCCCGCTTGGTCTCCTTTCTCTCTGCACTCCATGAACCTTTTATTCAGACCAGCACCAGCCCTCTCAGAATGATGCTCTCCTGCTGTAATACGACAAGAGAGAGAGAGGTGAAATCCTCTATCTCATAACTTCTAATAAGTGTGTTCCAAGGTCATCCTTCTCATAAAGCCTCCATCGTAACCCCACCCCCCATCGAGCCGGGATGAAGACAGACCATCTAATAGCAAAAGACAGCTGTGTCTAAGAGTGGATGAGCGAGAAAAAGGGGGAAAAAGAAGGAGAAGATAATTATCCGAAGTGCAGTTCTTTGCTCTTTTCAGTGGAGCAAAAAAAAACCGCGGTTTATGAGGGCCCTCCTGCTGAAATAAGCTGATGATGTATATGTTTACAAGAGGCTTTTTAGACGAGAAAAGGGAAGTGAGAAAAGATGGTGGTTTATATTCTTTGGTAAACTGCCGGTCGGTGTCAGGTTCAGGGACATGCTGCCGCTCGAGCACATCAGCTAATGCAGGGAGTCCATGAAAACAGATCAACAGAGCTGCGTTTCACCGGCTAAAAAATCAAAAAAGAATGAGAGTGAGAGTTTCAATCCAGTCGCAACTTCCACGCCCTCATCATTTTGTTGCACACACACACTTCTCCATGACACTTCTCCGTTTCTCAGCAAAACTCCGGCTTTGCCTTCCTGTCGAGGTGTGATGGGAGAAATCCCACTGAGGGCGAGAAGAGCATAGCCTTGTACTGTGAGATACGTGTATACACACACACACACACACACACTCCTCACAGCAGACAGGGTGTTGATAGATCTGACATCTGGAGCTGCTTGACAGGGCAAGAAAAAAAAACTAAAAGAAAAGAGGAGAGGAAAAGAAAAGAAAAGAAGGGAAGAGAGGAGAGGGGAGAGTCTGCCAGGGTTCCATGGCTTTTGCCTTCTCCATTTAAGTGGATTTGAGGAGATTACAGCGGAGTGTTTAGCATGTTTAGCTCAGCATTTGTAGCAGTGTAACAGCCTGTGATGGCTCTGCTGCCCAAATGTCAGAACTAATGAAAATATGAGATGGAAAGGCTGCTTCAACCATTAATGGGAACAGATTAAATTGACGTGAGCATTAAAAGGGCAGGGAGATAGAAACATCTCCCTATCTTGGATTAAAACTGAACTGTAGTGGGAAAGAGCGAAGACAGACAAAAAATCATGGAGTCAACAAGAAAATTCAGGCTGTTAATAGATTTGTTCAACTAAACATTTTGTCATCATTTTCTCACCCGCATGTCGATTTCAACCCTTATGACTTTCTTCTGTGGAACACAAAAGGAGACATTTTGAAGAAAGTACTTGTCGTTCCAATACAGTTTAAATGAAGCTTTAAAAAATTAATAAAGTATCATAAAATAATCCCTATGATGAAGTATTTACTAAGACATGGGATCAGCTAAGGGCAAAAGGGGAAAGAAAAGCTTTTTTCTCCATAAAAATGTTTTTTTATTTTATTATTATTTATATTATAAAAATGAAATCAATAATGAAATATATTACTATTGCAACAATACTGTTGTACTGCAAAATAAAAAAATAGTATATAATAAAATTATAAAATACTACTAAAATTAAAATACTAATATTTATGGCTTTATTGATTTCGTTGCGTTCAAACGTTAATTTTAAGGGTTATATTGTGGAGGAAAACTGCTGAGGGACCTTAAAGCATCTATTTTGATATTTATTTATTATTATAAACGATTCTCATTTCAAATTTAGGAAGATATCCATGCAGGAAATACATGTATTTGAAAACTAAGCAATTTAGGAACAGACTAAAGACTTCTAAAGACATATGACAGCTTCGTGTCATGAACAAACTGAAATTTAAGTAATTAATGTACTGAAAATCTTGAGGTACGCTTATACGAGTAGAAATGGTTGAATCATGAACAAATCATTCTTTTGAATCGCTTCAATAATAATAAATTATATTTGTATGGAAACAGTTATATGGACTATGATATTCTATGAATGATATAAAATGTTGGGTAGAAACTATCCTTTTAGAAATAATTATCATTCAAGATAATCCAGGATGAGCCACAGCACTGAAGTTTCCCACAAGGATTGCTTAAAAAAAATTTATGTGAATCGTTATGGTATATTAAATTTGCAAACGCCTTGATTTGATAGAGAGTGCAATGGGTGAAAACTGTATTATGTGAGTCAGAAAAGAGAGACTGGGATGTGAAGTTGAAAACAAGCACTGTGTGTTTTAGAGTGTGACAGACTCTGTCCAAGGTGCTGCCGAGTTTGACAAGTCGAGAGAGGTGAGAATGTGCCGTGTGAGTGTGTGAGCGATAGATGGAGAGAGTATGGAGGAACGAGCGCTGTCCAAGGTGCTAGTAAACGCAGCGTGCTGATATTAGAGCGTGTGAGGAATGCGAGGGTGAGAGAGAGCTATAGATGGATTGGCTCTCACTCTAGGCACAAACAGAAGGTTCCAAAGTGTTATTCAGCACAGATGACAGCCAGCCTTCTCTCTCTCTCTCTCTCTCTCTCTCTCTCACACACACAAGCTCTTCCATCATGTGTGTTTTCTGAAAACAAATTAGCCTTTATCATTTACTGCTGTGTGCTCTAAGTGAGGTTTATGAACCTTATTCTAAAACAATCTGTACAACTGCAGAGAAGAAACTGAAACTATCCAATTAGGTGTAATTAAATCCATGCTTGAATATTTTTGATTTACTGTTGATACTGGTAACTTGTTATTTCAGTTTATTTGAAAGGTTAAGAGCTATCCTCTGAAATATAACATGGTCACACGTGTAGTTATGACACCATTGTGTTTCTAGATTTGGTAACACTTTACAATAAGGTAAGGTAATATATATATATATAGAGAGAGAGAGAGAGAGAGAGAGAGAGAGAGAGAGAGAGAGAGAGAGAGAGAGAGAGAGAGAGAGAGAGAGAGAGAGAGAGAGAGAGAGAGAGAGAGAGAGAGAGAGAGAGAGAGAGGCCTATATTTATAACCTCCATTAACCTCCTTTAATAAAGGCTGTAAAAATATGCTATATTTATTTTAGTTCTTATTTACAGTATGACTGTTTTTGGACAGCGAACAACATCAAAACTTCTTTCAAAATAGACCACAATTATGCCTGTAGTTTAAAGGGTTCATGAACTTCAACCATTGCACTTTGGGTGTATTTCTTGGTTATTGTTTCTCTTCCTAAATGGGGTTAGAGGTGGTACACAATAATATTGAATTTTCATTTTCATTCCTCTTGAGACATTTGCAAAGCTCTTGGGGTGTCATGTGTATATCCCTAATCTATGAATTAGTATGGATCATAGAGAATCCATTGCAGCAAGTTGTTCATTTTCAAAATATTATAAGTTGAAAGGATTCTCTTTGTTCTTAAGTGGAGGATTTTGTGGCATTTTCTTTCTGAAGTCTCTAGCTGCTCCAGGTCAATGGAAGAATACAGACCACCAACACAGTGTGATACAGAACAGGTGCACAGATGACCCCTGGCATCTGAATGCTGCATATTGCCAATGCAAGATTTTGGCTATAAATTGCCTAAACAGAGATACTCCGATACAGATACTCAATTAAATGTTCAACAAGCACGTAGAGTTCGAATGACCACATAAACCAATATAGTTCCATAACTGCAGTGAATTCTCAAAGTATTTTTTGTCCTACAGGTGTCGTATGCACGGCCCAGCTCGGCTTCTATCCGTGATGCCAATCTGTACGTGAGTGGGCTGCCCAAAACCATGACCCAGAAGGAGCTGGAACAGCTTTTCTCTCAGTACGGACGGATAATCACCTCCCGCATTCTCGTCGACCAGGTCACAGGTATCAGTGGGGCCGCTTTTCTCTCACCCTGTAGCATGCAAACAAATAAACTCTTAAATCACATAAAAAATCACACAATCTACTATAAGATTTTATTTTTGAAGCCTCTTGAATACATTCAGTACAAATAAAGCCAAAATATAAGGAATTCTGCATTACTTTAAGTAATTATTAAGGCCATGTTATATTAAACCAGACTAATGTGCCATTATCTAGTCTGAATTCACCAAAAAATAGACTAGTGCAATTTTAGCATTAACATGACATTTAAAAATCAGACTTTTTGCTTCAGTCCGACTGAAATAGAACTTTTAAAGTGTATGTAAATGCACTTAACATGTACTTATTGAAACTACACATAAATCTACATTTTGTAGCCATCTTCTGTGTGTACATTTATGTGCAGGTTGGTTGGTTGTTTGCATTTGATCATGACCAAGCATCCTAATCTTAAGAATGATCGAATGACATGGAATGACTGATGAGTGTATTTTAAAGCATCCAGCCATCTCCTTGGCCTATCCTTCCTCCAGCATCATGAATAAATCAGCTTGGATATAAATGGTCATGGAGCTGAATTTCTTTCACATTCAATATTTTTTCAACTGCATAATTCATATTGGCACTTTCTATTCAAACAATATCGCATAAGGCACAGGAAAATGTACTCCACGTTCTAGTGGTGCAGAACCCTTTCAGAAGAACTGCTGAGGAACGCTGCATGGCCCCCCCCCACACACACACACACACACAGACACACACACACGCCTTCCTCCCTTGACATAGATCCTTCCTCTGGCCCTATGAAGGCTCCCCGGGAGAAAAGGGTCCGCATGAGGGAGCTTAATGATTAATTAAACTGGAGTTGCTAGTGATTAAGACACAAGGGTTTTTTTTTAAGCTACTGATCGGAGGGCTGCCATAAAGAGACATTAGCAAATATTACACTCCTTCTGAAAAGCCTTGAAAGCCAAACAGGGATTCTGCATTTGTCAATAACAAGTGTTGAAGTCAAAAAGGGATTGTTACTCAAAAGCAGTTAATAGTTTAATTAAAATCTCACATGAATGTTGACAATTCAAATTAACTCACCGGTTACATGGGCCACCGTTTTTCTGACAGAATCTAAAAGTACCAATCATTGGATCATCAATGCCAGCCATTTGTGGTACATACAACAATAGCAACACTGCCCAACATTAGCATCACCACATATAATTGCAAAATATTGATTTCAAAAAATAGTTCCCTAAACACATTTCTTGTCAAACCACGCATTTACAGCATGGTGAATGAATAAATCTTACGAGACAATTATTTTAAATGCATCAAAAATGAATCACAGCGTAGTCTAAAACTACTCTAAAACTAAATGAAGTCATGCCAGTTATTGAATTAATGACTCAATTATGACTAAAACGCTTTTCTTTTGGTTTTGTCCGAGTTGAAATAAACCAAGAGTTGTTATGCCTACTTGCGCTTTGGGATATATATGTATTTTATGTACAATATAGAGTAAATATACATACCTAAAAGCTAGCATAATGTCAATAAAGATTGTTCATGCACACACACATTTTCAAAAAGCAAGTCAACATCTGCCACATGCTTTTTAAGGCTAATCTAATTCTGTCACATTCCTCTCAGTACTATCAAGAAAAATACAATATCTTGAAATAACACTGAAAGTCATTAATAAAAACAAACACATATGGCATGGTAAACTAACAGTGGCTTTGCCTTTCTGAAATAATAATACATCATACATCCTTGTCAAACGTTTATTGGTAACAATTAGGGAAGCATTTTCTCTGTTCACCCTCACAGAGAGGATAATGTATTGCTGTGGAAGTCCTCTTCCCACATGTCTTGTTTATATAACTTGTTCCCTAGGGTGTGTCTGTTTGTTTTCAGTTTATTGGTAAAACGTAAATTACAGGGATTTGAAAAAGCTTCTGAGCATTTGACTGAATCCATGCCACGAGTACTTACACATAGCATGTAACATAAGTGAAGTATGATAGGTTTGGATTTTTGATCAATAGTCAAATATTCAGAGGGGCTCCGCAGAGCCTTGCCTAGCAGTCAATACATGTCCCATCAATGAGAGCAAATACAATTGATCGAAAACCGCGGCTCCTACAAGCTGCGCCTCTTAAGTGAAAAACGACTGCCTTGACTGAGCTACTTGTGGAAATCCCTCTTTTAAAATGCTACGCTTTCTCCTCTTCCGTCTCCTTTTCTTTTCACGCTCATTGATATTTTCCCATGACTTGAATTCCATTAGCTATAGCATGATGTAAGGAGCGGTTAGAAGCACGACGTCCATGTGCATTTGAGCCAACGTTGCACGACGAGTTTCCAAATCAAGGCCTGTAGAACACAAAGGATCTGTGATACAATGAATTGAGATACTCCACCAGACATCGCAAAGCATGCCATGACACCGCTGCCTTGGCCTCTAATTACACAAGGACAAACAGATGGATTTATAGCCGTGAGCCGGCAGAAACAGGCAAAGTGCTGAGAGAGTCTTCAAAGACTTCCTTTACTGAGCCTTTTCAAACACCATCTGTAGCGGCAGCAACTAAAAGTTACATAAAACGAGGATGCTGCTCTCCTTTCTCTGATTAGGCTACGGCGAAGAGGTGTACTCTTTTTTTCCTCATAATATATTTAGCGCACTAGTTTAATAAATGTTCCATATAGTTGGCACAACCACTTAAAAGTGAAAGAACGGGAGACAACGGGGAGGTGCATATGTTCAGACAGAGGAGAGAAGGCTTTCATTAACAGCCAAGCTTTTCTGAGTTTTCTCTTTTTCCCCAGAGGACTCTCTCTCTCTCTCTTCTCTCTCTCTCATTCTTTCTTTCTCTCTCTCTCTCCTGTACACAGTAAGTGTCGAGGACCAGAACAGTGGGCGTGCAGTGGAAAGCGCTTTGTCAGGCCGGCTATAGCGGTCTCCTGCCACTGTTTCTTGTGTGCTCGCTCTGTGTGTCACGGTTATTATTAAACTCAGCATTCTCCGGCTTCATGTGTGCTGAGCTGAGATAAGTACAGGTAGAAAGTTACGTAAGGTAGGACTGATTACCGGGGAGAATAGTGCTGTTAACCGGCACATTGTAGCTGTAACTCTGTTCGGTTCATGATAAGCGCTAAAAAGGAGCTAGCAGTGCCAGTGTCTCCGGTTTTAGCCCGGCCGCTCGCTTTGTTTAGGCAGCCTGTTATAGAAACGGCTGCAGGCTCATTATGGTAATGTCAGAGAAGCGAGAGAAAAAGAAAAAAGTAAAGCACAGTCAACATTAAGGCTTCCATTTGCATTTTTTAACTGTTAAATTGCTATTTTATTTTCTGGACCCGCAATTTTAGCGATTCTGCAGGCATCTGATAGATCGTCAGCTGTTTGCAGCCTGAATGACATTGGTCAGCACTATTTCTACCCGAGGAAACCGAGATCCCATCACGATTTCATTATAGTTGTGTTAGAGCACAGCGCTGAAACCCTCTGGATTGAATCATACTACAGATTACCTGCCCTACGGCCCTACACTGTTTTTTAAGGTATGATACAAAACAGACTTGCAGAGGACAAAGGGACAACATTACATTTACAACATTAATTTGCTGTTTAATAGCCATCATTCATAATGTTATGCAGAGATGAGCAAAATTCAGAATTTAAGAATTGGCCCCCTTTCAATTAATGAGTTGAAATTTTAATTGAATGTGCCACATCAGACAGAAATATTAATTGGAATAACAGGAATAATTGCATGGATTGCAACTGAAATAAATAAAAAATGTATTCTGGGAAAAGAAGTATTCGTGGTGGACGAATAGGGAGCTTGACCATAAAAGTTAATTCATTAAATATAATGAATTAATATAATGCAATTAATTACAATGAAAAGAAAATCTATTGTTTAACAAATATTTGTTTTTAAAGTTTATGTGAAATAGTAGGCATGATTTAATGATAAATGTAATGATACCTCATTACATTGTGTGTGATTGGTGTCCAGCATGGAAATGAAAATAGTTACTTTAATTTTTGTATTAAATTTTGTATAGAAATTATATTTTCTTTATGGATCATTCATCGCAATGCAATGGAAGTCAAGACACCATTGAATTGTGGGATACAGTACTCCATGCACTGTACTGCATATTTTGATTCAATTCCATATTTTGATTTATTCCAAGCATACAGAAAATTGGCATACTATGCATAGTATATACTCCAGAAATAAAGTAGTATGCTTTACTAGATTTTCCAAATATAGCCGTATAATAGGTCTGCAAGGGCTTTTACCTCTAGTTCTGTGTATGGCAATGGCAGGCAGTGATTCGTGTATGACGATTTCACCAAGTCACCATAACATTACATCTAATGAGCTAAAACAAATTCAAGAGAGCTTTAAAGCAAGTATTTAGTGACCACAATACTTATTTCTAGGAAGAAAAGTAAGCATATGCTGAAAAAAAAATAGCATTTATAAAAGAAATTACTGTCGTTTTTATTTATACCAACCGTCAAACTGCGCGTTGTGAGATATGCGAGATCTCTGCTGCCATCAAAGGCATTTAAGGCATTATAGTATAGACAGGATGTCTTGATGCCTCTCTCTCCCCACTTTCGGTCTCAGATGGTGTTTGTGTACAATCTAAACAAGTCAAAGCACAGATAGCATATAGTTTATGTCAGATCCATCAGTTCATTCCTGCACAATTAAACTGACAGACAGAAACAAAAAGTCGTCTAGTTTTGGATCAAAATTTTATGAAACGGAATGTGTAATCTCTTGTATTTTTAGATACTTGAGCTGTTGCATGTCAAATATCTTCTAGACAGAGAGAGGAACAGAGAGAGGAGGTGTCATTCCCAGTTTCCTCTGTCTGCTCCACTTTCGAAGGATTCTGCTTTGACCTCAACATCACTCCACGGTGAGCGTGAAGCTAACCGTGCATCCTAAACTCTCTGGAATAATGCATGCTTTTCCTTCCTCAGCCTTTACTTCTGACGGTCTAATTAAAGAGAGTAGGTTTTTGGAAGGGAGAGGGAAAAGTGAAAAGCTGTCAGGAATGACTCATGCTGCGAGGGAAAGAGAGTAATGCAGCCGCAGTCTGAATGAAAGCTCACTGCATTGAAAAGATTGTGTGCAAATATTTGTTTGCAGAATGGAACGTATCAAAAGACACTGATTTGAATAGACAATCAGGCAGCCCAACAGAAAACATCAATACTAGCGGGTGACAGCTGAGAGAGTGAGAGGAGAACGAACTGACAATATAGAAAGCAGAGCGCAGACACACACAAATACGTGTTCATTGTATTATGCAAATTGCCCTCTTGGCAAGTCGTCTCCACACGCACCTCCCCGGAGCAGAAGGATCGTCTCATTAAAAACCAACCCAACAAAAGACCTCCCAGTAAGCCAGGCTCTTTTAAACGTTACTTTCAGGTAGCGGTCAAAACCATCGCCTTGGAAACCATGGAAATGTCGTGGACAAGCTGCATACCATGAGGCGGCGTGTGGCCGTCAGCTGGCGCAAACCACACAGCGTGAGGCCGTCGCACACACACGCTCAATTTCCACACCAGCGGGCGACAGCCTCTCCACACAATATCGTCATCCTCTCACGAAGAAAAGAAAACAAATTACACGTCTGCCTGACAGCACTGGAATGCTGGCTGGCCAATAGAATCTCGCTGTTCCATCTCGCCTCATTTGCATAATGTGACACCAGCAATAGGATCCGTCACAGGCTGCATATCTCTGAAAATGATTCGCCGTCGACAAATGACAATCTCTAAATATAGAAATTAATCATTCTGAACTAAGGTGTGCTAGTCAGGAAGTGTGTGCATTTGTGTATGTCACATTTCCGGGGTTGGATAAACTTCTATTGTGATTAATAGAACTAAAAAGAAACATTTCATTTTTGCATTCCTATTTGTTCCAGTAGCAAAAGAAAACATCAATGATGACCTTTTTCGAACTTTCCAAAAGAAGAAAGAGAGAGGGGGGGGGGGGTCAAATTTGCCATCACTCCTTCTGCCATTGTATTAGAAACACTGTCACAGCAGCATTAACTAGTTTTCTGTAGTTTATATAAGGTACAGTGTTATACGTAAATCTAGGCTACATCCATTTTTTAAAAATCTAGATGTACAAGGTCTATGTTGCTGTTGCAGGCCGGATAAAGCCAGTAAACGTTTGGTGTGTTGTTTCTGGTGTGCTGGCCCCACAGGTGGCTCGCGGGGTGTGGGCTTTATTCGCTTTGATAAGAGGATAGAAGCGGAGGAAGCCATCAAGGGTCTGAATGGACAGAAGCCTTCAGGTGCCGCCGAGCCCATTACGGTGAAGTTTGCCAACAACCCCAGCCAGAAGACCAGCCAGGCGTTACTGTCGCAGCTCTACCAATCCCCCAACCGGCGCTACCCAGGACCCCTCCACCACCAAGCGCAGAGGTTCAGGTAAATACAGTCAGCCTGCAATAACAATCTCTATCTTTCGTAACTTTCTTTCAAATTTGGTGGAACAGAAAAGCAAAATAGGTGTCTGGATTATGAAACTGTTACCTGTAGAGCTGAAGTTGTATGTGTCACGTCACCACCGAGGAATAGCTTCTCCAAAAAAATCTGCAGAAACAAAATGAAATTCAGAAAAGAAACAGAAGCAAAGGACTGATAAGAGACAGTGGGGTTCTGTCGTTCACAATGTCCCTCTGATTTCTTTTTCTCATCTGCCATCCTCCCCTTCTTTCATTTCAAATATGTTCCTTTCATTTCAGTTCAGCAAGCCAGCAATAACTTCAGTCTGGCAGCTAACACCTTTACAGCTTTGGGCAGCGCTTCTCAACCTTTTTAAAGGCGATGTGAAGTAAATTTTCTCTGCCGTACCTCCTCTCACTACACATATAGTTAGTCACAGGCAACAATAACAACACCTTTTGATCCAGCCGTTGACTTGCTAGGTCTTTGCTTAAGATCTCCTTTCCTCAGAGGCTAATTCACATTAACTGTGAGTCACGTCTTATGAGCTTCGAGTTGGCGAAGCATGCCAAAACAGAGGCCATCTTGCAGTGAAAGTTTACTGCTTAAAAGCAGCGGATTTTAACTCACAATCAAGCTGACATTGAATGTAGTTTCAATAGTGATAGCTTTAGCCATTTAGCTTATTGAAACGTAAGTTTGCATATGCTGAACACTACTTGTGCTTTTAGGACAAAAATAATTTCTTTTTCCAAAAATAGAAGCAGATTGACACATATTTAGGCAGTAAGCTATAGTATAAGGTTACATAAACTAGTTTTTTCAATACAATCTACAACATGTGTTTTGGAACTACTGATTATAGGTGCATCACACTAGACTTAATATGCAAACTTAGTTTAAATATGGGCAACAGGATTTGATGTCATGTTCCAGGCTCCTGTACTGGAAAAAAAATATGTATGAATGGCAAATAATAATATATTATTTAAAGGATTATTACATACACATGTCAGGAGTTTTTTTCCCAGCAGGAATGTATTCAATTAATCAAAAGTTACAGTAAAGAAATGTATAATGCTACAAAAGATTTCTTGGTTACACTTTATTTTAAGGTGTCCTTGTTACAATGTTATATGTAATTTAAGTACTGAGTAATTTTAATGAACTACATGTACTTACTATAGGGTAGGGTTAGGAATAGGGTTTGGTTTAGGGTTAGCTGCATGTAGTAATTATGCATAGATTACTGTTATTATTACAGTAAGTAATTAGGTAAACAGTAATAATGTAATAAGGACACTGAAATAAAGTGTTACCAATTTCTATTATTAAAAACAAATGCTGCTCTTTTGAACTTTCTATTCACAAAGAATCCTGAAATATATTATTGTTTTCAACATTGATAATTATAAGAAATGTTTGAGCACCAAATCAGCACATTAGAATGATTTCTGAAGGATCATGTGACACTGAAAACAGGAGTAATGTTGTTGACAATTCAGCTTTGCCATCACAGGAATACATATTTTTAAATACAAAAGTAAACAGTTATTTTGATTGTAATTATATTTTACCATATTACTGTTAGTGCATGTTTGTGATCAAACAAACTGAACCATGGTGAGCATAAGAGACTTCTTTCAAAACATAAAATTGTAATGACCCCAAACCATTGTAAATCAAAAAAATAATATAATAAATAATAAATTCGAAATGTTAAATTATCTACTCATTTTTTTTACAAAAAAATCAAACCAGATTGGCATACATTAGTATTTTTTTATAGTAAGTGAACAGGTTTTTTAATTTGAGACGTTTATAGCTTCTTTTGGTCAAACACCTTTTCATTATACAAATTTGCAGGTCGGAGTTCACCAAAAAGTTAAATACCAAACTTTTACATTCACACATGTTCACAATCATATGAATGGAAGATGAAGTGTGCAGCTCATGAGAACCATTCAAACCATTTAATAATTCAATTTTATCACAAATATAAAATACTTTGTATGAGTTACAGTCTATCTCCTCTATAGCAAACATCACACAGACAGTTCATGCATCTAAAGCAAGAGATCCTTTGTTTAGACAAACAGGACTCATCAAGCAATTAGCACTGCACAGCAATTCTGATGACAGAAATCAGTAATGAATTCTTTATACATCACAAGCACTTATTATTGAAGAGATCTGAAAAGGATGAGTTCCATTTGCATGTATTAGTCGGCCTTACAAAGGCTTCATTGTGTCGTGTGTGTGTTTGGAGAGGAAGTGTGAAAAGCTGTAGGACGGACCGAGCCGGGTTGAGACACTCCTAACACATCGCCTGCTCTTGCACCTCAGAGCCCTCTCTCTCCAATTAACTCATTTACCCACAAAGCAACCTGCCTCCCTAATTGGCTAATTGGCATCTTAATGACTCGATACACTGAATGTCCTCCCTTTAGTTTGGCTGCGTTTTTTCCTCCAAGTTCACAGAAGGCAGAGTCACCAACTGTTGACCCACCACGGGGAAGGAGGGGGAGGATGTGTACGTGTGTGTTTGTCTGGAGAACTTCAGTTTGAAATGTGAGAAAGCAGTAATTAGCCTTGCCAGCCATCTTGCTACAGCTTTAATAGGAAATGAGACAGGGCCGAGCCGAGTGAGGGACGGAGGTCGCAGAGTAGCCAAACAGACAGGAGCCCAAAATGAGAATGACTGACGGGGAAGGAAAACGTAATATACCGGCCCGGTGGGTCACTGGGGCTAATAGAGAGACCGCAAAAGAAAGTGACAGCAAGAGGAAGAAAGGGCACTCCCAGTTAATGCGGCATTACATCCTACCTCCAACTTCATTGAAATGTCATTTTATATTAAAGTTTTTTAGATGGCTGAAAGATGGCCCCAGAACAATTTCATCCATAACACTAGCATATTATCTGCACGTGTTTTGACACCAAGATTCATTTTTAATATATAATTTTTAATATGTTTGTATGATTGATTTATTTCTCTTTTGAGTTTTGTTTTCAATTTGCTCATATTCCTCTAAATCATTCTTTAAATGTCACTATAAAATGCATTACAGCATTGCAATATAGAATCAAAATATAGACTTTCTTTTCAATGACAAGTCTTTAAAAACATTTATAAAAGTACTATATAATATAACTATATAAGTAATATATAATTAAATATATATATATATAAAGAGAGAGAGAGAGAGAGAGAGAGAGAGAGGAGAGAGAGAGAGAGAGAGAGAGAGAGAGGAGTGTGTGAGTGAGTGAGTGAGTGAGTGAGTGAGTGAGTGAGTGAGTGAGTGAGTGAGTGAGTGAAATGAAAACAATAATATATGGCCCAATTTACCTGAATAAATTACGCTCCTGTTTTTGAGGTGTGGTTTCCACAAGATTCAGGGGCTGAAGCTGTACCCCAGTCCAGCTCCAGATTATTTGCTGCCAACAAAACTAAATTAAATATATTCCCAAAGCATTAAGTTCATATCATATCATATCATATTACAAAATATACGCACACACACAAATAAATGGCAGTACATTAAAAATCATTTATTATAATTTAGCTCCTCTCCCCACATTGTTAAAAAAACAAAAACTTCATTGTTCTTATTTAGTGCATGCAAGTCAACCTATGACATTTTGTATACGTTATGATGAAGTATACAAATAAATGATGTAGTGACTAATATTTCAGGACTGCAGCACTGTTAAACTAAATGGGTGGGCATTCAAGTGGCCTCCTGTTAGCATTAGTGCTGCTGCAAGTCTGCTGCTCTTTGGATGTATGATTGACTCTGTGAGATGCCTGATGGGGCAGCACAGTGTAATGGCCCATCGCTAGATGGGCGTCTTCCTTCAGTGAGGCAGGGATGTAGCATTAGTTCCACTGAGTGAGTCAACCATCTGCCTGGCATTAACCCCAGAACCCTCCTTCTCTTTACAGGCTGGACAATTTGCTTAATATGGCCTATGGCGTTAAGAGGTAATTAAAACTTCACCGAATGCCAGATGTCCATGTTGACAGTATGATTTCTATCCTGTTTTTCCCTTCTTTTTGAAAATCACATGCATTCAGTTCAGTTCAAGGCTTTTCCTTTCCCTTTAGTTCTTTTGCTTTTTTTTTTTTTTTTTTTTCAATCTACCAGCCCTTAAAAGTAAGTGTAAGTACCTTTTATAATTTGTAGTGTTTGATCATGAATTTTTTATTAGTTCCGTTTTGGTATTTTGTGTTTTATTGTGTGTAGCTCCTGTTTTGAGGCGTGGCTTCCACAGGATTCAGGGGCTGAACCCGTACCTCCGTCCAGCTCAGGGTTACACACTGCCAACAATTGGACAAAATTATGTATATTCCCAATGCATTAAGTCTAACAGCTAAAAGGCATGAGAGATTTTTTTGTTTTTAATTGTTGGATTGAGCTGGTCCAGAGCGAGACGGAGGGGGTGACAGCTCACCTGGATCCCTGCAGGAAATGTAGTGTTTCACTGCAGGTTTAGGAGCCTCTGATCAGTTGGGTTTGCTCATGTTCTTTTTGCTTTGTGCTGCTGTGGATGTAGTGAAAAGGCTTCTTTTGAACATGTTTTAGTGCTTATGACATTTTGTTGCATATTTTAGTATCTATTGAAACACTTTGATGTCCCTCGAACACCAAAGACTTAAGGCTAAGATGGAGGGAGTAGCATGAAAGGTTGTGCATTGTGCAAGTTTCTTTCTTTCTTTCTTTCTTTTAAAGATAGCTCTCTGTAAAGACTAAAGGCTCCGTATTTACTAGATTTCTTCTCTTTCTAGAAAAGTCTGTTGTGTTTCAGCGCTGGCTGATCAGAATGAATCATCCTAACGATTGTTATAAAAAAGAAAACATGCTTTTAAAAAAATCTGACAAGTAACAGGAAGTGAAACAATAAAAACAGGATATGCAAAAGAGGCAACATCATCTTTCAAAACAAATGACGAGACGAAAGATTCCTTTTTATTTACACTCGGTGCGATCAGCTGTCAAATAAGCCCGTCTACCTCGAGAGAGGGAAAATTTAGGGGAGGCGTCGTGCTCACATAGCTTGCTGTAGAAGGTAATTAACGAACAAAGCCCCGTCTGAAGAAGTGAGCATCACTAGGTGAAGGTGGGCAGCTTGGAAGGGTGGGATGGCTCTAGGTCAGTCGCTTGTTGCTATGCAACTCCTCATCCAACTGTTCGTCTTAGTTCGACCAACAGACAGCTCTCGGCCCTGCCCTAGTAGTCACCAGACACCTTTGTGTCAGCAATACGCTAGTCCGACCCTCACCCGCTTGCCCGCAGATGACTGGCATCCAAATTACCATGAAGCTATATTCGATGAATAATGGCATCGGATTCATTATTTACACAGAAATACCAGCGTAATTGAAGTCATGAGATGGTTGCTTGTCACACGGTGCAAAGTGAGCCGACTTACCATTATACCCTTCGTTAACATAATGAGACGCAAGCGACAGGACAAAAAAGCGAAAGAGGGAGACAGATGTATTGACTCTGCCAGGACGAACAGGCTAAAACGCAGATGAAACGTCTGAGTAATTCTTGGCAGAACAAGAAGCAGGGAATTGGCCGGCCCTGTAGTCCGTGCAGTGCTATCGATCACAGTCACACACTGCGGAGCGGCAGAGGGTGTGGGTGGAATACACTCTGTTCCCCCGTGCTAGCTGGCTGAAAAGCACCGCTTCCATTTTCTGCTCGCTGGCAGCTTCCTATCCCCCTCCCCAAACCTTTCGGATTCGAAGACGACGGCAGCAAAGCGGAAATCTCAATTAAAGCACACCCAATAATGCCTATAGTCATTCCTTGAGAGGTGGCACACAAAATGAACCTTTTATCCAATTTACCTTTTATTTAAAGTGGAAATTTCCTTTAAGCGGAAAGGCAATTAAGTGAAATCAACTGAGCATTCAAATCTCTGTATCATGAGGGAGGAAAAAAAAGGAAGAATGGAAAGATTACAAGGAGAATGAGAGCAGATTTACTCAGTTGCATGTGAAATCTCTGATGAACTTCGAAGGTATTAATGTGCAGAGTTCCTGTAATTTAGTTCCCCAATAGATCCGCGCAGGAAGAGCTCTGCATCCTGGCGCCCGTGCGCGTGACCCCCCGCAGCCGGCACCGGAGCGCAGCCTATTCAGTCTGCATTCAAAAACCTCTCTGGTTGCCTTCCGCCTGAAAAAAAAAAAGAGGAGCAGATATTTAGACTCCAAAGTGATAGATTGAAAATATGTGGCACTAAAATTGCTAGCGTAACCCTTGAAGAATCAGTTTGAAGTTTGGCTAGTGGCAGCGTGACTTACACATCTTCCTCACTCTCTCTCTCTTGTCCTGCAGGTTCTCCCCCATCACCATCGATAGCATGACCAGTCTAGTAGGGATGAATATCCCCGGTCACACAGGAACAGGCTGGTGCATCTTCGTCTACAACCTGTCCCCGGACTCGGACGAGAGCGTCCTGTGGCAGCTCTTCGGACCGTTCGGTGCCGTCAACAACGTCAAGGTGATCCGCGACTTCAACACCAACAAGTGCAAGGGGTTCGGTTTTGTCACCATGACAAACTACGACGAAGCGGCCATGGCCATCGCCAGTCTGAATGGGTATCGGTTGGGTGACCGTGTCTTGCAAGTGTCTTTCAAGACCAACAAGACCCACAAGTCCTGAACTCCCCTCTCATCACTTGTGTAGCTCCTTACAGCTCCTCTAATACTAAAAACCCACCTCTGCCCACTCAGCTACTCAAAACAGGAACACACCCAACCAACAAACCCACAAAAAAAGAACTGGATATGGCTTATAATATAACTTTGGACCTATAAGCCAATGTTGCCTAAGTATTACAAAATGACAAATTGAGAATATTCATTATTTGGAGACCCTGGAAGTGGTACAGGGATTCTGTTGTATATCTTTTTCTGAGTTCTCGTGGTTGTCTTTACTTTTTTCTTTTTTTTTTCTCTGTAAACAGTAGCAAAACCAGACCGCCCTTATTTTGAAGAAGAAAATGTCCTTCTTTAGATCGAACTCTCTTGGTGTCGATTCAGGATTTTTTCTTTCTTTTTTAAATCCGGATCCACTGTCGTTAGAAAAACACCTCCCTGGTAAGAGAATGGGAGGGGGCTCTTTTTAAAAAAAGAAGAAGAAAAAAAATCAGTGATCATTCATTCATTTGTTTTGGTGTAAATTGTTAGAGAACCCCAATGAATTGACAGGGATGAGGCCATCCCTTTTCTCTAATGCAGAAGATGTTTCTAGCATAGTTTTGGTTTTGTACTGCAAACAAAACACACGTCTGTCCTCACAGGGGATTCAGGGGGAAGGGGCGAGGGAAGGGATGGGCTAGCGCTCCTGATGACACGTTGCGTCAAAAAAAAAAAACTACACACACACTGTTGCCAAAGAGAAAGTCTCTTTGCTTGAAAATGCGTTTAGAAAAAATGAAAAAATAAAGAGAAAGAAGATCTATTTTTATAAATAATGATTAAAATAATTATTGAAGAATTTTTACAAGAATCTGGATTTGAAAAAAGAGAAAAATATTTTGACTGGCTAATTAGGGACGGGGGGAGGGGTCAGGTGCCACCTTGTCTTGTTCGTTCTGCCGTGGTACTTTTTAGGATCCAAGGTTGTTTGTTTTTCGGGGAGAACCGGATTGGCGATGGAAGAATTTTGTAGATGGAAGAATTTATCAAGGGATGCAAATTCAGGCAGGTAATTTTTCATAGCAGTAATTATTCAACAGCGATACCCAATAGGAGAGGGAGAGGGGTCTTCCCAGGCCGACCACATCTTCACAGTCAAGAGCCCAAAGCAAGGCCACCCATCGTCCACTCTTTACTTTAGACCATCTGTCTTTGGGATATAAGTAATAAAGATACACACACACTTCTTTCTCCATTCGGACGACATATACATGGTTATGTTTAATTCGCTATGATTTCGTGATATCGCATTCGAGATGTACTTCCTTTAGCGATCAACAGTAGGTGCTATATTACATGGTTCACATATCTTAAATATCCAACTTTGTTGTTCTTCGTGTTGTTTAGAGAGAAAAAAAAGAAAACTTCGATGTTGGCATTATATTAAGCTGCTGTTTTTCTTCTTTGGTTGGCGTTTATTCTTTCGAAATCGTCGTCGTTGGCCGGCGTGTGGTCTGGAGAAACCCCAGATAAACAAATTCGGGCCTTGACGGCGTCGTTCCTTTGGCTTGCTTCCTTCTAGGTTATTTGCTGAGTGTACAGCGTTTGTCGAAATTCAGCGATAATTAGCTAGTTCTGTTAGTCTAGTATTTGTTTCCTCAAAGGATCTATTACGACTGTGTCTTTCTTTGTTGTGTACAAATAGATGATATATAGTCAACATTTTCTGTTCCAATATCTATATCTATCTGAGTTGTCACTGTTTTTCGTTTGGGATTGTCTTTTTTCATATGAAAACTTTATGAAGTGATGGTTCAGTTACTTAGAAAAACTTGTGAGGAATCCTGTTTAATATGTTGTCATGTCGCTTGTGAAGATAAAGAAAAAACGCAAAAAAAGTACTGAAAAATTGGATCGATTTATTTGATTTACCGCCGCAGCAAAAGAAATCGAACAAAAAGCTTCTTGAGAAAAATCTGTATTTATTTATTGATCGATTGATTGATTGTCTCATTGATTAAATTATTTATTTATCTCGATTATTTATTTATTTACTTGTTCCTTTCTTATGTTGTCTGTGTTTTTGCGTGATTCTGGTACAGGGAGGGGGGGGGGGGGGTCTTTCTGAGCTAAAGGGAACAAACGACTAGGGGAGACGCTCTTCCATTAGTCCTGTGCACTGAGAAATTTTAGTACGTTTGTGCTTTGTACCAATATATCAAAATTACAATATAAAAAATTTAAAAGTCAAAAACGAAAAAAATGTCAAGAGGGTTGGTGAGGCTCTTCCCTTATTAATAGAAACAGTTACTCGCTATGCATAACCTAGCCGATAGTTCAATTTGCTATTGCTTTTTTCTTGTCTTGTTAAACATAAATCTTTAAATCTTTTTCAATAAAGTTTAGTCTTAATAGAATGTTATAACAGTTGTTCTGGTTCAATATAACCTGTGATAAGTTTGTGTAGTTTTAAAAGCCACTTCCCGCCCTCCCTCCACACACTACCGTTGCTTTGTGATTAAACTTTATGCAAAAATGTGGGTCTGAAATGTAGTTTCTCATGGATCTCGACAATGTTCATGTCAGGCTTTGCTGCCCTAATTTGATTGAGTGATATGTGTCCATTGTTTTAGTATGATTCATCGACTCATCTGAACTGTAACCTTCATTTAAACCACATTGATACTCCAAAAAAAAAAAGAAAAAAAAAAAGCATTGACTCTGATTGTACTGGTTGAACAAAAATAGCTATAGCAGATAATATTTGATAGATGACACCTGTTATATATTTTCTAAGATATAGTCTATTTTGAGAGGTAAACTTCCTGAATGGAGAGCTCGGCTCTTGTCAAGACCGGTGTGAATGCTGGAGAACAAAAAAACAAAGTCACGTTCATGAGCAGTCTTACATTCCTCCACCTTTAATGCCATCCATCCTCCTCTGCTCCGCCTCTAAGGGGGCGGCGGCACGGCCCTCCTCAAACCCCGCTGCGGCTGGGAGTTTGAATTATGCAACGACCCCAGTAGAATGTTGTTCTGATGTACGAACAAATTTCCTGCATTACGTCCTCCTCTTTTGGTTAATGCCACCACCCTCCGCGTGTCTGAACGTGGATGACTGCACGGGAGAGCGTCTAGGAAGCGTGAGAGTTTGCGGGGGTGTTGGAAACGCGGGGCCGTGCCTCTAAGGTGCGTGCCCGCATCACAGTGTCTCTCCCCCTGTAGCGCCTTATAGTGGCAGCCTGCCAATAGGAACCCATCAGCCAGTAGTGTAGGAGGGAAGGCAAAGTGAGGAACAAGGCTCTTGTCATAATTCATTTTCTCCTGAAATGTGTTTGTTTACTATCTGAAAAATCTATAAATCTTTAAAGACAAAAAAAGATGAAAAAAAAAAAAAAAAAGTTCACCGGACCAAGCTGGTCTCTCCTACTTACGTTATTACTTATCTATCGATTATTGATTATTGTTACTATGATTAATATTATTCTCATTATCCTTATTCTTATTATGAATCAAATTACTGCGATGAATGACTTCATGTTATCCTTGCTAGTTTAGGTCATTTCTGAAACTGGAAACAAAATATGGAAAAAAATACTTGCTGTAAATGTTTTTTTCTTTTTCATAAAACTGTTGTGTTTGAATTATTTGTACTTTTGAATGTTGGGACAATAAAATAAGGTGTTGAAAGCTGTGTGCTGCCATGTCATGTTCAAAAAAAAAAAGAAAAGAAAAGAGGTATTGCTCCTCACGTAACACAAGGTGATTTAACAAATAGCGTCTTACTTGAAATGAACGCAGGAAGTTACATTTTCTCAAGAGCCTGAAGGCACCAAATGTCACTTGAGCTGCAGCTTTTTGATAAGAGTTTGATCAGTTATCGCAATGAGCGTGAATGCCAGCGTTATTACTCGCACAAAAGTTGAAATTCAGAAAGAGGCACGGAAACATCCAGTAGGTTATTACATTAAGGCATATCCTCTCGCAGGCAGTAATACAAAACAGACAGATGTGATGTGGTGAGACATGAGAGCACAGCGCCCCCTATGTCCTTCCTGGAGAATTAGCTTTCTCTCTTTCAAATACTACAAGCATCTCTGCTTTAAAAACACAGATGATGATATGAAATTGTATTATATAATTATAAGAACAATTTATTAAAAAGATGTGCACTCACGTGAGAGGAAGACTCCACAGTCATATTAGACTTCTCGAAAAAAGCCGTTTTCTCCTGTGTCCTGGATTAATAAGACAATAATAAATAGTGTTTTATAATTTTTTCAGCTCGTGCTCAAGACACTTTTTTTAAAGTGCATCTGAAAGTATATCTAAACAGAACAAGCTAAATAATTTAATAACAAACACAATACAATCTAACAGCAGTATAACTCTATAAGGACAAAATAGAATGCCCAAACAAGCAGAAAATAAAAGAAAACAAGTAATTGATTTTGAATTGAGGTAGCAGACAAGATGCAGTATTACAATTCAAAAGTAGCATTAAAATGAACTGAAAACCAAAGAAACTGATTGCAATGTAAGTGTCATTTTTAACTAGAAACTTTGAATGATGGCTTCACAAAGACGGAAAGTTAAAGATGTATATAGGTTTTAAAGCCCTTATCGACAGATAAACAAACAGATGTTTGAATCAAAGTGGAAGAAAACTTAATTCCCCAAAATTCAATTACCTGGTTTTACAAATGTAAATTATTTTAATTCCAATTAAACTTCCCGACCACTTCATTTCAAATTCCAACTTAAAATAGTCGAAAAAGAAACAAATAACAAGATAAACAAACAGCTTTTGTTATAAAGCAGAAGCAGTTAGTAAACAAACTTCAAGCATCCACGCCATCAGGTTTCAGTAAAGTCCAAAATCAATAGGATGAAGAAAACTTGAGTGCATCTTTAACTAAAAGTATGCAAACATATTTAATTCAATCATCACCCTTGGCACAAAAAGTTCAGCCATATTCAACAAACAACACTTTTTAAGTAGCTTGTCTGCTGGGGCATTTATTATGTTAAAATGTGGCAAAGGATTCATTAAAGTCCATTAGTATGGATGTGGGTGCTCTTACTCACCATATGGATGGTTGGCCTCGGTTTGTGGTTTGTGGCGTTGGGGTGGGCAGGACTTAATGGTGGTCTATGTCCTTGGGGTGGGCAGGGCTTGATTCTGAGCTGAAGGGCGAAAGGGACGAGGCGAGGGTGTGATAAAGCCATCCGGTCGTTCCAATTCTCTTCACACCGTTAAGGATTTAATGAGGCAAAAGCCCCATAAAAGAAGAGAATCGGTATCATGAGTCATCCGGCCTCCTCTTTAAAAATTCCTCTACTACCCACAGTCTCCTAACAAAGGCTGGAGATCGGAGGCACCTGATTCTGAGTGTAAGTGATGGGGCTGATAACTTCTTTACCTTGTGAGGTTTCTGCTATGGCAGATGAGTAATACACACATCCGTGTTTGATTGCCATCTTCCACAAACATCTGTCTCGATGCCAAATGTGACAAATTTGCATGTTATGCAATGCAAACTCAATCTCTCACAATCTGACATACATTTGCTCAAAAGACGAGGAGTCACGTCATTCACCATGACACACCATGAATGCATTCAGCAACTACACAGATCTCTCTTGAAATGAACACACCTGTAGAGTAAGTATCCTTCATACATTAGTCAGTGCCAAATATATAAAGATTGTAGAAAGGTACTAATATAATACTGATATATTTGGGATATACGTTTATATTTTTGTTTTACAAAAATATCAAATTAAGTGGCATTTGCAAACAAATGATGCAGTTTCCACTACATTCCTTAAAAAAAAGTGTGCTTGTGCTATGTAGAGTATGTAGTTTAAATAAATGGCACTTGCTTTGATATTTTGTTGTAAAGCGTTATATATTTTTAATTACAAATGTATAACAATGTAATATAATATAGCAAAGAGTGCACAAATTAAATACACATTTCACAAAATATTTACTTGAAATATATGAAGGCCATAAAAGAAATTATAAAGTAAATATAACTGCAACTTTACTTTTTAAAATATCACAGCTGCAACTTTATTGGTCATTCTTTGCAGGGTGGTTTTTAAACTTTATATTTTTTTTTTCTTAAACTTTCCGTATTTTTTTTCTTTTTTTTTCTCCAGCATGGAAAGGGGATTCCATACAAAGTACACCTAAACTATAATATATCTGTGTAAAAAAAACATGCATAAAATGTGCATCAATCATTGTAGACTTTGAAATTAGCAGAAAAGAGAGCTGTCACTTCCATCTGAATATCTCAAAAGAGCCAAATATTATGTGATTAAATAGTCTGATCCATTTACTATAATAAACATGTTTAATTGAACTACAATGTACAGTACATCCAATGAAAGAAAAATATATTTGACACATATCCATCACAAAGGCAACTTACCATTTAGTTGTGACTTTCTCACCCCTCTCAATGCTGAGCACTCCATTAATTCTGCCATGAGGAAGAGCTGGGCCGCTGCAGCATTTCTGTGTTGGACAGTCTGTGGTTTGAGTTCCTCTCACAACCAGACACATATGGCCCGCTGGCTTTGCTCTTTCTGTCTTTCTGTCAGCCGGCGTGTGGCCGTTGGCCTCCCTGCTAGGCTCTGGGGTAAGGGAGAGATGGCAGTTTGGGTGGCAGGGCTCCCCACTGGCCGGGGCCCAGGATCTGCTGCCTGTTTATTAGGAGACAGACGGCATAGGTCTGCTCCACTCGCTCCATTCTTCAGCCTCCGACCAGGTGGCCCACCATCACCAAACTTAGCCTACTTATCTATCCTTCACTCTCAAACACACACACACACACACACACACACACACACACACACACACTATTTGTTCTATTTTTTTTTTAACTTTGTACTCTTTCACTCTCCATTATGATTCTTTTCACCGTAAAAAAAAAAAAAAGTTTGTAATTTTGATAGTAGACGAATAGTTTTACATCATCACACCACAGGCCCCGCCCACTGGAAGCAAGCGTCACGTCAAAAGCAAATAGGACAGTTCTATTTGAAGAATAGCCCTCCACCCTCTATATTATAATCTAGAATCACTGACGCTGACTACAGTATGTAGATGCCCGTTCACTTTCCACGAGCTTGAGTCTGCTGAGAGGAGGACAAATAAAGAGTAAATAAGCATTAAGGAACGTTTGCTTTGACGCGTCGTGTTTAATCAGCTTATTTGAGTCTCTGTACAGATTTCAGCAGCATCAGGAACAAGTGAATGGTTTATTTTTAATGGCGTCCTGGATGGTGTCAAAGGTTTATGTGCTTGTTCAGAGAATTTGACAGCAGATTGTTTTGTAAACAATGGAGAGTTTGCAAAGACAGATGAAGCAGTCAGCAGCATTTGATCTAACAGCAGCTATCGCAAATCGTAAGTAAACGATTTCATAATGCTTTGTCTGTAAATGAAAGTTTAATATGGATAATGTTATCAAAACACTTACTCACGTGCAATAGTGAATGGCATTGATGTTTGCAATGACGTTACCCAATCATAACAGTGGCTGTTTAGTGACAGCCTTAAAGGAGCCGCCCCTTAAAAAAATATATATAATTTCAGACGGATGGTCAGAATGACGGTTGAAAATAATAGTTTTATGCATAGGTGTGATGTGCGGATGGGACATGTTCCCACCACTTTTTGCCAGGGTCGATATTGTTCCCACCACTTTTTGAAATATTTCACGGCAGTGATGTACCTAATAGCCTACAAATGAAATGTCTCTCCAGTTGACAAGCAGAGTATTTAAAATTTAAAGTTTGTTTAATAGGACACGTTCTGGCGCTGGAATGTGTTGCCTTTGAAATCAAGCTGAGTGTTTGTTGCCGCTGTTATAAGTGGCGAAAGGCAACACCGTTTCTGTCCCACCATAGACAGCTACGCAACTGACACTTTGACTCATCAAAAAGTTCATAAAGAGATAAAAACTAATACATATGAATTGAGTGGTTTAGTCCAAATTTTCTGAAAAGACTTGATTGCTTTAGTCTTTTCTTCACATATAGCCTGAGCAAAACTCATTGTTTCTTGAGGAAGCTCAAACGTGCTGCGTGACACAAGAATTAACCTCATTGGTTCTCGCACGTCAAGCGAACATGCTTAAGCTTCTGTTAAATCTGAGCTTGTCACATTCACGTTCACCTCATCATCTGTATTCACTACATTTCCCAGCATTCCTCTGGATCCTCACCTGCACTCGATTCCCTCATCACCACACCTGATCTCTATCACGTCATCATCTCATCACCAGCACGGACTATATAACACTCACTCTCCCTGCAGTCACGGTCTGATCTCGTCACTACATCGTCGTCGCTACTTGACACACAGACTCTCCTACACTCAACCAGAGACTTACCCGCTACTTACCTGCTACCTTCCTGACTCCTATTGGATTCTCTTCATCACCGCAGGCCGTCTTCAGTTCCCAGCCATCCTTCTGCAAACCCTTTCCAGTGACGGACTCACCTGCATCTGTAAGAGAGACTCTTGTTATTCCAATGGCTAAGTCCTCATCCCATTATCATCTGTTACAATACTCACCATAACTCCGTCTGCTTCTACTGTTCTGTTAATAAACACTGATTTCACTTACCACCTGTCTGTCTCCTGTATCACCCGTGACAGAGCTAAATTCAATCTGTTTATCATATAAAGTGATATTTTTTCTCTTCCCCCGCAAATTCGTATGGATTAGTTTTATACCTCTTTATGAACTTTTTTAAGCTTTTAAGTGTCAGTTGGGTTGCTGTCAATGGAGGGACAGAAAGTCCTCAGATTTAATAAAAAATATATTAATTTGTGTTCTGAAGATGAACAGAAGTCTTATGGTCTTGGAACAACATGAGGGTGAGTAATTAATGACAGAATTTTCATTTTTGGGTGAACTATCCCTTCTACCACCAGACCATTAGCACACATGAATATTTATTCGTGTATAAATATGATACATACCGATAAATACATACCGATCTATGTATTTCTTTACTCACGTGAAGAATCTAGTGACTAACAATATATAGTAGAGATAGGATGAAACTATCATTGTAATGTTATTTTTTCTGCAATTGTTATCGTACATATCTGATATAGCATTCTATTAGCAACTCACCCATCACCACACATATTCCTGTCCCACCCACTTTTTAAAACAAAGTTGCGCCACTTGTTTTACCACATATACATTTGTTTTTTGGTAGTGCATTAATGTAAAGATTCCGCTAACCATAAAATCAGCTTGACAAATTAGCATGGTGAAAATAGAAGACAAAAGAATGAATTCCTACTTTCAGAACATCCTGATTGGATACAAAGAAACAAAAAAAAAGCAATTTTGGTTTCTCCTTAAATCTGATCAAGCCTTCACCCTCTGTCTGATCTCCCCTCGTTTTTCCCCTTCCGCTCTTAATCTCTCTCTCTGCAAGAGGCTTTGCTCTGGCCAGAAACCCTCTTCACATTCTCCAAGATCAGATTTGAATATCTCTCCTCAGCACTTGCTGTTTTCCACCATCTGTCACATACAACAGTGAAGTCTCTGAGCCAAACCTTCATTCAGAGGCCCATGAATTCTCACTCTGTATTCCAAACACACACACACACGTATGCATGCACCGCATACTGGGGCAAGACAGATAGCCTGTTCCTAAATCATTCATACACAGCCAGTCAGCAGAGTTCATGGACCCAGCTGGTTCTCAGCCAATGACACACACCTGTTCTAGTTCGAAAACATTCAACATCAAACTTTCCTCCACTTAATGGAGGTTCTGTGGCTATGTTCACGCAGACAGAGTTTGGGACTGACAACTACTAATAGGTGCGACTCTTAAACTGTCCTGTTTATACTGCCCACAGGAGTAAATGAATATCTGAAGTCAAGACACTTTAACACAGCAATATTTGTGATTAATGTCTGTGAGTGACCACAGCGATAAAAAAATAAAAAAGATCAAAAATCAAATAAAAAGTGACAATATTTATATAATAAACAAGTCCAATCGAGGCACAAGTTCATCTTTGCAGTAACCATCAGAGGCTTAATGTTAATGTATAAATAAATAGAAATAATAATAATAAAGTAGTAATAATAATAATATTTTATTTTTTAAAAAACAAAACTATTTACTACATTTCAAAACCAAGAAATTTATAATTTTATTCTGCAAGGAAGCATTAAATTGATAAAAAGTGACATTTATAATGCTACAAAAGATCTATTTCAAACTTCTCTGGGGGAAAAAGTATCATGATTTCCACACAATTCAACTGACAATAATAAGAAATGTTTTTGGGCACCAAATCAGTATAGAATCATTTCTGAAGGATCCCGTGAAGCTGAAGACTGGAGTAATGATTCTGAAAATTCAGCTTTAACATCACAGGAAAAAAATGCTTTTTAAAATATAGTAAAAATAGAAAACCACTCATTTAAAATTAATCTGGGATTTTAAAACCCAGACATACTGTAGATTGTCCTAAGCTCATTTCACAGTTGTGTTTAAACAGGCTGCATCTTTACAGGTCAAAGTGAACTAGAGATGTTGGTGAAAGTCTCCAAATTGCTGATGAAGCCGGTGCTTAAGAGCACATTCATTTAAAAAGATTGTCCCGAACATAAAGTTTAACAAAGCTTGAAATTTGAATGTGCTTGTATTCGGCTTGGGCTGTAAATGTGGCCTGTATTGTAAAGCTGGAGATACATAACTCTCATATCCTGATCTTTTGTCCAACTCTGAGCAATATCCAAACTATCTCCAAAGTAATACCCACTTATTTCTGTATAAGCTATGGAATTTTAAAGACGGTTGAAAGAGAAAATGTATCTAACGACTCTATCGTGATATCGGTTTTTTTTTTTTAATCCAAACAGGGATATTTATTCCTTTAGGTCCACAAATGTGCAGGATTGAGGGTAAAATGAGATATGTGAGCAAGCAGGAACATACACGCACACATGCACACACACAGCCCTGCTCCTCTTATACCTGGGTTTCACACCTGTCAACACTGCTAGTCCGGCTCTGAATCCTCTGTCTCAGATGAGAGTACCATGAACGGGAGACCTGTTGGTAAGGACCAAATATGGCATCAGCTGTCTAAAGTTGCTGCAGGCAAAACATCCAAGAGAAACCCAGAGGCAATGATTAAATAAAGAATGGACCCTGCTGTAAATATCAGAGGAGCCTACAGGAACACACACACACACACACACACAGTCCGGCAGGCCTGCAGGGAACCAATCAGCAGCCAAGCTTGCAAAGTTCTAAATCAGTCGGGTGTCAGTCACAAAAATAACTTCAATTTGCCCTGTAGTAGACAATGAATAAAGACACATACTATGCATATATACACACACACACATACACTGTTTGTGAAGGTTTAAACACACTTACCGTTTTGTTATAAAGACTTTTAACTAAATGTTTGAAATAAGTTTTGCTGACAAATAAATTGTGCCTTTATATTTATTTATAAAAAAAAATATTTTAATAGTAATAATACATATAACACATATACATAACACAAAAATACATAGTCATTAAAATACACACATATGCAAAGAAGGGATGGGTCAGATGGGACCAGCAGCTTCTCTCACCTTTTGAGGAACCTGTTCTCTCCTGCTGTCACTGCTGTCTGTCCTCCATGCATCACTTCACTTCTGGGTCAACATCAGCACACCTCCCGCTCACCTCCAATCAAACAAAGGCATACACACACATCTAGCACCATTCCAGTTAAGTTGTTCTTCAGGTGTGCTATATTAAAGCTGGTCTGGCGCACAGGACAGATTTAAAAACAAAACAATCTTCTTGACGCGAGTATGAAATATTGTACTACAATCATCCATATATTTTAATTGGAAAAATTCAGACTCTGAATAGTTTCAGTGCAATTGGTAGTGAATGTTTTTAGTAGTGAAAGTGTTTTTGGCGTAAAGTAGCATCAGACTTTACAAAAATATTACATCCCAACCACTGTATTCGTAACATTTTGCAATACGGTTCGTTTTACAGTTAGTTTTAAAGAAAAACTTGAAGTTGATTTTTATTTACATTGCACTTTTTTATTTGTACAGCGTTGAAAAATGTTTCATATCTTCTTTGATCTGGTCCATCCAGCTCTTCTTCAGTGGACCACATGGCCACTGTCCATCGGGGCTACGTAGCAATGCTCATCTGGCAACTAATTATTCTCCACTGCGAACGACATGTCCATACCAACAGAGCTGGCTACCCTCATCTTCTCCCAGTACCTTCTGCACGTCCTCATTCATGACCTGGTCCAGTCGGGTCAGCCCAAGCGACCATCAGAGCATACGCATCTCCATACTGGGGGGGGGGGGGGGGGTCCTGCTGGTGTTTGGTGGATGCAGGCCAACACTCCGATCCATATACATGTGAGTCTGGGAGGCGGTCACGTCTGCCGAGAGAGGGGAGCCGAGGTATTTGAAGCAGTCCACTTTCTTCAGGTCTAGATCATCTACGATGGTGGTGCCTATGGGTTGTGGGCCGCATTCTATATACTCGCCCTTCGTGAGATTGAGCTGCAGTCCGTTCTCGTTCAGCCGATCTTTCCACTGTTGCACTTGGTCATTGAGGGTCTGGCGCTCTTCGTTGGTGAGTAGAACGTTGTCAGTGTGCAAGAGTGTCCACGGGTGTGGCAATTGGATGTCTGCTGTATCCATGCAAAGGATGAATAGAAGGGGCAAGAGGGCCGATCCTTGGTGAACTCCAATGCTAATGCTGAAAGCTGGCGAGATTCCCGCAGGGCAGCAGACTACGCTGGTAGTATCCTGGTGGAGGAGTTGGGTTCATTGGACGTAGGCCTCAGGGATCTGGTGCAATCGTAAGGTCATTTGGATCTTTTGGGACTCGGTTTAAAACGCCTTCTCCAAGTCCAGGAATGCCATGTGGATGTTCTTGTTTTTATCTCGATGTTTCTCCATGAGTAGCCAGCAGCCGTGGATAGTATTGATCGTTCCGCATCACTTGGTAAAACTACATTGATTTGGGGTGGTGTTGGCGATGCTTTGGAGGTGCCCGTCAAGAATCCTTTCAAAGATCTTCATTGTATGGCACAGGAGACTGATGGGTCTGTACTTGGTACATTCGCTCACATTGCCCTTTCCCTTCCAGATTGGCTCAGTGACACTGGTCGTCCAGGCTCGGGTGGTTTGTTTTCTGCGATCATTCAATTGAAGAGTGATGCCAGGCTCTCAGCACCCTGCTGTCCCATTAGTTTCCAAACTTCGGCTGGGATATCGTCTGGTCCCTTTAGGGTGATAAACAGGAAAATTATGAAAACAAGCTCTAAAAAGACAACAGTTAATTGTTCAGCTGAAGTCAGTTCACTGTTAATTCGGTTCAGTCCAATAGCTATGTTCATCAATTAATGAGTTCAATTCAGCTATAAAGCAGCGATGTCATCATCCAGCTCAGTTCTTATCCAATAGTGGTCTTATCCATGCGATCAAATCACTAATACTGCTCAATATTAAGTGTCCCCAACTTAACAAGCCAGAGGTGACAGTGGCAATGAAACCAAACTCCAATCAGGTGACAAAATGGAGGTAAAAGAAACCAGGCTCAGTCAGGGGACCAGTTCTCCTCTGACTAAATGAACAAACATGATGTGATTATGATTCCAGGATGCATCACAAGTCAGATTGTGTAATATTTCATCCAGTTACTTCTGCTTGAAGAAAACGTTAATTATACAGTAAAACTATGATAAAATCAAATGAGATCCTTCAAACAGTGTAAGAAGCTTCAGAATCTAGTCACCAGTGAAGGCTCTGAGACTTCTATATAAACACCTTGTACAGATTTCTCTGCATTCAGTGCCCTGTGAGCACCGAAGTGGTGTCAGGATATATTCGGATGTATTTAATAGTAGAGGTGGGCGGTTGATGAAGTGGTGGCCATTTTTAAGAGATCAGGCCAGAACATTGGTGTGAACAAGCCACTCTTGCTTCTGAAAAAAAGAGAATGAGAGCAGATGGAAACCTCCGGTTGGCCCCATCATAAGCTCTCGGCTCCGGCTCCATAGGCGAGTGGCCCATGCTCCAGTGCTTTAAAAACACTCTACCCGAGTCGGACTGAAGAGGGCCGGGCATACACGTGGCTCTCCTGCTGCTGTATTTACAATCAGCTCTCATTAGCTTTGCACACCAGCTCTCTCTCTATCTCACTGCCTCTCAGCCTGCCGGTCAATTATAATCAAATTGAACGAGCGGCTGAGGAGAGAGTTCAAATCTTGACCCCCCTCCTGTAGCACTGCCCGGAATCTTGATATGGGTGCTGAATTAAGAACACTACATGCATTGCTGAACAAGAGGATAGTTCATAGGACACTGGCATAGAGCAGTGGTTCTCAACTAGAGGGTCGTGACCTACAAATGGGTCACACGTCTGTTCTGATAGGGTCAGCACGGGGGAAAACAATGGTAGATGCAAATAATAAATACAACTATTCATACAAAATAAACAGGTCTAGCTATTTTTTAGGTATATCCCATGTCTTTACACTTATAATAAAGTTCTATTTATTCTGAGATTTGCACAAGTTTACATCTAACAATGTGAGTATTTTTAAAGATTAACTTTAAAACTACACTGAATACGTGTTTTGTGCGGTAAAATACTGACTGCCGAGGCAAAATAAACATATTTAGAAACCAAAATGTCCTACTCAACCTATATCACAGGCCTATGCAGTTTATGGCAATGTTAATGAATTGATTTTAAAAGACATTTTTGTTACTTTAAAGTGGTGGTATAATGCCCTTTTCACACAATGTAAAATAAGTATCTGATGTACCCAGAGTGTGTATGTGAAGTTTTAGCTCAAAATACCCACAGATATTTTATATAGCATGTTAAAATTGTCACTTTTTGAAGGTGAACAAAAACGCACTGTTTTTGTGTCTGTCCCTTTAAATGTAAATGAGCTGCTGCTCCCAGCACAGAGGGCGAAGCTACAACAGCTTGTGTCCTAAAAAATGTAAAAAACGTTTAGCCTTTTATGTTCAAACCGGAGTCAGACAAAGATGGAGAGACTCAAAAAGGAGTGACAACATGTAGACAACATTTCTGAATGGTTAGTTGATGAATTTATGTATAGCTTATGTGTAGTTATCTTCTAGTCATTGACTAGCATATTCTATCTTGATCATCTATAAATTGTGTTCTGGGGGCGGGGTTTATGTAAATTTTAGGGTTTGTGATGTCACTAACCCAGGAGGAATGACCAGCCGGTTGCTGTAGTCCTTAAAAACCGATTTCTTTAAAAGAAAATATCTCCTTTTGCTTTGAACTTTGAGCGTTGTAACGTTGCAGATGTTATTTATGCTCAAACAGCAACATTACACACTAAATAAAGTTAAAAAGTGAAATCATAATCAACACCACCTTGGAGTGAAACAATTTTTTGGCAGTTTGGGTCGCCAATACACCACCAAATAGCAGCTGAGAACCACTGAGAGTATCAGCACAAAAACACATTGTCTTCATATTGCAGGGTAGTATAAGGTTTCATCAGCAGTCAACTACACAAGCGTGGTGCTGAAAACATCTGGAGTATTCAAAAACACATTTCTGAGACTGAGGCGTAACACAGAGCTAATTTTCTTTGGATCGGCATCGTCCCGGTGTCGAATCATTCAGAGCTCTGTACAGCTGGAGGGCTGAGCTGGTATTGACGCGGCTGCTGTTACTCACTAAAGAAAACGCTTCTCTTGCATTCAGAGGAGCATCAGGCTCCTGTGCCGTTAACGCTGAGCGCAGAGCATCTCATTCAGACCTTCACTTCAGCTCATGCCTTGCAAATGTAATCAAGATCCATTCGCTCTCTCGCCATTTCCTGCGTATATACAGACACATACGTGCAAATTCCTGCAGCCAATATATTATCACGCCTCAGTCGTCTTCGTAAGACAAATGGAGATAGAGGGAGCAGCACACGCCTAAGAAGAAGTGCAGGAAGAAGTGTGTTAAAACAAGGGGAATGTGACTTCCTGTTGCTTTTTTATGTCGGGAGGAGAGTTGGAATAAGGAACAAGCATTAAAAACTTCCTCATAAGAGATTTTTCTTTATTCTTTTGTATGGTTACCTTAAGTCTGAAAGGCATTTAGATCCAGTTCAAGCATGCACAGCGGCCCGTTTTACATGCATGCACACATACACACACGCGCTCCTTTACAAATGGCAGGTGGAATTCTGCATGCATGGCTGGGCCTCTTGGCTGCAGCAGCGGTTGCTAGGCGACAGTGGAGGGGAGCTGACATTAGGAAAGCAAATTGACCACAGGAGGGCTAATCTAGCATGAAACAGCATCTGGCCAGCCACTCTCCATCACCGGGCCCCTGTCGGGGGGGGGGGGGGGAGACACACACCCTGCTACCCCAGAATGCTAAAGCCTCTGTCGGCGAGCAGTGAAAGAGTCCTTCCAGACCACGTGATCGGAAACCATACTAACACGTGTCGACACTCCATTGCTAAACAGAAGCTTTCTGGACCAGGGATTCTCAGACCCGGATGGTTTGAGTTTACAGTTTGTTGCTTCAAGCTGTGCAGCACAGCTGATATGAGTCTGAATTTTTTGTGCTTGGCAGTAGAGCGCGGTTACATTCTGATGTTGTGTGTCTGTATGTGTGTATTAGGGTTAAAGACATCATAATAACCGTTTCATTCTATCGTTTATCTAAAAATCAAATCCAGATGGGATGTTGAACAAAATGAACGCTCTGTATTCTGGGGAAACACACATTTCAGGACATGGGATCATACGGCATCATCATAAATGTTCATTTCTTTTTTTGAGAGATCCAAACTGTAAAACTGAAAGCAATACCTTTAAGTGAAACAATTACTTGAGTAAAAATGTTTTGGAAAATAGCAGTAAATTAAATTCTCTGAGGTATTTTATGTCCCTTTCCATTTAAAGGTTAAAGTCATTTGTGAAATTTAATTATCTAAGCCCATCGAGTATAAAATATGGGCAAAGAATATGAAAAATATGAAGCAATTTGCACATATATTCTGCTACACGTGTTGTCCAAATGAATTACTGAACCCAACATATTTTTCTTTCCTTAGAATGAACTCAGTATGGTAATTCAGTAATTGAATCAAATGGCAGCCCTGTTACACTGTAAAAGGTTATCATTTGACTTAACTTAAAAAAGTGAGGTAACCCGTTGCCTTAAAATGAAGTAATAAAATGTATGCGTATTGAAAAAATTAAGTTATGTGAACTTGACAATTCCACACAACTTATTTTTTTCAATTACACATGGCTTATTTACTTTTACTTTTTTAAGTTAAGTGAACTGATCATTAGTGTATATGTTATATAAATATATAAATAAAAGTATGCAAACATTCACACTGTTGCCCTGTGTAGTCAGATTTGATCCCCATCAATATTTGTCTCAGGTGCTGAAGTGGTGTAAATGTACACAACAAAGTTAATATGCTCCCAATCAACATTTTTGCCACGTTTTTTACATTTACATCTTTGCCTTTGCATCAAATACCTTAAGAATTAAATAGCTCTGTCAAAAGCTTATAATAATTAACGTTAATCTCAGGTGATCTGCCATTAAATGGCGCTAATGGGATCCTAATAAAAATGAAATGAAAAAAATGAAATGAAATGATCGGCAATTAATTTGGACTATATTCCAAATACAATTTACCATGGTGATATGTTAAAATCAGCATAACTATTTAAAACAAATTGTTTTCAAATGTTTTCAAGACATGCATACCGTATATGATCAATACAGCACTTGCTGAATCAGGTATGTGACAGCTCCATGAACTGGCCCTAAACACTCACAGAAGCCCCAGGCCAAAACTGACTGACACAAAATATAACACAATATAAGACATCCATTCTAAAAATATAATCAAAAACTGTATTAAAAAAACACATGAATACAGGAGTGGACAGGTTAGTTTGGGCATCCCAAAAAGTATATGTTTACAATCTGTCTTTTCCAACTGATTATTGGTGTAGTAAAAGCACGTGTGTGTGGGTGAGTGGATAAGGGCTGCACTCTGAGCCACAGAGCTCACACAGTTCATAGACAGAGAGAAAGAGAGGGAGGAAAGGCAGGCTCTAATGAGGGACTAGCTCTACCTCCATGACAAAACAACTCACTGTAATGATGTGGTGGGCTTCCCTGGCTGCTGCTGCTGGGTAGGGGGTCTCCTTCCAGTCAACACACAGCCTGGATAATCACAGGTCATCACACCAACGCCCCACAGCCTAACAAAGCTCTCCTATCAGCCTCCCATTACCTCTATTAAAGGCCTTCTGTAATAACATTAGACAACGTTTCAGAGCCTTATCTGCTCGGCTTTGCATATCCAATAATTACAGCACAAGGGGGTGGAGGGTGTTTTAAGAGCACTGTTGGGTCAGTATGGTTACATAATGTTTATATTCTGTTACCAGCACAATGCAGAGTTCAAGACTCTGGCATATAGGCGAACTAAAGTGACATTTACTGGCTAAAGATCTAGGCTTAAGTAATCCAAACACTGCAGCTTTTTCTGACCTATTTAGAAAGGAAAGAGGCTGTTTAAACAACATGTTTTTTTTCCTTGTAAGCGCTTATTGTAGCAGTCTGGTATAGGGATGAGCAATGCAACTTATTTTGTTTTACAACCTTATATAAAGTACAATCAGGGACACTGTAACAATGCTCATACCATAACTTTGTTTTCTGTAGATAAAATGAGTAAATAAATTAATTTAACAGTATTTTTTAAAAGCCATGAATTTTAAGATTTAACAGGCCTAAACTGCAAATTGTCAGATTTCTGTTTCAGTGTAATGTTTATTAGCACTAACTACAAAACAGGACGCATTTGAACTTAATTCATCCTACCATAATAAATGTCACATCCTACATTTGTAAACAGTTCATTATTCACCTCAAAAAAACATAAATTTTCATGCAAGAACAATTTTATGTGCAAATAAAGCTGTTCAGTTTACAGTCCTTAAACCTGGAAGAGAAAATGTCAAGACATGAGTTGCTAAGGAATACCACAAGGATGTGAATTTATGTTGTTGATGAATCAGACAATGGTTGTAGGTTTCAAACTATACATTTTAATTATGCCTGCATTTCATTTATTTTTAAAAAGATAGACCATGTTTTTTTTTTTTTTTTTAAATAAATAGTAATCCAAACCCGCTATTCTAAAAACCTAATGGTTGATATCCTATCAGTAAGACCAGCCTCTGTTACTCACAGATTCTAAATCCCTTAAAGCTTCAGATTCTGCCCACAGCACATTATTCTGTCCAAGGCCACAACCACTACATTGCATCAACAACATTAATGAAACTGTGAGCTGAAATGAGGAGAACCTGCCAAACTGGAGCTACATGTCAATAAAACAACAGGACTAACCGCTGCCTTCGGAGGACAAAAGCGGATCTCCGAACCCAGATCGGTAATGCAGGATCCATTGGACATATCTCGCCTCCTGAGGTTTCTGTGCTCCAGATGACTAGATGTTTAGAGTAGCTAGTTCTGAATAATTATGAAGCACTATTTGCTGAGCCTTGAAAATGTGTTCGGCGAAAATTGATTTCATTTACATTACATTTATTAATTTAGTGTCTGCTAAGTGAATTAATGTAAATGTAAATTAAATCAAAACGTAACACTTGAATAACAATAACAACATACATAATAAATATGTATAATGGTATTTGCAAGAAATAATAACGTTTATTTATCCGTCAGTTTAGATTTTAAAACGTGCCTGAGATATTTCATATCATAGCACATTTGTCTGCATTCTTCATATTTTCATAATTCAAAACCCTGTGATATTAGGCAGCACATGACTAAGCTGCGGAGATGGAAAAGACTAAAAATTGAAGTTTATGTTTTAAATGATTTTCATTGGTCTTTGACCACTTGTGCAATTTCCATAATATATTCTTGTACAAAGTCCTCAATTTACAGCAATTACTGTCGTTTGACAATTTTTCCTATGCCTTCATTACAAAAGACATCCTTTAGACGATATTCAAATCATATCTGATTTAATTAAGCTGTCTCACATGCGCATCAGATTATTACATTTAAATCACAGATAACTCATTCTCTGCATGAAGTATTAAGTTGTTTTTAAGCCTTGCTGACAGTTTTTCCATTGTTATATCAAAAACAATGGGAAATTAATGTCAATCACAATTTACCTTTCAAGGGTTTAATTAATTGAAATACTGGAAACAAAATGTATAAATCTTTCATCTATTATCCAGAGAAAAGTTCTTTTTTTTTCCACAGTAAACTCTTTTGTTCTTTTGAAGTTCTCCAAACAATGGAAAGACATTGAGAGCAGCAAAGTACTAAATAGTTAAGCAAAAATGAAAATTCAGTCAAATATTACTTATCTTCATGCTCTTTTGAACCTGGATTTTTTATTTTTAGTGCAACACTAATTCTGAAGACGTTGCTGGTCAATCATTTCCAATGAATGAGGACTAATGCTTTAAAGCTACAAAAAAAAACAGATACATACTGCTTTGGGAAATACTGGTTTTCGAACGACATGAAGGTGAGAACATTTTTCCTTTTTGGCCAAACTATCCCTTTAATGAGAAGTTGGTCTGACCTTCCAAGGGCCTTCGGTGATATCTATTATCAAAATAGGTATTAAGACTATACACTCTTGAGCTCTCGGCTTTCCATTCATTAACCTGCAGCACCCACCTGAGAATGTGAGAGGACGCCACACTCCACTTAACTGAGCAAACAGGTGAGTCATGCTCTCATGATGCTGACTGACTGTGAATACTATTCCTGTGCGTGCAGACTTTGTCAGATTTTTCACGTTTTTGTTATGGACATGACGCCAGAGCTTTGGTTTTGACTCTCCTCTCGTTGAACGTCAGATTGACCTTGCTAATGCCAGGCTTGTAGGGGAATCACTACACAGCTTGTTACTGAAGCATTTGGTCTCATTAAACACACACTAATTAATGATTAACATCAAATCATGTTTGAAGGCCATGTTCTAATCCCTTGAGGGGACTGAGGAGGCTGCGCAATATTCTGAAATATCTCTTAAAAATAAACCCCACAGAGATGGAAACTTGAGCTCGAAAAATCAGTCTCATGAAAGTTAGTAAATAAGCTGTCCTGAGACTCAACTTCAACACTATTTGGAAGGAATTTGATATCTAAATGATGTTTGAGATCGACTTATTAGCATGTGATGTCACAGAAATCATTGTGCTCAATGCATACATCACAAAGCCTCTTAAAATAAAAAGATAAAATACTAATAATGTTATATATAATGAAGAGAAGAAATTGATTAAGGAGAAGATCATACCAGAAGCTGCTACTCCAGTGGCTGTTCTGAGCAGTTTCCGTGATAGGACTCTCCTTAATGATTGTCTTTTAAAATCGGATGGGATGCCCGCAGAGCACACAACACCAATTGTATTTACCAAGAGTTGGCAAACAGGTTTCAATCTAATGAAGTTTAATGTAGTTTAATGAAAATGGAGCTTCAGTTAAAGTATTAAACGAAGTTCAAAATAAATAGCCAAATTAATAAAAGAAAATTAAATCAATATAAAAGAATAAACAAGAGGAAAAGAATAAATAAGAGGAAAATAAATAAAGATGAAAATAAAACAAATAGTAAAGAGAAACAAAAATTAAAACATAAATATCTAAATAAATAAAAAATCTTAATGAGGTTGTGTGAAAAAAAAGCCCTCATGTTTAATTTGGACAGAATTCAAAATCACAATTGCGTTCGGAACCGCATACTGGCATACTACTCTTACTTTTTCTGCCATATAAAGGTATGATAAACGCAGTAGAAGTAGGCTATATAAGTATGTGGTTCATGATTCGGTGGTGAAGTAAATACTACAGAAATACACAAACTCATACGCATATTTTACTTGGAATTGTTTGTTTTCAATGATTATTTAGGGTAAATATCAAAGATATAATATTAAGTAAAACCTACTCAACTTTCTGATACTGGTGTTCCCATCACACACACTAGGGCGTGAATAATTACACAGTAAAAAAATATTGGTTTCAATTACTATGCTAATTAGCCCCGCCTCCACTCAAACCAGCTCAGAGATTCACTTGGTCATTGAGGTAAAAAGGTATCGCTCTTTACAACGTCAGACACATAACAGTAATTCATATGATTAGCCTTTTGCTTTTGTATTGCAACATTGTATTGCTAATGTTACACAAACCCGTTGTACACCATGTTTCCGTTCGCCATCTCAGTCTGCCTTCAAACAATCATCAGAAACGCTTTGAACAACTTAGAACATCAGTGGAGAAAGGCATATAGTTCATCATAACATCGTAATATACATCATACAACCGCAATATTGCTAAGTCTACCCGGGATAAACCTGGCATCTCTTGAGACTCCCCTGCTAGTTCGCTGTTAATGATATGCTAAAGCCCGCCGGCACATTGATGTGATTGGTTACAAGGTAGTTTGTGACGTCAGAAACACCAGGGATTTCAAACCGCGTTTTTGAGACTGTCTTTGTTCACTGCAGTTATAAGGAGAAAATACTTAATGACTTATGAATTTACACATGTTTTTAAAAAGCATATTAAAAACACCACATAGACATATAAACAACATTAAACACTAGATTTTCACCACAGTAACTTAGGGACTTTAAGTTAAATGTTAAGTTGTACTAAGTGACAACTTGGACATTTAAGTCGACTAAACTTAAAATTTTAAGGCATTGTGAACACTTTTTTTAAGTCGTATTTACACTGTTTTAGCATTGCTTTTGTTGTTAGATCTAGTAACTTGCTGTTTTGTGACATCTGGAGTTAATTTCTACTCAAAATGACCCATTCATACTCAAAAACTACCCATTGAATGTTACCGTTATTGTGTAATGTGTACCAAGTATTGGGGTATCTGTGTTTGGTGGGGTACCTTATTGTGTAGATATGTTGTCTTACAAAGTATAACAAGAAATCGACTGTTGTTTACTTAAATCTCTTGTAAACCATACACTTTAAAAGCATGACTTAAAGGGGTCATGAACTGAAAATTCCACATTTTCCTTGATCTTTTGACAGTTAAGAGTTCATTTTATTATAAAAAAATACCCTGTGAATTTCAAAACTTCCTTGTTATTCCAAAAACTGCTTTTATTGAAACGATGGCCAGAAAACGACAGGATCTCAAAAGTGGAGACTTGTGACGTCACAGGGCAGCGAAAGACTGCCTTCGCAAAAGAATATCAACGCCTACATCTACATCACCGCCGCCCACTGGAGCGTTAATGAATAGTTACATGAAAACGAGAAAAGATCAACGACGACAGGATCAATACCATTACCTTCCAAAGAATCCTGATGCTAGGAACGTGTGTTTTTATTCTTCAACAATGTGCATGTCTCAGCAGTGCATTAGTTGTTTGTATTCAGTGCATTTCACTGTGGATTATGGTAATTCAGTCTAGATTCGACGCAGCTTTGCAAAGAGACTTTTACGACAGGGATCTGCCAGCAATGCCACAAACATCTAAGTAACCATGTTTATTTCAATGCCGAATCTGTGATCAGTGATTTCTGATGGTGTAATCAAGTTCAGATAGATCATTTTTCTCTCAAAATCGTTCAATACGGTTTATGCATCAGTAAATCAAGCCATTGACAAAAAGATCAACTTCACATCGTTTCTCTTAGTAGGATGAAAATAATCTTATTTAAACTGTGATTAAAGTATATACAGAAAGCGTTCAAAGAACGATCACTTTTCAATCGCCCAAGCTGTCAATCACACAGTGCGAGTTTATCTGGACACTGGAAACTCGTTATGACGCTGTTACACATCACAACGAAGCTCTTACTGTATTTACATCGTGTTTGCATTGTTGCTTGGTGAAAGCATTCGCGAGACTGCAGAAATTGTGTTGCAATGATGAGATCTCGTCATTCACGCGATCAACAGACTGTCTGTCATCTACTCAATGCTCATCACTGCAACCTTTCATGTGATGGAATAGATCTTAAAAAACTTCTCACGATTTGTTAATCTCGATAGCTGTAATAGTAAACACGTAGTAAAAGTATTCGAGAGATTTCCACATGTAATGCTAGCTATTTCATATGCAAACATGTCAGTCAATCTCAGCAGTGTGCGTTTACACTGAAGTCTCACAGCCTCTTCAAACAGAGGCTAAAATCAGGCTTGGAAAAATGCCTTTTATTTAAAAATTATGACCATTTTTTATGTAAGCATCGTACTAACATTATAAGGGCACCCCAGGAAACATTATAAAATAATAAAATAGTCAAGTTCATGACCCCTTTAATTCAGTGCTACATTGAGTAAAATGTAAAAATTTTGTTTTTTCAGTGTACTGTATGGTAAATGGTAAATGGACTGCATTTATATAGCGCTTTCATAGACCCAATGGCCACCAAAGCGCTTTACATTTTGCCTCTCATTCACCCATTCACTCACACATTCATACACCGACGGCGGTGTCAGCCATGCAAGGCGCCATCCAGCTCGTCGGGAGCAGCTGGGGTTAGGTGTCTTGCTCATGGACACCTCGACACTTGGTCAGGTGGAACCGGGGATTGAACCACCAACCTTTCGATTTGTACAGCTACACAGCTACACTGTGCATTTATTAGCATGTGTATGTCTGTGAAACACAAATTTACCTGACATTTCTACAAAACTAGTCCTTCCAAATAGGTCTTCAGACATTAGAAACTAGTGAACACTGTGCATATCTCCTGTATTCCACAGCAGGGTCCAACTTTTTTAATGTCCTACAGACAACAATGTACAGACAAGCATGCATTATGTATTTTAAAAACTGCTTGTAGCTCAAACAGTATGTATAATCAAATGTGTACTTTAAATTCAATGTCTCCCTGGATAAATTGCTAATAATTATGCAAATGCTAATAAAACAGAATTATACAATGACAAGGACATGACGGAAAACAAATTCAGGTTACCATAGTTACCCATTCATTTACTATGGGGAAAACAAAGAGAAATATCCTATTGTGTGTACATGCAACATGAAACCTGCAATATATGTAAAACTAAAGGGAACTGACTTTACTCATAACAAAAGGCTCAGACCTTGTGAATCTGTTATCAGATGTGCAAAGCCAGCGGTGTAGTCAGATCAACAGGTACACAAACAGACACACAACATCATAAACACCATATGAGCATTTTGTGGGTGCTAATTGGAGCATGCAAAAAACCATCAACAATGCGAGTGGATGAGTGGCCACTGGGGGCAGCGTGGAGCGCTCAAGGGGCCTCAGGGTCATTACGCCACTAATGGAGCCATATGGTCCGAAAACAAACAGAAAACAGCCATTTTCTCCTCAATAATAAGGTCATGGGATGCCTTTGCTTGTTTGGCTAGAGACCAGTGGGAAGTTATGAGAAAGATGAGACCATTTCAGCATGGTATCTTGTGACGGTAAATGGATTTATTTTGTCGAAAGAGCCTTTGGCAAAGGCAAAAGTTAAGTCCTCTCGAGTCGAGAACAGAAAGAATCATGCAGATGGCGGTAATGTCACTTTTAGGGCAAGAATACTTGCAACATTTTGCAATTATGACTATTTTATACAGAGTGTATGAAGGACAAAATTTTCGATGACTATGAATCAAGCCCTGTCCCAAATGGCACACTTAATGTGTACTTACAGTCTTATGAACTTGTGATGTCAGCTGTGTGCACTGGACTGTAGGGTGTCTAAGCAATTCATTTTGGCACCTGTATGAAATTTTATGAAATCTTACCAGGGAATATGAAGATTAAAGGGATAGTTCAACCAAAAATGAAAATTGTGTCATCATTTACTCACCTTCAAGTTGTTATAAACCTATATGAATTTCTTCTGCTGAACACAAAATAAGATATTTCGAAGAATATGGGAACCCAAAAAGACTTTTTTCCAAACTATGGAAGTCAATCTGGCCCTGGGCCTGGAGTGAGTAGGGCATGCTGACTTTCAAATGGAATCCACCCCATGCTAGCAGAAGGATGTCTCTCAAACGTCTCTCTGTGGGATTAGGGTCAATGAGCCGAACAGAGGTAAACACAAATGATCTAAGCCTGACAATTGGCTGACTTTGATTCTCAGTCCCCAACTTTGAATTATTGCTGGTATCCAGCAGGTCAGACAGAGAAAGCGGATTCACCACACTGTGACAACATACTCGGGTTGATCTATGTATTACATTTAGATTTCTGTCACATTTTTTAAACACATTTCTAGACAAATAGGACTGTCAGCACAGCAGTGAACCTATATGAACATACCTAAGAGCATGACTTTAATCTATTTCCAGTTTAAAGAAATAGTTCAACCAAAAATGAAAATTCTGTCATCATTTACTTACCCTCATGCCGTTCCAAACCTGTATGATTGTCTGTGGAAGACAAAAGAAGATATTCAGAAGAAGTTTTTTTTGTTGCAACTAATGAAGGCTGGTGCTTTCAGTCTTTTAAAATGATGCGAAAGAATAATAGAAAAAGTCAATATAAAGTGTATGCTATATTCAAAAGGCATACAGTAGCAATCAAAAGATTGGGGTCAGTTAATATTTTTGAAATAAGTTAGGGTTAGGCTCACGATGGCTGCATTTATCAAAAATACAGTAAAATAGCACACAGACGTGTATGGACTACTTTTATGAAACTTTTGGATTTGAATGGTGGTTTTTGTTCCATTTTAAAGCTTGAAATGCTCCATTAAATGTAAATGAATTAAAAACAACAACTAGTACATAAAAGTGTGAAGGGAAGTATTGAGTAATGAGTAGGGTTGTAAAATTCCTGGAATTTTCAAAGTTGGAAACTTTCCATGGGAATTAATGGGAATAAACTGGACATTTGATAATTTGCAGGTTAGCCTATAATAGAGAACTTAAATGTAGTTGAAAAAAAAAACATCTTGCAGCATAATCTTAGGTAAAACAACCAGATTAAATGCAAATTCAGTCCTGCGCATTCCACACAGCACACACGGCAGAGCTATTGAGTCCAGACCTCTGAATCTGCTTTCATTTGACATTTTACATCTTCCCATGGAAAGTTTCTAGAACGTTTCCACCCCTTTGCAACCCTAGTAATGAAGGTAAAAAATTATGTAAATGATGACACAAGTGTTCATTTTTAGGTAAACTATCCCTTTAACTTAAAGTCTTATTAGCATTTTTTTAAACTTACAGTTGGGCCAATCAAGAGTTTTACCCATTCGGGTGTCCTGTGATCAACTTACACAAGAGAATTTAATTTGTAGATGTATAAAGACTAATCCATCAAAGAGACAGTCATGTGATCCCGCATAATGGTGTTCAAATTACCATTCCAAAACGCTCAGAAAGAAGTGGACAATTTTGCGGATATTTCATTTCCCCGGTTCCAGCAGCTGTCATCTCCTTCACTCCATTACCCAGGCTTCCCCCACATGTGCAAACCAATTGCCGCCATCCACCATTTAACCATACATTTGCAAAAAAGTGCCGTTCATCATGGTGCCTTTGGATGGAGGGGAAAAACATGGAACGTAAAAAATGCCTTTGCACTATACAGACAAAAGAAATTAACATTTCAATATAATTTGCAGTGTCTTTTCCTCTCCAGGGATCTCCTTTGTGGAGGAAGAGACTGAAGTGGTCTCAACAAGTCACTCTGAAATCACCCCAGCTCTCGCTTTCCCTGTTTCTGCCTCCACCTCGTCGAGGTGCCTGCAGGGGAAGCGTGGAAAACAGCCAAAACGACTATTTAATATTCACGCCCAGATTGAGAGACGTCGTGGGTATTAGTCGAAGAGAACTTTGATGTGGCATTAAGCATGTGCTGAAAAATACATAGCTAAATAAATAAAAAAGCACACATGGCATCTATTTTTGTCTCTGTTTCTGGCTTCTCCTGTGCACACACCCTTCTTTGGAGAGGGAGTGAAAAGAAAAAAATCCCTTCACTCGAATTCTTTCCTCTTTTCAGGAATGTGTTGGGCCAGCTGGTGAGTTTTTGATGTGTTTCACTTTAATACCGATTCTGACTCCTCTCCTGGCTGAGATTCTCTCCCTTTCCTTCACTTTATCTCTCACGCTCTCTCTCTCTGTATGTCTGCCTCTCTTTCTATCCATCTCTCTCTTCCTCAACGCCCAACAAAATCCTTCTGGGTCCCAATTAAGACTCAAAGCTGCTGTTCTCTGTATGATAACAACACCAAGCGCTGACAACATGCTACCTGTCAACGAGAGCATCAACACCCGCCATCTGTTCCTGGGCAAATTGTCTTCATTATACACAAACTGCACAATACAACACACATTCACTCAATCATATTTATATATATATATGATTTACCCTTATATGATATATTGTAGATATATCTACCCTTGTAGAGAAATGCCTTCAACCAGCACAATTCTAATTACAAGCTAATCTCACTTAAATTGCGTCATTTTGCTCGTTTATATGTTTTGGTTTTATTTATTTCCATGATTTTTGTTTTGTTTTAGGTGTTGCATTTTTCCAATTGTGAACTACAGGAAAACAGTATTGATCTTGCTTCTTGATTGTTAATACAACAACTAATTAAAATACAGCCTGCTGTTGTAGGTAACCACATTTCCACTCACACCCTGTTGCTCATAATGGTTTTGTCAGTCGGAGCAAATTATCCTGAGGAGGTGATGATAGATTTTCTTCTCTAATTAAAACACGTTTTTTTCTCTCTCTATTAATCAGGGGATAAAACTGCTTTGTCAGGAAATATGGAGGTGCAGTCCTTTCCAAATGGGAACGTTCACCTAGAGAGCATTTGGAGCATGCATAGACCGATTTTATTTTCTCTTTTGCTAAGGATTATAGACTAAATTGGTTTCATAAGACTCGTTTTACTGAATTTTATCCCCCTCTTACTTCTTTGCAGCACAGAAAGTGCTTACATATCCATTGGAACAGCGGCATACTGTTTGCACAGAATTAGCTGGATGCAGTGAGCAGAAATGTGGCATGCGACTGTGATTGTCAGCATTGTCATTCAGGTCCATCTGTGTTGCTTTATGTTGTTTAGCTCTGAACAGTGTGAGATGATAACAGAGTTAACTTTACCTTTACTACCACTGTCACTCCACTCACGGATTCTCATTAGGTCTTATCTTAAGAGCTTCTAACACAGAAAACACAGCATGTGTGTGCGCGTGTGTTTTCTCCGCAGCACACACACTCTCGCTGGTAAAAGGCCCAGAGGCATCTCTCATCCTGCGGCACTGACATAGTGCTACATGTGGGCTAAATATAAACAGTGTGGGCAGCTTACCACACGGGCGGCTTGCGCGACCATCTGAGGTGAATTATGGGTCTGATGGGCTGATGACAGGATCTCTGCTATCAGGCTGTGAAGGCCCACACTGTTTGAACGCGGTAACAGTGAGAGTCGGATGGGGGGAGTGGATGAGAGTGCTCTTGACTGCCTCACACTGAGAGAGTTAATGAGAACAGCACAGCCCCCAGCAGAAGTGAGTTCAGCCGCCCAGTCATTTCTTCTCACTCGCTCGGTCAGCGCTGTTTAACCACCGTGTGTCTCATGCGTTGAGACCCCACTAACAAAAAAAGCCCTCTACAAAAGCGACTTGGCATGGCTGAATCGTGTCAGATCTGTTCTGATAACTTTCAAATCCTTTGCATTTAATCTACAAGTATAGTCATTACACTCTCTCAAATGAAGCTCTCGAAATTGCCTGGTCGAAAAAGTTATGAGCTGCCTACGGAGTCTAGATATTAAAGCGAGGCATCAGGGGTGGGAATCAGCAGGGACCTGGCGATACAAAATGATATTGTTATCTGGCTCATGATACTCTAATACTGGGACTCTCGGTGTATAGTTAATCAAATCTGGAAAATATAGTGATCTTTCACTCACTTGTGTGTGTACAACAGTACGTTTTGCATTGACACGGATCTGCTCTGAATGGTGCTTTTTTCTAAATATTCATGTGAAAAATGTCAATTAAAATTAAAATGTAAATTAAAATAAAATAAAATTTGCTAAAAAATAAAATAAAAAGAATATACAAATATAAATAAAATAGAAAATAAGGAAAATATAAATATAGATAAATATATAAAAATATATATACACATGTAAATTAAAAAAAAAAAATACTTAAGATTGCAATCACCCCAATCATAGGTGCACTCCAGATGTGATGGCTGCCTCTGATACCTTGTTGGGTCCAAAATCTGAGGTAGAATTGCATGTATCCCATGCTGAGAAGGCATCAAGCACTGCAAAAGGCTCTGGATGGATGAGGTGAGAGAAAAGTTGCTTATAAATAAAATAATAATAGTACATTATAATTAAAAAGTGATTATTTTTTCTAGATTTTTGCATTAGGTGTTTCACGCTGTTAGTTTTGCAACATTCTAATGTCAAACTCAATTGAAATTGGGAGTCAAGTGTCCCATGTGAGGCTATTGGTCATGTAATGTGGTGTGTTCCAAATGATCACTAAGGTTCCATAACGTTTAGGACACTGAGTTAGAAAGCAGCTGCCTAGACAGACAGTAGACGCTGAGGCAGCTCACTAAGTTTTAGAACAGATCTAATGTCTATAAGGCAGGCGGAATCCATCAGAAACTGTCAAGTCAGAAACAGATAACCATTTTTCTCAGGAGAATGCTGCAAGTCGATGACAATTTATGAGTCACCTCAGTCTTTTTTATGATTTTGCTTTCACTTAATGCCATTACTTGGCGTTCCATGAAGCCAGGCTTTTTGTCAGAGAGATGGCAATTGTGTCATTGTGAAGAATGTATGAGTTTCCAACATTAGATGTGTTTCTGGAGTTTTATAAGATTCTACTTGCTGTAAATTTATAAATGCACAAGATATCGAGACAGAAACTTCTCTTTGAGTTTTTTATTGCGTTTCGAACTGGGGTTCGTGCGCAGGATTTTTGTGACAAAATATTGCTTTGGAATGATTTTTATTGAGAATTGAACTGAAAATGTTTCTCTAATATTATAGGGAGAAAGAAAAATCTCTTTTATTGGCTATACAAAATGGTAACACTTTAGTTTTAGTCCAATTCTCACTTTTTAACTAGTTGCTTATTAGAATGCATACTAGGATATTGGCTGTTTATTAGTACTTGTAAAGCACATTTAATGCCGTATTCTGCATGACATCCCTTAGTCCTACCCAAAACGTATAAAACTTAATAACTATTAATAAGCAGTAATTAGGAGTTTATTGAGGCAAAGTGAGAATTGGACCCTAAACTAAAGTGTGCCTGGAAAAAATAAATAAAAAATGCTGCTAAGTTAATACAAATGTAAATATTTTCCTAATGATATTTTACTTTTTTTTTTTTTTTACTTTTTTCGGCTTAAATATATTTTAGGCCTTTAAAAGTTTAAAACCCTCTGTTTTATTGGAACTAGTTTGTTTTCAATGAATAAGAAATAATCTAAACTTAAACTCATCACAGCACTGGGATGAACTATGTTGCACCTACAGAAGAGTCATAACTCACAGAACAGACAAATGATTTCCACATTATTGATTAAAAACACTGCATTCTTGTCTTGGATCTTGGATGGTGTTAAATGCATTCTCACTGCATCGCCGTAAGCAGGCTCTTGCACCCGAGTCCCATCAGCAGTCGTGGTGCAGAGATGAATGGACTGAAATTCTCCCTCAGTATAATGTCATCTCTTCGCCCCATCTCTCTGCCTATAATCTCTGGCCCACAGGCCAGGTGAAGACCATCCTGCACGCAAACACCATGTCATACATTATGCATTACCGCACAGCTAATGCGTTCAAACATCGTCCGCTAGCCGCCCTTGTTATTGGAGACCTCCTCACTTGAGTAATGAGAGTCTCCGTGCCCAATGTCCCATACAGCAGACAATGACTGCGTTCAGAAAAGAGCAAAAAAAGTGTTACGTTCAGAAAAGAGCAAAAAAGTGTTGAGGAAAAGGGAGAGAGATAGAGAGAGAGAGAGAGAGGAGAGAGAGAGAGCACATCTGCCAGGCTCAGCCATATGTTCCATCCCTCCTTCACAGTGTCCTTGCAAAGCTCTTAACTTTAGTCCTTCTTAAATTCTCATTGTTCAGGAATTAGAAAGGTCATTCATAAAGTATGAACTTGTAATACATTCTACACTTGACTTGTATAGGATGCAGTTCTACGTACAAATGTAGACCTCTTGAAGAGAAAGTGTAAAAGTAAATTCTAACTATTTTTGGTGCTTGAAACCTTTAGCGTAGGAAATAATGTCACAAGTCTAAAATAATGATGACATGAATGAATTCTTCAGTTCTAAAGACATCTGATTATGTAATCCGTCATCGATTTCTGACAACCTTAAATTGGTCCAGGCCAGGGAATGAAATTACAGATATTGCCATAAGGTCAAAGGTCCAAACAATTACTCGAGTGAAATGATGACAGAGACTCGTCTGGAATAACAAGAGGACTGATATATTTGACTAATATTGATTGACAAATCTGACCAGCAGCCTGTTTGGAGTGTCAGACTCTCCTGAGTTGAAGCACAAACTACTGAAACAGCCCTAATCAAAGTCCTTTCTCATTACCAATCAAACTCTCATCTGCAGGCAGAACTGTCAAATGGATGTACCCAAATGTGTCATAAAAATAAGAATAGAAGCTGAGAGAAGGAAAAAAATGTATGTGCTGACGATTTCATATTAAAGGGAAGATTTGTGGCTCTTATGAATATCTCCAGGCTTTGGGACAGATATATCAAGGTCATTTGCTTTTGTTTTGGAACCATTGTATTTTAAATTTGATGATTGTGGCTTTTATTACAAATTTGTTTAGTTATTTATTTGTTAGTTTGTTTATGTATTTATTTGCAAAAACAGATTTGTGACAACTCTGAAACATTTAAAAAAATAAAAAAAGTTTTTAAAAAAAGTTTATGGGACACTTGAAGTTTAGCTCAGAACCATTCCAAGTTAACCTGTGGCAAATTCAATTGAATGGGTAGGATTTGGAAAGGCATAGACCTCTCAATAAAAGGTCTAACATCTCAAAATGCATATCAGAGCAAAAACCAAACCATGAGGTCCAAAGAACGGCCTGTAGAGCTCAAAGACAGGATTGTGTCAAGACACAGAACTTGGGAAAACTACAAAAAAAAAACATATCTAGGCTTTATGTCACTGTTGCCAGACTCAAGCCTCTCCTCAGTGAAGACATGAAAACCCACTTGGAATTTGCACAAAAAAAAAAAAGTGGACAAGGGCAACTTTTTGAGCAATGTTGCTGGGCAATGTTGGCGTCAACAGGCAACCAGATGAGACACAGGGCCATGACTGATAAATTATACAGATAGAAATGTATTGCCCATTTTCATTTTCCCAAGCAACAATCGCTCGGTAACAATGCCCAGTAACATTGCTCAAAAAGTTGCCCTGTGTATCATCACCTTAAGACTGTGAAAAACAAGATAGGTGTGATGAACCTCTGTTCCAAGCATCATGTATGAAGGAAGCCAGGGACTCATCAAGGTAGAAGAAAACCTCAACGCAGCAAAATAGAGAACCGAGCCATAATAAAAACCTAGTCCGCATCACTCAGAGCTTCAGACATGGGAAAAAGGTTCACCTTTCAACAAGACAATGACCCTAAGCACAAGCTTAAGACAATGCTAGAGTGGCTTATGGACAACTCTGTGAATGTATTTGAGTGGCCCAGAGCCTTGAACCCAATCATATAGACAGGATCCTTTATCCTCCATCAGGCCATCTTTATTTTACAGATTGAGAATACTGAGAACAAAAAAAAAAACACCACACCACAAAAACAATCAAAGAGGATTCATTAGCGTGTGTCAGCCTTGGTTAAAATATATTACTACATGAATAATGAGCTAATCAAGCTAATAATCCATTAAACACCCTTTCAGCATCTGTTGAAGAATTTGAATTTTGTCTTACAAAAACTGTAATCGTTAATCCACAAGTAAATAAAATGTATAAATTAGCCACGCTGCGTCAAGTGATTGGGCTCTAGAACGCAATAATTAAGAAAAATATGTCTGCTGAAATAAATTTCCATATAATAAGGTTGACTGTCACAAAGACAACGCAAACAAGCATTTCATCTCGACCAAAAATAGATTAAGCATCTGTTTTCTATGGCAGACAGTTCATATCGTCCTACTTAAATATAGAGTATAAAGCAATAGATATGTCCAGACACAAAACAATATCATACTACCACATAACCATTCACTGCACAGTGGGGGCACCTGGGACCTGGGCTGATCTGTGACAGCGTACTGGTAATAATTCACCAGCTAGTAAATGTAGGACCCTCACTCTCCCATCCCAGGAGTCTCTCTTTACTGCCGTGTCATAAAAGCATGGGTACATGTCATTGCAGAGGGATAAAATACTTTGTAGATGGCTGTAAAAAGCAGCAGAATGTCCTGAGGTTCCCCCCTCTTCCTCGCAGTCTGCGTTCATGGTGTTTTTTAATTAAAGGGAATGTACTGCAGTAAGCCTCCTCTGGCTCACATACACCCACATTATTCTATCGCATCTACTACTGGGCTGTAAAGCTGCGGTTAATGTCTGGTTGTAGCTCGGTAGAGGGGAAATGGGAGGATACGGCACAGCTAGAAATGAAAAGCAGAAACACCATTTATTCTCCTCCGCCCCCTCGCCCCGCCGTCTCCCCGTTTCCTTCTCTTTCCCTCTTGCGTCTGTCCAATCTCTGCGATCTGTCATCTGCTGGCATTTACAGTGCATTTCATTCACTCGTTCCTTAAGGACAATTGGTTTTCTCCCCTGATTCCATTAACATGAAGGCAAAGAGAAATGAGAACCGCACAGAGGCTGGAAGAACCCCATATTTAACACTCCACACGTACACAACACACTGCACACGTGACGCAAAATGCCATGCCGCACAAACGCATTCAAGTATCCTGAAACAGAAATCACATTTTGAACCTGATCTTTTGCATTACACTGTAGATGAAAATGCTCATGAAGGTCAGGTTTGAATGCTAAAGAATGCCTCACACCAAAAGCACAGGACTATTCCAATGCACCAATCACAGAGCACGTTGCTAGTTTCTTTACATTGGATAGGCTAACTTTTATCTAAACGTGCTATGTTTACGGGGTCATTGCTGTTATGCATCACCCTTTAAACTCTGTATAAGAATATGTCAGCTATGGAGCTTTTTTCGAACTTATGCAAAATAATTAATAGCAAAAAAATGTAGTTTGGTTGCAAAGTCTCCTCCAGGCTATTTATAATTTTAGTATAATTTATATATTATTCTAGATTTTTTAAAATTGGGTTTTATTTTTATATTTCTAGTTGTCCTTTTCATTTTAAAGTTTTAGTAACTTTGTTATGAGCTTTTATAATTCGATTAGTCTTTTTTTCATTAAATATTTTTATTTAGCTTTAATTTACTTTTATTTCAGTTAAAATTGTCAAAATACCAGTAGTAATTTTAGTATTTAAACTTTCTTTCTTACTTTTAATTGAAGATACTTTTCAGTAACACTTTAAAATAAGGTATCATTTGTTAACATTAGCTAATGCATAACATGAACTAATAAAATATTTTTTTACAGCATTTATTAATCTTTGTTAATTTTAGTTAATAAAAATGTTCATGTTCACGTTAGTTCAGTGCATAAAAGCCTAAATTCAATCTGTTCATCATATAAAGCGATTGAGTTTCTTCAGAATTTTTTTATTAAAACTTTAAACTTTTGGAAGCGTAAAAGTGGTAGTTGCGTAACTGTCAATGGAGGGACAGAAATCTCTCAGATCTCATTACAAATATCTTAATTTGTGTTCTGAAGATGAACGAAAGTCTTACTGGTTTGGAACAACATGAGGGTGAGTAAAGGATGACAGAATTTTCATTTTTGGGAGCACTAACCCTTTAAAACCCAGCTTGTTTTATGTAATGCATACCTGAGTTTCTCAGTGTTTTAAGAGTCTTCAGCAGTCGGATTGTGAATCCAGGGCACTGTGGATCACAGCAGCTATGATGGAGGCAATTATAAAGGAAAACGGAGGTGTTAGAACAGTCTTAAACACCACAGCTCTCCTTCGTTCAGCCTCACTGCATAGACAAATAACAGCCACCATCCGCCTGATTCGGTGCCTCAAGGAGAAAATGGCCTTGTAGGGGAAAAAAAACGTATAAGCGATACAGCTTTTTATTTCAGAGAGAGAAAAGATATTGTGACAAATAAATAGCTCACCATTGTAATGGTCTTTCTTTGCTCCGGCTCCGACGTGTGCAGGAGAAATTTCAATATACTGGAACATCTTAATACAGAATTTATCAGCAAGCTTCACTCACAGGGCGACGGTAATAATCCTTGTTCCTGCAGAGGGATGCAGTAAACCCACTTTACTCCAGGTTTTTTCTAGTTTGATGCTAAATCCTGCACATGATTACATAAAGACTTTTTATAGTTGGACTTGTTCTGTCAAATTAGGTCTTTTAGCACCCTGCCCTGCTGGAATTACAGACTTATTTCCTTCTTATGAATACAGATAATCAGGGTCTCACTATGGGTTTAGAAGAAACTTCCAGCCTATAGAGAACAAGAAGAAAGCGTGAATGTGAGAAGAAATGGAGCATAAGTGAGACGGAGAATGGGATACAAGTGAGAGAATTGGAAAAATGTGAGAGATGGAAGAGAGAGAGAGAGAGGAGAGAGAGAGAGAGAGAGAGAGAGAGAGAGAGAGAGAGAGAGAGAGAGAGAGAGAGAGGAGAGAGAGAGAGAGAGAGAGAGAGAGGAGAGAGAGAGAGAGAGAGAGAGAGAGAGAGAGAGAGCTCTAAGAGATCTGAACATATGAAGAAATTCTCACCTTCTCTATAATCATAGCATGAGATAATTCTTTCCTCCAAGAGATTACAGATGGTAAGCACTGCTATTCCTTCAACTTTTTTAGCTCTGAGAGAAAAATAAGTATGCGCACACAAGAGCTCTCAGCATTTCTCTGATGAAGACCATAACAAAAATAAAATTACTCATCTAACACAGTGCAATGTATTTATTTTAAGTTTTTAACCTCACATATTTCATTTGGTGTCTGAGAAACACCAAGCCTCAGGTTTTTCAAGCTATTAAAATGAAGTCATTGATAAAGTCCTCCATGAAAAAAGTGCATTACTAATAAATTGCAATAAATTAAAAAACCATAAATGCAACAATTTATTACATGCTTAAATACAAGATACAACCTGAAACAATATTACTAGAACGGATGTATGTCACCTGTGCATGTAAACTTTGTGCAATAAAGAGTTAAAGGTCCAATAATATCTGCCAACTGGGTTTGATTAAGTCACGTTAAATATTTTGAAGGCAAAATATGAGGTAAATAAAAGTTTGCTATTAACTAATTTTAACACATTTAACTTATTGTAAAGTGTTTCATATCAGCAGATTTATCATAGTTTATGCATACAGTCTATTTCTCTTTAAGTCTCATACATTTTTATCATTTAAAGTTGTATACATTAGCTTTAGCTATATTGTAGTAAGAACATGAATGAATCAACAATAAACAATAGTATATTTTTGAAATTAACCAAGAATAATGAATGCTGGAAAGAAATGTCATTGTTAGTTAATGATACCTAATTCAACACATTGAATTTGGCAGCCTTCATTTTTAAAATTACATTAAAATGCAATCTGACTGTTGTCATTTTTTAGTAGCATCTATAATGATGACATAAATTCAGATGTCAGGGTAACATACCATCAGTGACCTCTCTATTATTAGATAATTTCCTTTCACAAAAGTAAAAAGGTGGAAAAGAAGGATTGGGACACAGTAATCCCTCATTTCTTACTCACAAATCATCAATCTTTGTGTTTGTGGTCAGTGGCATGTCCAATGAGCACTAAACAAACCTCACAGAGTAGCCCAAGGTCTATCGACAGATCCTCTGTGGATTTGATAGAGTGTGTTGAAAAGCTAGGCTACCAATATGAAGCCATCGATTTCCTGCCATATTAAAAAGGATTAAGGTAGCCATAAATGCAACTGGAAAAAATACTTAATGGGCCATACTTGTGTGCTAAACTTTAATGTCTGTTATTTTTTCCCTTTATTCGGCACCATTAATCACATTTCAACTGCGATGATGGATGGCTGTCAGTGGAGGCCGATCCGTCTTCTAGATCTCAAAGGTCTAGCTTCTTTCTATCAATATGAGATGACGCTCGCGGAGACAGGTGGATGGAACTAGAGCGAAACATTCGTCTTTTCACGTCTTCAGGCGATGGATTACCAAGGTCAAGTATCTTTCATCTCTCTCAACAACCCACTGGCCCCTGCCGTTCGGTGGCATTCTGAGGGGTTTCTGCAACAGAAGTCATAGTTAAATATGGCATCTCACTCTAATGAGACTCTTTAAATTGAGCCGTTTTATTGTCCCAAATATATCACACCGATATCATCCATGCTGTGAAATGTACCACATTTAAAGCAGCATATCACTCTGAAGCGAGGGGGATTTTGACACATAGGAAGTGCAGTCACCAGCCTCGATGCCAGAACGTCTAATGCTCCGTGAGAATTCTCAGGGAGTTTAAAAGGACTTTCGATCGCTACAGGGATGAATATGGCCTGCTTTCCCCCCTCACAGTGACATTCACAGACTAAACTTCTCCCAACATGACTCTACTGAACATGATTGTCCCTGACATTTCCAGCATCGGGCTTCTAAGAGACAAATCACGTATCCGCTCTCTGTCGTACAGCAACCAGGAGCCCGGCATACAAGAGTTTATTGCACCAAACCCAGAGAGGTGAAGATACAGTAAATCCATTCAGCTGGGAGGAAGAGAGTGAGTGCAGGAGAGAGAGTGGTAGACAGACAGTCAGACACACAGACAAAAAGCAAGAAAATGAGGGAGAGAGGCTGCTGCTAGACCCCAAGCGCTCCCTGAAGGTATGTTGTATATTTCATACTGTTATGAGACGCTCTGAACGGTATTAATTCAATCCCAGCCGCTGCTGCTCCTGTTAGCTCTCTTACACAACAACCACACACACAGAAACCACACTGTAACACACAGGCACAAATAGTAGCAACACACTGACATACACAGCTATGCACACACACACACACACACACAGGCCACTTTATTAGGTAATAAACCTGTTCAACTGCTCGTTAACCCAAATATCTAATAAGCCAATCACATGGCAGCAATTCAATGCATTTCGACATGTAGATGTGGTCAAGATGATCTGCTGAAGTTCAAACTGAGCATCAGAATGTGGAAGAAAGGTGATTTAAGTGACTTTGACCATGGCACGGTTGTTGGTGCCAGACGGGCTGATCTGAGTATTTCAGAAACTGCTGATCTACTGGGATTTTCACGCAAAACTATAATTTGGGTTTACAGAGAATGGTCCAAAAAAAGTTAAAATATCCATTGAGCAGCAGTTCTGTGAGCGAAAATGCCTTGTTGGTGCCAGAGTGTTGAATAGTCACACTGGTTCAAGCTGATTAAAAAAAAGGCAACGGTAACTCAAATAACCTCTTGTTACAACCAAGGTATGCAGGAGACCATCTCTGAATCAATGCCACGAAGAATTAAGTTCTGAAGGCAAAAGGGGGGGTAACACTTTATTTTACGGTGTCCGTGATACAGAGTAATTTCTTAATTACTTAGTAGTAGACATTGTAATAACATGTAACAAAATTCAGACTAAAGTACATATGGATAAGGTTTGTAGATGTAGTACACTTGAATACAATCTTGATAAACTTTATTTTACGTAGCTTATCCCTGTGTAATATTATGTAATTAGGAAGCTACAGCATGCATTTATGCTGTGAACGAGGGAGTTAGGCCTAATTCAAACTAAAGTACATATGGATAAGGTATGTAGATACACATGAAGTGCACTTAAGTACAATCTTGATACACTTTATTTTACGTAGCTTATCCCTGTGTAATATTATGTAATTGCAATGTAATTAGGAAGCTAACGCATGCATTTATGCTGTGAACAAGGGAGTAAGGCCTAATTCAAACTAAAGTACATATGGATAAGGTATGTAGATACACATGAAGTGCACTTAAGTACAATCTTGATACACTTTATTTTACGTAGCTTATCCCTGTGTAATATTATGTAATTGCAATGTAATTAGGAAGCTAACGCATGCATTTATGCTGTGAACAAGGAGTTAGGCTAATTCAAACTAAAGTACATATGGATAGGTTTGTAGATACACATGAAGTGCACTTAAGTACAATCTTGATACACTTTATTTTACGTAGCTTATCCCTGTGTAATATTATGTAATTGCAATGTAATTAGGAAGCTAACGCATGCATTTATGCTGTGAACAGGGAGTTAGGCCTAATTCAAACTAAAGTACATATGGATAAGGTATGTAGATACACATGAAGTGCACTTAAGTACAATCTTGATACACTTTATTTTACGTAGCTTATACCTGTGTAATATTCTGTAAATTGAATGTAATTAGGAAGCTACTGCATGTATTTAAGCTGTAAACTAGAGGATTAATTCAGATGGATAAGGTATGTAGATACACATGAAGTGCACTTAAGTCCAACATTGATACACTTTATTTTAGAAGGTACAAAATGACCATGTGTAACTGCTGGCTTTTTACCTTAGTAACATATTTAAGTACTTGTTACATTGTACCAAGTCGGTAACACGTATGTAAAGGACTCGGCCTGTTACACATGTGTAACAGTAGCTGCCTATTACATGAGTGTAATTACAATCTGTAAGTACAGGCTGTTCCATAACTTAATTACATGTTAATTACATTTTGTTACATGTTATTACAATGTCTACTACTAAGTAATTAATTAAGTAATTACTCTGTATCACGGACACCGTAAAATAAAGTGTTACCTTATAGGATAACTAGAAACACTTCTGAATGATTCATTAAAAAACTGGCTCAAAAAATTCATTTATTCATGATTTGCAGAGGTTTTTCCATCATTAAAAAGAGCAAGTTCATATGAGTAATTTGTTCCCAAAGGATCAATCTTGGGAATTGATATTGATATCATTCAAATTAAGATCATGATTAATCGTAAAAATCCATATTTTTGTACCAAGCTATACAAGAACCACACACAGTCATACAACATCACACACATTTACACACACACACCCCTGCCACACACAAAAGCACAACTGCCACACACATCTCCACACTAATTCACACACAGCATCAACTCAATCCCACAATCCCACACAGCACATCTCTTAATCCTCACTGCCACAGAGATTAAGCAGCACAGACGGAGAGCTAATGCCGCTAACACCTGAGGATTCACCTGAGTATGCCATCTGTAGGTTCCCAATCATGAACAAGAACTGCAGACCCCATGCAACAATATCCCCCTGATCACTTCATATCTGAGGTAAATACAGTACTCTGTTCATGGACCCTTTCTATCTGCCAGATAAACTGAGTATTTTTCCTGCAAACCGAAGTAAACCGAAAACACCCTGGGAAGACAAACACACACGCAACCAGCTGACATCAGCTTCCTGTCACAGTAACTTTACAGTTGGTATTCTAATACCACAACATAAAGAGGTGAAAATGTGTATGTGTGTGCAAGTGTGTGAGTCCACATTCTTTCCAGCTGGCATCCATCCTATCAGACCACAACAGCATCCTTCCTAGTGTGCAGGAATTCAGTCTTTTTCCCATTTTTTTTCGCCCCGTACGGACTAATGCATAATCCCGTCAGATATTTCTGGCAGCGTCAAGTGAAAGTTAATAAACACCTCTCTATTGACTCACAAGGATTAAAAGTCATCAGGACATGTTTGCGCTCCTTTCTGGCAAGGCTGTGCCAAACAATTTATGCCGAGATTTCTGCGACAACGAGCCCGGTTTCTGTTGCCCGTGTCCCCGGTGACATGTCAAAAACCGAACGGGAAGTAATTAGCATGTTCAGTGAAGTTTCCCATGCATTTGGCGTGAAGCGTCGGGGGGATACACGCAGGATTCATGCCACTAAAAATAATATATTCATTCAGGTCTATGCTCCAGATTTGCTCAAAAACACATTTCATAATGGCACATGACTACAGACGTGGCATAGATCTTTAATAGATCTGTATGCTTTTTTAAACAAAACAAGAGCTAGACATTAGAAATCTGTAGGGCCTGAATACCATTTAAATTCCTCCTTTAATCTCCCTGCATTATAGCAGCAGCGCTCGAAAATAACATACATTTTCACCATTTTACAGAGCATATGTATAATAATCTTGTAATGGTACTCGACAATATCTACCCCGCCTCCCTCTGACAGACATTTTGAATATGTTTTGACTCCAGGGAAATCACACGGTCTTTAGTAAAAGCATTAAAGGCCGCCCAGCTTGAGCTGCTCAAGAGCATCTCGCTCTTCGTCGGCCCCTGAGGGTCGCGAGACTCTTGTGGTCTCCAGCCCTCCTCAGGTACGACTCACTACAGAGAAACGGTAAGACTCGAAGGCAGTGCTATGGCAACAGCAGAGCCCGGCATTAAGATTCCGGTGGCGTTCCGATCGCGAGCACACCAGTCGCAGGTTTCTCGGGGAATCTCCTCCAGGCTGCGCTTCCAAGGTGAGTGCGCACGCTCCTTAGGAGTTGGGAGCAAGAGATAGCGGCCAGAAGCTATTAAAATATGGGCAGGAATTTCTGTTATCTGCCTGACGGGAGGCTGTGACGGCGGCTTTGTGTTATTACAGAGATAAAATGCACAGCCGCTTGGAGAGCACGGGGGAGCGAGAAAGGGAGGAGGAGGAAGAGGGTAGTGGTGGTGGAGGAGAGGAGGAAGGGAGGGTGTTGGAAGCTCAGATTTATAGAACTAGGGAAGCTTAAGGTTATTAAATCTGAAGATTACTAGAGTGCAAAATTGTTGAGTTTTTATTTTTTTGACGAGAACTTGAGGGATTTAGTCCAGTATTTAGCAGTGAACTTTAATGGCCAGTGATATAATTCACAATTATTTTCCCTCTTGTCTTTCTCGCTCCCTGTCTTGTCTTTTTCATTGTTCATTAATATGAAAATGAAACACTTATGCAACGGTTTCTCAATTCTCTCTGTCCTGCTGTGGGGCTTTCTGCAGTGACAGGACCACACCACATCCAACAGCACATACATCACAGAGACTGTATACAACAGAGATAAACACACTGACAAGAAAACATCACACTGAAAATCTCTTTTATATATCACTTGTATCTCATAGACAGCAATGAGAGTAAATGGTAAGTAAAGGGAGACTCTTGCTCAAAGACTTGACATAGAAGTAGCGACAATAGCCTTACTCTGACATACATCCAAGTGAAATGTATTATTAAAAAAGAGAAAAATCAAGGACGGGGACTTGTTTTTTCCAGTGGTTGTTGGCTGGATTGATACAGAACGACTGAATGTGAACCTGCAATCAATTGAAAGAAAAAGGGGGCGGGATTTAAGGGGACTAAACGATTGGAGTCCGGCGTATGAGAGAAGGTAAAAAACTTTTAATTTCTGTCATTAATTTCCGCCACCTCAAGTCGTTCCAAACCCCGACTGAAAAAAAATAAAGATTTTTTTTTATGAAATCTGAGAGCTTTCTGTCCCTCCATTGACAGCCTAACTACCACTTTGTTGTGAACATGGAGATTAATATTTTGTTAATAAAGTGGTAAATTATATTTTTTGCCCAAACAAAGCACACACCAAACTTCATAAAATTGAGGTTAAACCACTGGAGTCACATGGATTACTTTTATGATGTCTTTATATCTTTCTGGGGCTTGAAAGTGGTAGTTGGCTAGGCTGTCAATGGAGGCACAGAAAGCTCTCAGATTTCATCAAAAAGATTTAATTTGTGTTCCGAAGATGAACGAAAGTCTTACGTTTTTGGGTGAATTAACCTTTAAACATATGCATGGATGAATTGTTCACAGTAAGATCAATTGCATGCAGTGAATTTTTATTTACGGCAGAATTCAAATCTTTTTAAAGAAAAAGTCTTTTTTCATTGTTAAATCACTTTATCCCAGAATAATATGCAGAGACAACTAGAAGTAAGCCATTCGTTGAATAAATCACCTAAAAAGGGTCAACACTGTATCTCATTGGTTCGAAAAACAGCATTTGGTTTAAGTCTGACCAGTGGCAGATAGGGGAGTATTTGGGAAACTTTCTTTTTAGTATGAAACTAAGAGACATAATTCACATTAAACCTCCTGCTTCTCAGACCCTAGTAATCTCATGTCTACTCTAGAGTTCAGATGGGGATCTCAACAATGCCACTAACTACTCAGAGTTGCTAAGATACCAAAGTCATCAAAAGTCAGAGATTTTAATATGAACTCTCATCAAATTCTCATCTCTCATCAAAGGCTAGGCTACGCATCCATTTTATAGCTCTACGCTCCTGCTGAATGTCAACAGTTTCATTTATGTCTATCTGATACTTAAATGAAACATAATTAAGAGCTTCATTAAGTCCCTCTAGACACTTAAAGAGCAACCTATGAGAAATAAACACACTCCCATCTATCAAGTTTCAGTTACATTTCTAATGAAATCACAAAAGAAATCTGTTCACAAATATGTCCCATTCAATAAAAATCCCTAATCCTAAAAAAAGAATGATAGAGTGGATTAGATTCTAGAAGTCCTAATACTCAAAAACGTCACTGCAATGCCAATGTGTCATACTTTACAATCAATTGCTGATGGCAGTCACAGATGTAGAGATGAAATTATCAAATGAAACATCGCACAATTATTTGAACACTTGAGTTGATAAGAAAAAATGACTGCTCACTCAAACAAAGTGTAACGACACTTTTTATGGTATATTAACTCAATGTGCTATTTCTAAATGTAAATGTAACTGTTGTAGGCCAGAGGCCGCGGTCTTTAGCCTCCTCGTTAGAGCACCCGCATCCCACACTGGAGGCTACGGTTCCAATCCCGCTCGGAGCGGGTCGAGTAAGACCAGTTACATTTGGTGTCGTGACCTGGATGGGAGTTTAGGGAGGTTTAGGGGGATGAGAGTAACTGTCATAGGCCAGTGAGAGCTGTGCTATAAACCTCACTCCCCTGATCTTAAGAGGCGCTCTAGCAACTGACACTAGAGACTGTGGTCTTTCGCCTCCTTGTTAGAGCGGTTCTAACAGTTCGAGTTCCACTCGGAGCAGATCAGTAGGACCAGGTACATAAATGCAGAGTGGTCATGAGTTTCTGAAAAGCTAGTAATTAAATGAATCATACAAATGAAGAATAGAAATAAAAAAAAATTAAATGATAAATGGTGGAATTATTAACTTAAAAACTTCAAGTAAATATTTTACGTCACATGGGTTAGACTGCAATCCCTTGCACTAAACAGTAGATCATCAAATTAAATTGTTGGTGTATAACCTAATAAATATTTATGAACTAATCCTCTAACATGTTGCGATGTCACAACAAACACAACAATCCCCACAACTTTCACAATTTCATTCAACCAAAGCTCCGCAGCGTGCCACGTCTTCTTAATCTGTCAGTCATCCAGTCAAGGACTGTAGAAATAGAGAGACAGAATCTGAAATGACACTTCAGATATGAACATATAACCATCAGGAGTTTTTTTGAGGTGGGAAGTGGTGAGTAAGAACAGGTGCTTCATGACTGTTTACGAAGTCCTGTTCTGTCCTCATTCACCGATTTGCGCTCGTCACAGTGGAAAGACGGACCCCCCACTGTGATCTAAGGAAAGGAACGTTCCTTTAAGCAAGACTGCTTATGCATGAGTTTGTGTGGACAGGAGGATTCAGATGGTGTTTGTTTGCACGTAAAAACCTCTCTCAGGCTGCCATCTCGAGATCCACTTGTTAATTTCTGGTGCCTTGCTGAAGAGAAAATTCATTAACCTCAGAGCCACACAGCCATGTGGTGAAATGTGCATGTTTAATGTGCCTTAAAAGAGCTTTTTAAAGACGTAAACAGGCTAATTGGCAGGACTGTAGGCAACACGGCGCATCACACACACCAGCTAACTCCTAAAGAGCTATTCATGTTCACACTTCATTGGTACTCTGACCTGCACACATACATGCACAACCCTGTATTATACACCTTATGCGGGGACTTGTTCTTAATATATTCTAATTATAATAACTACCACTAACCCTAAAATAAACAAGCAATGAGAGGTTGTGTATTACCTTCATGCAATCATTAGCTGTTATCATCGTTGATAATCATTATAGAACTGCATTTTAAATAGGAATTTACTTACAGAAATTTCTGTACAAAATTATAGCTCTCATAACCACCCTATGTTTAAGAAATAATCTCAAAGTATGAGAGGCTATCCAAATATGTAGGGATGCAATGATGATGATACTACTAAGATTGATCATTTTCACGTTGGATGGCAGATGATTAAAAGCCTGATATTAGAATTCTATAATTATTTTGTGTAAGTAAAAAATAAAACAAAAAACGATAAATACTAAAAATAAAATACTACACGATCATTTTTTAAGATTAACTTTAAGCACTTAAAGGAGTAGTTCACTTTAAAAAAAACTTTTGCTAATAATTTACTCACCCCCATGTCATCCAAGATGTCCATGTCTTTCTTTCTTCAGTCGAAAAGAAATTAAGGTTTTTGATGAAACATTCCAGGATTTTCTCCATATAATGGACTTCATTGGGAACCAAACGGTTCAAGGTCCAAATGAGAGTCTAAGTGCAGCTTCAAAGGGCTTTAAACGATACCAGACGATGAATAAGGGTCTTATCTAGGACCCTTCGAGTCATGACTCGAAAAAAGATTTGTTAATTTTGATTAACGAGTTCGAACAGGAGTCACGAATGCTCATCACAGAACAGAGCAAGGCGAGCATTTGTGCTTATAAAACATAAACTTTGTTATTTATTTTTTAAATGAGCGATGGTTTCACTAGATAAGACCCTTATTCATCGTCTGGTATCGTTTAAAGCCCTTTAAAGCTGCACTGAAACTGTCTTTTGGACCTTGAACCGTTTGGTTCCCAATGAAGTCCATTATATGGAGAAAATCCTGGAATGTTTTCATCAAAAACCTTAATTTCTTTTCAACTGAAGAAAGAAAGACGGGGACATCTTGGATGACATGGGGGTGAGTAAATTATCAGCAAAAGTTTTTTAAAAAGTGAACTACTCCTTTAAAGCACTCTTGCAATGTAAAAGTAAAGAAAATGAGCATAGAAAACTAGAAAACCATGAATATTATTATTAGGTATAGGTATAATTATAAAATTATTATGAATTTTTATATTATACATTACACTATTAAATTAATTATATTAGTATTAATGTTAGTAGTATTATTAAAACAATTTATATAATCTATACTGTAATAAAATCTGTAATAATCATCAATATTTTGTGCATCCCCACTATGGTGAGTAGTGGGTGTTGTATGAACTTCTTAAGAAGACTTGACACCAGCAAAATATTGCAGTTTCGTTTTGCATTCATTTAGCAGATGCTTTTATGCAAAACATTATACACAGGTTTTTCTCGCCATCTTTGTTTCTTTACTATATCATGTATCTTAGTTAACTTGAACGTAGTGATCAATCCGTATCCAGACCCAGAACTGTTTCATAAGCAACAGGCACTAATAAAAAATTCTCTACATGATCTGATTCCCTCAAGGCTGGTACAAGTTTGCCTCTTTTTCTCTCTTTGTCTTCCATTCCGTGAAGGTGGAGGTCAGACGTGGCTGTTCCCGGCCCAGGCCTTGGAGGCAAATTCTCTCTAATGCACTTAGAATCTGGCACATACACCTTCCTCCCACACAGGAAGTCCCGATGGGGCAGAGAGCACACGACAGAGGGGGAGAGAGAGAATCCACCGGAGCATAAACCCCCTGGAGACTGACAGTATACTGTGATCTGTGTGTGTGTGTGTGTGTGTGTGTCTGTGTGGGTGTATTGCAGAGAGGAAAGGACATGTGGCAGATTTAAGAGCACTTGTGTGCAGCACGAAGGTGTTTTCCGCCAAGTCTGAAAAAATTGGTCAAAACACGGGCTGATTGCCATGGTTATAATTACACTAATGGCTTCATTACGGGCATTAATTCAGCCCTCATCAGTCTTTTGCCAGTGATTAGTTCAAAGTGGAGGAGGGGTGAAACGTACAGTTCTCAAAAGAAAATGATTTTCCTAAATAAGCAGAATCTACCGGATCAAGATGTCCTCCCACAATCCCTCATCGTTTTGTAACACGTGGAGTGCGCGGCCAATTTCATTAGATGGGGTTTGTCAGATGGAAACTGATATCTGCTTCACTGTTATGACGAAGAAGATTTTTTTGATTTTAAACTAAACCTTTTGAATGGAATTGAGTAAACACAATAAAATTAGACGCATCACATGAAAAACCAAGAGGGTATTTACATCAGGCTTCATGCATTTTTATTATCGGATAGCTATGAGATCAGATTTCCAGGAAGAGAAAACCTAGTCATTCAGCTGATATTTGCATACGCATTTGCACCAGCGACATGCTTTTTATGCACTTTTCACAAAGTGTCCATTGTTTGAGAAGTGGTAGTCATCATAATTGGGTAAACAGCTATAGCGGTGAACACCAACAAATATATTTTTTTGCATTAACATTTGCTCCAATAGCAAAAGAAAAAATACACAAAAGCATTTCTATGACCTTCCAAAAGAGGAAAAAAATACTGAGACATTGATTACGGAGATGAGAGGGAGAAAGATGTCAAATTAACCATCACTCCCTCAGCCGTTGCGTAAGAAACACCCGTACAGCAGCGTGAACTAGTTTTCTGAAATTTTAAATGCCAAGGTACAAAGTAGAGTGTAATAAATGTACATTAGTTTTTTAGTTTTAAAATTACAATGTTAATAACTGTGGAAACGTGTCATCGCAGTCTGTGTAAAGGGTTCATGGTCATCCCCAAAATGTCAACATAACAGAAATTCTTCTAAATCTAATGAACATTAAAAATGAGCAAACCTCCCTCTTTTTTCATCATTTAAACATTTACTCTCTCAACACTAGTTGAAATTAGTCATGCCTTCCTAACGCAAATAGATTAAGTAAACTTCTATTTCACAAATTTTAAATGGATTGCACTCAATTAGGTTAAATAGTGACAACATCTATATTGTGTTGCATTAGCTCATTTTAATTACGTAAATTGAGGAATCAGCAAAATTATTTTTGTCTGCGTGTTCTAATGAGAGTGTGATATCCACATGCTAACTGGGTTTCCTTTCAGCATTACTGGTTCCCATTTATGATAGGAAGGGAACATGTGATCTGTCTAAGGGCCTTCCGTACGTTTTCAATTCCCTGTGGTCTTTCTCATAAAATGTAAGATTTGAAAAGAAAAAGCACACACATATAAAGTGGTGTTTTGAAGCTTGGCCATCACAGCGCCACTCATCAAATGAAGCAGTGTCTCACAGGCGCTTTTGTCTGGTCATTTCTTCTTAGAATCCTCTACATTAAAGCTGTGGAGGGAAACAGCTGAATGTATCTGTTCAGAAACAAACACACAGACAGAACTTCAAAGCGTGTGGACTGCAGTCAGAGTGGACAGTGAGTGACCTGTTCAGATGCTGAGTGCAGAACAAGATTACATGAAAGACTCCACAACATCTAAATTAGAGCTTTGAGTTTGAGGCCATCTATACGCTAGTGTATTTTATTTTTAAATGTTGACATATTTTAGATCAAAGAAATAAAATAAGAAATAAAGTCAAATAAATAGTTCCTCCTCCTAATTACCACCAGCCACTGACTGACTGGCAATTATTAAATCATAGTAAGGTTGTGACATAACTAAAGCCTACTGGCAAAAAGAAACAGGCTGATTCGATATGTCCCATCGAAACCTCTAGCTGCAATAGGAAATATGTCAACGCTAAGGCTGGGCATTATTACAAATTTCACGATTTGATTCGATCTTGATTCACAAGCTTGTGATTCGATTCGATTTGGGGCCGATCAGGTATGGCAAGTTTTGTTCATTCATCAACTGAAAACTGTATAGATTGAAAGATCGATTCCTGCGATTTAAGAATCGATATCAGTTCTTCAAAATGAGAATCGATTAAAATCGAGATATCAATTTTTTTTACCCAGCCCTGGTCAACTGGTCAAAAACTGTCAAGAAAATTCATGGAGACTTGAAACACACTGACTTGTTCATGGATAATAGGAAAAATGCTCCATAAAGAGTACTTTCATAGAGGAGATATAAGTCTTTTAATATATTAATGTGTTCAAATGACAACAAATGCTTGTACTCTTGGGCTTAAAAGCTTCTTGCAATAGATCATATTTATTCTTTGAATTTATTTGCTCCTACACACCTACAGTACACCTCAAGCACCTCAGTATTGTGACCATATATTATATATATATATTTATATATTATATATTATTTTTATATATATATATTATATTATTTTTTTTTTTTTTTTTTTTTTTTTTTTTTTTTGGTAACAATATATATATACATTTTTTTATTATTATTTATTTATTTTTATTTATTTTTTTGGTAACATAACTCCATACTTCTAAGTGCATTGCTGAAGTTTTGTTTGCTTTACTGTTATTCAGAAATGCAATATTATTCCAAATGATTTGGTGTCCAAACATTTCACTTGTTATATAACATATATTGGTATATTTAATTTGACCTTTTATTAATACAATAGGCCTACATAAATTTGTGTTTTAGAATGCACACTGCACAAATCATATAGTATTCACAGAAACCATCCACAACAACCTAATTTCGTAATAACTCACCACTCTATCTCTATCAAATTTCATCAGATGCTGTTTAATTATCTTTATGGAACATGAAGAGCTCCCTCTAAAGGTCCGAAGACCTACTGCAAGATATCACTACTGTTTTCTTTCAAAGCCCAACCTCTCTATCTCTCTCTCACACACACACACACACACACACACACACACACACACACACACACACACACACACACACACACACACACACACACACACACACACACACACACACACACACCCTTAAACTCAACTCCCTCTCAACCATACTCTCTCTCCTCACACACTCCCCTTCAAATCGCGATCCATCATTGTCCTCTAAATCAATAATCAATCTGCAGTCTTCTCCTCTCACCCCATCTGTATCCATTGGCCGGAGCGTTGCTCTCTGCCTGTATAGATCATCATTTGGGTCCCTGTAATTGCTGGTCAGAGGGAGGGAGGCCATTAAAGACAGTATGGCCACTGGCTCTTTCTTTTCCCCTCTCTTTGACCCAGTTCAGGCACTTCTTGGCTTCTCTCACACCACTTTTCCCAACTCTCTTACTCGCCAGAAAAGTCAAACAAAGCTATAGAATAGATGAAGATGTCCGCCAAGGTGCTAAAATAAGATCTCTACCTCATTGGGAGGTGATTGCATACTTATTTTGTTACATTTTTGGTTATCTGTCTAAGTTTATTATGCTTTGCAATTTTAGAATTAATTAGAAGTGGAATTTTTTATTAATCGATAAATAATCTTTCCCTGAAATCATATTCTTTGTGAAAATTTAGTGAATTTGCGTGTATGTTCAGTGAATTGCATGTATGTTTTTTGTTTAAATTTTGCAAAAAAAAAGTAGATAGACATTTTTTTCCAATGAACCTGGGTTTGAAATGCCGCTGATAACCCAGTCAATGTGATATGATAAAATCTATCATGTTAACAACTAGACCTTATGGGTTAAACTGGTAAAAACAAACAAGCTAATTACAGAAAGAACAACTCACCCATTATGATATTGCAATCAGTCACATCCTAATCAAAATTAACTTTTGAGTTAGATGTTTTTTTAGCTACCACTAAGTTAGGTTAAATTAAACATGCAGTGGTTTTACTTACAGTATAGTCATGGTATAGCTAATATTTACTAAATAGTGCAAACAAAATCCGCTATTAGGCTCACAATGAGAGTCAGTCTGCAGGGTGATTCATTCGACTGATTTAATTATGTTTATATATTTATAGCAAAAATATGGGCTGCGGAAATGTCACGCATCAGATTCGGCGGTGACCAAAAGCAGGATATGAATAGATTTACCATCTTAATCAAGGGCAAACTTAAAGAAAGACACAACCAGGTGACATATTTCTCACTTTTTTCTTCTTCAGGACTAGCTGTACTACCCTATATCATTTTGTGCTGTAAAGTTGTACGTCGTGCCTGTAACCCTCTGTACTATCCCGGAAAGTTTACAGTTCTCTAATTCTAGGTTACGTTTCCCATCTCCTTCAAGCTACTGGGATTTGCTTTTTCTGGCTTAATTAAAGCAGTGGGTGGGCGTAAATTCCTGACATCCATCACACATTAGCTACTAAATTGTTGTGGTGTCACAACATGCACAACACATTGTTTCATAACATCAAATAACAGGTTACAACATCAAGTCTTCGCTGCTCAGAGTCGATCAGAAGAGTTCGACTATCCGTCAAAGAGCGGCAGCCGAAGAGGCATGTCTTTAAACAAAAGTACCGAGTGCTGAGTTGTCTGTACTGCAGGCTATTATGGATTCACAGCATTTCCCCTCAGAGATGTGTGTGTATTTTCTCCCCGTTTTCCTCTCCACCATCAGGGGAACCGGAATCAGTACGCAGCTCGGCGGGTTAGCGGAGCATTCAGCTGCGTCCACTGCTTCTACAGAGTGATATGCTGTTAATTAATTTACACTGAGTCCCAGTACTATGCTAACCATTGTTTGTGCCTGCTGCAATTCCCCATTCCAAACACACAGGCGTTCGTTCGCGTATGTGCCGTGTGCGGGGCGCGATTATCCAATCAACAACGCGGGTCACTGCGGGCCAAAGAGGAACTGGGGAGCGTTCGAAATCAGTGAGCGTCTTAAATGGGCTTTATAACTAATTTACCATAAGTAGGATTCATGTTTTCCCCACTGGCTTTGGTCAAACAGACACCAGAGTCTCACGAAGCGTCCACACACACACACAGCTGTCCCTTCCAAAACTGTACGGCTGCTAATTTACAGGCAACGAGGAGGAGCGGCACCGGCCTCCGCGATTCCTCCGACGCTAATTGGCTGCTTGTAAAGATTGCCCTGGAGGAAAACAAAGGGCTCTTGAAATATTAATGCCCTTAACAACTTTGGAAGAGTGCCCACTCCAAAAGCCCCTGCTGTGCAACTCCAACTTTTGTTGTTTTTTATTATTTTTTTTATAACTCTCCCAAACAGAATGATGCCGAAGAAGCCCTGTGAGTCACAATACATTTGTGATGGGCTGCTTACAGCACTGGCAGACCAACATATGTCTTGTCAGGACACAAACTGCCCTCTTCAGTAAGTCTGCTATCTGCTATCTAATGGTCAGGAGAGTAACTGACAATGGCTATATGTGAGGCTGTCTGTTCAGGAGAACCTGTTAGCAGCTTATCTTTGTCCAAGAAGCTGACATGGCTAACTCGCTTTCGAACTTATATTTCTGTGTAGGGATGTCAAAAATACCAGCACTTCGGCACCAAGTCAATACTAAAATAAATAAAGACATACAGTGCTAGACTTTTCATGCATAGTACCTAGTCAACTTAATAACTGTGCTGTCTGACTGATTAATATTGTTCACTTCAAACAGCAATATAGGAAAGAGAAGAAAAACACTCATTGTTCTTTATATTTTTCTTTCTATTTATTAAAATAATTAATAAAGGATTGATAATGGAAAAAGTTGTTTACTTTATTGAGGAAATTTTACAGCTATACATAATTATTTTATTTTTATTTGCTACTATATTTATAATAATTCATAATATTAATGCATGTATATAAATTATTATTATTCATAATAATAATAAACAAAATACATCAACAAATATTGCTGGTCTTGTTAATATAATAATAATAATACATGTTATTCATATAAAATAGTGCATTATTAATCACAATATTTACAGCATACTGCTTAAATGCAAGAGAATATTTATGGTATTCCTGGTCAGCTAAACACTGTAATAACTCAATCCCTTCAATGGATGCCTTTAATTTCAAATTATGAATTCAGGCACATAACCAAATGGCGAGAGCTTCTTTTTTTCTTCATGCCTTTTTGCTGTTCCTCATCAGTACTTTCTGCTGAAAAGTACTGTTTGCAATATGCAATTAATGAGTTGTTCAATGCTTTGAACGAATCCATTTTAAATGTAATTGTCTCTGTTCCCTAGAGGCGTAAGGACAGACCCAGAGATGGAGCTGTCAGAGAAACAGGACTGTCTTTAATCTTCATTTGATGACTCTCATACTTGTACGCTGTGCTATAATTCAACATGAGAGAGAATGAAAATGTGCACGAGGTAGTAAGTGACAGGGAGAAAAAAGTGGGTGAGTGTATGCTTCTATGTGATATCGAGAGATATCGAGAAGGTACAACATAGTAGACTCAACGTTTCAGACAGACCTACTTCTGCCAATCAGACGTCGATTGTCTCTCATCTTAGGTACAGAGACGAAGCGTTTGCTTTGAAAGCATCCAACTCTACAATTGACTGCGACGGGGGGGGGGGGGGGGGTGTTGTGGAGGCTAATAGAAGAGTTGGCATAGTCACACTTAATAGCAAGCACTTTGTGTCTCATCTTTTATGTTTAAAAACATCAAAGCTGCTCAAAATGATGCATATCAAACTGATCCAACAGTCACACACTGTGAGTGAGAACAGATGTATGTGTCTGCTAAAGCTGAGGACTTTTGAGGGAATACATAGTGAAGTAACAGGAAGGCAAACCAAGGCCTTTTTCTACATATCAGCAACTACAAAGTTGATTAAATGCTATATAGTGCATACATGACGGAATTTCAATAGACCTGAGTAATTTCTAGACCTGGAATAGCCATGTCAATTATTATAATCTTAAAAAGTGATGGGAATTTCAATAAAGTTTACAATCTTTTTTAAATATTTAATTGATAGACATTACACTTTTTGAGGAAAGAATTCCTGTAATCATTGGAAAAGTCACCAAATTAATTGGTCGAAAAAAACAGTGGCAAGAACACTGCCTAATGACCATTATTTTCTTTAAACTTCTTGAATCTCAAAATGTAATAATTTTTATTTCAATTACAATTATTATAGTTAATCCATCTATTGAAAATCATTCTGAAAACATTATTAAACCAGTACCAGAGGAAATACTGTCTATTAACCTACTGCTATTGGTATCACTGGTACTGCCTTTTAGTGGCACACTTCATATCTCTCTGACAGGCAACAATTTATTAGCATTAATAAACACAAATCTCACTCTCTGCTTCCATGGTGTACCTCAAGGATCTGTTCTCGGTCCACTTCTAAAAGCTTCATCTAGGTCAGATCATTCTTAATTTCCATAGTTACGCTGATGATACACAAATCTATCTTACTGTTCAGCAAATTCTGTTGTTCCTTCCCCTTCCATCACTTCCTGCTTACAAGTATGGATGGCTCAAAACATCTTATAACATATACTGACAAAACCAAAATATTGTTAGGCCCTAAATCCCGTGTCTCTTCACAACATGACATCTCCATTCATATTGACGGATATATAGTTAATCCTTCTCCGTTATACAGAATCTTGGGGTACAATTTGATTCTAAACTATGTTTTAAACTCCATATCAGCCAGCTTGTTTAATCCTAGTTTTTCCCCCTATTCAACATTGTTTGTTTACGACCTTTGCTAAATCTCAAAGATTCTGAAACTTATCTATGCTTTTATAACCTTGTTAAGGACTATTTTAACTCTTTGTTTTGTGGCCTACCCACTAAAGCTTTTAATTGCTTACAAATTTTTCAAAACTCAGCTGCTCGTGCCCTTACATTTAACAAACAATCAGCAGGCGCATCACTCCCATCCTTCAGCAACTGCACTGGCTCCCTGTTTATTGCATTCAGTTCAAAATACTTTCCTAGTTAAGGCCTGACATGGTTTAGCACCTTCATATCTTACAGAATCCCTTTATGTTCTTGCCCATACTCTTAGATGCAGTTGAGAATTTTCTTGTATTTCAAGTTGAAACTATCCACTGTTGGTAGGGCATTCAGCATGTCAGCTCCTAAGCTTTGTAACAAGCTGCCCCAAAACCTCTGTGCTGTCTCCTTACTCTAGACCTTTAAGACTGAACTTAAAACTCATTTATTTACATTAACTGATCAGTTAACTGTTTTGTTAACTGATTGTTGACTTTTATGATCAGATCCATACTTATTTCGGTTATTGTCTTGTATGTTATATGATCACCGTCTGACTGCCTGTTCACTTTGTTGTTTCCTGATTGTACATTTATTATTTGTGTAATTTGTCAATATTATGTAAAGTGTCCTTGGGTTCTTGAAAGGAGCTAAATAAATAAAACGTGTTATTAAAATTACTGTAAATTGGGTCCCTTGGAGTTAAAAACCACTGATCTACACAATAATGTATCATGTCTGCCCTCCTTTTAAACTTTCCTCCCTGACCACTAATATGATTATACATAAATGTGACACAGAAGTTCTGCTTCCACTTTTAAAAACCTTGCTTTGCATCACTGAAAACCTGACAAGCTCTTCTGAAGCCAACCACTAGAGACCTTCAGGGAATTATTACCACCACGCATACTGATCTAATCAACCGGCTGGAGCAGCTCCTGGGACTAAATCAACATGCCAAAGTGATAGTATTACTCTGTACATGATGATCTTTTTGTGGTCAGTTTTGTGTTAATGAACGATTCAAGAGAAATAGCAAATGGTGCTATTTGCTCCAAATCTTCCTGAGGCAAAAAGATGAGGTCAGTAGACTGCAAATCGTTCAGGTAAAACTGTGTGGGAGAGGTGAAGTGTGTTCCTCCCGCAGAGATTCTGACACTTCTAAACCAAGGAAGACGGATCACACCACAAACCAAAGAACTCCACCAAAAAGCTCAGACCAACTGTTCAGTTATAATTTGTGCTGTGTTTTTTTAGTTCTTACAACAACTTTCGATTACATTTTAGTAGATTTGGTCTAACAATAAAAAATATCTTACACAATAGTCCATACATCATACATATACACAATTTGTTTATATATATTTATTAAAATTGAACTATAATTACACAATTCAAAAAAAAAAAAATTATATATTATATATATATATATATATATATATATATATATATATAATATTATATATTTATATATATATATATATATATATATATATACATACAGGGGTTGGACAATGAAACTGAAACACCTGGTTTTAGACCACAATAATTTATTAGTATGGTGTAGGGCCTCCTTTTGCGGCCAATACAGCGTCAATTCGTCTTGGGAATGACATATACAAGTCCTGCACAGTGGTCAGAGGGATTTTAAGCCATTCTTCTTGCAGGATAGTGGCCAGGTCACAACGTGATGCTGGTGGAGGAAAATGTTTCCTGACTCGCTCCTCCAAAACACCCCAAAGTGGCTCAATAATATTTAGATCTGGTGACTGTGCAGGCCATGGGAGATGTTCAACTTCACTTTCATGTTCATCAAACCAATCTTTCACCAGTCTTGCTGTGTGTATTGGTGCATTGTCATCCTGATACACGGCACAAAACTGTGCTCTTACCCTGCTAATTGGACCTTCACAGTCTGCTCTTATTGGTTCAATGTGCAATAGGCTATATGCACGCACAAGTTCCGCATTTGACGCAAGGATGCTCATCCGTTTCCGGTTGGGGAGATTAAAGCGGAGGAGAACTGAGGAAAACGGGATTATGGCAGAGTCTTCAAAATTTACTGTCCTCTCGTCTTTGAAACGAAACTGTCATATGTTTAGATGTAATTTTATATATGGTTATGTTTATTTAATATAATTTTAAAAAGAAGCATAAACACAACGAGGGGTGTCTGTTTTGTCTGTTTTTGTGACTAACGTTTCTTTAGTATAACCATGGAGTATAAAATTCAATATAAATTCTCAGTATTGCATTGGACTCTACGATCGGCGGAAGTTATCGAGCATCCTCAGACCTTCACCGGAAATACCGCCGTGCATAGAGCCCATTAATGAAGATTGGCCACCAGGCTGGTCCAATTTAGCCATGAAACCTCCCACACTAAAATGAGAGGTGTTTCAGTTTCATTGTCCAACCCTGTATATACACTCACCTAAAGGATTATTAGGAACACCTGTTCAATTTCTCATTAATGCAATTATCTAATCAACCAATCACATGGCAGTTGATTCAATGCATTTAGGGGTGTGGCCCTGGTCAAGACAATCTCCTGAACTCCAAACTGAATGTCAGAATGGGAAAGAAAGGTGATTTAAGCAATTTTGAGTGTGGCATGGTTGTTGGTGCCAGACAGGCCGGTCTGAGTATTTCACAATCTGCTCAGTTACTGGGATTTTCAAGCACAACCATTTCTAGGGTTTACAAAGAATGGTGTGAAAAGGGAAAAACATCCAGTATGCGGCAGTCCTGTGGGCGAAAATGCCTGGTTGATGCTGGAGGTCAGAGGAGAATGGGCTGACTGATTCAAGCTGATAGAAGAGCAACTTTGACTGAAATAACCACTCGTTACAACCGACCGAGGTATGCAGCAAAGCATTTTGTGAAGCCACAACACGCACAACTTTGAGGCGGATGGGCTACAACAGCAGAAGACCCCACCAGATACCACTCATCTCCACTACAAATAGGAAAAAGAGGCTACACTTTGCAAGAGCTCACCAAAATTGGACAGTTGAAGACTGGAAAAATGTTGCCTGGTCTGATGAGTCTCGATTTCTGTTGAGACATTCAGATGGTAGAGTCAGAATTTGGCGTAAACAGAATGAGAACATGGATCTATCATGCCTTGTTACCACTGTGCAGGCTGGTGGTGGTTGTAATGGTGTGGGGGATGTTTTCTTGGCACACTTTAGGCCCCTTAGTGCCAATTGGGCATTGTTTAAATGCCACGGCCTACCTGAGCATTGTTTCTGGCCATGTCCATCCCTTTATGGCCACCATGTACCCATCCTCTGATGGCTACTTCCAGCAGGATAATGCACCATGTCACAAAGCTCGAATCATTTCAAATTGGTTTCTTGAACATGACAATGAGTTCACTGTACTAAAATGGCCCTCACAGTCACCAGATCTCAACCCAATAGAGCATCTTTGGGATGTGGTGGAACGGGAGCTTCGTGCCCTGGATGTGCATCCCACAAATCTCCATCAACTGCAAGATGCTATCCTATCAATATGGGCCAACATTTCTAAAGAATGCTTTCAGCACCTTGTTGAATCAATGCCACGTAGAATTAAGGCAGTTCTGAAGGCGAAAGGGGGTCAAACACAGTATTAGGGTGTTCCTAATAATCCATATTATATATATATATATATATATATAAATATACTGTATAAACATTACATTTTAATATAGTTAGCCTATAATCATTTTGCTTTTATTTATTTATATATAAATAAATAAAAGCAAAATTATTATAATTATATTTAAATGTTATGTGTATATAAATCTATTATACATATAATAAATGGAAATGATTGTATGTACAGTATATATTTCATACGCGTGACTCCATGATTGCCCACCAAGTCACACATGTAGATGCAAATTTGACTATATGGGCAATCACACGATCAAAACTGGTCTCTGTCTACAGCATTGTGACATTTAATCCCACTACACACAAGACAGCAGGTTGGGTGTGACATGACATTGACCCGTGGGTCATGAACAGGGCCTGAAAGGGCTCCTCTTCCCCTCTACAGACTGCATCCAATTACTCCCTTAAATCAATGTATCCAATGACGCCCCGAAATCAATAATGCTCAAGGTGGTCCTTCAAAAAATGCACAGTTTGCTGACCTGCGACTGCCTCTGATCTTTAATCCACTCCTGCTGTGGGCGGGTCAGACCCCTTTCCTTGACCCCCGCATAGGTAATGCACCATAAGCCATCAACCCTATGCTAAAGTGCGTCACCCTTCCACCCCCGTGAGATTGCATCGCCTCTTAACCAAACACCATCCTCACACCCCGGAGACAAGGACCGTTCACCAGCGTTCTCTATTGAGCGGAAAAGTAATTGGCATTCTTTTGTTTGTTTATGCACTTTCTATTTGTTATTTAGCATGGACAGTAAAGGCAGCTCTTAGAGTGAAAATGAGTTTTATGTAAGGAGTAATAACCTAAATGGATTTCCTCAGTAGCAGGAAGCCCCATGGCTATTTATCTTCTCCCTCCACTAATTATTCATTACAGCTCAGCCAGAGGAAACTCACAAAAACACACAGTCAGATAACGGCGCTGAAGCGCTCGCAAAATTACTTTCTGCTTTCGCCTCTTAAAAGATTCTTGCACTTCAATGCTTTTCATTCTAGCGGAGCTTCTGGAGGAGACGCCCACCGCAAGCAGCTGATAGCTGGGAAAATATTCCGAAACACTGATTTGTAAATGCACAAACAGCATCCAGGAGAAAGAAATGAACTAAATGGTTTTCATCACAGGTGGAGGGAGGTTAAACTTGTGCGAGTGAGCCTGTGGTGCGTTAAAGCGTTTGCATGTTCTGCCGTCTACCTTGTTTTAACAATTCCCAAGCTGATGACTACTTTCTGTTGACCTCTCATATTCATAATTATCCTTCACCTTTACCTTTTATCTGGCTGATGTCAAAGCAGTGACATTTGTGTCCAGTCATGCCCTTCAGTGGCTTCACTGTGACACTCTCTCTAATCGCACGGGCCCAACTCATCACACAAACCTATCAGCTCACTGCAGGATAGCTGTCATGCTGACAAAAACACAATGGAAGCTAAGCACTGTGAGGTAATAGATGGAGGAACAGACATCTCACTGCCTGAAGAAAAAAGAGCAGTCACGTGCTCATGTTTCTAATTGCAATCTATTAAATGTGATTGAAAGTTAATTCTGATTAAATTAATGACATAGTGTTGAGTAATACTGGCTTTTGCACTGTAAAATATGTTAGTGAAATAAATTTGCTACTGTAAAAACGTTTCTTTGTTAACTGCACTTTACCTTGCCATGTACAATACAAAAATAAGTCATTTTACTGAAAAGAAAATAAATACACACAAAATTTTAAGTTCATAAAATTAAGTAAAACATTATAAACTCCTAATATATTTTAAAATGTAATGTATTCCTGAGCAGTCCCGTCTTCAGTGTCACACGATCCTTCAGAAATCATTCTAATAATGCTGATTTAAAGCTCAGGAAACATTTTTTATTAATTAATGTTGAAAAAGTGCTGCTTAATATTTAAGTATAATTTTAGTATAATATTTATTTGCTAATATTATATTTATTTATAATGTTTTATAAAGTATAATATGTCATTTTATTTAAAAAAAAAAACAGGACACTTTGATGAATAGAAAGAGCAGAAGTATTTTGAAATAGATTTTTTTTACTGTCACTTTTGATCAATTTAATGGACCCTCACTGAATTGAAGTATTAATTTCTTTCAAAGAAAAAAATATATTCTGAGCCCAAAGTTTAGAACATTAGTATATATCCATAAAGAGAAAAATGCAAAAAATAAAATACATACATATAAAAATGCATATGCTTTTTTTAAGTAAAAAGTGGACTGTTACTTTATACATGCGTATTTACATATTATACATATTTACATCCAGTATACAACAATAAAATATGCTAAAATTGTGTTTAAGTAAAATAATTTACACATTTATGTCAAAAAATTTGAATTTGAAATCATCAAGCGACTTTCCATTATTATCAGTACATTTTACAAAAAAAACGCATTTTAATAGCTCGAAATCTATGGTAAATTAACATTACATAATTTAATGTCATATACAGTTAGGAAATTAAAAAATATATGCAGTCGCCAAAATGAAATTATTTAAAGCTTATAACAGCAAGCCTCACTATTTGTTTTACAACTACAGCAGCCAGTTTTTTTTAACAACATCAACAACAAAATGACAGTCTGCATGCAGCATCCAAAAGCTCTTGTGCAGCCTGTTGAAATTACAGCTGGTTAATACATAATACTCTGATTTATAGTCTCACATTTAGAAGGACAACAAAAGCAAGTGACTCTTATTTGGTCCAACTGGATTAGAGAAACACTGCACCAGATATCTGAGCAGAACAGCCTGACCTTGTGTCCACTGCAGAAGACGCACTAACAGTGATGGGAAACATCTGTGATAAGACTGCCATCTAGTGTAAAAGACCACCTGATACACATCCTGAACCTCTGGACTCCATCTACACACTCTTTACGGGGTCTCTTAGCAAGCTAACACTGATAGCTGAGCCAAATCGATATCACTGGTTGCTTCTGATTTTAACCTATTTTTAGCAACACTGACTTTACCTTCAGGTTCAGAGGACCAATGCTACTCTGTGCTTCTTGAGACTGAACAAGACTGTGTGAATGGAGGCAATGTACTGAATAAACAATACCAGTTACGCCTAATTAATTTGACAAGAGATGAATACACACTCAGAATACAAAAACAAATGACTGCTGCTCCCCGGGTCTACTTAACCAACAAAGAGCTAAGCAAATAATTCATATGAAGGAACATGTTTTACAAAGTCAATAGAGTGCAGGTGTAACAGAGCAAGAACCCTGCGACACAAGCCCAAAGCCCGCAGAGACAAACCAATCATGAACAAAAGCGAAAACAACAATTCATTACCCATTTGCTTTCAGGCTAGAATTCTGTAATTTGCAACAAATGTATGAGCATTTTATTCCGTCTTCTGAATAGGCCACAGAGAGCAGATCTGATGACCTGAATGCTTTGGAAAAATGTCACTATGTATACACATGCTTCACACACTCATTAAGACAAAACATTCTTGTTATGATGAATTTTACATGTGCACAACTCAACCTACAATACATAAACTGGCAATGAAAAGTTTGGAATAATTAAAATTTTACTGTTATTATTTACTGTTGCTAAAAATTAATATTTTTTTAGGTTAAAATCAGAAGCAACCAGTGATATCGATTTGGCTCGGCTATCAGTATTAGCTTGCTAAGAGACCCTGTAAAGAGTGTGTAGATGGAGTCCAGAGGTGTGTGTGTGTGTGTGTGTGTGTGTGTGTGTGTGTGTGTGTGTGTGTGTGTGTGTGTGTGTGTGTGTGTGTGTGTGTGTGTGTGTGTGTGTGTGTGTGTGTGTGTGTGTGTGTGTGTGTGTGTGTGTGTGTGTGTGTGTGTGTGTGTGTGTGTGTGTGTGTGTGTGTGTGTGTGTGTGTGTGGAAGACAGTAAAACACTAAAAGGAAATCGTAATTATTCCAAACTTTAGACCACCATTAAAGGTGCAATGTGTAAAAATTTTGAGTATCTATTAACAGAAATGCAATAACTATGTTTTCAGTGGTGTATAAAGAACTTATTTAATAAACCGTAATGTTTTTATTACCTTAGAATGAGACATTTATATCCATAGACATAATATAATACATAGACGCCCTATTGGCCGCTGGAGCGCACGTCAACGGCGCCGCCATATTGGGGATGGCAACTTTCCCATACCTTTCATACTGGGAATTGAGAAAAATGCCTGTTTTGTGCACTGCTTGGGGCTGTACAAGTCGCCACACAATTGAAAACAGCTTTCAAGGAATTATCTTTCACAGGCAAGACTGAACGTTTGTTTTTGGTTGTATTTGGTCATTATTTAATTATTAATAGTAACGTTCAGAGGATAAATTAAAAAATACTACTGTTATTGTGTCACGAAATGTAGTTTTAATAGTTTTTCAGTCGACAATGTAGTTGTTTAAAGCTCAAATATGTGGTTTGTTTATAAAGATAGCGCCTATTTAAAAATTTGATCTGACGGTTTCGGAGTTGTGAGATCCGATCACCGGGCGCTCGGCGCTCATTAAGCCCGCAGAGGACAGCCTTACCTCGGCCAGTGCGTCTGAAGTGTGCCGCCAGCTCGGATGTCTCTAGTCTAGTGGTTAAACATGAGATATAATTCGTCTTGTGTATATCTAACGGGCGATCTTTGGTCTCATTAATCTATAAATGGTTCCCTGGTAAATCGTTTTGGCTGAGGGCAAAGTGAAGTTTCATAACTTTATATTTAGGCTTTTTTAACGTTGTATCCTGCTGTATGTTTGACTGAATCTACTTCTGTTATAATGGCTATTACTGATCAATAAAACTGAAATTTAACAAAAAGAGTTAAATATTAAATTTAAGTCACTATTTAACTTATTTTTTATTGTGTATATTCTGTAATTGATATTTCTTATTCTATTGCTATTATTATAGTATTATTAATAAACCATATGCTATTATCAATATTTTTATGATTGTATTATTGTATGATAATATATAATTATACTATTCATTACTATTGTATTTGCTGTATACTATGTTTATTTTATTGACTAAACTATTTACTATTACTTCTCACAAATGTTATATTTACTGCATTGCACAGTAGTTGTACCATAACATATGTATTAGCATAAAGGACCCATCAGTTATCTTTGTTATTGCTCAAATCTGGTCAATCACAGAAAATGCTTTTTCCACAATAAGAAAACTTAAATTATATCTCAGTAGTATGGGGGTCTTCACCATTCTTATCCAAGAATAAAAAGCCAGATACATGACAAGTCTGAGCTTTGACCATTCTTTATTAAAAAAATATTTTACAAGTGTAACTATTGAGATTTTATATAACTAGAGATGAAACCTTTTGTACACCACATACAAACCACTCAAATCGGTTGATAAATATAAAAACAGTTTTTGTTTTTATCCAGAAAAAAACGCAGCTCACCCTTGATTACAGTGCAGTCTTGCCCTCCGCAAAATGGCGGACCCGTTGACGTATCGCAGCAACGTTCCAAAGCGGCCAATAGGGCGTCTATGTATTATATTATGTCTATGTTTATATCTACATAACCGCGGGCATCCCCTTCTATGAAGGTCGACATATTGTGACGTCATGTTTCTACTAGTGATGGGATTTATGGCTCTTTGAGGGGATCCGGATCTTTGCGATCCGTTCCTTTCAAAGAGCCGTTCAAAAGAACGGCTCTTTTGGCTCTTTTTAAATATTTGGTCAGTTTTAAGAAGCCAGCTTGGGGGCATATCAGTTTATCCTGGAAATAATCACTGGGAGGAATGATGAGGTGAGATTTGTAGTCAAATAATTAAAACTCAGATATCACACACCAATATCTGAATTTGAATTATTCTGAAATATTGATTACCTCATTTGTCATGTGTGGACTATATTCCATAGGGTTGCACATTCACAACATCCCTCTGCTTAGAAAGTAGTACAAAGTGTGTATGTGTAAAGCTATGTTGACTTATGTTATTCATACAATACTCACAAATAAACATCAAAAACACAGCTGCTGCAATGAATTTCTGTGCAAAACAGCTTTTACTCTAAACACTAACACTTCCACACAAGAACATTATCACACAAGAACATTTTGATAAAAAACAAAAAAATATTTAAAATTTGTAAATAGATACAATAACATGAATGACAGGCACGTAGGTTATTTTTCCCACTACTCACGTAAAGGATGCGCGCGCGTGCACAATAATCATCATGCTGTTTATGGTGTCACACCGAACGCGAATTTAATTATTTGCGCGAGTAGATTACATACAAAGTCAATGCAAAGACGCGAATAGACGCATCATTCGCGCCGGGCGTCGCGAATGACGCAAATTGGGCGGCGCGTTTGCCCCGAACGTCTTCTGCACAAGTTGAAAAATTTGAACTCGAGCGAATGTTCAACCGTCTAATTAGACGCGATAGACGCGTATTTGACGCTCTATTCGCGTTCGGTGTGAACACCAGTAGCACCCCTGCGCTGGGTGGAGCTAACTGAGGAGCTAATTTGTGTGCATCTGTGTGAAACACGCATAGGAGAAAAAGAACGACAGAAAGAACGGCTCCCCTCCAGCCGCGATTCGGCTCCCATCGTTCATGTTTATGAGCCGTTCAAAAGAATCGGTTCGTTCGCGAACGTCACAACTCTAGTTTCTACCGTAGCCGACAGCAAACAAACAGCGTTACAGAGCGCGTTTCGTCACTACCTTGAAAGAGAAGCCGCAGAAAGCTAGAAGCTAGCCATAAACACTGTGAGTAGTGACTTTTCCCTTGTCAGTGGTGTAAACTATATAGTTGGATTGTTTCATGTAGCTTAATTCTTCTCCCTTGCTGTGTTATGGCTTTGCTATGTGGGGATAAATGTGCTGGTTACGTTCGTGAGACAGCTGATTAGTACTCTTGTCATTGACCATAAAACAGTTACTGGAATCATTAACCCGTCGATCGCGGTCAACAAGTCGATCTTGGAAGCATTTTAAGTCGATCGCGAAGAGTTTTCAAAATCAGAGAAAAAAAGCCTATTGTGTGTAGTAAATGGTGTCTAGGGGATGCGGAGGCGCGCGCGCTGTTACAATCATATAATTTTTGCCGCACACACCTTTGGTCTCATGCGGACGCGTCCAGTTTAAACAAGGCTTTACGTTTTAACGAGCTCAGCCACAGTAACAGCTCATATTAGCCAGCTAAACTTTTACTACCCTGTTAGAAAAAATATATAGTTGCATAGTTTCATGTGGTTCTTCTCCCTCGCTATATTATGGGTTTGCTATGTGGGGAGAAATGTGCTGGGTATGCCCTTGAGATAATCAGCTGATTACTATTATGTATTAAAACCCTTGATCCTCACCTGACCATGGCTTTGTAAACTTTATCCATAATGTAGTTTATAATGGACTGTGGTACAGAAACTTGGTTTACTCTGGCTATTCTCTGCTGTCTCAGACGACGATATGTTTGTCCCGTTTTAGCCACCGTAGCTTCTTCGAAAAGGAGAGGTGAGCTACTAAAAATTACTAAAAATTTAAATAAAATAAAAATTAATTATTTTCTGAGCCAGCTCAGAAGTAAAAGCATTGCATACAAAATATGCACATAACCAGATATAATTTATTACAAGCTATCAGATTGTCATCTTTCATCAGATTTTTTTTTTTTTTTTTTTTTTTTGGTCATTTAAATATCAGCAACTGCACCAAATTGACTATTTTTGCACAGTTCAAGTCTTTTTTCCACCTTAAGCTCCATATTATCTATGGGCCATACAAGTTGTTTCAAATATGATTATGTTTCAAATATGATACTCAACTAAAAACCCATACAAACTGTTTTTCAGATGTCTAAATGTTCAATAAACTGTAACATTTAAAATAAAAAGGGCTTTCCAGCCTATTAATTAGTATGCCAGGCTTTACAGGGTTAAGCACATTGAAATAATACATACAGACAGTAAATGTTACATTCCACTCTTCCGAAATCTTATTGTGTATATAAGCATCATTATCTTTGTCATTGTTGGTGGTATTCGCATGAAAGTTGAAGTTCATTGAAATTAAAAAATTGAGTTAATACAATGCAGAAAGATTGTTTAATCAACAGAAAGTCTAAATATTAATTAAGTTGATTTGACAAAAGAAAAATTTAATTTGAACTGGGGTTTTTTTTTACAGTGAAATGTAATCAAAAAAGGCAAAATAAAGATATTCAATTTATTGTATGAATCCTATTAAACCAAGTCGGTTTGGACTTTAATGGTTTAGCCTCTGCAAAAACAATCCACCAGATGGTGCTACAGATCTATGTCTTGCAAATATATAACTGATACAAATTTAATTAAAATGTTTCTATAAATGATACTACAGAATGAAACAATACGTATATACACAAAAAGCATAAGCTAAATATTGAATTGACTTTTGTTCATAAATGTTCAACATTTAACCTGTCACTTTAAATCCACCTCCCTATTTCCCAGAAATTGCTAGATTTGACATAAAAATCTTACTATACTATTGCATGTAAATGTCCTTATATGAATTGTATAAGAATTAAGTAAAAGATAATGTAAAGTTATGCGAATAATAACATTAATTAAATCCTGACAGGCCATTTAACACAAATTAATCTTAACGCACTGAGGTCACTCAGTGGACAGATATTCAAAACGCCATTTTCTTGCTTATGCATGGTTTTGATGGCATATTGAACATCAAACACTACTGTTGACACTAGTGCATCACCCTATACACTGCCACCAAGTGGCAAGCCTTTATGTGTGGAATTTTTGTTTTCTCCAAACCAAGCTGGCAGATGGCCAGTCCGAAATGCCAAGTTGCTCCAGAATATCTATCCGTACCAATCTAAGGAGTCATATCATTGTTAAATGTGCAAAAGTATTGAATTTAGTTTGGGAGGAAATTCTAATTAATCATCCGTCAACTAAATTGGATATCATGCATCACTATATTTCAGCTACAATTCATACATTACTGTGACTGTTCTTGAAAATACATCATCTGCATAACTTTTTGGCTGTAAATAAATGTATCTGTATTATTATGGGGCTTTTTCCACTGGGCTCGCTTGCTGCGGTCCGAGCCCGAGCGCGTTTGTTCCCGGCGCCCCCCGTAGCGTTGGTCTGGTTTCACACTCAACTTGATTCTTTCGAACCCTGGTGCGTTTGCGTGCATATGACGTCATCACAAACGTGCACGGCGCATGATATTAAACACAACGTGGGTCAATATTGTTTTTTTTTTATTAATTCGCTGCTATTATGTGCAGTTGAGTGAACAATACAGGTTTACTGTGCGTGTGTCACATAAGGTGGACTTCTGCTGCTTGCAAACGGACTCTTTTGAGGAGACAGTGGATTTCCAAATTTGCCCTGATTCCACGCGATATGCGCGAATACACTGACTGCAGGCTCACTCTCGCTCGTGGTATCCAAGGTAAATCATCAACACTATCATCCCTTACACAACCGTTTTATTTAACTGAATACATCACAATAAGCTAAAACGCATGCGCAGGTTACTAAGTTTCAAGGGCGTAGATTTGGTTTGAACATTGGGGGGGTTGTAATGTTTAATATAGTTAAAAAAAATTTGTTCTGCATATTTTTCATATGATGATGGTACAAATATTGGGGGGGTTATCTCTCCCCCAACCCCCACATAAATTACGCCCCTGCTAAGTTTCCTTCCTGAACAAGTGCGCACCCGAGTCCGTGTTGCTTTCCCATTCACGCGAACCATGGCACGGTTCGGGAGCAACCACCTCTTCCAGGGAGTCTCGGGCTCGGTACCCCAGTGCGCACCCGGGTCCCATGACAACGCTCACATTAACGATTTTTCATGCGAACCGTGCCGTTCCGAACTAAACTGCCAGTGTGAAAGCCCCTTAGATTGTAATTTGCAGTGACTTAAAAAACGTACTCTGATTACATAATGCACGTTGCTTGTAATGATTTACTTGTTACATCAAAAACATGTCTGATTAGCCATAATGCACGTAACTTGTAATGCATTACTTTACTGGTTACATAAAAAATATTCTGATTACTTAATGTACGTTAATTGTAATTAATTACTTTATTGGTTACATAAAAATTCTGACTAGCCAATATAATGCACATTACTCATACCATTAAATAATCTGATTACGTAATGCATTGCTTTACTAGTTACATCAAAAATATTCTGATTAGGTAATGCATGTTACTTGAAATGCATTGCTTTACTGGTTACATCAAAATAGTAATCTGATGCACGATACTTGTAATGCGTTACCCCCAATACTTCTCGTTTCAGATGGGATTGAAAACAGCTCAATGCCACCTTTTTATCTAGTCTGAAAACATCAATAGATCAATATTAATTTAAGTCTGAGGTTTTCACAGAGAGGGGAGCTAATTTTGTCCATTTTTTTAAATAATCAGAATGATCAGCTACTAAAGGTAAATCGATGTAGGGCATACTGTGGTAGACTGGAGGGAGCATGAGCTACATAGTCTGATTTGGGTTTCCACAGAGTTGCACAAACCTTCACCGGTTGTAGAGATCTTTGATGGAGTGGAATCACGTCCTCTTCTTTTGAAATCAAAGACATGACATTCAACTGGTTTGACTTTGAAGTTCTTCTCTGTCTGCGAGCTATCTTGTTTTCCATGTCCTATAAGCAATAAAAAAACATTCCTGACTGTGGAGCAATTTTTTATTACAGTCTGAAGACTGTTATGCGTTGCAAAATGTCTAGAACCAAAAAGTTAAAAGACCATGTGTGCAATCAAATTCACCTGTCGCTTGGTGGTAGCTAGTCAAATTAGTGTTTTAGAACAAAGTGAGAAAGTATCTCCCTAGTGACGTTAACCACTTATTTTACTCCTAAAAAGAAAACCGCTAGGCCTACTCTCAAAAGTCCATAAAAAATTCAAGCGGGAACTCGTGGTGAAAATGTCTTCCGGTTTGGTCTATAAATTGAACCACAGCTGTTTTAACCTTCGGTACCGCTTTTTCTGTTGTTCATACATTTCACCACGAGGTGGAGACATTATCAAAGACAAAGCTTTTCGGCTATTCGCCTGTGAATCCACGGACCATCTCCGTTTGTTCCCACATTCTACCATAAGAGGGCGACATACTCGTGCAGTGAAGGGCAGAATTTGAACATGATGGACAAATTCTGAAACAATTACAAGACGAGGGAATTTCACAATGCTGATTGTAAATACAATAGTGTTGTTTGTAGTGGTGTTTTTAATTACTCTTAAAATCAATTCGTGTTAATTATATTCTAGATTCGAACTGTAAAACTCTTTTGGTATCTGTAACGATGAGACCATCTTGTTTTATTTTGCTCTAAAAAAGACAAAACAATTATGTTACTTTTTTATTTTAAAATAATAATTTTCTAATATAAAATATTTTTTAGAAGAAAATCCACAGCAATATCCATTAATATTCCGTTGCATCAAGGACAATTAAAATATTAAACAATAGCCTAAGAAAAAATAGGCTAAATCAACCTGTTGTCTATTTAAAATTAAACCAAATGACACAAGCAGGAATATCCATTTTGTTTATTTTTTGTGCAATAATTCAAACTAGATATAGGCCTAAATATAGCCTAAAATAAAATTGTTAGATTGCTTGGTATCAGTCTGCCCAATCTGAAACACTGACATATTTTCCATTTATGCAGCATTATTTAAACTTTCTTTTTTAAAATTGCTGCAAAAATGTAAAATGATCACCGGTTTTGAATGCATTTTTAGCCTATAGACAATATCTATTACGCTTTGTTTATTTTAAAATAAAACTACACTTCGTTTAACACATTTATTTAGTCTACGACCTTAAAAATAAACAATAAATGTAAATAATTTAGCCTATTTTTCTTATAATTCTGTAATTTTTCGCTTTACAATGTAGGCTACCCAAATTTAGTATGATAATTATGCGGACTGTAAATAAGTAAAAACACCGAACTAAATAAAAACGGAGTCGGAAAAAATTTAGGAAGGACTTTATCTAAAATTTATTGAAACAACTTTTATGTAAATATTAAACAGACCGAGAGAAGGGCATGTGTTTTCATGCACCTCATCAAATGTGCATTATGAACATTGGAGTGCTCGGTTTCTCCGTTAAATGAAGGCACACTGTCAATCCGACACTGCTGTTTACACTGTTTTATCTGCGGGGAGAAAGTAAACACTTGAGCTCTGGCGAGGGGATTATGTCTCCATGGCGTCGCGCTTCAATAGTGCAGCTATATACACTCCGCGTGCACGCGAAAACACAGTGGACTCCTGCTTTGAGACTGTCTCTGTTTAGAAGCTTTCGAGAAGAGCTTAAACTATCATCTCTCTTTAGCTCACTGCAGATACGACTGTAAAAAACTGAAATTATTAACAATAACTTTTTTAAATATTCAGCAATTGCTTTTTGAAAATATACCTATTTATGAAGTCAAAGTTTTGTTAAAAAATACATTATTAATTTTGTTAAAATAATGTATTATTGTTGTTGTTGTTGTTAGTAGCTATAATTATGAAATTGTTTATTATTTAAGTTGGTTAGATAACCTATTATATATGCAAATGTGCATTTAAATATGCCACAAATGATAGAATAAAAGTAAGCAGATCAAGAAACTATTTTAATGCACAAAACAAGCGAAACGTAAGAATAAAATAACATTTATTTTCTGCAAAATTTACACAGAGAAATGTACACGTCTCAACTCAGCAATTTCATCCAACAAACAATCGTTTTACATCTTTTTTTAGATTCCTTTTGATGATTTTATTTGAGAAAATGACTTTGACAAATATGACTTTATCATCAAGAAATGCAATATACATTATTTCGTCGTGTAAAACACAATATATATCACTCACAAAGGGAGCACAAATGCCTACTTGAGCCAGTAACCATATTGAATCCAAAAGAACTTCTGTTCTGTTGAATAAACATGGCACGATTTTACAGACACTGAGCAGAAAAAGATGGAATATAGACTTTCCACAATAACAATAATGTTATAGAACAGTCCCTTTTTTTTCAAACGATGAAGCAAATTATTCTAGGAATTGTACGATCATCACACGGGGGAATAATCCGTTTGGTAAATAATCTAAATGGATTGTAACAAACGTGAAGGATTTTAAAATACACAATTTACATTACTTGAAAATACTATGGTTACTCTGCTAAAGGTCTAAAATAATTCATTTTGCGCTGTGGCAGTGTCAGTAACGCCATCCAAACTACTTTAACCTTTACACGTAACCATTTTCTTTTTTGATTAATCACAAACTTCAAAGAAGCCACGACCACCAAACACATTTTTTTTTTACCTGGTGATTAAACTAGACATATTTTATATACAGAAACACAAGGCCTCCCGAGTCGTTAGGGATGAGGAATCTTCAGGTCTGGGAGTCTTAAACACTTTTGTACATTTGGAAAACACTATCTCACTGTTTCTCTGGAGTGTTATTGACTAGAGGACCGTACAGTCCATTAGTGTAGCTCTGTCTTTATGCAAGAGAGTCCTGTCTCTGATCAAGTCACTGAAGGCATAGTCCATTGGCGGCCTGAAGCCCAGTGTTGGCATCAGACCTGTGGTGGAGTACGGCATGAAGGCCAGGCCTCTGCTGTGAGCTGAATATGCCAGGCGGAGTGGGTTCAGGCCCAGATGTGTACTGAGAGGATACGTGCTCGGGTCTGAACCAAAGTGTGGCGCATTGGGTTGCAGAGGGGAGAAGGCAGATCTGTTGCTGAGCGTCATGGTTCCAGGTAACACGGGCCGCGGGGTGGAGGACATGTGTGACTGTGCGCTCTGCAGCATGCGCTCCGCAGTCCAGGGCTCCTCTGGGCCCTTGGATTGGCCGCTGTTGTTGAGGATTTGCTCTATGGCCTGCACCACGTCTTTGCCGCATCCCTGAAGCACAAGCTCCAGGACGCTGCGCTTGTGGTTGGGAAAACCCTCGTTAGGATGTCGATGGCGTTCATTTGTCGCGATGCTGTGGAGGAGGGCGAGGGCTCCTGGTCGTCTTTATCCGTCTCCGAGCCGGAGTCTGAGCCAAGTGGACTGATGGAGCCCGGCGTCTCCGAGCCGTCTTTTAATGGTTTGGCTATCGGGGAACTCACGAGGGACTCTCGGTCACCGTTTTCCGAGCCCGAGCCGTGACGCATATCTGGAGACGACATTCCTGGAACGGATTCGGTGTCTGTGGATACGGACTTTCCAGCCGCTTGCTGTGAGGTCATCGATCCTGGTAAATGCGCCTTGGTGAACAACTCGAACTTTTGGATGTTTGATTCTCCTGAAATAGATTGATGCACGTCAATAATTGCCATACACTAATAGTTTTTTTCCTTGGATTGTAAGTAGGCCTAGATTAAATTAATATTTATAAGAGTGAAAGGATAATTGAATGAACCCACACCGTACTGTATGATAAATATGCCATTCTTTAAAATAAATTTCAATGGCACTTTGATGGACAATAGTTGGATAGATTCAAAAAGTTCTTGATGTGTCATTAAAGGTTCTTCAGATCAACATATTGATGTATAACACTGCACAGCAAAATAAATAACTAAATTACATAGACAACATGTTTTTTCTTTATAAATTCTAACTGGAACCTTTATTTTTAAGAATTTATATTTGTATTATATATATATATATACGAGTAGAATTTATCCACCTACCAGAGTTTGTTTCGTTGGAAACTGGGCCAAAGACCTCGTAGTTTTGCCGGGGAGGTATGATGCCGTTGGCAGCGGCCAGGGCTAGACCCTCTGCTGTGCCATAGAGCAGCTGAAGTTCTCTCGCCTCGTTCTCCTCCTGCGCCTGCTGTCTGCGGAGCGCAACCTGGGCGGCCATGACGCGCTGTCTCTCAGCGATCAGAGTGCATTTGGCGCACATGCAGTCCTTCCATCTGCAGTAGCGCTTATGGCCCTTCAGCGCAGACACCACCCCGTGGTTCCTGCACCGGGCGCACTTGGGCGTTCGTGGATACTTCTCCGTAGCGCGAAGCAACAGCGGCGGGCCCCTCAAGAGGCTACTGGCCATGGAAACCGGTATGGAGGCGGCAGCGGCCGCAGCAGCGGCGCCCGGGTGAACCTGCGAACCTGCCTGGGAGGAAGGTGGGATCTCTGGACGAAGATCCATATTCTCCGAATCAACAAACAGCCGATCGATAGGTTAAAATACGTGCGCAACCGAAGTCTTCGATTGGAGAGGTTTCATAAGCACTGGGCAAAATCGATACCCGGCGAATTTCTTCAGCTCAGAACTTGACGAAGAACACAGCCCGAATGCCAATGTCCAAGAAGAGATCAGAAAACACTTGTGATTGCTTATGAAAGTCCACTTTCCAGTGAGTTCTTCAACTTGTTGCGCGCAGTCCACAAGCAGCCCAAACAAACTGTTTCTTTTAGAAATCAAACTTTTGTTTGACACAAATAAAATCAATTTTTAAAATACAAAAATCCATCGAATGCAATGCGAAATTAACTTTAAACTCAATGATCAGCCGAGAGTCTGAGAGAGCAGAGTTTGCTGCTGGAGCCAGTGTGAGACACTAACTTCCTCGAGAGATCTTCAGTGGATACAGATCCCTCTCGATCTATTGTTGCGCCCACGTTTTCATTAGACAAATTTGACAACAATGTGGCGCCTGTCATTGGCCAAAGGGGGAAGGAGCGATCTGATTGGCTTGTCTCTTTTTCAACTGTGTCCACCTGCGTTCTTTTCTCAAATAGCAAGCATCACGCAGAGCTAAAACATAAAACTTTTATCATAAGAAATTATTTACTAAAACACAGGCAATAGATCCTGTAAGACAATTGACTCTTGCTACTATAGCCTATATATTCTTTAAACGCATTGTTGAACGATTTGGCATCGCCGTTTAGTCAAAATAGCTGTCTAAAACTCGATCATGGGATTTTCCAGACTTTGAACAGCAAACAAATGTAGCCTATTTATTTTCTTTACAACTGAATTTTAGCCTAAATAAGTAACACGTTTTTTTTTTTTTTTTTTTTTTTTTTTTTTTACTTTTGAACGACAAGATTTTGTTCTAAATGTTTGGTGTAGGCTAGTGAAGAGCCAGTGCCTCGTAGAATGACGTCAATATCGATAAACGCAAAACGGTAAGTTGTCACGCTAGATTTTAAGGACAATTCGTTGTTTGTAATTGTGTTTGTAATTGTACTGTAAACATTATTTCGTCTTTTGAAAATGGCATTCGTGTGAAGCATTCATTTAGAACTTACCCTGAATTAAACACATCTATTAGACTAAAAAAATCAGTGTAGGCTACCCAATGCTTGGAATTTCTCATCGATTTAAACAGGACATGATGATATGTTATAGTATCCTAATTATGTGAGCTAAATTAAATTAACACTATTTATATGCTACCACTCGCTATGACAAGTCTCTCCTGGTTTGACGCGATAGAAGGAATAGTGTAGCCTATGTCTTGGCTTTGGAAGAGCTTATGTTTCTCTGTATTAGCCTAATTGTCGAACATCTATAAAATTAAAACACTTTATTTCTCCTTGGTATCGTATTATTTATTGTAAGCGCGTTCGTGTTGCTTAACCTTGTTTTTGATGTGGCTCGAACATATTTTATGCCTTAACCATTTTATATATTTTCAACGATCTTCATACTTTTAAAAGTCTTGTTCAAAATACGAAAATCAACAGAAAGTGCAATTAGTAGCCTGGCTATTAATGATATTGTTAAATTATTATAGAATTAGACAATTTTATTGTATTTGAAATGTTCAAGAAATAAAAGCAAGGATTGTAGCCAGGTTTTAAAATGCCAACGATATTCCTTTAGCTTATTTATGCAATGCTTTAATTTGTCTGTTCGTGCAGTACCATCGTATTTTAAACAATAAACAATTTTCTTTATAAGTATCCAATATTTCAAGATTAGGGTGTCATAATTCTAACATTTTGAGCACTTAAAAAGGCATTTTGAAATACTCACTGAAAATACTTTTCTGAAGTATTACTGAATCTATTCCTATTGGCTTATTTATTTAAGGACTCTTTGTACACTGTTCCATTTATTTATTTAATTTTTTATAAAATGCTGTTTATCTGTTAAAAAAATAAATGTTGTTCGGTTACATCTGCTAAAAAGCATCAGCCGTACAGGTAAATATTTTTCCTTTTTTTTCTGAATTAGTGGTTCTGCATTTGTCCAAAAATTGAAAGCAGCTTTTTGTCATCTCTCGCTGTACCTGGACTTTCAATTTCACGCACTCTTCCATAAAGTGATGTGGGCCTGCACTGTTTCCCATTGTTTACACACTCAATCACAGTAAGCAAATGCCATCTGTCCCCCGCCGCTCTCATCTGCACCTTTAATTACCCAACCAGCACACTAATAGAGACGATATTAAACTAAAGCTTTTTGACATTCAAAGTCATTATCTCGGCAGCGATCTCACGCGACTGAAAATAGACATCCCGAGATCATTACAAACCCACAAGCAGGCGTTGATTGTTCATAAACTGAGAGATGATGAAAGCACAACTCTGAGCAATTGTGATCTTTGACAGATATGAAAACTAAGCCGGTTTTGTGTAGCTGTTCTGTCGATGGATGGCCATGCAAGTCACAACTTTCGGAATGTGACTAACAACACACACAAACTAAAAAGTAACAACGAATAGCATATATTAAGCTACTTAATGCCAAAAATGTAAGGTAGAATGTAGAATACCAACAAATGCATTTTTAAACATTAAAGGAATTGTTAATGTTTATAATGTTTATAAACATTAAACATTATATAACACAATCTCAAACGCTGGTATTCACAATTAACTTATATTCTTAGCCATACACTTGAATCAATACAACAACCTATAATCTAAACATTATGAACTTTTTAAATCTCAGAACCACCACAGAGCCAACTTTGACAGGTGGTTCTTCTCTAAAAGAAGCCCTTTATTTTTAAGAGTGTAGGCTACATTTACTAATTCTGTTCATGCATAACCTATATTTTTATGTAGTTTAAATAATGAATCAGTCCCTCAACACACTTTACTTGAAAAAGAAAACCTCTCCATTGAATGGGCGTCTCTGTGAATTCCAATTAAATGCCCCCGGGCAATTAAAACTGACTGTGGGCACTTAGGAAATTCAACATTCTTTCAACAGTTCATCAGACCTATGCATCAAAAACCCATACAAGGCTTTCACTCCCTTTAGAATCTGCACCGCTGACTGAGTTTTACACCTTTTTAAAGTGGCACAAAAGAGATGCTTGACCCGACATATGTAACAGCATGTCTCTGTTCCTCCAGCACCCCGGAGCGCTATTGTAAGGATCTTTCTCTCCGCTGATACCCGGCCGGAGCGCGGCTGGACCCGAACTGCCTCCCCGAGGAACTCCTGCTGGAATGGTTTGAGTGCGCAGAGCGCAGCAGAGGTTAGAGTAGCAGATAAAAAGGGGAATGAGGGTGCCGAGCGCGCGGGTTTTTAGAAAAACCAGTGTATTTACACGCTTCATCTCGTCTCCAAGTCCTCATTAGGTTGTTAACCTCTTGTTCACATGAAAAGCTGCCGCGCCGCGCAGGACCCTTGAGCGCAGCAATGGCATTCCCCTAAAGGCACAGAACAAAGCGCTTAAAATAACTGCGTTAAAATAAGCTTTTATTGGCTTACTCGGGATGGACGCTTGCTCGATACGGTTTGCTTTACTTTATTAAATATTTTATTTTCAATAATTATTTATTTAGCCTATGTAAGTTGGCTATTCATTTTGTAGTGTAGCTACTTATTTATTTAATGCACTTAATCAAGCAACCAGGCCTATAGGCCTACTTAGTGCATTTATATAATAGCTTAATAAAACAAAATATATCCTAGTGGATATTACCAAACAAGTTTATTTAATCTTTGTGAAAGACAAAATGAAACGCTTTCTACTAAATTTCAAATCTTAATGCATTCTGTTCGTGGTCTAGTAATAGTCTATTTATGCAACACTGTAAAAAATTGCTCTCTTAATTTTTTTAGTATACAATCAACATGAATGTTTAAGTAATTTCAACTTGAATTACATTTAACTGACTCTTAAAAAAATTGTTTAATCTTGTAGGATAGGCACTATAACAAAAAAAAATCAAAAATTGCTTTACTTATTTTGATAAGTTAAAGCAATGTAAAATCATATGTTTATATTTTTTACAGTAATATTATGGTCTTCTTTTTTTGTTCTAACTGAACATTGTAAAAGTATCAAATGAGAATTGACTTTTATCAAGGCGTCCTATGTAACAGGCCATTTTAGAAAAGAAAATAAATACACTTATTACTGTAATCTTACTGTATAGACGCACTTCACTTTATACACCAAGGATGCAGAATCACCGATGACAGATGATGTGAGTGTGTGTTCAGGCATCAGCCAATTAAAATGCGGCCTCCATCCATCCACATCTGCCTCCCTTTACAAACGAATCAAACAGAAAAGCAGGAACCCAATGAAAGAGCGCTCATTGAGATCACAGATGGAGTATAGGTTTTTGCAAGAAATTTGAGAAACACCATTGTCCCAAATCCAAACTCAATGTGGTCCCTCACAATGGTTCGGGCTTTGAGCTGCGCCGACTCAATTGGCCTTGTTTTTTAAACTTGAAGTGTTGAGCACAAAGACCGGCCTCCTAAATGTCACAACCGCTCCAAGTGGGGCTCTGCAGTGCGATGCTGTCTGAAAAAAAAGAAAAAGAACACAATTATGAAGCAATAATTACTCTGCTTCTCTTCGCACGCCACTGCGCCTATTCAGGGCCCTTTAGCCCCATTTAATGCTTTATCCTCGTCCACGATAATCCGAATACCACAGCTTTATTATTTTTTCTTTTCCCTTGCAGAATTTTTTTATGAGACAGGAGTGGGAAGCGGGGTTTGTGCTAACCTGGACAATGGCCGTACGTGTCAACTTACTTTCTGGACAACTTTTTAATATCGAAAGATTAATGATCAGTGTCACCGCTGAAAGCTGCTGAACACTACGTGAAATATTTAATAGCTACATGCACCTGTTTTAACGTTTCTGCAATTAGGCCTAGAAAACTATTATTTGTCACCGTTAATTTTACTAAGAAATTAATTAATTAATTAGCTAGTGTCTTAATTAAAATTGTGAAAAGCGAAAATTGAGATCTAATTTTTTTTGACGTGTCAAAACTAGTGAATGAACAATGGCGTAAAATAAAAACGTAGCCTATAACAACAACACTGATAAACAAACGAATACATTTTGAATAGCATTATACTATAGGCCTATTGACATTATTAATATAGCTCTGGTAAAAAATACAAAACATTTTCATTCAATGCCAAAACTAAAGATATAGCTTGAAATTAAAAAAAAAAAAAGTTTATCCTGAAGATTTACCTCTTTGCTTTGCTAAGTAAAATGTTTTTGAAGGACATCTGATGTCTTAATGTTTCTTTGTAAATATTAATAATTTATATGAAATCAGCAATCAATTCACATTCTGGATGTTGTTTGTGACAAAATTGGGCATTTGTGATTCACTGTTGTTTACTTGTTTTATTATTTTGGGGGTTAAAATGGATACATCAATGGCCAAATAAGTGCTATGTGTAATTTACTAAGATCTAATACTGAACCTCATCAAAATATATAACTAAAATTAAAAAAAAATCTAAAAAAATAGAATATTTCTCAGCCTGCTGCTCTCATGCTACTGCTTATTTCTTTCATAACCAATAACCAAACGATTTTTTTTATTCAATCGTTCTTTTTAAACAAAGGATGTCTAGATATCTTTATTTTATAAAAAAGAACATATTAAACACATAAATTTCAAATTAACTAAACATGTGATTAGGGAAAAGTGCAAACTAGAATTTTAACAATGCATTAAAGAGGGGAAGAGATACTCTGGCAAATTTAATTCAGTTATTTAGAGACACACACACACAAAAAAGGTTAATCAATTTAAAAGTTTAGGGGGAAAAACAGAATAAGCAAAAATCGTTTTCCCTAAAATGGTTCCCTAATTGAGGAATCATCCCTACAGTCAAAAAGAAAGTTCCATCTGCAGTCTGATCATCTTCAGGTCTCAATACCTAAAGAAAGTAAAACTGGAAAACTCTATTGAAAACTCTTGGAGATCCGTCAGGATGACTGAAGTATTTCTTTTAGTTGCAGCCAATAAAACTATTTCTGTTCACACCAACCCCTCCCTCCACACTCACTCCATTCGCACACAATGCCCACCACAAATGAGCCCCTTTTTCGGGCGACTCTTTAAGCCGCATAGATTCTGTTTCTCTAGCGTCTCTGAGAAAGTAAACTTTGAGTGACCCTCCAGGTTAGTTTAGTCTGGGATTTCAGCATCGGTGGGTGAGTGGATGCTGTGGGATCAGGAACTGCTTCAAAGAAGAGATCACTTGCGTCAAGAATTCTCTTCTCTCACCAAGGGCCAGCAGCATTCTTGACCCTTAAAGACTAGTCAAACATTATTGAACGCTTCCCTTTTGTTATTGAAGAATGGAGTCACCACCTGATGTTGCCAGAGGAGAATCTGTGTCACAGGAAGCCACAAAATTACTATTGTCTGTAAGTAGAGAGTTTGGGATCAAACCATGATGGCATTGGAAAAACGGATTCTTGATTGACAGCAGCTACAATTCAGGGTCAGCGATTGAGACGTCACAGCTCTGACAAGTCAAAGAAAAAGAAATCAAATGCAAAACATCTCTAACAAACCTTTAAAAATGTTGATATACTGTATATAAATGGTATGGTATTAAAATATGTCTTTTTTATGTACTCAAGATTCATCAACTTTTTTGAAAGTCAGTGTAATGTAATTTCAGTTGAAATGACTTAAACATCCAAGTTGACTACTTAATTTAAGGCAGCATCTTTATTTATAGTATATATATATACAAATAAAGAATATTTATATTCAATATATATACTTTTATTCTATCATTTGACAAGTTGTCCATTTTGATATATTCTACATGAATGCATACATATCTATTCATCCATCCATCAGTCTCAAATAAACAGAAATAAAAATGTCATATTATTTATAATATATATAAATAAGTCTATAATAAGTCTAAAAGCTAATAAAACACATTTCCAAAATACCACACAAAATGGGAGGAAAAACAATCAAGTGTATTCATTTTTTTTTTTTTTCAAACAGGATGATTACTGTTTCAGTTGTGGTAATTATTGCACTCTTCTCATATTGCTCCGAACACACCTGCCAAAAGAACGATGATGATAAAGTGTAGACAAGCCGGATCAAGCCGAAATAAATATCAGTTCACTATTTAAATGACAGCATTTCCGACCTGCACATCACTGCTCTCTGTGTTAGTGCAAAGCTGATGTCTGTGTGTATTAACCTATCATTCAGTCATTGAAACAGTAATATCACACGCACACAAGAACTGCATAACCAGCATTTCTTCCTCGGGCTGGATTTGCCAGTCTTTCACACCTGACTTAGCATGATGAAAACATGAAGAAAATCTTACCTTTCAGTGCTTTCTCTTTCCTGAAAGCACAAGAGTAGATGAATCACGCCAAACTAAACCCGATACCAGGATTCTGAAACACAGTTAAGTCCAATTTACACAAGCATTACTCATATTTTACAACATTTAATTTCCGACCATGAAGTTAGCACATTCAAAGGAAGAAGTGTTAACATTTTGCAAATGCTCACATTGTGGCTGACGAACACACAAGAGTTGATTTCAGAGAATTGCGTTACCCGATCAAGCTTGAAGGATCACAAGAGAGCTGTAATTTAGTTTGTTGTTGTCACTTTGAATAAGGTTGCTTTCTCCTTTGTCTGAAATGAATACTGAACTCAATGACCAGAACAACACAATGTTTGAGTTAGTTTAAAATGCTAAGTTCACTCAGTGTGTGATACAGAGAATGATTCATGTCTTCTAAGGGCACATCATCTACAGTGGAAGTATGACTGGATGCACACATTAAACGATCAGATTCCTTGCGTGAGAACAGCAAGGCAACACAAATGAAACAGCCTGCAGGTTAGACTCTTTCCAGTTTAAAAAAATGTCATGTGCACACAAGGAACTGTACTTCACATAAAACATTCAAGAGCGGTCTTTGCTTATTGTACAACAGAACGATCAATTTCTTTAGCTTTCAATACATTCATCAAAATCCACCAACCATCTTCAGGTCAAGTCATAATTTGACCAATAATTTAACTTGACCAAACCCATACAAGAGCAGTCTCTTTTTCTCTCTCGTTAAAACGTATGGAGCTGTAGAGATTACAGTAAACATTTCAGAGTTCAATGGGGAAAAACAGCCATAATGACGCATCAGAGATGTCAAAGACAGCTTAAAAAAAGTTAATCAAACTCTCCATCCAGATTTGGAAATCAACACCTACTGTTGGTACTTCCATTCAGACAGTTGCTCAGAGTAATCATTGAATATTCTTTGTTGAGTCCTATCTGAATACATGACCAAACATGTGAACGCCACTGTCTAGTCATGCACAGTGACAAAAAAAAAAAAAAAAAGGAAACAAAGCCACAGGCTCCTTTAGTGAATTACAATGTTACCCATATGTTGTTAACATCATCAGCAGTGAAGATATTAGTAGTAGTCTTAGGGTGTCATTTCCTCATTGAATCAACAGATTCCACTGACTGCAGCAATCTCAATCTGGAAAAGAATGGGGTAAAAACAGATTGATGCTGTGTGACTGTACTCCTGTCGTATGTTAAAGGAATAGCTTAAGCAAAATAGAAAATGCTGCCATTTGCGCACCCACATATTCTAAACCTGTATGGCGTTCTTCTGGGGAACACAAAATGAGAATTTTTCAAGAATTGTGCTGGACATTCAGTCTAATTCGATAATGGATCTTTCAATGACTGGACAATTCATTAAAAAAATCTGATTCAAAAGAACCATTGAATCCATGAATCGAACATTGCTACTTTTCTCAATGATTGACCAAGAGTTTAAGTGATAAAACTTCAGAAGTCTATAGCGCATAAGTCACATAGACCACTCTTATTGTCCTTTGCGAAGCTCCAGTCCCCATTTAGATTGTCCCAAATACAATTTTTCATCATTTCTTCTTTGAAAACAGCCCTATAGAGCTTTGGAAGGACACGTGAGGGTTAGTAAATACTGTCATTTTATCAGAATCCTTTAAATTTACCTCACATATTAAAATGCAGGACGAGACCATGTGCTGGTATGATGATGCCATGATGATGATATAGTCATTCACTCATGAAGGTAAAAATAAATTTAGAGTGGCAAGAGACATGCATGTTCATATATCCTTTATATAATGTATATCAACCTAAATCTAATACAGCATCAAACTTAAAAAGGGAAAAATAAATGGAAAAAAATAAACATTAGCAAATGAGATTAAAACCAAGTATCATCAATTTGGGTATCAGGAAGAAGCTGGGCTCTGAGGGGATGATGGTCCGTTCAGAGCCATGCTGAGAACCAGGGACTCTGAGAACCTTGGGAAAGGAAATGGTCCAGCGTTCTCCAGGAAATGTCTCTTTTTATATGACTTTTATTTATTTGTCATTTTGTAAATTGTTTTTTTTTTTTTCTCATTTTAACACAAAACATGTCTAAAGAGCAGCCGTAGTGAGAAGTCCATGTCTGTGAGGCTGGCTGATTTAGAATTTCACACCTCTGCTTTTTTTTTTTTTTAAGTTAACCTTAAGTTTTGGGTGGAGAAAAAAAAACATTACACTGCAGTTATGTGAGGAGAGTGATCGTTTATCCGTGTGCTTGTGAAGGCCTCCGTGTGCATAAAATGTACACTCAGCATTCATATACAACGCACCGTGTGTGAAAGTGTGTGTGTGTGTGTGTGTGTGTGTGTGTGTGTGTGGTGTGTGTGTGTGTGTGTGTGTGTGTGGTGGTGTGTGTGTGTGGTGTGTGTGTGGTGTGGTTGTGTGTGTGTGTGTGTGTATTGGTCGGACATCATGCTAAAAGTTCTTTGCTTATTCTTCTCGTTCGCCTTGGGAAGTCTCGGATCGCTCCTACTCTTTGGCCTCCAGGAACAGGGTCTCCTGAGGGAAGAGTTTAGCCTCCAACAGATTCCATGCCGGGTCTAACTGCGTTATCTGGGGAGAGACAAAGGAGAAAGAAGTCAATTTCGAGACACTTAATTTTCAATGCTTAAACAATCAAAAAGTGCACATTTTTCTTGCCATATCAATAACGTCAGATGTTTTTGACATTAGTTATGCAATAATAAATAATTGTATTTACAGCACAAAGTTAATGCTAAGTTGTTCATTGTTAATTGAATAACTTAAAATGTAAAAATATTTTTACTACCTTAAAAAAAAGTCTCTAATGCTCACATGCTGCATTTATTAGATCATAAAAAATAAGTAAAACAAACTGTTCTTTATTTTAATATATTTAAATATAAAATTTATTCCTGTGATGGCAAAGCTGAATTTTCAGCATCATTACTCCAGTCTTCAGTGTCACAAGATCCTTCAGAATTCATTCGAATATGCTGATTTGCTGCTCAAGAAACATTTCTTACTATTACCAATTTTGAAAACAGTTATGCTGCTTTAATATTTTTGTGAAAACTGGGGAAACAAAGTAAAAAGAAGTGTATTTCAGATGTTTTCCAATGCTTAAGCAATCAAAAAAGTGCAATATTAAGAATGTAATCTATTAACAAACAGTTAAGACTGGCCGTTCCTCCTAAACTATGCGACGTGTGGGGTCTGGCCATCTGATGTCATTGGTTAACATGGTAATGTGATAATGTCCCTGTGTGAGGTACGTGTCCTGTTTCCTTTTGAGATAGTTGCTGTTTGTTATCGCAAATGGACCGATCCAAACCAAACACAATAGCTGTGCCACAGCGACTGGGTGAGAACTCATCAGCCAGCAATAATCTTCATGAGAGGGTCCCGACTTCATTATCCAAGAGCACTGCAATCTCTGGCCACATTTTTAACAGCAAACTAACTGACATTTGTGACGACACGACCATCATCCGCATCTCAGTTCAGGGATTTTCCCAGGCGACGAGGAGTGACGAGCGCTTGTGTAAGCAGCATGCGATCCTGCGCCGGGAGAGAAAAGGAGAGCGGGAGATGATGGCTGCTTTGTAGTGAGCTAATAGCAGAGCGTTCTCCTGTTACACGGGGCCTTTGCTCACACCTGGGTGTCTGCACACCGCCGGCCACAGCGCTCGGGACAGGGGCTTAACTGCAGCCTGGTGACAGGGCTCTGATTAAGGCCTATTCTCTACTCTGTAGACCCCTCCAGCTCTCCATGCTTGTAATTAAAACACAGAGCTGAAAGCAGCTGGGATAGAAGGTGACGGGGTCAGAGAATAAAGCTAACATACTGTATTGTGTAATTTCAGTGAAAGTGGACAGGACATTGCAGGATATCACAAAGCTGAATAAAAACAGTTATATGCAACATGCATGGAAAAAAGAACTGCGTTTTTTTCATTCATTACAATGATACAGAACCAAGTTGATTTTTACATTTTAATTCTAGTGTTTCTGTGTGGTTGCTAATGTGTTGAGGTCTTGCTCATTAAAGAGGAAAAAAAAGTCCTGCAAAGCTTATTTTTTGAGGAATAACTTTAAGTCATAATTTTCTCTTGTAATCGGCAGCATGTCACATATGGATATAATTTTCAAAATGTTTTTTAATGCATTAGGTATTATAAAATAACCATGAATAACACATTTTACAGGAACTAAATTGTTAAAAATGTAGTCAAAAGTTTGGGGTCGATGAGTCTCTCATCAAGGCTGCATTTATTTGATAAAAAAAAAACAGTAATATTATAAAATATTATTGCAATTTAAAACACCCGTTTTCTATTTTAATACATTTTCAAATGTAATTTATTCCTGTGATGGCAAAGCTGAATTTTCAACAGCCATTAGAGTCCAGTTAAGATTAAGAAAATCCTTCAGAAATCATTCTAATAACCTGATTTGGAGCTCAAGAAATAATTTTTATTATCATCCATAGATAAACAGTGCTACTTTTTTGTCATTTTATGGAAACGTATTATTTGATGAATAGACAGTAAAAAACAGGATTCATTTGAAATAGAAATGCTTTGTAGCAAGGTCTCTTTCCTGTCCCTTTTGATCAAATAAATGCATCTTTGCTGAAAAAAAAGTACTAAATTTATTTAAAATAATCATAATGACCTTAAACTTGTAGAAATTGACAGTTAATGCCGCAAAACTATTTTTCATTGTTAATTTATGATACCTAATTACTTTAAAGATAGAATTCAGATTCATAATACAAAACCATTCATTCTAATGTCTAAAAAACACATTTTACATTAAAAAGATGAAAAGCTTTGAGGTAAAGGCCTCAAAACGCACCTGACGTAAAGCAAGTAGACGACAGTAAGTTCAAAGTGAAAGCGTATTATCGTCAGGTTTGGCATCTCGAAGGGGGGGTAGTACAGATATCACACCCACTTCAGCACATTAGCTGTGTTGCCCCAAACCTTACTTTAGCGTGTGACTTATGCCTTTTGTTTTTCAATCTGACCTGAGGGCACAGGAGGGGGTAGTATCAGGGAGAGCGTTGTAAAAACACGTTGCTCCCAGCAGGATACCTTCCATTTCTTTCATATGAGTGCTCAAGTAAAACATAAAATGGAAATGAACCTGAAAACCTGCTATAACACCACATCATCTGGTAGAAGTAAATGAGGTTCTAGGGTGGCGCAGATGTGTACCCGTGTTTGTGTTGATGACTGTTCTCTTTTAAAGGGGAATGAGAGAAACAAGGTGGCACTCCAATGGCAGGAGACAGATGCCATGGGTGATTGTTTACATTGTTATCCAATTAACAGACCATAAGAGGAGAAGCATCTGTCAACAAACAAAGCTGTTGTTTTCCTCCACTCTCCTTGTCTTTCGCTCTTTTTCTTCCTCTCACTCCCTCCCTCTTTTCCCAGAGTTTCTTCAGAAACCTTTCCTTTGGTCTTCCCGAATTAAATTAGACTTCTCTGTGCAATGCTGGTGCTTCTAACAACACGGCTGACACACAAACGCAAACTCACACAGAGTCATACAATTAAAATACGCCTCCAGACTGATAAACTCAACCGGCAGAGCACCGTTTTTCTTTCCAACCGGGGACGTTAATACCAAATGAATTCAAACGTGCCCGGGTAGTGTGATCTCCACTGATGAACAATACATTCTCTGACTTCCAAAGTAAACAGAAGAAGAAAAGAGATCATTTGAAGGGTGTGGAGACTCATATCACCGTAATCCTGAAGAGGTTTATTAAAGCAAGAAGTGGCCGTGTGATGGAGGAGAGGCCCGGGTGGCTGTTTTCTTTGGGCCTTGATGATGTTGATGGCAGGTAATCCTGTTAAACCTTTAACACACTCATCTTCAACGGCCCCACACAGTCACCAAACAAACACAGGACAGCCTACCAGATGACCAGAGGAAAAGGGGCACGAAACGTTCTACTCGACTTTTGAGCCCTAAACGGATCGATGACCATGGCACCTATTAAAAAAAAGTGGACAAAACGGTTTACAAGCAATTAAAAGTAGCAAAAAAAAAGTTTAACGAACACTACTTGTACTACTTGTTTGGGGTCAGTATGATTTTTAAAAAAAGTTTTTGAAAGACTCTTATTTGATTTAATTTATTTGATTAAAAAAACCCCAGTAAAAACAGTAATTATTTGTGAAATTTTACTAATATTAAAATAACTGTTTTCTATATTAATATATTTTAAAATGTTATTTATTCCTGTGATGGCAAAAGCTGTATTTTCAAAGTTGTATTTTGATCCTTCAGTAATAATTCTAATATGGTGATTTGGTGTTCAAAAACATTTCTTATTTATATCAATGTTGAAAGCAATGTTGTGTTACTTACTAGTTTAGTGAAACAGATCTACATATTTTTTCAGAATTCTTTGATAAAGAAAGTTCAAAAGAACAGCATTTCTTCTGTAACATCATAAATGTCTTTTTTGTCATTATAAATGTTGATTTAATGCATCTTTGCTGAATAAAACTATGAAAATTTGTAAAACAAAACTGCTACTGTGGGAAAAATGTGGGGAACAAAATTCATACATATATTGTGGGACTAATTTATATATATATATATATATATATATATATATATATATATATATATATATATATATATATATATATATATTATATATATATATATATAAATAATATAAATAGCTACTCTATTCCTATGTACAATAATAATTAAAAACACGGGCAGCTGGAAGCAACGTTTACCAACACTGTTAGTGTAAATATGTTTTCATGTGTAATTTGAGCAGTACTTTTAGATTAAAAAGAAAAAGAAAGAACATCACTGACTGTACTGTGTACATTTCTACAACCAGACTATTTGAAAAGTCCTGAGGGAATTAATATGGAGTTCACTGGAAAACAAAATAAAAGAAAGTCTCAGAGAATTATTTACTGATGTCAATTGCAGCTGCCAGTTTAGTTTAATTAATTTCATTATTAGTATACTTAAGGATTAACCTGATCAATAACACAGTAAAAACTCATTAAAATGACAATACAGAGTTTCATCATAAAGCAGGTGTATGTTACCAGGCCGAGGCAAAGTAAACCAACTAAAAGCATTATTATAAATTAAGAACACAGGTTTTAAGGTCTGGCTTCCGAATCACGCAGTCAAAACATTTCAAGTAAATTAGTAATAAGCTGAACGTCAGTCCTCGCTGATGTGGTGCGAGACTTGTTTAAACTGAAGATCTCCACTTTAAAAGCCAGGCAAATAAATATTGCTGTTCATTAGCGCTAATAAAAGGACCTGCAATAAGCGGCTAAGAGAGAAGGGAAATAAAGACCAGACACGCGAGATGTGGTTTTCCAAACAGAAGGAAAAAAGAAAAGGAAAAAAAAAAAAAAAAAAAAAAGAAGGAAAGAAAAAATACAGCTGAAACAACGCAGTTCTAATGAAGCCATTTAGGGTTCTCCACCATTAATTAAAACCCAATAGCCAGGTCTGTGTTAGCGCTGTGTTGTAGAGTGTTTATTTGGCCAATTAGGAAAGCGGTGGGAGATCATTATCTGCCTGTAGGAGCGGTGAGGGCGTTAGCGTTCGCAGTGTTGGAGAAAGACTCTGCTAAGGGCTGGAGACGGAGGCGGAGGCGGGGACTGTTCCCACCTCTGGGGAGAAGTCAGTTCTGGCTCCATGCTTGTCTTTAGAATGACCATGGGATGCTAAGGGGGGGTGTAAAGGCAAGAAGCCAACTTAAACGCAGACAGGCCAAGCGCTGACGAAAGAGATGTGAAACCACACATCCAAATGGCTCTCTAAGGGTTGAAAGAAACTGAGAAGTATTGGTTTTCAACTGGATTTTCTTCAGTACCCAGATTTTGGACATCACATAATGGACGACCAATACAAAAAATACTGCACTTATGTGAACAATACACTAAAATCCAATAACTAAATATTATACATAATAAACTTGGCTACAGAGTACAGAAAACTGTACAATGCATGTATATAAAATAAATTAAAATAAATAATTAATGTTTTTATTGCATTTTATGTTGTATGTATGCAGTGATGCCGGTAACGCGTTACTTAGTAACGCGTTACTCTAATTTGACCCCTTTTTTCAGTAACGAGTAATCTAACGCGTTACTATTTCAAAACCAGTAATCAGATTAAAGTTACTTATCCAAGTCACTGTGCGTTACTATTTTTGTCATTTTCCTTAGTAAAAATATATATTTATTTCTTCTTGCATCTTGGGGAGTGTGCGCGACAAGTCACGTTTTCAGCATGAGGTTCACGTCACGTGTACGTACCACGCAGCGACACAAACGTAAACAACAATGGAGGGAGGAGAGAGATGCGCTTTTTCTAGCTGGAAATACAGTCACTATTTTGAGTTTGTGTCTGTCAGCTAAAGATGGCAACATTAAGGTCCGTTGTAAACTCTGTGCTGGTGGCGACAAAGTGTTATCTACCTACAGAAACACTTCGTCGAATTTGAAAAAACATATGGAGTCGAGCCCCGCACAGTCAAACTTACGCCCGTTTCACACATACTTGTCTCCGTCTGCAGTGCGTATGCGGTGCATATTTTTTCCCGTACCCATGTTAACAGGTTAGAGCTTTCACACTGCACGCGGGTGCGGTCCGTCGATCCGTTCCAGGTGCGTGAGTATACAGCAGTGCAGAGATCGTTTCCGCACCTAGTCTATTTTTGCTGTGCTGCACCGTGCTGAATTAAAGTGGCAGCGCATTGTTCACATTAAAATAGACATAGATTGACAAGAAACTGTATAAATTTCATCATATACGCAAAATTACAGTTAACGTGTTCTACAGTTACTAAATTACAGGGTCAAGAAAAACAAAAAAACAATATATATTTTATAAAAACAAGTATTTATATTAAGTGAAGTCAAGAAAGACTGTTTTTTCAGGAAATAGTTTTTAAGTTCAACTTTAAATGTCAGGAGATATTGTTGATATTACTGTTAAAAATACACTTCCAATAAAGTGAGTGTTGGCAAAACCGGTTGTCATTTTTATGTTGTGGTGGTGGGGGTGTTGTCGGCAACTGCTGAATGTAACTAATAAAAGTAACTTGTAAAGTAACTTAGTTACTTTTAAAATCAAGTAACTTGTAAAGTAACTTAGTTACTTTTAAAATCAAGTAACTTGTAAAGTAACTTAGTTACTTTTTCAAAGTAACTGTGGCAACACTGTATGTATGTATGCATGCATGTATATACATATATACACATACATACACATTATGCCACAATTCATACAAATATTGCCCTTAAATAATACACTAAATTGCAAAAAATAAATCGTATACATATAATAATGTTTACTTCTCTTTTACAAAGGCTGCAGGTCACTTTTAATTTTATATTTAATTATTGGATCCAGATTGGATTCACCTAAACTGTGGAATATATTACCGTTGCATATCAGAAAGGCTTCAACAATATCAATTTTTAAAACTCGGTTAAAATCTCTTTTACTATGCCGGGCTTATAATCCAGATTAGGTGCTGAGGCATGTTTTACTTTGAATTTGTGTTTATTTGTATGTATGCTATCGTTCTATTATTTGTTCTATGTATCATTAGTATTATATTTATGTTCTTTGTACAGCACTTTGGGCAACTGTTGTTGTATTTAAGTGTGCTTTATAAATAAAAATAAATAAATACATTGGATTTCAGTGTATTAATTTCACAGGTCCAATAAATAAATAAATAAAATATAATAAAATAATATAATATAATTTAATTTAATAATCATTTAATATATTATATTATAATATAAGAAAAAATATTTATATTTTCAATTATATTGTTAATATTAAACTATAAAGCCAGTAATACATTTTTATATAAAGCTTACTCCTTTCATAAATTGTTTTTTTATTTATTCGTTTAGTTTTATTTTATTATTTGCATTTAGCATTTTCTCTATTCAGAACAGACCTGCGATTCATTTTTGAGTCTCACCCAACCATTTGAGAAACACTGTTTGACACGCAACACACACAAGATTAAGTTACTCGTCCAGGAGATGTCCATGTATCCTGAGTTGGATAACTTAAAAAAAAAAAACAACGGAAAAGAAATCAAGCTCATCAGATGATTGGAGGTCCTCTAAGCGCTGGTGTGAGTGGAGATGTGACTGTGCCATGACATTAATGAGTGTTATGAATAGAAAGGGAATCCTGAGGCTGCTTTCTAATCCTTCCTCACACTCTCGTTCAGAGGAGTGCAGGTGCATTGGATCTGTCCATCAAAGGGAAGAAAAGAACAAACAAACTGACAAACACAACCCTCGCAGGCCGCAAATGAAACAAAAGCCTTCAGACACTTTTCCATCTCTCGCTTTCTAAACTCCTCTGTTTAATCACTCTCTTATTGCTGGCAATTATCTTGGTTTTGGATGCGGAGATAAAGAGGAGGAGGAGGAGGGGGCAAGAAAAAAAAGAGAGAGAGATGAAGTTTAAACATTTGTGCAGAATTACAAATGCAATAGTGCTCATGGCCTAATCCTGTGGGAGGGATAGAGAGAGTCTGTGGCAGAGATGATTTTAATTAGAAGAGGCAGAGAGAGAGAGAAAGAGAGAGAGGATTAAACTCAAGCACTGTAGTCACAGTCACAAACACAGCCTGTTTTTCCTGCTTTCGCTTCCCTCCTTTTGCTGGATACACATTTCACCCTAAGCAGAAACGCGCAACTCAATTCTCTTTTGGTTTCCAAACAGAGACTGTGAATAAATGCAATGCAACGTGTGAAATGGTGTTTGTTGGGTGTGAGGCTGTCCGAGAACAAGTGTTTAAGGTGGATGTTGAGTGTTTATGTGGGTTATAAGTCACTTTGTGTTTGTGTGTGTAAAAGTGTGCGTTTGTTGGGGGGCCTTAGCGCTCATCCCCAAAGGGTTTGGATGACATGCTGTCTGGGCAGGCCTGCACACATCTCTTGATTAATGGAAAGCCCATTTCTGTTTCCATGCTGTTAATTAGTCAGGTCGTTAAGAGCAGCGCTTGTTATCTACCTGCTATAGAGTGCACAAACACACACACACACACACACACAGAACAGAGAACTGCTGACTGTATCCGAAGTAGCCAGTGGCCAACCTTTCTGCTTCTGAAGGACCGCAATTAATATTCCGTATATTATGCATGCACTTGTGGATAGATGTAAAAAAATAAAAAAATACACAAGAGGAAAAGAAATACTAATTAAACACGCATGGCTTTTAATTAATGTGCAGGTGTGTGACTATCTGTGGACTTGTACAGTACACACACACACACAGACTAAGATGAGCAACAAACTTCTGCCACACGCTGGGATTAACTAGCCAATTATACACTCTATTTTTCCTGCTGGGCTGTAACACTCACACACACACTCTTTGCGCGCACACACACACACACACACACACACACACACACAGTTATTAGTGCACCGCAGATGGACAGGAATTAAAAGATATTCACCATCAGTGGGGCTCTAGACTAATATCAGTCATGTTCCAGCATGGGGAAAGATGCCCACAGAAAATATATTGAACAGGAAAGAGGCGGGAGTGTCAGGACTGTGTGTGCACTTCTGTACTAATATGTATAATAGTTGTTGCTACAATAATCATGACTAATCATATATCATATATATTATTATCCGATTGATTATTACATTTATTTGAAGGTGTTTGTGTGTGTGTATATATATACACACACAATACAAATAAATAGTATATATATAAAAAAGTTTTATTTTAAGATTAAGGAATATTTTAGAGCCAAAATAAATGGAAATGATAAGAAGTTTATTTGAAAACTATATCAATCTAAATGTTTGTGTGCATGTGTGAACTCACATTTCTGCGAGGAAAAGTGGTGAGCAATTTGAACTCGTCGGATGGGTAGCCCTTTGAGGCGACAAAGTCAAAGAGGACCTGGAGTTTACAGCTGCCCAGGAACCGCCTTTCCAAAAACTCGCCGCTCGGCGTCCGGATGCGCAGCTTGCTGATTGGCTCTTCGCCCTCCTCTTTGGGCTCTGGTGGCAGGGTCTGCTCCAATGAGAGACGGATAGCCTGCGCAAGGGAAGGCAAAACAGTAACATTACAGAAAAACAATCAATGTGTCTCATGAACAAACCATAATTCATAACAGTTATGTTTTGAATTTGGAGATTTATAGCTCACTGAATGCTGAATGACCATAAAACCACATCATTGTAGCACATTATATACATCTGCATGGATCTTATGACAAAAACATGCAAGTCGTGCGTCAAAGGTCCTAAATTTAGCACTCCTTCACAGCTTGATTGTGTCACTAAAAACAACACAAAAATCTTCCGTTTTGTACGTCATAGAAATATCACACAGTTAAAAAAAAAAAAAAGATAAAATGAGTCTAAAGCGAGGGATGGGGAGGGAAACAGTGAGAAGTCGCATACACATTGAAAGAGAACGAGAGCGAAAGCAAGAGAGAGAGATGAGAGAATTGCGGCGTCTCTAGTGACACAGAGCACGACCTGCCGCTCCTCTGGGCTTTTCAACTCCAGCTTGTTGTTCCTGTTGTGACACTGGGCAGCATATGCTGTGACAAAACACGCAGGCTTTATTTACACACCATAATGCAATTATATTTCATCAAAGTGTACAACAGTAGCTCATTAGCAGCAGGTGGCTTGTGCGAGCGCGTGCCGGCCCTGCTCCCTTAGGTAGGGGCCGCGTGTAAAAAGCCCTCTGGGGGCCGAACGGCGTCTCTCCCCAGCCCTGCTCAGGATGTATGTGTGCACGTACGTATCTGTGTGTTTCCTGGTCCCTGCGCACAAAGGGCACTAAGGAGCATCCTTTTCACTGCGCTAAACAAACAGAGTGTGTGTGCATGTGTGTAGCACCTGACGGCAGAGAATAATGACATCACCACTCCCCCTCGGCCTTTCATGCGCTGTCTGGGTCACAAAAGAGTCCAAATCACAGAGCATTTCCCCTCTCTTCTTCTCTATACACTTCTGCTGATTGTTTCCCTCCAGTGGGCTCATTGTCGCCACGGACCCACCGAGGTGCTGTGGTTTGGGCGTGTGCGAGTGTGAGCGCGTGCTTGGATAGACTCCAGGTGGAAAGCATCTTACCGCCTTGTTTACACACACACAGTCGCAAAAATGATGCATAGAAAAAAATGGCACATCCACACACATACACGCACATATGGTCAAACCGTAACAGCTGATGAGAATCGCATGAAATGAATGTACGCGGTTTAATCTAATCTATCACTTCAATAGCAAGAGGTTAATTACGATTGTGTGTGAATCCAAACATCATCGAGATGTCATGAAACTTAACAGTTGACCTCTCACCCGTTTCACAGCTTGGAGATTCACATCCAAAGGCGTGACGTTTCACAGACGAGCATGGGAGGGGAAAAACCATAAATAACAGTCTTTTGGACTTCAGTGCAGGTGATTTTATCAGTATAAACGTGTGTGTGTGTGTGTGTGTGTGTGTGTGTGTGTGTGTGTGTGTGTTGTTGTGTGTGTGTACCAAGCTTCTTCTCCCCTTGGGTTCCTTACAGACAGCAGGTGAACAACTTTAAACCCTGCTCTCATTAAAACACAAGGTTGCTGAGTTAACAGCTCTCTCACAACACCACACACCACACCCAACACACACACACACACACACACACTGAAAACAGATCTGACACAATTACTTCGCCTCCAGGACGTCTTTTTGTTTACCTCTCCACAATGTCTCATATTAAAAGCTTTGTTCATTAAATGCTATTGTAGGGTATCGTATGTTTGAAGGTCTATACTGTAGCCTACACACAACGTCCTGACATGAATGGTACCATGGCAATAGGAGATTGAACTAATTACATGCTTTTGTTGAAGCCTAAAAGTGACAAATTATCTCATATAGCAGTTTCACCTGAGCTGGTCCGGTTAGTATTTACTGCTGAATAAACAGACGATAATCTACAGACGCTGGTGTGCCAAGCTTTTTAACCAAGCAAATATCTTATTAAAAAGAGTGTGTGTTGAACTTCTAAGCACACTAAATGAACAGGTTCACTTCGACAGCACCATCTGTAATACATTTCAATGTTAATACAGCGGTATTGTATTCTGCTGATCAGCTGATAGGGAACAGGTATATTTGCTCACTCCTACATCTACAGGTGAGATTTAACTTTCCGTGACACTTTTTGAGGCTGTCTTTGTCAGAGTGTCAGTGCTTTGACGTGCACCTGTCGTTTTGTACAGCTCATATACAGGACAACAGCGCAAACACGGTACGGGGGCGGATCGCAAATATGTATGTGATTTGTGTAACAATGTAAACTGTGTGTTTGATAAGAGCGGTTATGACAGGACATGAAGCTTTATGACTGTCACTGCTATTTGTCAACTTATGAGGCATGAAATCCTATTTAAGAGGCATGTTTGGAATACCCAGAAACATTAAATTGGCAGGTTTCAATTTAAGCATTAAGCATCAGTGTCATTTTTGTGTTCATATTTTCTGCTTCACTGGATGAGAAAGATTTAAGACGTTTTCAAAAGCATTAACTAGAACTGATATGCAACGCACAGAAATAGTAACACAATGCAGGAAATCAGTCATATATTGCAGTCAAACAAAGCTTTGCTGGGATCTACGTAGAAAATGACAAGGAAACAAGTACATTTCTGAGAATTTCAGAAAGGAAAGAATCATGATTACATGGCTTGTGTCACACCACTTTAAAGGTGAATTATTTCGAGGTCATTCTCAGCTTTTCTTTGCATCATCCTTTGCACTTGTCATATAAATTGGGTTGTTGAAACCAAACTGGTGAAATTTGAAGCAAACCTCACCTCTCGTTCTTCCTCCTGCTCTTTTTTGATTCGCTCCTGACGAACTTGCTCCGCCTCTTCTCGCTCTTGAGCTTCTCTCTGTAAAAATGGTAACATTTAAATATCAAATATAATATCAAATTCACTAGCAACGTACCATACTAAAGTACCTCACATAAGAAATTCACAAAATCATTCAGCACCTTTTTATTTCACTATCATCCTAAAGTAAAATTGATAACTTTTTTAAAATAAATAAATAAAGACTTAGGATGCAAAAACCTCTAAGTCTGTCTGACATTCTTCTTTTAAATGAGCATTTTTATGTTTTAAATGTCACTCTTATCAGTGACATTTTTGAAAATAAGGCATTTTTAATAACTGACTAATAACCTTTTCATTGCCATTAAAGTGAAATGACTGAACGAAAACAAAGGAGCTGGAAAAAAAAAAGTGTAATTTAAAAGAAAAATGTCAGACGAACTTTTGCATCAGGTTTTTGCATCTGAAGTCTTCACATATTTACAGCAAATAAATATTCACAGCAAAAACAATACAGTTTCTGGCACTTCATGTATGAAGTCCTAATAATAATAATAATAGAAAAAAATTTAATTACAAACCTTTTTACGATCAGCCTCCAGAGACAAACGATAAGCTTCATCCTGTTCTCTCTTGACCAGTTCTCTGGCTTCACGTTCATCCTGAAAGAAAAGTACAATTGGTTAAAATAGCAAAAACTATGTTTAATCTCTAAATATGAACATCAATATTCATTATTTATAAAGAGTAGAATCTAAAAGCCTGAGACCACATATCTGAGATTAAGAATTAATTTAAATTTGAAAATAAACAAATAAAAAAAATGATTTTGCAACATTGAAGACATAGAATTAATAAGTAAAAAAAGAAAAGTAAAGTACAGAGGTTTTTTTGTAGAGAAGTAGAATTTTGCACTATTGGAGGAAAGGGGCATTTTTGTAGTTGTCTCAGATTTTTGGACCCCACTATATATTCTATTATATACATCCTATACCAGATAGCCAATAAGAGCGTGTCTATATCTAGATAGCAGATAACAATCCCACTGGATCTTTGACGTATGAGATGGTTCCTCATCATTGTCAGCAGTAATGGCCACATACTGAATTCTATTGTATTGTCGGACACACTAACTGGGGATGGCTGAAAGAGTATCTTATAGAAGTGAATGTGTGGAGTTCCTCTACACACAATGGAAGGGCTCTTTTATTCTTATGAGTGTGTGCATTTGTGTGTGTATCCTGTTTGTTAAGACCCAGCTGCAGGTCTACCTGCTGAGGCTGACGACTGTGAATAACTACTGTTGCTTTTGTGCAGTCAGGCTCGTGCGATTGTCTGCGACCGCTTTTAAGACTAAGGGTCTTTTCTCCTGGCTGGACTTTGTGTGGAAATGTGAAAGAGTTGTGACTACACAGAGCAGAGGAGAAGAAAAGGAAGGATAGAGGACAGAAAGAAGGGATGGAGCACAGAGGCTGATCAAAGGAGAGATACATCCTCAAATTCTATTCAGACGAGCTGTAAAAGAGTGTGTGGAAACCATGTTGTGGTATAAGAAGGGTTTGTGGGCTGATGCGTGTGTGTGGGTCTCTATTTGTAATGTCGTAACACTGAAACAATTCAGGTGAATCGGGATTACAAACAACTGGATCTTTTATCTGAGGGCTGGAAATAAGAACAAATATACACTGACTTTTCTGAACACATTGTGCTTTTGAAAAAATGTCTAATGTGTTGCTCGTAAAAGGCAAAACCTTTCAAATGCACTTTCAAAAGCCACTGCTATAATAAAGCAATTAGTCATGAGAGGCTGCACTTTACACTGATTTTGCTATAGATAAGGAGTATTGTTGGATACAACAAGGCATGTCACTAAAAACCTCTTAATCATGGTTTAAAAAAAGCAAAGGCCTCTCATGGCTTACTGGACTGATGAAATTACGACAACAGACTTATGAAAGATTGAGCTGTTAAATCAATGATTACTTTGAATAGTTCTTTTTCCAGCAAGTAATACATTTCATTACCCTAACTGTAACCTGCAAATAAAACATAACATAAAACAAAAACCAAACCAAACCAAACCCAAAACAAAGCTGAGCAGAGCAAAACATACCAGTAAAAAAAAAACTGCCATGACTGGTTATCATGTAGGTATACACATTTACTGAAAAATTTGCAGTCAGTCTCTTTTTGGAAAACAGACCAAAAAATGTATAATTTAATACAATTATTTATACGATGCCTCTAACTATCAACAGTAGTAAATTATAGCACAAGTTGACCAATGTGCTTTACAATTTAATGGCCAAACTGTTCAAATTAATTAGTCCAATTTGATTATCGGTTTACTAAATTTGCCATCCTTCTACATGAAGTTCATGAACACAGTAAAACACTCTTTTAATGCTGCCAAAATGAAAAAGAAAAAGTCTAAGGTGAAAAAAATCAAATAAAACGAGGAGAGCAAAGAATGAGAAAGAAACTCTCTGCCATGTTTTTCTCTCTCTAGAACACTCTACATACAGTTAGTCAGTGCCGTGACCTGTACCTGAGCTGATGGAGCAGGCGGATAACTACTTTACCCCTGACTGCACAACCCCAGGTCATGTCACTTACACACACAGAGGAATGTCGGTGTGATCTTGGTGGATGAGTGTGTGCTGTCTGAGTTTGTCTGTTGATCCAGACAGTGTATATAAGGGGTGTATGTCTATCCATACAGAGGGACAGACACACACACAGGTCACCATGAGTCACCTGACTGTATGGGGCAGGGAAGACACACACTCAGGGACATTTCGGCTAAGAACTTTAAAGGGCAATCCTAAACTGCCTCAAATGGCAGGCTGTTAGTGGTGGCACAACAACAAATGCTTTCAAACAATCCCACACATTTCTTAAGAAGCTCACTCATTTGTGTCCAAACACAACGTTAACAAAGGGTTTGGATTCGAGTGTCACACCCATGATTTGAAATGCGCCATGATCACGTAAATGAACAAATTCGATTTAGAACTACATTTTTCAATGCTACAATACTTTGTCCATTCAAAGTCTTTCATAATCTGATTGAACTGGGTGATCTTTTCTTTTTAGTGAATCCAAACAGTCATGGCAACCAGTGAAGTCCAGTTCATGAACAAATATATCTTATGAAACAGTTAAAACTAGTCCAATTCACTAACAAATGACTCTGGGGAACTAGTTCTTTTTAGTAAATCAAAAACATTTAGTGACACCAGTTTAGTCCAATTCACAAACAAATGACTTCTATGAATTGGTTCTTTTTGTTGAATCAGAAATATTAACTTTATTGAATCAGAAATATACAGTGCAACACGTATAGTCGGATTCACTAAAAATAAATCAAATTGAAATGGAAAAGAGAGCTATCAAAATTGTAAATTGCTGTGTTTACTGAAACCCAACCTTAGTATGTAAATAAATAATTATTTACATTTGTTGGGTGAAAGCTAAAGGTTGGGTGAAAAGCTAAAGGCCAAATGTGGGAACTACAGTGAGAGATAGAAATATCTCCTTTGCATTTCCTCTGGCACCCTCAATAACCATGAATCCCTGTTTATGTCCATTCACATCACATTTCCTTCACAGCCAAAAATGTTACAGCCATTAATTGCCACGAGGAGCAAACCGTCAAGGAGCTTCCAGCAGAAATCCATCAACGTGTCAAAGTTATTCAAGCGCTCTGACTGAGGGAAGCAGAAATTTCACAGCCTAATGAATGGATCTAATGGAACAGATACAAATGGAAAATAACGTTTTCAACGGAACTTACTTACTGAGCCGGGAAAACGGCCTAATAGCAGGAGGAGATTGAATGAAACACCTTGAGTCTAGCAAAAGTGTTCTCACACAGACAATGGCAAGGACTATGACACTTATTATGACATAGCATAAATATTTTCTGTTGCTTTTTGCAATTGATAATCATTTAAAGCATGTCACGCAGGGGTGTGAACAGAAAGGAGAATGCTGGGACGAGGCAAGAAATGTCATGACTTATCAAATCACTTAATCAATGTGCCTCAGGGGGACAGTAACCTGTGTTTGCTGTCTGAATATTTCCCACCTAACCACAGACAAACATTTAACACACACAGGTGAGGATAGATGACTAATTAGTTCAACTCATAGCAAGTATGGACAGATCTGTCATGAGAATGTGGCATGTAACAAAAACATTAATAATTAGTGTTTTAAATTAGTTAGGAACTTCATGTCCTCTTGAAATTAGCAATAAGGCATACGGAGATCCAATATTAAGAATAACCTCTAAGTCTCAGATATGCCAATGTTATTCGTGCTAAAAACGCTATATAGCAGCATATTGTTAAGTTTTCAATTCATTTGAACAGATGGACACATTTTGTTTCATCTCTTTGTAAATGAGTTTGTTTGCAGACCTAGCACTGATTTAAACAATCATATACCGCATGCAGACATGACACACTGAGCTTGCATCCTGCCAGCTTTGTGTCGACTCCATAAGCACAGGCCCCCGCAAGCTTACATTACACAGCTAGTGAATTGTGCTTTTGCTTCCACAGTTTGTCTGAAACCCAGACAAACACACAGACGCAGGCGAGGCGGAGTATCTATTCTTACCCCTGTGTGGCTGGGCGATTTGTATGAGTCAGACAATGAGTGGTCATTTGTCCCAACATGCCCCTTTTTGTGGCCTAAAAATATGACTTTGAATCTGCCTAATAAAAAAAGCACCTCTTTGTGCTCATCAGTGTCTGGTGTAGTGCACTACAAGTAACCGGCATTGCATAGTTGGATTACTTTTTGAAAGTACCAAGTTTATATTTTCACTGAGTTAGTAACAATGAATCATGGGATTGATTTCCTATTGAAGTGATACCTTAAACTTTGTTTAAACAAAGCATCTAAGGTAGCAACATAATTAAGTTGTCTACTTTTGCATTTGAAGTGTACCAATGATGCCGTAAACTGCTTCATATGAAGGGAACTCATTGGTCACAAGGGTTTGAAATTGAGCAAAAAAACTTACATCTCTAGCCATAAAAGTAATTCATCCCTTCTACTCTTGCTTTGAGGTCCTTCCTTTGGGGCAAAGGCTACGTGTACCGTTCGCCAAAAGGAGCATTTACAAAAGATAATTTGTTACACTGGCGGTGACTGTTTTAAATCAAATTCTCAATTGAGGCGGGTACTATAGGTGTGTGAACATGTACATGTTGTATTCATTTGTTTTTTTCATGTATGAGTGCTCAATCATGTGTTTTATGTCTTGATGCCAGTGTCAAAGATGAATTTCTGTCCAGTAAATCTGAACAGACAATAAAGTCAAACAAACAAAAAAAAAACAAGTAACCATGAAATGCAATATAATATGTGGTGCATATCGGTCTGGTGGCTGCCTGGTGTTGTCTCACCTCATCTTTGATGTCTTCTTGTTGCTGTGCAGTGAAGATCTCCATGGCTCCCATGAGTCTCATCATAAGTTCATCCACTGTTGTGTTGCCTTCATCACACAAAGAGATTGGGTGGAGTCATTTCATTTAGTATTTTTATACCATCCATCCATCCATCCATCTATCTATATCCATCCATCCATTAGTGGTCTCAGACTTTTTGGTAACACGAAGTACATTCAAATAATCAGAACTGTTGTGCATTTTGATCTGGTAGGCATTACGCAAGATCTGCTACCAAACAGTAGTTTTATTTAAAGTTAATTTACATATATTTTACCTTGAATGACATTTAAAACTTCATTTGATGTCCGTTTGCCCATGACAATTAGAAGTAATGGGAACTGGTCAGTCTTGTACAACCGGATGGTCTGTGCAACAACGCTGCCAAAGTGCCTTGTACACATCGTGAGTAGTCTAGAAAGAGAGAAAGAGAGAGAGAGTCAGTAATTTGAGTGGACAGTGGACAGACAGCCAGTGGAACTCCACTGAACAATCACTGAGCTTAATAAGAGTACACAGCTCATTATATTAACAGACTTTAAAACCAATTCTGCTCTCCGCTCGGAGGACAGTTCTTCTCCAAACACTCCCCTGGTTTAAATTAGTATTCGGCTCCTGCCACACCGAATTTGATAGGGCAGAGAGGATTTCTTATTCCATTACAAAGACAGAACTTTAAATTAACGTTTCGCTGAAGGAAAAGGGTAGCAGGCAGACTCAGAGAGCTCGCAGTAAATGTCATAATATTAATGAATTGCTATAGAGCAAATGCAAATATAGATTAGCTTCTCTCTTCTTTTAATAACATCGGCTTTAATAACTGGAAAGTAAAATAGAGGAGAGATGGAACACACTATAGTGAGGGGCCATGGGCAGCGTGGAAAAGAGAAATTGGAGATTTTTTTTCCCCACATCAATTTTCACCCTATTATCAGAGAACTATTTTAAAAAAGTTGGTTCAGAGGAGATGAGCGAGCACTTTATGGATTCTAGGTATTTTCAGACCAGCATACTGCCTATAATTTCTGAAATAAAATGTAGTGTGTATACCACTTCCATGGAATACTGTATTCCCAATTAAAAGCACTCCATCTGACCTTCCAATGTGATGAATAAAGCAGAGGTAATTTCAACCGTTATCTCATTCTTGACTTATTTGATGAATTTCTAGAGTTAGTCAAGTTAAGTATTTTTCACACAACATGGTTACTTTGAACTAATGCAAAACGTGGCATACTACAGTTTCATACTCCCTACATTTCACATATCATAAAAAAAAAAATAGTAGGCAGTATACGATACATACTGCACAGTAGCAGTAAGCTGGCATTATATTCTGAAGACAATCAAGTGAGGGGAAAAAAAAGTTTCCTTGAAACATAGTTGTGTGTTTACCAATGTCTCAAAGTTCTTTTAGGGTGTGTTCACACAGGTTTGGTTAGTTTATAACAAACCCTGGTGCGATTGCTCTGTTAGTGCTGTTCATTTGAATAAGAATAAATGCGAGAAAGCTGTCATCCGAAACGTGGTGTGCACCACCTAAAAAGGTGGGTCTTGGTCCGCTTCCAAAAGAACTCTGGTGCGGTTTCGACTGAAATATAAAATGTTTAAAAAATATTTAGATATTAAAATCATATTAATATAAAACATAGGTTTCTGCATTACTTATGTTTTAAATGCTTTTTTGGGGGGGTTTGTGCCAAACACCCAACATATTTTAGCTGGCCTGTCACATGACTATGAGAAGCGAGAATGGAAATGTAGTTTAGTGTGGTGAACATTATTTAGAAAAATCACATACCCATTTAAGAAATAATAAATTGTAACAAAAATAATTGGTATATGTATCAAATTAAAAAAGTTTGGTATCGCCCATCCCTAAACCTTAACCCGAACCACATATATAGTACTCTACTTAATAAACTTAGGGTAACCTACAAAAAACAACATAAGAATACGGTGTGTATATGTGTATGAGTATGTCAGGGTATAAGGATGTGGGATTGTGTGTGTGTGTTTCTGTTCGCATTATGAATAGCCAACTGACAGGACAACAAGCCAGCTATCTTAAGTGTAACTTGTAGTGCAGTATTACAGATGATTCCGTAGAACTGCATCACTGCCAAAAAAATTAAACATCATACAAATAACACTTGTGTTTCCAGAGGTCCCATCAGGCATTGCAGTTGGCAGTTCATTGTCACATCAGTGATGCGTAAAAAAATCGTGAAGAATGTTAAGAGTTTTCAAAGGACCTCGGGGGAGTTATTTTTGATTTTCTAGTTAGTAACACCAGGTGTTTCAAGCGTCTTGTCAAGTATCGGCTTTTATAATTGGAGTGACAAGCTCTCGTCTCCTTCTCATCCCTTGCTCACGTCAGACTCTTGAGTGTGTGAACCGTAATATTTCCTCATGGCTTGAACTGAGAGGTGTGGCACAGTATCAGACCATCTGCTGGGGCCACAGGGCATGCACTGCTCTTTCCTGAAAAAAAAGATTCTTGATCAAAATGATCATGAAACTAAAACTATGCGAAGACACAATTGCACGGAACAACAAACAAAAGAATGAAAACAATTTTCTTGGTGTTTCCAAGGACTTCAGATGACACATCATACGAAAACTAGATTTTTAAATCGCCTTCACTCAAAGTCAATTAGATTTTTTTTTTTACATTTTATCATCGACAAGGCAAAACTTTGATAGCCTGATTGATTACAAAAGGTAATAGCACACTCGTCCGACAAGTCAAGGTGTTGTTTATGTCTGTAGCAAAACAGGAAAATTAACACAAAAAAATGTTATACTATGTATTAGGGATTTTTCAAACAATCTAACAGAATGTATGATCAATAGTCGAAAACATAGCATTGTTGACAGTGCGCAACAGAGTTCAACAGTGCTTTGGGTGAACGAGTTCGACACCGGTTAGTGGCCCTTTCCTGCTGTCTGGCTTCTTGTCTCTTCTCAGTTGTGCACTCAAATAAAGGCAATAAAGGCAAAAAGCCCCAAAACACACAAAAAATAATAATTAATAGTAACAATAACACTTTAAAATTCTATCATCTAAGGATGTAAATCTTTGGTTTTGTTTATTTATATTGATCTTTAAACACTCCCCTCAATGTATCTTAGTAAGAAGATAATAAAAAAAAGACAAACATTCTTTATTTTCACATCTTCATATAGAAACTTGAAAGGAAACAAAGGGTTCCTCTAAAAAATATTGTCAGAATGAATAGCAACTTCTTGGATTTTTTACCACTGTGAATAAATAAGCAATATGATTCAGCAGGATATAATAGATTGAAAAAAAAAACCCAGAATGATTACCCCATATCTGCTAGAATGCACCATCAAATTGTGACCTGCAGCTTTCTCTTACTTATACCAGCCACAATAAGCACCTGTAGCACCTGTGGGTGCTAATTACATTCACTCTAATTACATTTGGGCTCTGGATTAATGCACAATTATGCTGAGAGTCTATGTGATCGGTGTCAGCACTTAGCGATTCACAGGCTTCATTCACAGAGTTAGCATTGAAAAACACTGCCAGTCCCCATCCACAATCAGTTAGGCCTGGCTCTGGAGCGTGAGAATACGGTGTGGTGTGTATGAGTATGTCAGGGTATAAGGAAGTGGGATATGGTGTGTGTGTGTGTGTGTGGTGGTGTGTGTGTGTGTGTGTGTGTGTGTGTGTGTGTGTGTGTGTGTGGTGTGTGTGTGTGGTGTGTGTGTGTGTGTGTGTGTGTGTGTGTGTGTGTGTGTGTGTGTGTGTGTGTGTGTGTGTGTGTGTGTGTGTGTGTGTGTGTTCTCTTGTTAGTATTATGAATAGCCCCAGATGTTGCCCGCCTTTAATCTGTGGTAGAAAGGCTCAGCTGGGGCAAAAAGCAGAAGGGGAGGGAGAGGGGTATAGAGGCCGGGCCGGACTGAAGGAGCCCCTGCAGAAGCAGGTCACTGGCTGGTCTTTCTCTCTCTGTCTGCTCCGGAGGGAGGCTTTTAGGGTGAAGCCTACTGGAAGGAAAAGTAGAGGCCTGCTCAGAAGCAAAGCCTGCTGGGACCAATCAAGAATCCATCTGCTGCCTGACCAGCTTCTCCTTCTTTCTCTCTCTGTTCATTTCCCTTTTTGGCCTTCCATCTTCATTTTGCTCGCTTCGTTTCCACATGAAGCAATGGGGAAAACATCTTCGCAAAGTTTACTGAAAGTCTTGGAAACGAGACTCTTTTTTTTTTTTTTTTTTATCTTAATACTATTTTGGGTGAATTTTTCTCTTGTCTCTGGGGGCCAAAAAGTTGCAATTGACCAACAGAAAAAAACAAACGTAAAACCCTCGCCACCTCCGTAACAGACGTCCTGAAATGAAGACATTCTGAGGAGTGTGCTCTATGATGGCTGTGTGTCTAACTGACCCTTTAGTGGGACAGATTAGTGCAGATTGCCCTACCGGGGCCTCAGTGAGCAAACACGACATCTTTTGTTAAAGCATTCTATGAGGAGAGAGTCAGGAGAAGAGAGAGGGGGAAGGGAGGAATGCCTCTCATTAAGAGATCATCCATTTTGAGTGTGAAAATGCTTCCGATCCACATCGTTCTGGATGGTTTGACTGCCATTGTGAGTGCATGCGATGAGAGAAATGAAAGTGCTACCTGGCTTTATTAGCTTCCTTAGAAACGTCCCAGGCCCATGTGATGAAGTTCTGGCTGAGATATGACACTATGGAGTCCGCACACATCATCTGAGAGCAAAACACGTTACTGAGGACACTCTCGTCGTTGTGGAGGTAGATGGCCAGCAGTTTTCTCTGAACAACAGAAACACACATATAAAAACAGTTAGGGATAGGTAGCATATGGATTAAGATTCTAGTTCTGATTAAGATTCTTAATGATTGTGGTTCCTTAATTCTATTAATAACTCCTAATACTTTGGAAGAAGAAATATTTGGAAATCGGAAAAGTAATTCTTATTGTACTTGCTGTCAACAGCGGTTTGTATCCAAATGATGAGATCATTTCAGATTTCAACAGAACAGATAAAACAAATCAAAACAAATTTTATACAATGATTTCAAAAAGGTTCTTACAAAGACTTTTAAATGTGGCACAGAATATACAATAATAGAATTAATATAATATATAAAAATATTTGAATGTTTTAAAATGATATAAATATGAATGTATTCTGTGTAACTAGTGTTTTAGTTATAATTTTGAGCTGGACACAAAATGTAGTGTGAGATTCAATATTGGTGCACTGCAATAGCTGACTAGTAGTGCAAAAAACACTGTCAGCGTATTTTAGCTTGGTTATCAATTTACATCAGCAGAAAAATGCACACTTAACAGTTAACAGATCCAAAAGTTTAAAAACTCAAAAGTTGAAAATCATTTTCCCAACCCTTCAAATAGTTGCAAATAATAAAAAAGAAGACATTCACCCATTTACAAACTAATGCACACACAAGTCATTCCATCACTAGATTTAATTTGCGGGGGGGGATGAAAACTGAAGCCTCAATGGCCATTTCACCATCTATGAAGCCAGAACCCATCTAATCCTGGCTCACTGATCCACCCTTATTTCATGATTCACCATCAGGCTTTCTGAGAGCTTTAAGGCCACTAATGCTTTACCAGGGTGAATTGAGCAGAAGAAGACAGTGAGTGCCCTCCCTGCAATCCCTGAGCAAAGCAAACACCCAAACCAAATCTAACTGATGCAGGATAAATCAAACTTTCTCTGAAAAACAAAAAAACGAACAAATCGCTTTATTTGTTTTGAATCAAATGCCAGTGCCCTCCTTCCATCATCGCAGGTTAGCACAGAAAGGCGCAGCTGATGTCGAAGCACATCCAAATCCACAGATATTTACACCATCAGATGTATGGCGCTCACTCGCATAACCCAACATCTAATTTAAAAAAAAAAAAAAAAAACAGCACACCACCACAAACATGAAAGGTTTTGCCAGACAAGGCAGGGGAATAAAATCCACCGAATTACAGAACAACATTTCCTATAGCTCTGACCCCCAACAGTTCGTCGAATGCAGCAGGAGGGATTTCTCGACAGCCCGATGGAGGAAAAACAGAAAGCAAAGTAGGGAGAGAACCAAAGTAGACCGACAACGGAGGAGAGAAAGTTGGGCTCTATGGAGGTGTGTATGGATGGAGGACTGAAGGAGCGCTGCTGTGTTTGCACAGTGATTAAAGCTCTCGAATGAGCCGCATGGCCCCTGGCGGGAGAGAGCTCAGGCCTCTTTCACCGGCCCAATTCAAGGCCCTGAAAAGATTAAACACTCACGCTGGGTAGACAAGCAAATGGGACCTGGAGAGATTTTACCCATCAAAAACTGAAAGGGGGGTGGATGAAAACGAGACAGGAACTTTTTCCACTCCTCTCTTGCGGTCCGTCCTAAAACCGACATTGCTGTTTCAGCACTAACCGAGCGCATTCGCTCCAAGCTGCGAAAACGTTTTGACCTTTTGAGGCCTCTAAGATTTCATTGAAGAGGTGGGGAGAAGCTACTCTCGCTAATAACACTCTTTGGTCAGCTCCCTCATTCCACGCCCCTCCATTACCCACAGTCCCTCCTCTCTACTTTCATCCCATTGTTTTCTCTTCCTTTCTTTCCCTTTGTTTTGTGGGGCTTTTCTTAGCCTGCAGAAATTAGCGCTCAGTCCAAATTACTGGGTCTGTTCTGGGAAAGAAACTGACCCAAAAGCTCTTTCTGTCACCTCAACTCGTCCCCCACCTGCTCGGGACAAGAATCCCTGAAATGGCGAAGAGAACATGGGAGAAGAGGACAGAGAGGGCGGTGGGTAGAAGGAGAGAGAAAGCTGATCTGTCATGTGAGTGGGACAGCACTAGCTTTCACACAGTTGTCAGAAAGTGAGGAATTCCCAGGCTAACTTTGGACATGTGAGTCAGTGTTGTAGCAGAACACAAAGACAAAGTGTGTTTACCTGCTAATTGAAGGCCTATTCACATTAAGCATGACTTTTTGGCACGTAAAACAGATTACAGGATTTTAAAATGAAACAATGCATGTCTTTGTACTCCTTTAAATGAATCTAAACAATCATAGTCATTCTTCAGATATTAAGCCAATTTTTAAAAATAGATATCGAAACTTGGAGGACCACGGAAATTTAATATGCTAAAATGTCTTTACTTTGTGTCATTTAGTTGCATCAAACTTGATGTGAACAAGGGCTCAAAGGCATGCTAACCGCATTAAGCAAAGCGTTTGAAAAAGCATAAAACTGTTCTTACACAATTACATTGCAACTTTAATAAACAGCTATCAAAAGGTAATTTGGACCAATGAGATTTCACTGTGGGTGGAGTTACCATTAGTTACAGTTAAACACCTCCGAAATAGAAATAAAGTAAGCAAAATGTCCTGATGTTAGCATCACGTTATCGTAGGATGTAAGAAGCAGCTGGTTGTGTCTAATACAGACTAAATAAATATGATTTGTGGAGTTTTCAAAAAAAACACCTTGATGGCTTCACCTGCGTGTCTGTGAGAGTTACACTAGTTACACAGACAGCCATACGTCTCTTTTAAAAGCATTGTGAAAGGATGTTTTTAATTACAGGCGATGTATGTGCAGGAGGGGGAGAGATGGAGAAAATGATCATCCTCTTTTGGCTGTAGGAAAGCAAACAATGGGAAATGAGGAGTTCATATTACTGCCTCTCTGACCTGTAGCGGAGTGCTTTAACAGATGGCATTAACAATACTATGAGAGATTCTCCCACAAAAACTAAACAATAATCTAGTAATAATAATAATCTTGTTGCATAATTAGAGTTTAACTTTAGGAGCTGCCTTGTATATGCAATAGAACTCTTAAAGGGCCAGTCGAGTCATTACTTTCTCATTCTCATGTCATTCCAAACCCATATGACTTTTCTTTCTTCCAGGGAACAAAAAAGGAGAAATATTTAGATTTTTTCATGAAGCGGTTTACTTACATTTTTTAAAAGGATGCAAAAGCATCATAAAAGTGGTTCGTTTTACTCATGCACTGTATTCTAAGTCTTCTGATAGTTTTGAGATTAACAGAATTCAATTTAATTTCTTTTTATATATTAAATTATAATAGTAATTTTAATATTCCCTGCAGGGAGGAAGTGAGCCATTAGGATTAGATCATTGATCACTAGGATTGTCAAGAAAAGATTTGATTCACAAAAAAATTACTTTATGAATGGGATATTGTTACTTCTCTCAAAGATTTGCCATTGAGAGGTATGTCGGTATTGTATGGCTTAGAATATTGCTTTTGGGTCCTTTTTAAAGCTTGAAAGCTTCAGTGCTCAATCAATTGAATGGAAAACCGTGACCACTGCATTGAAAAAAAACTTTTGTGTACAGTGGAATAAAAAGTCATAGTTTAGAACAAAAACGTGAGTAAAATGATGCCATTAAGCAACATGTAAAACACCATCAATGTTGTGTTAAAATGTAAAAAGAACTACTAACACATTAGTAAATTATTTCGATCGATGTTTAAAGACAACAGTCAATTTTCCTCAGTTCCCCTGTTAGCATAGCAGCATCAACAACGTGAAGTCCTTCGGGTGTCAGAAAACATCTCTTTTATTGCAGGTGAAAAATCACTTCGTCACGGAGGCCCTGCCATAATGCTCATGCATGAAAAACCCACGAAGGGCGCAGAGGAGCTATGAATTTTGATGGGCATCTTTGTGCGGGTGGCAGAGGAGGGTTAGCGTGATTAGCTGGATGTTAAGGGGATTTGTGATGAGGCCTGTGTGCTGATGGGTGGCCTGACTCAAGAGTCTTCCGCTGATCCTCCGGATGAACTCCAGGGCCCCCGGCATTTTCATTAAGGACGGATTGGGAGCATCTCCCACTCCAGAAACACTTCATCACATGTAGTGTTTTACTTAGTGATTAGCCTCTCAGGGCTATGAGACAGGGGCACAAGTGCCCTCAGAAAAATCCATCCCATACATGCACACGTGCACATGAAACGTTCACAGCCGTGGCTAAATAACGGTTCACTTAACGAGAAGTCCAGCTGACTGAAGGGTGGTGAACACTGGCTCAACCAATGGCAGGAGTAGCGGGATTATCTAGTTTGAGATAGCATTTTTCTTTTTGTATCTTTGCCATTCTTAATGGTGTTAGTGGGCAGAAATTTCATCATCTTTAAACTGATACCACAAATTAGTGCTCTAAAAAAATATTATTTGGGAATTTGTAGGCCTGGAACAAAATTCCCAGTAGACCTGTCCCCCCATTTTTAGAAAATCTCCCACACTTTTGGGGAGGTAAAAAAGTACTTTTAATGACGCATGCCTTAAATGTGTCCCATTAAATACTTTCTAAATATAAATCCTCTGGCTGAAACCCAAAAGGAAACTGCAACTGCAAATAACATACTAGAGAAGCGCACATGGATAATGTATGACCTGTAAAGAAAAACACAATGACTGTCTGCATGAGAGGAACACAGCAGGTCATCTCTTCTTTTTACGTTAGTTTGTTTTTACTAACACACTGAACTGTCTCCTCAGGGGAGTGCGGCGGCCATATTGTGCCTGTGCTGAAGAGAGGCGGAGATCAGCTGGGCTACAGGCAGGAAGCCATTCCAGCCCGCTCCTCATGCTCAAAACCCCCTGAACATCTTGCTGCATCCTCCCAGTCTAATAAGACTGTAATCCACACAAGCTGTCAGTTGATACAAGCCTCCTTATGAGGACACAGCGGGAAAACCAGCACAAAGCTGTTCTAAATAAAGCTTCAGCTGTTCAAATGGGAAACGGAAATTTGATGGGGCTTTATCATGATGGGGGGCCAGTTCTGCCAATCAAACCTTTAGCGTTGTTTATACCTGTGCGTATGACACTCAGACGAAATGCTGGAGACGTGACCTGGTAGCGCATGCGTTTATACATGGGTGACATAGGTTTCTGGTATCTGGCTCAGGTCATTTCCTGATCTCACCTCCTACTGTTTTCCCTATCATTTCCAGTAACACCTCCGACTGTCAATTCAATTCAATTCTAAAATAAAATAATTTATAATAAAATAAAAATAAATTCTTTAATAAATAAATAAAAACACTTAATAAAATGTATTAAAAATCATGATAGAAATGATGCATTTATTGATATTGACATTCAGTATATACTCACATCTCTGGCTTTGCCGTAAAAGGCCTCTTGAGATGCGGCTTCCAAGGTGCCGATGTAGAACACAGGATGGCAATCGCCATATCTGCAAAACACACAAAGCAAACCTCAGTGTGCTGATTCTGAGTAAATACCAAATATCAGAGTAGCTATTTTCAAACATTGAAACAAGCTTCTTCAAAACAAGCAGTGCTGGAAAAATGTGTACACAAGACATCACATTCTAAACTAAAAAGAAACGCAGCATATGTTTGGTTTTCTTTAGTGAAATTGGATTACAGATGTTACTTTGTCCAGAGATCTCACCTTCTAGAAAATTCAGCAGTAAAGTGCAGTAAGGCATCACCCTCATTTTCACTGTTCTCTGGCACTGAGGGAAGACGAAGGAATACATCAAAATAGATCCTTATGGTCAGCCTCAAATGAAATGACACTATAACTTACTCATCGGAGACTTTCGACAAGTCGAGCTTCCCATGCCAAAGATCTCGGATTCATCTACACCAAATTCAGGTGCATCCTCGAAATCATCCCCCTCACTGTCACTGACCATGTGGACGTCTGTGCACTGTAACACACATGTTGGGTTTTCATGTTTTATGGTGTTTTTCTAAAGACAATAATTTTTATACAGTACACGCCGTATACTCTGTCCCCTAGCTACTTTTAAAGGCGCTATATAAAACAATGCAACCCCTGGATTATATATTATTGTTATAATGTGTGTGTGTTGTTGTGTGTGTGTGTGTGTGTGTGTGTGTGTGTGTGTGTGTGTGTGGTGTGTGGTGTGTGTGCGTGTGTGTGTGTGTGTGGTGTGGTGTGTGTGTGTGTGTGTGTGTGTGTGTGTGTGTGTGTGTGTGTGTGTGTGTGTGTGTGTGTGTGTGTGCTTGTTTTTGTGATATATGAGGACACAAATGTGTATAATGACATGGGTATTACACTGGTATTACAACTTACACGTGATATATGAGGACATTGCATGCGTCCTCATATTTCAAATTGCTTAAAAAACAATGTTTTTTTAAATGTAAAAATGCAGCATGTCTCCTGTAAGGGGTAGGTTTAGGGATAGGGGCAGTGTAGGGGGATAGAATATATAGTTTGTCCAGTATAAAAGTCATTACGCCTATGGAATGTCCTCATATATCACAAAAACAAACGTGTGTGTGTGTGTGTGTGTGTGTGTGTGTGTGTGTGTGTGTGTGTGTGTGTGTGTGTGTGTGTGTGTGTGTGTGTGTGTGTGTGTGTGTATATACATATATATATTGAATATTACATTACAGAGTTTTGAATAAACACATTTATAAGGTAAAAGGCCTTTTGAGATTTGTTTTTATGCAAGGTTACAAAATTACTGAAATCATTTCTACTGTATATCAAAATGTTAATTTAATCCTAATTTCACTTAATGTGAATTGTATTTGTGTTTAAAATCAGGCGAAATGGAAAAGATATATAATGTTGGCAATAACAAAAACAAACAGCAGCAATTTAAACATTTTATATCAGTGCACACTCAAATATAACTCCATAAAAAGAGCATTAATAATAATAATTCATAAACTAATTCCTATTTTAATTCCACATTGGGTACCAAACCTAGTATGAATAGTACAGAGAATGTAATAGTTGCAAATCTGTTGAAAGGTTGCCATCAGACTTGAGATGCAGGGGCAAGTCTGGCTGCAGTGTTACGCCTGGCAACTCGACAGCGATCACTGTGCCCATTACATGTTACTTCATCAATTCGGAACAGGACTTCATTTCTATTCCAACAACGAATCTCTCATTAAAGATAAAATCCATTTTGGCTGAGCAGAGCGGTCTAATTAAAAATCCCACAAAACATTAGAATGGCCAAAAGTGGCATCACATGCTGGCTTTCAATATGTTGAAAAACTAAAAACAAAAACAGCAGTAATGAAATGTATAAATGTAAATATAAATGATGAGAGAAACACAATGGTCCTTATACACAAGTGAAAGACAGTAGGTATGACTGATTGTGCATTGTCGTGTCTGTTCAGCTTTACCTCGTCTGTCTGGTCCACCGTCAGCGCAGAGGAAGATCTTCTACACACAGTCAGGTGGTGGCAGGGGTAACTGATTCCACTGGCGGCCAGAGTCATCTGCACAATCACAAAACAGCTTTATTAGACATGTTAAAGCAGTGAATCTCAATCTGAATCTCAATTTTGACTTCAAAGCCCCTCTATTGTCCACAACAATATTTGAATATTGACGTATTTTTGTTATAACAATAACCCAATTTTAGAAATATCTTCATTCGTAATCGTTTTAGCTTATTTTAAATAATTTTAAGTCATCTTGAGGCCCCCTTGGAAGTTTGTCATCCCCCTGGTACAGCCTTTTTCAACACCATTTTCGTCGTATGTTGAAAGAAACACTGCATTGTTGTTCATGAAAAGACCACTGCTTGAAGTTACATGAAATCGTCATTGCTAACTTTTATGAAGTTCATTTTGGGATTGGAACAACATAAGGATATGCCAATGATGACAGAATTTTTGGGTGAACTATTCCTTTAAGGCGTCTTTTCCCAGTAAAGTTTGCACAGACTGATATTCATCTACGCAGGGTTTTTCTGGATAGAGGTTCTGTATGCTTGGCACTCTAAAGAGCATCACATGCAGCGAGCTACTGGTGAAGGCCTGAGTACCTCATTAACTCTCAGGCTAGAGTGGAAATGTCAGCATCTCTCCACACTACAGGGACTCATTACAGACCAGCCCCCCCCACCACACACACACACACACACACACACACACACACACACACACCTCCCTGGAGCGACAGCATAGAGCTCTATTCTCTCGACTCTTACCTGACATTCCCAATTACACATTATAATCACTGTCTGTTTTTACATATTCATTTCAGATACCTAAATGACCATAGCGCTCCATACTTCAAATCAAGAGCAAAGGAAATCATATTTGTACTACTTAACCAGGCAGGTAGCAATAAAGACAAGAAACTAAAGTAAAAGCAGACAGAGAAAGATGGATACCTGACTGCAGGGGGATCTGATACTTTGAACACTTTGTGTCAAAACACTTAAAAGATTGTTTTGATTTGAGGAATACTTAATCACACGAATTTATACTTTCTACTTAAACAGTTATCAACTCTTCAATTTCTGATATACAGATTAGAGCTGGGCAATTTTTTTCACTAAAAAAATCTGTGATTTTTTAAATAAACTCGATTTACGATTTTTCATAATAACCACAATAAGAATAATAATTATAATAATAATAGGACATTTAAACAAAAATTACCAGCTATAAAATATGACAATATCTCTGATCTGTAATTTTTCTCAATACAAACTAGTCCTGCTTGATCAGGCATCAGTTACAAAGCTATGACTTTAATTGAACAAAACAAATGATTAAAAATAGCTACCATGGCCTTGCCAAAACAACACACACATTTAAAATAATGGCGAGACAAAATTGAATGAATTTTGTTTTCTTTCTTTTTTGAAACAATTTCTACAAAAAGAAATGAACAAATTGAAGACATACCAAAACTGATGTCACGTCTTGGTATTGATTAACAGACATAACAGATTAGGTTTTAAAGAAGCTTTGGTTTAAGCACCATAATATCATAATGCAACTCAGAGAGGATTTCAGAGTGTCAAGTACTTTAACAGGGCGCTAACTCCCCCAAAACACACAAACACACAACACACTTTCTCTCTTTTTGTGATGGCCCACACAGAGAGAAGAATCACAGATAGTGTTTCTCTTCTACAAGATCTAATTAAAGACAGACTGCCTTTACAGGAAGACAATGTACATTACTGTTGGGTAACACAATCAAGAAAACTTCTCAAAAATCAGACATGTTTTTTTTTTTTTTGCAGGCAGTAGTATCAAAGGCCAGAGAAAATGTAGAACTCATTTCAGAAGAAATCACTGGGAAGAGTGGAGTAAATTGAAGGTGCATGCAAAGTCAGAATTTATTATTCCATAACTGTTTTCACCATCTGTCTGACCTAAAATACTGTACCTTTAATACATCTATATGTAAATAACATATGTTATGCAAAACTTTGTGTACCAGCACACTGTTGATCATCAGGTTGGTCAAGTTGCCTAATACTGTTGAAATCTAAACATGGACAGTTATTTTAAAAGGATAGCTCACACAAAAATAAAAATTCTGTCACCATTTACCTGTTGTTTTAAAGCTGTATGACTTCTATGGACCAGAAAGAATCTATACAGTATAAAGTCAAAGTTTTTGGAAATACATGACGTGAACAAATGATGACAGTTTTTATTTCTGGGCAAACTATACCTTTAATGTGCTCACCATGACTATGATATCAGAAATGATGTGTTTTCTTATAAACTTCTCATAAATGGCCAGGGCTGTAAATGCTACAGTACATATATGGTAAATAACCCCTTTATCTCAAAACAAACAATGTAAATCCTGCTTTACATGATATATCCCATTTAACACTTGAAGAAAGGTAGAATTAGGGCACTTAAAGTCTCAGGTAAGTGGTAAAACGTCAATGTTCTGACCCCATCGCCTGACAGTATGAATATGCCTGGTTGCATATGTGTGTGCATGTCAGAGCCGCAGGCTACAGGGGAGAGGTCACCCCCTCATCTTTCCACACCTCCCTCTCCACCTCCAAACAAAGAACTAAATCCTCCTCTTTTGGACCCCTTTCATTAACACTTGCATTAAAGCCCCTAGCACTGAGCACCATGCAAAAGAGGAATTCCATTTCTCCTTCTCTGTTCAGTTCTAGTCTAAGAAGAATTCTCCTTCCCGGTCTACCATTAGCTAAACATATTACATTCTCCTCTTGGTTGTTTTCAGCTATTTGTTGTCGTTCTCCATCTTTCAGGCTGTGAAGGAGATAATTACTGCTGACAGCTGCTCTAGTCGTCCGAGAGCCCCAAGCTGCACCTTGTGCCTGCCTTCTTTGATAGTTGAGGACAAGAGAGCTACAGAGCGCGAAAAAAGCAAGAGTGTGGAGTCCAGAAAAGAAAAGAAAAATAAGAAGCCCCACCCTAAACACCTGTTGGACCCTTTCAGGTTAGGGTTTGAAGAGGTGTCAGTCTTGATTAAGATCTAGGGTCAAATACAGTGTTCAAAAAGCCCAGTGAACCTTTCAGAACTAAGCCCTTAGAGAAAAAAAAGTGTGAATACTAGGCTAGGCGATGATTTTGACCTGTTTAAGGTGTAATCTGTAACTGCTACGATTTGCCAGATTGTCAGTGGCAGAACACAGCAAATACATCTTACAATAATTTAATTATATAATTATATAGGTCCAGAATATATAATTCAATAACTAATAGGTCCAGAGAGTCAAGAAAATACACTATGAGATAATGCCTCCCAAAAAAAACGTGTATATATACATATATTCATAAATGTTTATTTATAGTTTCAAAAATTAGTTTCCAAATTCTACCTGCAATGCAAATTGAAGATCTTATCTGACAGGGAAAAGTTCTTACTACAACAGATCAAACATTAGAGATCCATTCCCCCTGCATACGACAGAACACAACTATCTGCTGTTAAATACAACACCGGGATAGTCAGCAGGGTGTTGATCTAAACATGTAAAGCGTGATTTATGTCAGACGGCCCCAGTGAGGGACAGGGAGTGTATATTGATGGTTGTTGAAGACAGAGTTGGCGGTTCTGAAGACAGATGATTGGCAATATAAGAGTGTATATACCTCTCCTCGGAAGAACTTCACCTGCAGACAGCAATCTCTCAAGGGGCTCTGTACGGGCTTAGAGCTGAGCCTCGTCGCTACGGCAACCAACGGGCCCAATAAGCCGCCTCCACAGGTCTGTGACGCTGAAAGCCCATAACAGCCGTGGGCCACGGAGACCCTCAGAGAGCAGCAGCAGTAATACATTAGCAAACATCAAGAAACACTGGATAAATGTCAGCAATTAAGGGGGAAAAGACTCTAATAAGGACGTTCCAGAAGTTGTCAATCATTCCCATAGGTGCTGCATGAGGTTGGCAGTGAAATATGAAAAGAGCTCAAAAGAGTTTTGGCTGAGGATGTGTGTGTGTGAGAGAGAGAGAACTGAGCGGTGGGAAATGGACCAATTAGAAGCCTAAATTAAGAGAACAAATAAAATAAACAAGAACATGAGCTACAATTATTACTAATAGCAGCAGCAAGAGGAACAGTGCACAGCAAATTAATCCTGAATACAATTAATTATTTTTCCTTTACAAAAAAGGCATGGAATAAAACTAATCAATAATAAAACAAAGTAATGAACTGGCATAATTTACTTTGCAGACAGAAAAAAAACCTTCAGAAATCTCCAGAATATTACACTATGATACAACAAAAAATGTGCTCACATAGTGCAGCCTAAGTTTGGGCAGAAAACATACCAAAGTTTGGGCGGTTAATGCCAAACACAGCCTGCAAACAGCAGTCCTCCAGTGGCCTGCCATATGAAGAAGCCTGTGTCAGCCCCTCAAACACACCACACACATCCAGACTACACCCACTCAAACAAACAAGGGCTAAAACATGACTATGGTAAACAGCCTCCTTTGAATTTACAGACACTGCATAGGGACGTCAAGACAACCGCTAAGATCCACCCACAGATTCAAAGGCATAAGAAGGTACGCTGATTTTTACATTGTAATCCCTTTCTCCCGAGAGACAAATTTGCAATGCTAATTGTAAATCCAGTTAAAATGGCTCCACTGTTTAAATGTTAACTGGTTAAACAGTTTCACTGCATAAATGGATCAAAATCAAATCATATTTTCTTCATTTGACTACCTGACAGTAATACAAAACATGTATACAGAAGATGCACCTAGAGCCATCTGAAACAGATAAATATATTAAGCTCAATCCATTTCGACAGTACAAGCAAAAAAAAAAAAAAACTCAGTTGCTGGCTCCTTCAAAACCAATATGCTTAAAAACTCAGTCGGCGAAATGTAAACTGACTACTGATTAGTTTTCTATTTTTCTCCCTTATGAGGTGGAACAGAGTGCAGAGAGATGCGCTGTATATGAGCAAGCGAAGGGTAATGAAAGCATAGAAGAGCAGGCATTGACTCAGACTGCTGGTAAATGTATTTCTAAGCCTGGGCTGTCGTGTTTATTGGTACAAATCCCGGGAGATGAGGGAAGGTTAATGAGATACGCGCAAAAAATGGCCTGCCTGCCATGCAAGAGCTTTGCATCTAATGCACAGCTAGCCGTTTCAATAAGGGCTGGGGACCATTATTAAGACTGGCGCTTTAATAATACGTCCCTCCCTATAAGCCAAGACGAGTTGAGGTGGAAAGCTGGTCCGTGGCCAAATGCACGACGACCACACATAACCAATCACTTCTAGGGCATTAACAGTTTAATGTGCCTTAAAGAGTATTCATGAGCAGTGCCCTCTTTATCAAAAAAACTAGTTTGTTGGTTGAGGTCTTCGGTGAGTGCACTTCAACCCTGAAGTGGCCCGACTCAAGTGGGCAGTCTGTGGTGAGAGGGTGTAATTCAGTGACCTTGTGTCTGTTGTGCTTTTCGCTAAAGGACGAAACGATCTCTCCAACCGCCCTTTTAACTATATGAGCCAAATGCAACGGGTGAGATACATGAGCCTTACAAGTGCACACTGAAAAAACAGAATGCAGAAAACAATGCAGTCATTGTAGAAGAGCTCTGTGAAACTACTCATAAAGCTACTGACAATGGGGTCAGAGTCTTTTGTTATGGTACTCTTAAATACTAAGTAGTAGCATAGGGTTTTATGTTTTATAATGTTCTTTAAATAGTGGTCACACAAACCATATTAGTAGCTTCAGAAAAAAATTTAATGGTTTCTCATTCATAAAGAGGGGGGGGGGGAGGGTTCAACACCTGAAACAAACAGTGCTCAAAAACCATGTTTGTTCATCAGGACACTCCCTTTGAAACAACACTTTCGCTCAATTAGGCACCTAACACCAAATCAAGACACAATGACAAGCATAGACCTAAGAAACACATTACTCTTTTATGGTTAAAACACAAGGGCAATTTCCATGCTTAACTGATCAGAAGCACAAGGATAAGTACAATGATAAGCACAATGATCAGTGATAAGTAAAGAGAAAGTTCCCATGGTTATTGTACGGATGATTATCATGGATCTCAAAGCTGGGAGGTGGGGTTCCACAGGGTTCGGTGTTAGGGCCCTCTCTGATCACTGTGAACGAGTCGTGCTGAAAGGCTGGGAGCACGGAACAGGGCGAGAAAGGTCACTGACCCCCCACTACATGAGCTGTAATGTCCACACAGGGAGGACAAGGGAGAGGAGCTGCTCTGTGACATCTTAATTAGTACCAACATCTTACTTTCACATCGGGTGATGCTACAGAACCACTACAGAAAAGCTGAAATGACCACCAAACTCTGCTTTCTTACAATGCATGCTAACTAAGGCACAATTTTTATCAAGAAATTTGTCATTTTGAAATGAAAGCAACATTTCGGTATGGAGCAACAATTATAACCAAGTAGAACATACTTGAAGTTAATAGATTTTGGGCCAATGAGATTTTACTGTGGGCCGGGCTACCCGGTGACCAAAAAGAAGATCTGCCGCTGGTCTTTCTTTGTGGTCGTGTCTGGTCAGGACAAAAACTCAGTTCAATATGACACCTTTACTTTTGTTGGTAATTATTCTGATTTTACAACTTATTCTTTATATAATAGAATATATTATATCGAGAGAGGAAAAAAATCATACCGAGTCGTCTGAGGCAGAGGCAGGCCATCCGTCCCACTGTTGATGCCGCACAGGGATATTTGTCAGGTCTGAAATGTTCCTTTTCACCTGAGATATAAACAGACAAAAAGATCAGACAAACAGATACACGAATACAACACTAATGAATACATTCAAATTAATTTTAAAAACTCTAGCAAAAACATTTCTTTAAACATTTTCAGTACACAATGGGAGGGAGAAAAGGCAAGTAGCGGAAAAAAAGAGCTGTGTGTTCTCAAAAATTCCACAGATGCCTGTCCTAATGCCCAATGCCAACAGCCCTTCACTAGAAAAATGGACAGTATTTCCCTTCTGCTATTCACCCCCATGTAACTGCACTTATTAACATTGCATGCATTTAAACAGTTGACGCTGGCCCCTGCTCCTACTCCGCTGTTGGTTTAAAGCCCAACGCCAGGCTGATGTGCGGAGGATGGGGGTGATCAAAGCGGGCGTTGCCCAGAGCTGGAAGGACCGCAGATTCTAGTGCATTATCCCAAGAGAATGCACTACCCCGCGGCGCTAGATACAGAGGCAGAGAAAACTAGCCATTGTGGCAGAAAGCCCTCCTAGCGCATGGCCAAATCCCACCGCCAGCGCACTGAGTGGACATGTATCCTCTGCCAGACTGAGGACTCGTGCCCACAGAGGCAGAAACGATGGGCGCAAGATGCTTGTGAAAACAAAGGACATGAAGCAGGGTTGAAAGAAATAGGATTAAAAATGCATTAGCAGATACAATCATAACCTTTATGTTGACAAAAATAAAACCACAAAAATCTGAATATTTATGAATGCAATAATACAGAGAGGTTCTCAACTGGTGGGTTGAGACCCAAAATGTATCAGGGTACGGATAGTGTCTTTGACAGGAGGGGGGAAAACAAAGCTAATTTAAATTAATAAATGCTAAATGCGTTTAAAAAATAGTAATAATAATAACTACTTGTAATGGTTGATTATATATTTTTTTAAAACATTTAGATACCAAAATTAACAAAACTCCTATTTATCCCATGCACATTGTTGGATTCATGCAGTTCATGATAATATTAATATATTAACTTGTAATGTTTGATTATAACGATATTTTTGTTTATTTTTGGTACTGTTGATGTCGAATGTAAAATCTGTGTCCTGAAACAAGAAAAACCAGTTTAGAAACACTGCCTGCATTAATTTATAGAGGCTTTTTAAAAGGATGCAAAGATGATTTAAAGGTTTTACAGACAGACAGAAAAGTTTTTTTAATGTTTCAATAATACAGATATGTAAAGAACCATGTATAAAGTCAGTTTCCAGACCATTTTGGTCAGGCAAAAACTCAATAAAGGGAAACAAATTTAGATATTTACAACACCACCTCGGCCGGCTGAAGTCGGAGACTGCACCATCTCACACGCACACAATCAAACATCCTCAAGCCCACACACTGTGCTGTGCGTTTTTCTTATTGAAGTGAGCAAGGGTCAGCTGGGTTGGCCAATGTTATTACAGAGTGTAATATCTGTGTTTGACCAGAGGGCTACAGGGATTTGGCCGCCCAGGCCTGACCGGCAGGCTGCCGTAAACACCGGCTCTTGGCTGTAATGAACCATTTAGGGTCAAATGGCACCGTAGCCCAAGAGAAAGTAGAAAGTAACGGCATCACCAAGGACCAGACAGAAGCATTTAGCTGCTATAACAAATCGTCCCTCTGCGAGAATCTGATATTTCACCACTTTACTTCATTGGGTCTTTTTATGAGCACTGCCCTACTGTCAATACACCTATACCCCTCTGTACTTCAGCCAGACTTCATCCCATCTTGACAAACATGCAACGAGAAGCTATTCACAGTTATTTGACTTCAAAACAGATTTAGCTATATTGGAAGGTAGAGATGTGAACATTCTTGGCGCATAAGAAAAGAAAATAGCAAATAAAACCACAAACACAAACCTGTCAACGAATAAAGGTGGCATAAAAGTTAATTTATCAGAGATGGCTGGTTGGGTGAGGGGCTCTTTCTGCAACTACTGCGAGTTATAATTGACTTACGAGGAGAAAGCCCCATACTGCTGCAATATTCACAAACACAAGTGTCATTACCTATTCATGAGCTACGAATTCCTCCTCTTAGCAGTCAGGGGTCTGCAAATTAAAGCCAACATTACCCAACTAAATGAGAAAAAATATATACACGGAAAGGATAAACAAACAAATCCGGCGAATAACAAGTTTATTTACCACTGATTTCTAAGAGAAAGTAAAGAGACTTTGAAGATGTTCGGTAACGGCTGACATTTGTTCTGTCTTGCCCAAACCGCTGCCCATAAGGAACAAAGAGATTTGATTAAATAACGAAGGAAAAGACTCAGTCCTATTAAATCCAGTTCCACTGACATTTCATTTTAAATGTCACACTCACAATAGAGTTTTTAGCATCAGGGAACAGACTTCTATTGTGAAAAGGAGGAGGGAAAAAAGCAGATAATGTTGACATTATATCAGAAAATGCGGGAAGATCTCATGGATAAAGACATTTCAGCTGCCGGGATTATATACTTAAGGACTGCATGTAACAGCGCCTTTCATTTAAAAAGGTTTTCTTTTATATATTCTCTAGTGTGGTTGTCATATAAGACAGATATTATATATCACCCTTAGAACAAAAATTTTCATGGTGTAGATGAAATATACATTTTACATGGTGATAGTAGATGGCCTGCACAAAATAAACAGAGATAAATAATAGCATTTGAGATAGACAAAAATTATTTGGCATCTGTGTATTGCTGCCCCCTTACTGACATAACCTAAACTGCAAAGTTAAATTTAAAGATGTATGTTCATATATATATATACACACACACACATACATTACATTGAACTCTACAATCTTGAACTAGCAATTAAACAGTGGCAGTTTTGTGCATCTGTCAGATAATGTTAAATATTATTGTTAAATTCAATAATGTTTTTAATATCTTCATATAAAAGACTACAAATAATTGGTCCAAGAGCTTGAAAAAAATGTAATCTTACAAAATGAAATGACTTGGACGTCAATAAACACGTACGCGCTCTCAGACAAATATGCGCACACACACGCACATTAATGATCCAATCTTTCTAAATGCCAAGTACTGGTAATCCTTGGCTGGAGAGAAATCAAAGAGAAGAAAAGGTTGCCATTAAACAGTCACAAGCTCTTCAGCACCAGATGCCTTTCATTCACACTCTTTTACTCTCCATCCTTCTTTTCTTCATCTGCGTTCATCTCTCCAGCTGCGGAGAGAAACGCTGTGGGGCCGGCAAAAATCCCTGGGACGAGTCGTCTGGTCACGGACGGCAGAGCCCAACCGGACGGCCCTATTCTCCCCACCACTTTCCTGACAAACATTTGCTCTGAGGCTTAAGCGCAGCCCCAAACTCAGTTTGGGAATGCCAATCAGAAGAGGAGAGCAGGGCCCGGGGCCGAATAGTGGAAGGGTACGTTCCCTGGGAGCCTGGAGCAGAGCGAGAGCCTTTGGCAAAGACAAACAACGGGATAGCACTGAGGGACTCTCTTCTCTCTCTCTTTTACCGCTCCTATTGATATGCACATGCAGAAAAGCATCGGCTGGTCTTCAGCAAAGACAAAAGATGAGCAGAAAAAGAAAGGCTGGAGAGGAGTCCTCTCCATATGTGGCTGTGAGGGGCTGAATGGGGAAAAAAGAGAGAGGGGAGATTGTGAGAGCTCTCTGTTGCTGTTTTGTTGCATTTTCACACAGGCCTTCGGTTTTAAGGGCCACAACTGTAAAACAAAAACTTCTCTCACTTGTTAGTAACTTTTCCCAACGAGTTGTTTGTGAAGAAACGTAGTGGATCCCCGCAGAGCTTTTATTTTCCATTCACACATTTATTTTCTAGCATTTCGGACACAAAAGCAAGTGCTTGGACACGCTTGATAAAAATGTTCCCATCCCAAAGGAGAAAAAAAAATCTTTCAGTGGAGCCAAAGTAACTAATGTACTCTACAGCTAACTAAACTAACTCTGAGAGAGAGCCATTTAGAAAGTGGCGTGTAAGCAATAAGGTGTTCTCTTACAAAAACAGTTTGTATCGCATGCAATTTGTTTCTCCTTAGAAAACAAATCTTCTCTCTCATCCCCTCGTTCTCCGTCTTAGGAAGAAAGAAACAGAACGCCTGAGGATCAGGCCAGTTGGGGCCGCAGCGGTCCGTTTGATTCAGCTTTGTCCAGTCACTCGCTCCCCTACCAAGCCAACAGCTTCGCTTCCTGCTCCTCTTTTCACTTCCCCGCGGGCTCTACTCTCCAGTTGTTGTAATCCCGGCAGAAACACTTAAGGTTCACAGTAGGTGCTCATCAAAACCATCTGCTGAGGGAAAGAGAGCGCTCACCCATCTCACTTTAATCTCTTCAATTAGCACCATTACAAACCTGTCAAGTAGTCTGATTACAGTAATGGTGACCAGCGCCATCAAGGCGGCAGTTTCGCCGGGAAAGGGATTCTGAGATTGCGTGGACATAGCTGAGGTGGGGTAAAACATTTCTGTAGTTAAAAAAAAGATTTCTGACTTAAAGTATGAAGTGAACACCTAAAGGAATAGTTAACACAAAAATGACAATGCGGTCATCATTTACTCAACCTCGTGTTATTCATAACATTAGTAACAGCTCACTGGAGGGGAAGATTTCCAATGGTTAATGACTTAAATCTGCCTGTCCCCCAGACACTGATTGGCTTCACAAGACTTGGAATACAGCATACGGACTACTTTTTAATTACACTTTTATGGTGCTTTTTTGTCATTTTGTAGCCTGAAAGCCAAATTCTGCATAATATATGCCCTTATATGGAAAAGAGTGGGAATGATACATATATATTTAAAAAAAAAAACCTTTAAATGTTTCACAAAAGAAAGTAAAGCTCCTTGCACACTGAGTCCGAAATCTTTGTATGCGTTTTTTGTTTTCGTCATTCGGTGTCTCTGAATTGTCAAAACGGCTATCAAAATGCCTGCTACGGATGCGAAACACGTAGAAAATCAAACCCGATCCTACTTTTTTTATAACGGACGAAAGTTTCGGAGGCAGTGAGTAAGCGTGATTGACATAACATGAGGTCGTATTTATTTTTTAACGTGCGAAAATTTTGGACTCAGTGTGCAAGGACCTTAAGTCATAAAGGTTTAGAATGACATGAGGGCGAGTAAATAAGGACACAATTTCCATTTTTTTGGTTACTTTTCCTTTAAGGAGGAAAGTTCTGTCACAACAGTTCCTCACAAAAATAATTTACAAATAAATGGAATTTCAAAATTGACTTATCCGTATCTGCACCCTTTTTCTCCATTTTCATTCCACTAACAGATTTGATCGAACCTTTGATACATCAAGCTTATCCTACAGGGAATTTTGTCTTGATGTCCAGCAAATTATCTAAAGGCTGCATAAGAATGATATTAAGACTCGTTTTCATGGATTGCATACTATTACACCAAGTACTACTTGTTTATACTACAAGTAAAAAAAAAAAATCTGTTAGTGCAGATAGAAAAAATATTATTATATAAAAATAATTTCTCAGAAATAATATCGCATGAAATGTTGCTTCTCACAATAAACTGATCTTGTTTTTGAGATATTTTAAATAAAAAATAAGAAAATCTTTAAGAATTCAGATCATTTCACAAAAAAACATTGTCTGAATATCATATCGTGTGTTGCTTCTCAAGCCAATTAAACTTTTCAAGAATTTTTTGAAATTTTAAGTGGAAAATAAGACAAAACCTTGTTAAGAATAAAGACAGTTATTGCAGTGCTTCTTCTCAAGTAAATCAATCTTATTTCAAAAGGATTTTTAGACGTTTTAACTAAGAAAAACTTGTTAAGAATAGGATTTCTTGCCGTGCAGATTTTAAGTCAGAAGCTGCATAAGTTAAACAAGAGGACTCAAGTTTAAAAACAAAAAAAAGAACATCACAGATGTCTGCTTCTTTAAAACGGCACTGCACAGGCCCAACATGACTCCCCTAGCACTAAGGGAGGGGTTCAATTGGCGCTGTCAGTCCACGGGGAGCTTGTTACACTTGACGTGGTGCACGCTACCTGCTGTGAATAATTAATGGAGCCATTTCCAGAAAGCTCTGTGTAGGTTACTGGGGCAGGCAGAGGAGAATGCGAGGGAGTCTGGGAGGGGTTGTGTGTGTACAGAATGAAGCGTTCAGGTTTTGTGTCCCACACAAACCAACCTTAAATACAACACAGTGTTGTTAAAAGGAGAGTGATGAAAAGAATGGCATCGCACAGGTCTGATGGGAGAGGGAAAGGAGCTGATGAGCCACAGGGGGGTTTGTGCCGCTCGATACTGAGCTCTGGCTATTGCAGACACAGTGATAAGTGGAAAGACACACAGTAGATGAGAGTCTTCCAGAATGTTGAATTTAGCATGCATTACAACCTTGCCATGATTTAGCAAAATGAGGGAACAAATTATTATATAGTTTAGTAAAAAGTGCTGACATATAAGTCGTGGGAACAAATGGGCTCCATAACATATAACTTTATAACTGTTATATATAAAAAAAATATTTATAAAGTTGTATGTTTTGGAGCCTTGCACATGAATTGCGGGGAATTTTGTATTTAATTTTATATATGCACTGATCATTTCAGACGGAGGGTCAGAATGTTTTTCTACATATATCGTGACCTCAAATTTATCATTTATTCCCATGTTTTTGCAAATCATGGCCATGTTGAACTAATTAATTCCTAGCCATGATTTTATAAAACAAGGGAATTAATTTTTATATAGTGCGCACGATTTACTTAAAACGAGGGGACAAATTAGTAATCATGACCACGATAGAATTTTTTGTTCGTATGCATGCAATGTATGTATGCATATTCTCTAGCTAATAATTAACCAACATGCATGATACACATTTTGTAGACGTGAATAAATTTGCTTTGAATACCTGCCATGGGACCTTGCTACATGTATTGGTCACATGACAAAAAATATGAATAGTTTCACCTAAAACACACAGTTGAGATTAGACATTTTGAAGTAATCACGAAGTCGGCAGTTTGGTGGGCGTTCAACTGGGAGATAATTAGCTTTGACTCAATGAAGCCCTTAATCATTGGTGACTATTATTTTAACATGTAATAATTAAGTTGACGCCTCACCTAAAAATCAGAGAGTAGTTTCAGAGAACACGGGCAGAAACGCAGTAGAGAGACAGACAGACAGCAGGTGTAGATAGACAGACAGACAGAGGGGGCTAGGTGACAGACAGGTGTGTGGTTGTCTCACCTCCTGGATGGTTTTGCTGGCGGGGAAGTTGAGGCTGTAATCTCTCTGTGCTTCACGGTGGCTAATGACCAGCAGGTAGTTCTGATTCGACAACCCTTGCTGGGCACTGCTAAACGGCAGGAAGGGCAGAAGGGGGAAAAAGAAAGAGAGAGGAGCATTAGAGTTCAGCAGTGGACGAGTCGGGGCTCGTCTCAGTCTCCCCAGGGCTCAGACAAGCCTGTGCCACCCCACTGCTCTGCACGGATAGCGGGAGGCCAGGGCAAAGCCAAGGGCCACGGCATGGGCCGCACACCAGCAGTAAGGCCGTCTGGAGGTATCGATTGGAGCTAAGAGTTGTAAACGTCACACAAAAGGACAAGTGGGCTAGTGCCGCTTGTCCGCTCCGCATCACCCTCGGAGCGCTGACCTCAGAGCAGGTTTGAGATTCATGGGAGCCAGAGTTGTAGGAGAGAAGGCCTCATCTGATGACAAACGATGGGGGTTAAGTAGCGCTTTGAGCAAATTCTCCGTCTGTGTGTGTGAATATGAATCAACAGCTTAGAGGCGAGCCTGCCGGCTAATCAGGGTTCGAATGAAAGCAGTCAGGAAGAGGAGAGTCTGGGAATTAATATGTAACGCACACATTAATTATGCAACCAGCGCCTTAATCTGAGGAGCTTTGGACAAGCTTATGTTAACAGAGGACCAAATTTACTGTAATGGCAGCTTATTTACATTGACTAAAACTGTGAAATCAATATGTAAATGTAATGTTTGTTGTATCTAGCGATGAAGATTGAAACGGTGGCCTAGGAGAGGAGGATGCATATGCAATGCTGCGGAGAGTGGAAAAACACAGAGTCATGAATATATGATGTAAAAGGAGGGATTTAATTTAATTTCAAGACTCTCACCAAATGTAAATGACTTGGAGACATTTTACATTCTGATACATTATATTTGCATTGCCAAATGTCTATAACTAAAGCTAAGGATTGATCTTTAAATCTAAGCCTCGTTTCAAATTTTGACACCCAGTATTTATTATCTATATAGCTATATAAAAACATTCATGCTGCAGTACTGTTCACATAACGTACTTGATATCAAAGCAAAATACACCCTCTAACTGATATTGAGTCGAATGTGAATCAGAATGGTTAGTGAATTGAAAATGGGGATCAGTTGCAAAAAACCGACCCAAGTAATACATTTTATTAACTTGAATTGGCTTGAAATTAAAAAATTATAATAGACGTGAAAAGACAAACATAAAAATAGACAAAGATGTGTAAATACACACACACACACACACACACACTAGGGCTGGGTATTGACACAAATTTCCTAATTTGATTCGATTATTCTATTTCAATTCACAAGTTTGCAATTCGATTGGATTTAGATTCCGATTCGATTCAATATTGGTTATTTTGGATATCAGGTAGGCTACAATACATGGCAAATTCTCAAGGAAAACAAATCTCTTAACTAATGCTGTAAACTATGGGAGTCAGCTGTAGCTTCATTAGCCTACTATAATATTGAAGGTAAAAATTAACTGATTTGTATACAAACACTTAAATTACACTTTTATTTATTTTTATAATAATAAACTGATATGAAAAATAAACATTTAAATGGTGGCTGTCATAAAAAATGCCAGATTTATTCAAACATGCATTAAATATTGAAGAACATTAAAAATTATAATGAATATGTTAGAAGGTGCATATATTTAGCAAAATGCTCCTCTCTAGAGTTAATTTTTCTAGCTGACTAACGAGTGAGGTTATGGTAACTGAGTATGTTTTTTCTGAGGTAAATGTGACGTTACATGACATTGTTTGCAAGCTGTTTTACCGACGTCTTTCCAGGTTGAAACACTGATTGAGCGATTTTGTAACATGATACGGATTTAGATAAGTTTTACTCTATCTTTTAACACACTATCAGATGCTCATTCAAGTTTATTTCGCACTGTAACTGGTATTATTCATAGGGTATTATTAAGTCGGAAGAGAAGAGCACGTGTGCTCCGCGCTGCTGCTTCTCTAGAGCTGAGCTGCGCCAGAGAGATCTCACGTCACAGCGCCAAAACGGTATTTATGCTTATGAATTTCGTAAGGAAATGGACGTAAATTGAAATCTGAGACTTTGTTTCTTGTCAATAGTAACAAAACACAAAGATTATTGCGATGGGATGTGCGCTACAATGTTATATTCATTCATCAACTGAAAACAGGATGACTATGACTAATCGATTCTTGAGATTTAAGAATCGATATCGATTAGTAAAAATGAGAATCGATTAAAATCGAGAAATCGATATATATATATATATATATATATATATATATATATATATTATACCCAGCCCTAACACACACAAGTATTCAAAAGTGTGGGGTTGGCAAGATTAAGATTAGGCTGCATTTATTATTTATTTGATAAATAAATATATACTGTCATATTGGGAAATATCAGTAGAATTTCATTGTACTATATTGTATCATCAATTTTAAAAACCGTTGTGCTGCTTACTATTTTTGATGAAACTATGATTTTTTTCCGGATTCCTTGAATAGAAAGTTCAAAACTGAATTTATTTGAAATAGAATACATTATAAATGTCTTTACTGTCCCTTTTGATCAATTTAATGTGCCCATGCTGAATAAAAATATCAAGTATCAATGAATGTATATACTGAATATTTAAAAAATTATAAATTATATATATATATATAATATAAATGTGATGAAAACTTTCACCCATTTAAGATGGTGTTATGAAACTGCGGGCTTAAAAGTAAACAGCAAAGTAGAACTTTTCTCTCTAAGGAGTTGAAACTATGCAAAATCTCCTTCTCACGACAGATCTACAGCATAAGGTTCATCTGTAGGAGCTTAACCAGGTTCAGCCCTCTGTGGTCCCAACCATAGACATCATATAGGTAGACGCCCTATCGACCGCTACTGCCTATTGGCACGGACGAGAATTGGAGCCGCCATCTTAAACCGGTCATCCGCTCCGCTCAGTGTAATCTGAATGGCAGGTGAAATGAGCTGTCAGCGCATTAAATTAATCATATCTCACTGAATACTGAACTGATTTTCACGCGTTTTTTTTTGCTGCAAAGGTCATTCATGTAGCTATGATACAGGACACATGGTTCGGCGTATTTTAATATCCATATTAGGCTTAACAGTAATATAATATTCTCCTATAGACTTAGACAGACTTTATTGTCATTCAACAGTACATTCACAATATACAGTTGAGCGAGATTTCGTTGCAAGGCTCTGAATAAAAACAGAATACAGTAAAAGAGAAACAGTATAAATATAAATATGTCCAATATATAAAATACCTATATCTATAAAGTGACCAGACACAATATGTGTGATGAAGGATATAATGTATTTTATAAATCACAGACTATAAATATAATAAAGAAGCAGAAACAGATAGTTGCAGTAAAGTAAGATATTTTAATAAGTTGAAGAAACAATTTATGATTTGTGACACGCACACACACACACACACACACACACACACACACACACACAAACAAACACGATCTCTCTCTCTCTCTCTCTCTCTCTCTCTCTCTCTCTCTCTCTCTCTCTCTCTCTCTCTCTCTCTCCTCTCTCTCTCTCTCTCTCTCTCTCTCTCTCTCTCTCTCTCTCTCTCTCTCTCTCTCTCTCTCTCTCTCTCTCTCCTCTCTCTCTCTCTCTCTCTCTCTCTCTCTCTCTCTTCTCTCTCTCTCTCTCTCTCACATAAATAACGCAGCTACTGAATCCACCGGACGCAGCCACCTGTAATAAAAAGTGAGAAAGCTTTTCAACGTGTTTGAATCAGTAATTTCTAAAAATTAAATTCGGACAACATTAACCCAATAACGTTACATTTTTTTATGTGGATGTGGGAGGGGGAGATGTCGAGACTAAAGCCCTATTCGGATTAACTTTACAAGGGTAGATGGAGTAAGTTAATGCAATTTTACCACAGGACTTCTGTAATATCAATAGCCAAATCGCATATGATAAGATATAGGTTATCAATAAAACTAGAAGTTGGAGGGGTAACTCAAATAAGCATCGCTGTCATGTGTGTAACATTGCTTCCTGATATCATGTGCACAAACACAAATAAATAACCTATACAACAGGGCAGTTGAATGCTTATCTGACAACCTAGAAGCTCTTAATTATTACTTTAACAGTTACCCCAGCTCTCTCCATGCCGGGTGAACACAGGCTGATGCAGTAAACAGCATTTCACAACGATTTCAGTACAGTAATAGCAAATATCCTTGCTCATTCTCGATTATCTGGTAATATTCTATTCACAAAATACAACCAATAGTACGGTAATGTTAAGACTTACTTGTGAAAAGCCCTATTTTCGATGGTCCGGCGATTAGAACAGGAAAATGCTCCACAATGCTCTGGCATCTTATCTGCTGCCACGCAACGAAACTAGGAATACGACCGGTTCAAGATGGCGGCCGTATTTCTCGGTTTCCAGCGGCCAATAGGGCTTCTAGTCTTTATATGATTTCTATGGTCCCAACAGCACCTGGAGCTGACCCCCCCTAAACTCACCCTAAATGCTTCTCCACACCACCGGAGGCACTGGAAATAGAATGACACTGGCTGCTATAGACAAAAAATAAACCACTCTGCAAATGATAAGCAGATTGGTTTCATTCAGAGATAAGTCTTCCGTCTCAGAACCCTGCAAGACTGAGACTTTAATCAAACCTATCGTCTCGTTCCTCTCATTGGCGCATATGTACACACAATGAGCACATACCTCTGGCTTTAATTTCTCATACACACACTCTTAGGGTGACCCGTACCACCACCAAACAAAACACAAACATACCCTTCGCTCTTTCTTCCTCTTGAAGTTTTATTTTTGCATCCGCCGCAAATGTTTTTCTGCACCGCCTGTTTTGATCTGACAAGTCTAAGTACTAATTGCTGTAGTTTAAACTGTTTTTCCTTTCTGCCAAAACCAGCAGATTCCTCGGGCCCCCAAGTCTCACAGGAGATCAGATGCAGAAAATGAGATAAATACCAAATGCGCACGGACTCATTTGCTCATTTGTATTTGAAATAGCAGAAGTTCAAATTAAAATAACCTTAAACACACACATCTCCTGGAAGCAACAGAAATAGATGATTCGCTTTAAATTATTCATAAAGTTCCATTATTTATGCTGGAGATTAGGGGTTTGGATACCTCCACGAGAGGGAAAGCGAGCGAGATGAGCTTGGCTCATCACTGGATTTCTGTAACTACCTTGGATGGAGTGTCTGTCGTGAAAGCTCCAAAGCCTGTGCCGTATTTGCATTCAAAACAGAGGGAAGAAAATGAGGCAGGCGGCGCAGTGTGAAGACGAGTTTGATTAATATGTTTGGATATGGTGTGCTGAGGTATGCTTTGCAGTAATTGCCTACAGTGGCTTTTATTTGTGGAGTACTGTGCCATTGTTCACTGCCTGCATCCTGAGACCCCACACTTTAATTTAAACTAAAAAGCAACCTGACACACATTTACACACTGTTGGTTAAAAGTTTGGGGTTGGTGAGATTTTGTTAAGGTTTTTTTTTTAAAGAAGTCTCTTATGCTCTCACCAAGGCTGCATTTACTTGAAGTTTTTAAACAAAAAAATGTATTTGAATACATTTTGAAATGTAATCTGTACCTGTGATGGCAACTCTACATTTTCAGCAGCCGTTAATTCAGTCTCACACTATAATTTTTCTTTGATAAAGTTCAAAAGAACAGCTTTTATTTGAAATAGAAACATTTATTTATAAAAATCATAACACTTTATAATTAATGCACTAAAAATACTTTTTAATGCATAATATAAAGGCTTTAAGCAAAACTAAACTTTTGCATGATCATGATTTTTTATTTTATTTTTTATTTTTTCAATTTAACTTCAATCAGCAATCAGTCTTGTAAATGCTGATAGCATCATCACTGTTACGCGGTACCATTTAAACTCTGTCACTTGATTATTTACACAATGGAAAACGAGCGATCGAGAGCTTAAAACTTGTTTAACTTTATTGTGTATATTGTTATATTATTTTTATTACCAATATTTGTACATGAAAACACCAGAATCAAAATTATTTTATTTAAAAATCAATGTAAATATTATTCATCATAAATTATTCATATAAATCAATGGGTTTTTTTTCTTTGTTTTTCCCGAGAAAGCTTTCAATCTGTGCGTGTACAGATGCTGTAAAACAAAAAAAAGCACTTTGAAATTGAAATTCAAATTATTTTAAATTCACCCTTTGTTCACTTGTTGTAATTGTGAGATTAAAAAAGCCTAACTAATATAATTTCCATGTATAAAAATTTAATTAAGTATTTTATCCAATAAATTACAAAATGCATGAAGACAAGAAAAAGTACTGCATAAAAGGAGTTGCCCAGTTATAATTTCACAGTTTCTTTCTTTTAATTTGCTAAATCACACAGAAACACTGATATTCTGCTCAACCCAGGTTTAAAATAAGTGTAAGTAAAGAGGCCTGAGTAGATGAGAAAACAGCATCTGAACCGCCCCTGAGAGATACAGCCAGAGAACAGCCCTACAGCAGGAGCTTAGTCTGCTGAGGAACACTTCTCTCTCTCTCTCTCTGTGACAGTTATTTATAAAAGCAGTTAACAGCTTGTCTGCTCACCCTCCTGGAAGCCCTCTTCTCACTGCACCAGGAGAGGACAATCACGGGCAACAATGGGGTCACACCTAACTAACACCGGCCCTTTATTTTTCTCCCCTATTTTGACTCCTCTAAAATAGTTTCTGGGAAATAATTAGAGCCCGCCACCGATGATGAGCTCTAGTAGGTGCTGGATATTAGATATTGTGCCATTTAGAGAGAGAGGTGACAAGGTCTCTGCTGCACATCACCTGCCCGAGAGGGAAAAACGAGATGGGCGAGAGCAGCTGTCAGGATCACGTTATTATACGTGATCTCGACGGAACAACTGAACCCTGACCAGTATGCGGTATACCTCGCAATTTTTTATTTGTTTATCAGGTTTTTAACGCCATGTTAGCATCAGGGCTATTTACAAGGCAAACACAAGGTTAATGTCACAATTTAAATGACTATATAAAATATTTCAACTTGACATAAGATAGAAAATCTAAAATACATTTGGGTGATACATTCTAAAATATTACATGTGAACATATTTCTGAATAAAAGCGTTTTCTAGCAGTATCATAAAAATTACAGTCCAACAGAATGTTTAACAGTCAAGGGAACTTGACATGAGAGAAAGGAGAAACTTCACCTATCAATAGAAACCCATGTGTAAGAACTGAGTGTCAAAGTCAGCACGTCAGAGTAACATGTTTTTGTGGCAATCTTTGAAATGAAAGTTAAGAAGAAAACACACACACACACAAAATGCCTCCGTCCGGACCAAATCTGACAAGGTGCTAAAAGGAATTTTTTTTTTTTTTTTTTTTTTGAAAAAATAAAGCGCTGATGTGTTTTGGAAGGGTACTGTTATCACAATGTTAGTTTACAGCCCATTAAGTACTTTTCTCAGAATGTTTTCGCACTCTAGAGTACAGTGTCCACACACAAGCTGACAGAGATGCCAGTTTATACCCAGTCGCTCGATGGCATCGCCACCATCACCTCCCACTGGGGCTTACAGCAGTGCTAATCAACACATAATTACACACACAAACACATGCACATCAATATAACACACACAGAGCACTTTCTAATTGAAGATCCTTTCATTTATTACTTTGAATTGCACTGCCCTGTCTATAATTTGTTGCTTATTTAAAACATGCTTATTTTTAAAATACCAATAAAAACCTTTAAAAAAGGGATATTTTAAGAATTAGAAATCATTCTAATGAACTGATTTAAAGCTCATGAAACATTTCTAATTGTTTTTACAAGTTGATACGTTTTCAGGATTCAAGGATTTCAAGTTCAAAAGGACAGCATTTATTTAAGACATAAATTTCTCTCAACATTATAAATAGCTTTACTGTCATTTTTAATCAATTTAGTACATTCTTGCTGAATAAAAGTATCTACTGTTGCTGTCTAAAATGTGGTCTTTCAACACCACCTAGTGGTCAGTGAGATACTTCTACACAAGGGATCTAGCCCTCATCCCAATGTCCATACTATCCATTATAGTATGTGAGATTAGAATAAGTGTGTCAGAAAAAGAGTATGACAAAAGTCCCCGGATGATCTACTATTTATGGAAAAATTTCAAAGTGTGGATCCGTGCACACTCTAAAGGCTGATATTGCCCACAACCCATTGACCTTTGGAGGATTCAATTCAGAAAAACAAACTAAAAAACATGGCAGATTTGTGTGAGGGTTTTAGATAAAGGTTTTTAAATGATTAATAATCAAAATAAAATGTATTTAATGTTATCAGTGTTAGATTTCATCTTTTCGACTTTTATAAAGATATGCTTGGCCATTAACTTTTAAATGCATCATTATGAATTAATATGAGGAGAGTTCTCCGCATGAAAGACCCGCGACTGTAGATCAGCGTGATACTACATTTGTCTCCGATACGGTAGGAAATTGAATGAAATGAAATGTGGAGGATTTTAACTGTGATAAGATGACTGACAGGCCAGTTTACGGTGACACAACAGAGAGCAACTGTTTAAGATGCAATTGTATGATGTGATAGTATGTACTCTTTTCACAAAAAGAGTACATACTTTTTAGGCATAGTATAAGTAGGCAAATTGGGACACAGCATAAGTTTGTCTGGTTAGGTTAGAATAGTCCAGTCAGCCCCCGCTGGTAGATGTATTAAAGTAACACCAAGTAAATTTTCCTCTTCGGTCGCCCTACTGGTTGGAAACGAAATTGTCCGTTGCCGCTGTCGTAAATAATTTAGCCTACCGTCGCACGCACGCTCGCTGTTTATCCAGCACCGGCTTTAGAATGAACGATGTCCACAGACAAGGTAGAGTATGATACATGATTTCATGAAAGGATGATATATTGCGACATCAGAATCGAAGAAAAACGAAATAATGACTATTGTAGCGCTTGACGTAAAGCAGTCAAATTTTGTAGTTCTTTTTTGTGCACGGGTTCCTTACCCGAAACCCGAAGTTACATAGTGCCAGTAAAAGCGATACAGACCACGTCAGGCTATGGCAGACAAGTCATTTAACTTATTTTAAGTCGATGTACCATCACAAGGGTCTTGGAAATATATTATGAAGGTTGAAAAACTACTTAGTGTTACTTTAACTACAAAATTCTGTTGGCAAAATGCATCTTTCTCTATTGATGGCCATTCAAAGGTTGCTGTGTATTATGATGCATTATATGATACACATTATATTAATACAAACAGACACTCAAGGTATCATAGAAATCCTTGACTAAATCCTGTGAATATAAAGCTATCAACCTCATTTTGAAGTTTTGAAAACACAAATGTCTGATGCCCATATTTTTGAGTGTTTCACAGAAATAAATGGGCAGCTATTAGAGAGTGGGAGAAAACAAAGGTCACTTTTTTGATATGAGATACGTTGGTAACTTGGTACAAAGAGATGGACCGCTCGCTCGTATAAAAATCAGATAAGATGCAAGTCAATCCTTTCAGTTTTCTGACCAGTTTTGATTGCACAATCTGAGCTAAAGACACTATGACACACATTATGACACTATGTAGACATACCTGCTCTGACTGGTGCTGGCTGAAGGGGCAATATCAGGGGTGAGAACATACAAGCTGTTGTTCTTGGGCAGGTGTAAACTCCGCAGAACCGTCTGTAAGAAAGGAGAAAAGAAGAAAACCATCAAAGAGGTTAAAAATGCTTTTAAATTTGCCATTTTGCAAAAATGTACATGAAGTACACTTGAACAAACAAGAAAGTTACCACTACAAAAGAACATACAATGAAAACAAACAAAAAATCTAATTAAAATACTATTCATAAATAATAATAATAATAGAATCCAACCCCTCCTCCTCAACATGCCAAGTTGATATACAAGTAATTTTGCATCATAAATGCAACAACAACAAAAAAATCTTAATATCAGCATACATTTAATAAAGTCACACTTACACTGTCAGATACATCTCCACTCTTCCAGCCTTTTAACTGCATTTTAGAGACAGGGACCTGTAGCTCAGTCTCTAAAATAGTTTTAATATCACCTGCAGAGAGAAAGAAATGAGAATAGGTTAGAAAAGGTTATTGGCAGCTCACTATGTTACCACTAGAGGACAGTATTCATCCAGTCTAGTTGTGTCTTGGGTTGAAGTTCATGCTTATCTTCAGCACAGTTAAAGTGCCAAACTGACGAATTTCTTTTGTTTGCAAATGATATATTTTCAAAACATCTTTTGCATTCATCAAACCTGCTGGTATATGTGTACTAGTAATGTTACTTAAAGGGTTAGTTCACACGAAAATTAAAATTCTATCATTAATTACTCACACCTTCACGTCGTTCCAAATCTGTACTTTCGTTCATCTTCGGAACACAAATGAAGATCGTTTTGATGAAATCTGAGAGCTTTCTGTTCCACATTGTTCATTCTCGTGTTACGCAGCATGTTTGAGCCACTGATCAATATTTATATGTGAATAAAATACTAAATTAAATATCTTTATCATAAAAAGCGATCAAGTCTCTTCAGAAAATTTGGACTAAACCGCTTAATTCATATGAATTAGTTTCAAGATCTCTTTATGAACTATTTGAAGCATCAAAGTGGTAGTTGCATACAGTGGAGACAATAATTATTTGATTCCCTCCTGATTTTGTAAGTTCGCCCACTTACAAAGAAATGAAGGCTCCCTCCACAGATTTTCTATAGGATTTAGGTCTGGAGACTGGCTAGGAGACTCCATGATCTAAATGCGTTTCTTCTTGAGCCCCTCCTGTTGCCTTGGCGGTATGTTTTGAGTCATTGTCATGCTGGAAGACCCATCCACGACCCATCTACAGTGTTCTGGCTGAAGGAAGGAGGTTCTTGTCCAAGATTTTACGCATGCATTTCTCTTCCTCCAAACACGACGAGTTGAGTTGATGACAAACAGCTAAATTTTGGTCTCATCTGACCACAGCACTTCCTCCCAAGCCTTCTCTGAGTCATTAGACATTCATTGGCAAACTTCAGAAAGGCTTCTACATGTGCCTTCTTGAGCAGGGGACCTTGCGGGCACTGCAGGGTTTCAATCCATTGCGGCGTAGAGTGTTACTAATTGTTTGCTTGGTGACTGTGGTCCCAACTGCCTTGAGATCATTAACAAGCTCCTCTCGAGTAGTTCTAGGCTGATGCCTCACCTTTTTCATAATCATCCTTACCTCATGAGGTGAGATCTTGCATGGAGCTCCATACTGAGGGCGATTGATGGTTATTTTGCATTTCTTCCATTTCCGAACAGTTTTCTCCTTTTTACCAAGCTTCTTGCTGATGGTCTTGTAGCCCATTCCAGCCTTGTGCAGGTCTACAATCTTGTCCCTGATGTCCTTTGAGAGCTCTTTGGTCTTGCCCATGGTAGTGGAGAGGTTGGAATGAAATATACAGATTCTGTGGACAGGTGTCTTTAATACACATTACAAGTTGACATTAGGAGTACTTTCGGTACTTAAAGTGACTGACAGGACTAATCTGTGTTCCACATGGGCACATCTGTGGGAGACAGAATTCTTGCTGGATTTTTTTTTTGGGTTGATATTCTGTCTCTGTCCATTAAAATAAACCTACCATAAAATTATAGACCCTTAATTTATTTGCAAGTGGGCAAACTTACAAAATCATTAAATTATTTTTGCCACTGTAGCTGTCAATGGAGGGACAGAAAGCTCTCAGATTTCATCAAAAAGATCTTCATTTCTGTTCTGAAGATGAACGAAAGTCTTACAGGTTTGGAATGACTTGAGGGTGTGTAATTAATGTGTGAACTAACCCTTTAAATCTTTTGTGAATCATTTTTTATTCAGCTATTACTGAGATTATACCACCACAATGCAGCCAAATATTCATCAGAAAATCAGTTCTCAAACCGTTTGCCATTTTTTCTAATGTTGCCATCAGACATAAAAAATGACTAGCTAACTATCCTAGCTACTGGTTTGTCAGCATGGTGATCTAAATTGCAATTATATTGAAAGAAATTACAAATGTCAAGCTTCAGATGGAAACCTCAAGACGATGTGACAAAGATTTATCACCTACAAATCGGCCTCTGCAAAAACTAAACAATAATCACTTATCCACAAAAACATCAATATGTATAATAACTGTTTAATAATAAAATGACTAGAACAAAAACAAAATATTATTCTATATTAATTATATATACACCCAAACTATTTTTTTCCGCATTTATTAAAAATTAACCAAAGAGTGGACTATTACACTAACACCAAAAAAAACAGCAGCAATTTTCTTCCTTTTTTATTGTATTTGTGTGGCTTGCTTGGCTCACACCCTGCAACTCACAAGAGCTCTTCCTGTTGACTATGCTCGTGACATAAGATTGAACTTTCATTCACAGAAATACAGTCGCACAAACAGTGTGTGGTTCAGTTCAGTGGCTTGTGTCATACCAAGAATCAATGCTAAATATCTACATCTACCAAGAAAACGCTCCGATAATTTCTGAGAAAACATTAAAAAAAACAGTTAATTATTGCAAATGACATGTTAATTATTGCCTATTTGACAAAAGCCTAAACTGATTTAAGAAATGAGTCAGCACTGTGGGTAACAATGAATCTTGCTACTAGACACTATGGCGTGTATTTCTAAGAAAGAAGGACTGTGCTGATCACGCGTGCTGCCTTTGCAAGAGCTGCATGATCATGCAGACTCTTTTATTTGACATGGGCAGTAAGCTGTCTACCAAAAGATGAACAACTGTTCATGTATATACTGTTAATGAATCAAAAACAGTGCGTGCTCACCGACTGCGCTGGCTTCCTCTAGGACCACCTCTATGGAGCGCTGCCTGTACCCACATGGAAGTTGAGCATCCGTGACTGCCGTTCCACAATGTGCCGTGAGGGCTGGACAGGGCAGAAGGCCGGGCTGGATGAAGACGGGAGTGAGGAAGATGATGATGCTGATGCTGATTCTGATTCTGAAGGCGGCGGGGCTGAGGGCGTAGGAGCTGTCGCTTCTGATTGGCTGAGAGGCCCATAGGGTGCAGTCTGAGTTGCTTCACTGGAGAAATTAATACAGAGGACAGTAGAAAATGAGGCAAAGTTACAATTAACTCAATAACTCAAATGGTGTTAACGTTGCTATAAGAACATCATCTCTCCATTATAACTACATTTTGATACACTACTGGTCAAATGTTTGAAGACAAGTCTTTTTTTTTAATGCATTAAATGCATTTAATCGATGATAAGTGACAGTAAAGACATTTATTATTATATTGTTACAAAATATTTCTATTTCAAATAAATGCTGTTCTTTTTAACTTTACATTCATCAAAGAATCCTGAAAAAGTGTCAGTTTACAAAAAATATTAACTGTAAAACATTGATAATAATATTTCTTGAGAAGCAAATCAGCATATTAGACTGATTTCTGAAGGATCATGTGTGACACTGAATACTCAATGGCTGCTGAAAATCTAACTTCAACATCACAGGAATAAATTACATTTTAAAATACAATAAAATAGAAAACAGCGATATTTTACAATATTACTGTTTTAACTGTATTTTAGATCAAATATGTCAAAAGTTAATATTAGTTAGAAATGTCATGAAAAATATAATAAAATTCTATGTTTTATAGAATAAAATAAAAGACAAAAGGGTGTTATTATTAGCAGGAGCATTGACTGAGTGTCTGGATGGAGGGTCCTAGATCTGTAAAGGTTGAAAGCCCCAAAATCCAAGAACTTGCCCATTTAATATACAATATACACATATTTTGTGGGAAAATAATCTACTGCCTCTATGTATTTGCTTTATAATCCAATGTGAATACTGCGCATTCTGTCAATTTTATGTACACTTAATCTGACTGCTGTAAGCAGAATCTGAGTCCATCATCCAAATTAGAAAAATATGCTGATGATTTTAGAAAACGGAACATAGAATGGAGAGAAACAGATAAAGTGAGGGAGGGAAAACAAAAAGAGAGAGCGGGAAAAAGCTTGCACCTCCTTACACACTCTGCATGATCCACAATGCCAGCAGTGCTGAAATCCAAACAGTATCAGACTCAATGTAAACAGGCTTTACTCGTATAATAATATGGGCAGGGCCCAACAGACGCTCGATTGTCCAACCCAGAGAAAATCACCCTTTTTTTGCTCTGCTGAGGACACAAACGGCTTTTTCTGGCACTTGCTCGCTCTCGCTCTCTCTCTCGTACTCCTCTCCCTCTCTCTCTCTCAGCGGCTGATGGCTGAATTCCCCCGTGCCCCCGTGTTCCCCTGTGGCAGTAAATAATGTCTTTTCTCTGAGCGCTGGCGGGACAAAGGCTCCTCTCTTCTCCTCCAGGGTCAGCACATATCGCTGTAAGAGCAGGAGCGGGGGGCCAGGCACAGCACACAATGCCTGACTTTATACCACCTTATTACAATACCAAAAGGTTAAAGACGTTAGGCTCCGGGGGCATTCAGAAACTCGTTAGACACAAAAAGGAAAACCCAAACATTGGATAAATTAAAGAAATGTCTCTAGAAAAAGTCTCAGTGACATCTATAGGTCAACATAGTCGCATAATTCAACATATGTAATAAAACAGCTAGACACATGATGGAAAAAAAGCACAGACACAGAATATCATTCATTGCACAGCATGCTATATAAAACTTGTGCCGTAAATGTAGGCTGCATTAACATGAGTTCATGACCGAATCATTTTTGCAAATCAGATATTATCAATTGATTCGGTTTACAAAAGCAGTATAAATGATTCATTCACAAACTTGACTAATCTGGATCACCAGTTCCAGAATTTGCTCACTCAATCCGGTCACAGTGGTTTAAAGCTTGATGAAGGAAACATTATGAATAAGAACTCAAATTTGGGTATTTTTCTCACATAAAAATAAATCTATTCAAAACAGAAATTTTACTAATTTCCATGACTTTTACTGACATGGCATTCACAGCTGTAAAATTCCCAAACATTTCCAGGTTTTCTATAACTGTGGGAACTGTTCAGTAAACAAAAGTAGTATTTCAAATAAAATAAAAAGTATGATTTAAGATGAATGAATTAATGAATGTTACAGCTTTTTGAATGTTTCTAAAACAAAAAAGCTGATGATGATAAAAAACAAATATGGTGAACCTCAGATATAAAGCATTCCATTGCACTGATTTCAAGAGTTCAGCCTACACAAGATGTCATTTGTGATGTTCACATGGTTAGAAAAGGAATTTACAAATGAGACTACCTCAAGATTATGAACAGATCTAACTGTTCGTTTATCTGCGATAATATAGGTCTGCGGTTAATAGACATCTTTTTAGAGCGGAGCTGGAACAGTAGAGTCCCACAGCCTGCGGGATCTACAACCCATTTTTAAACAATCTTGTGATCTGTATATAATCTACAACGGCTAAAGTCTCTTTCTTTTCTTTTTTTTCTCCCCTCCCTCTCAGACACTGGCATTCAGTCAAAGGTTATTCCACTGTGAGCGTCTAGATGGCAGTCTACACACACGCTTGGCTTGGCAGCAGCACGTAGGTCTCCGGGTCCCGCCGAGCAGAGATCCAGCTGGCAGCGGGCGACTCAATGGGGGCACTTGAGTGAACCGTGCCATCCTACAGCCTGCAGTATGGTGCCAGCCACCCACTGAATGCACAGCTGGAAGTCGCCATGCCAGGCTCCATTCATAATTACGTGCCTTTGAGAAAAACATGTCCTCGTGTCCAAGCTCTTACATTCACACACCCTCTAAATAAACCGTCACAGAGTGCGCTCCGTCTGAATATGTTTTTTCTTAAGACTTTGGGGCATTCATGAGCGCTGACCGTTGAGGAAGAAGAAATGGACGGCGGAACACAATGAGAGTTCACAAATGCCTTTTGTTGTCCAAAGTTTAAATTCCTGTTATTGGGTCAGATTTTGTTTTGCTGTTGTGTTTGTGTGCGTTCCTGTTCAATTTCTCCCTTTTCAGGCCAAGGCGACTGAGGGAAATCTCAATACGGATAAATGCGTAGTGTAACACTTTACAAACTCTTCAAGCGAGACAGACAAACAACAAGAACTGTTTGTTGCGTTTTCAATTGTGGGTGTCAACGGTTTAGTGCCCAACGCTGTGCCAAGGTGGTTGGCCCCTCTATATACCTTCACAACCCAGTGAAGAGTGCACAACAATGAAAGCTGTCAACTACTTTTCTTACCCACAATGCAACTGGCAGAATTTAATTGGTCGATGGAATGCTGAAAAGCTTTACATTCAGCCTAAACACACCATGAATGAGTTCACTGCGATCCAAAGCAGACCAAACTAAAGAAGATGGTAAGATGGGGGGGAGGGGGGGGGGCCGAAATAGTGGTGTGAATCTAAACAATCCTATTACTGGCCATAGACAGACAAAACATTAAACAGTATTTTTGTATTAATGCACTGAAACGGCCAGTAGTGCAGAACCCACAGTAAGCTACATTAGTGCTGTGTCCTATAAAAAGCTCCCAACTTTGTTGGTTGTTCTCCTCCATTAACAAGGTCATCAACCAACCGCTATGAAAACCCCCGCAGTAAACTTGATTGTTTGATTTCCTGTGACTCTGGTGTTGAAATGGCACGAAGGGGGTAATTGCTGTGGAACAGACTTCCAGAGGGAAATGAGATGACAGCCTTCTCTGCGCTGCTATTTCACCGCAATTATTTCCGCAACAACTTTAATTCTCACTTTCTTTTTCCTCCCTCTCAATTTTTTTTTCTAGGTTGTAAGCAGTCCAAACAAATTTATTATAAAGTAGCAAAAAATGGTTAAGACACTATAGTAATGTATGATATAAGAGAGAGAAAAAAATTAGCTTGGGGTCAGTAAGATTTTTTTTGTAAGTAAGAGAACTTTTATTTAGCAATAGTAAGGATGCATTCATTTCTTTAAGTGACAAGCAAAACCTTTTACATTGTTACAAAAATAAATGCTGTTCTTCTGAACTTTTCATCAAAGAATCCTGAAAAAAGTATCACAGTTTCTACAAAAATATTACGCAGCAAAACTTCCTTTCAATATTTTCAATATTGACAATAATAAGAAATCCTGTATTATCCCGGATTAGTATTAAAAATTAGCTTTGCCATCAAATGAATAAATTACATTTTAAAATATGTTAAAGCAGAGAAGTTATTTTCGATTGTAATCATATTTCACAATATTAATGTTTTTACTGTATTTTTGTACCAAACCGTTGGACAGTAGTGTAGTATAAAAAGTGAAATAAAATAATTCTAATAAAAATAATAATAATAAAGTATTATTTGTATGTAAAAAACAAGCAATATCTTACTGGCCCCATTGACTAATCATGCTTATACATATATATTATACTATATATTTGTGCTACGCAAGCTTCTCGTATAGTATATGCTCCCATAGCAAACTGTGATAGTAGCTAAATCTTTCTGCCATATTTCTAATAACTGCCGATCACAAATAATTACATTATATTATAATATATATAGCCTCTTATCAATTATAGTAAACATACATTTTTGTATATTATATTAAACTAAAGTTTAAATATTGTGAAGGGTTGATCACATCAATAATTCTTTGTCTTGTAACACTTTTTGTGCTTAAATTTCTCACAATGTCCATACACTGCGCAGCACCGGAAGTTGCAGTGACCACTGTGGCTAAATGCAGAAGCAATTGAGCATAGAGTCCATTACAAAAAATTGTGAATTATGAAATGAAGCAAGATCATGCAATATATTAAAGTGCAGGATTTTGTGTTCAGTAGTTAGTTTGCCGATTAGCCAGATGTAAAATGGTAGAGCACTTCTAATTTGACTCAATCAGATGAGCAGACATGATAAGAGCTCTACCAAAGGCTCTACAAGCCGAGACACAAGCTGCTCTGACATTTCCCCCTCGATTCCTTAACATCCAGGGAACCAGCAGCAGCCACAGCTGGGTCTCATTATAGCTCAGAGACGAATGCCCTTTTGAGAGGAGGCCAGTTTCATTTTACAGGGGCATGAAAACAGTAACCACCTCGTTCGAGCAATCAAGCTCAGCTGGGACTTGATTCAGGTAATGTGCCGTCTTTGGAGTTTACCAGCATTAATCTCTACTCTAAGGACTATCTTTCAAAAGCACATGCAGTTCAGTAGAATGAAATCTCTGCCATAATCTTGAGAAGGGAAAGCCTGAGTTGATTTTAATTTCAAAAGAATCAACAAATGAACGTCATACCTTTGCAAGATCCCATTTTCTTGTGGTATCACTCCGTTGATGGCTGCCTAGAGAGAAAACATAAATATATGTGAATGAGAGCTCGCAGCATTGATGACAAAAAATAACTGTTAGGTTCAGTTCAATTTAAAAGTGACATAACATGAAACCTTTTTAGTCAGCATCAAGATTTTAGTTTGAAATGTATATTAATGTATAAATGGTTCTTTGACATTTTTGACACCCCGTGTTGGAATTTGTGTACTTCCATAATCCCTACTATATGATAGGCTATACAAAAGAGCAGTTCATCAACAGCCGAAAAGTAGGCTAATGTATGTAGGCCTATACATTATACATTTTAGAGCATTTCTAATCACCAGTTAATATTTAATATTTTTAAAACAACAAATGTAGTCTTTAAATTCATATGAGGTCATAAAAATGCATTACATACATTATACACTCCTGTTCAAACGTTTGTTTTCTATTCAGCTTTGCCATCACAGAAATAAATTACATTTTAAAATATATTAAAATAGAATAGTCATTTTAAAAAGTAATAATATTTCACAATATAACTGCTTTTATTGTGTTTCTGATTAAATTAATGTAGCCTTGTTGAGAATTTGAGACTTCTTATTACATTTTTTCCATTTAATTTAAGATACAGCATAGCATGTCACACCGCAGGACATAACTGCTGTCATTACTTGAAATTTCACGTCAACTACCCAAATAAATAATGTTCTAAATTTACTGATCTTTTTTTACAATGGTAAAGGTACACATCAAGACCGACAGAAATCAGATATTCCATTACAAAACCCAAACATAAAACATATACAAGCAGTATCCAGCAATGTGGGCTACATATTTCTCCCTCTCTTTCTCTCATCAGACTGAAGTGGAATGTGAAGAGATGGGCCTGATGTGTTTGTGTCTGTGCGTGTGTGAGCAAGTGGGTTCTGGAGCCAGACTGTGATAAGGAGACTTGCTCAGTGGATACAGATCTGAATGGAATGGCTTCTGATTGAGCCAAATAACAAAGTGTATACAGAGACGTACATCGCAATGCTTGCTATGCTCCGAAATTTTTTCCATGCCTGTAGAGGCCACAGAAATGATATTTTGTCTGCCGTAGAGACAGAACATCAGCTATTCGCAAAAAAATGTAAAAGAAGTGCTCTACACATTTAAGGCCATTTGACTTCTCGTGAAAGATTTGCTCAGGTGCAGGGCGGCATTTGTGTGATCAAGTGTGCGGCACACATCCTGGTTTAGCGTGGGGTGTTCAAACACACGCTGGCTGTCCCGTCTCGTCTCATTCTTTTTCTTTTTAACTCCATCAACCTCGTAACCCCGAGCTGGAACAGCAAGTCATTACATTTACAGGTGCACTTAACCACACCATGTGCTAGGGCCTGCTTTCTTTGAATGGCTGCCAGCATACAACCAGCTTCCTGCTAAATATAGTAAAACAGCCTGCTTTTGAGATAAAGGGCGACTTTGTGGAGAGAAATCTGTCTGTAAAACCACAATTTCTTGATTTTCATTTGAAAACTGTCGCTTTACATCTGTCCTGACACTGCATTCTTTATACCGCTTTTAAGAAGTGCGAGCGTCAGTCGAGAGCGAGAGTCCCTCATGCAAATAAGCAATATGAAAACTACCAGAGGACATGCCTCCTGTTACATTCACCAAACCAAAATATAGTTTGCCCGTCTGCCTTTGTATGTGGTTTGACACCTGTCACAGCTGCTTAAGCCTATGTTTGAGACTTAAGAGCTGAAATGTTTGTGAGGTAGCAATTGAAAGGTGATATACCGTATCACCAGGATGCTTGTATAAGACCTTAGAGGACCTCAATGACAATTTCCACACCATGTATTTAAAAGGAGGGATGGACACCTGCAACTAGGAATTTTTAGGACCGTTTTGATATCTAAATCTAAATGACCTGTTTGCAATAGATAAGATAAAAAAGCCATAAAAAAGGTGTGGGTATTTGCAAACTGCAGCAGACATTACTGTCTGTTCAAATAACATTATCGATTGAAACAGACACCTAGACACATAAGCTCTGTACAGTAGGAGCAACAAAGGAACTACTATTTGTTCACTAGGGGTGAAACAGTTCCTGCTTGAACAAAAACACATGTACGGATCTTGACTCATGATTCGGCACACATTTTGGTACGGCAGTTCATTGCCTCTACTGATGCCTCTGAAATTATAAATATTAAAATTGTATGAACTGCAAAGTCATTTTCTGTATCATTGAATAGTCATACTGGGGAAAAATACATGCAAACGGATGTAACAAATAAAATAAAGAAGCAAATCTGAGTATACTGGATGAAACTTGATGAGTGATGGCAGTCGGAATGAAACGGACTGAACTAAATATGCAAATTGATAGAAACAGTTCATGCTCGTGTTGTGATAACTATGATTAGCAATAACAGCAATATCCTGCAATAGTGAAAGTAAAGCCGCATTTACACTGCAGGTCTCGATTCTCAGTTCAGATTTCTTGACTATATCATCTTTTAAAAGTGAAAACAGTGTGATTTACAATGGACGCAGACAAAATGATGATAGAAGCTTTTCCTTTCCACACCATCTTTAAAGGTCAGCAAAACTTTGGGTTGAGCCTTCACCCTCCACTGTGCCATTAAAAAGAGTCTCGTGGTCGTGGTTGGTGTCCACCGGATTTGTCTTTATTCGCCACCATTGCTTTTTCAATAACGTACACCTTGCCTCGACAGGGAAATATCCGTTATGTCCGCTTATATAGCAAACGCAAATGCACAAATTTATATCAGATTTATCATCACATATGAATGAGGCCTGAAACCGATCTGAAAATATCGAAATTCATGTGCTTTTTTCCAGTTTACACGTTCGTTGGTCATATCCGATCTGTGCTGCATGGGAGGAAAAAATCAGATATTGGGTCACTTGAACCATGTAATGTAAATGCGAACTTAGTCATGTAAAACACTAATAACTAAAGGCTTGAAAGAACATCACTTAATTAAAACAAAATCCTAAAAGAGATTGAATAATTCAGGCCATATTTACACCTGGTATTAAGTTTTTGATACTAGGATCACAAGTGGACGACGCGAAATACAGGTGTAAACAGGGTCTAAAATGTTTTTAGCTTATCCACTTTCGACCACTACCAGAGGTCGAAACGCATTCAACCGGATTGCTTTCGTAATGAAAACGAATCGAATGCATTTGAACAGCCACAAACCACCTACTGACCTATATTATGGGAAGCACACAAGCCAGACAGTATTAAACTTTGTCAGATGAAGACCTAAGTTTGTTTGAAGATGAAAAATGTAACAAGCACAATGTTCTCTCATTCCTTATTTCTAACATGCACCCACAGTGTTCAGCATTGTCTTGCGGCTATCAGAGCAGAAACGAAACTGCTGCTCTCTGTATGTTTTCCCATTGTCTCCTTTTACGTTCATATGCAAATCGAGCTTATTTCGTCCATTAGATCGAAAGATCTGAAAATGTGTCCACCCATAGACCCTCCTCTCGTAGAATTCAGGACAGAAGTGGTCGAAAGTGGAAAAAAAGAGATTAAAACACCAGGTTTAAATGGGAATGTGTCTCCCTCATCTACTTGTAATCCAATAGACCGAAACACAACTTTATACAAGGTGTAAACAGGGCCTAAGATAGTAAAAATGTCTCACTGGATTGGTTGAGGGACTAGCTTAAATAGATTGTATGTGTCTGAATGTAATACTCGTTCGTAATCTTTAACATAATTTTACAGCAGCAAAGCACTTAAATGCTTTTAAAGGTGCAGTAACTTATTGCCAAGCCCAAATGCATTATTAAAATATCAGTATACATTTACATTTATGCATTTGGCAGATGCTTTTGTCCAAAGCGAATAACATTGCATTTCGAGGTACACATTTTAACATTCTTATCAGTTTTTGCTTTCCCTGAGAATCAAACCCATGACCTAGGCGTTGCAAGCGCCAACGCTCTACTGTTTGAGTGTCCTTAGTGTGCACTCATAATAGTGCAGTACCAAGTATTTACCAAACCTGTGACCATAGAACCATGAGCCAAGCTGTTGTTAATTGTAATATATTTCACAATATTAATGTTTTTTTTTACTGTGCTTTTGAAATAAATGCAGCCTTTGTGAGCATTAGAGATTTCTTTCAAAAACATTTTTTTTAAACGTACTGCTCCAAAATGTTTTAATGGTAGTGTAAAATAAATAGACAAGAATTAGAAAAACAATGTTTCCAATTCATTCAAGATATAGCATAGTAATAGCATGTAACATTGTAGGACAGGTCTAATAATAATCGTAATATTCTGGAATCTTGACAAGAAAGGTCTCAGTAACTATTTTCTCACTTAGGTTATTAATAATAACTGGGTCTAAACATTGATTTATTACATTAAAAATGTAAGTAACGTTTAATTAAAAACAATAATAGTTATTTATTTGGGGTTGGGTTTTTCCATTATGCACAAACAGTGTTATCTAAAAATGTAAAATTCACTGTTTTCTACACATAAAAGCCAGGGCAATCACTGGCAGTTTAGCTGCAATTTTGCATGGTTCTTTAAAATTATATTATATCATGTTTTGAACCTGGCCCCCATGCATACTATAAAATTACACCACTAGACTATCATGACTTAGTATTTAGAAGAATTGTCAGAACGGTCACTGGTGCCCCTCAAAATGCATGACACCCCTGATTATAGCCCAACTGTTCACTGTGTCATTATTAATGAGCACACATGCAAAAATATGAATAGTAACATGTCAGACTATGTTTCATTGATGACTGACTAAATTTTCCTCCTTAAAAATCAATGTAAGGTGTGTGGGAATGCAGCTACTACATCTAGAGAACTGTGCCAGAATGTTCTGTGAACAATGGTACCATTAAATTGAGTTTGCACTAAAACACAGTGGCTTTGTCTCTGTTGCATCACCACAATCCACATGCAAACAATACGCAGGAGGCATAAGACACACACTTGTTAAAATGGTTTGTGGTTAAAAACAAATCTAGGTGTGTCAGTCTTACAAATTTAACTAAGTGCATCTTACCACCAAGTCCCAGTTGTTCTGTTCTAGAAGTGTGATCGCCTCAGCAATGTTGTCGATTCCTGTACATGCCTGAAACAAATGGACCTGCTTATTAAAAACACCAGAAACCAAAAGTTCTTCTTTTTATTTTGAAAAAATGAAATAACATAACTGGTCCAAAATACATTTGGGAGAATGTTAACGCATACACTACTGTTCAAAAGTTTGGGGGTTGGTCAAACTTGTTAATGCTTTCAAAGTATTTTATGCTCACCAAGCAAAAAAAATCAGTAATATTGTGAAATATTATTACCATACCATTTCTATTGTAATATATTTAAATGTTTAATTTATTCCTGTGATGCAAAGCTGAATTGTCAGCATCATTACTCCAGTCTTCAGTGTCACATGATCCTTCAGAAATCATTCTAATATGCTGATTTGGTGCTAAAGAAACATTTCTTATTATTATCAATGTTGAAAACAGTTGTGCTGCTTAATATTTTGTGAAAACGGTGACCATTTTTTCATGATTCTTTGATAAGGCTCAAAAGAACAGCATTTATTTGAAATAGAAAGCTTTTGAAACATTATAAATGCCTTCACTGTTACTTATGATCAAATGCATGTAATGCATCCTTGCTGAAAAAAAGTAATAATTTCTTTAAAAAAAACAAAACTACTGACCCCAAACTTTTGAACGGTAGCGTACACAGTTTTGAAATGAGATATTTAACTTCACCTAGTAGGTAAGAGCAAAGCTTTCTTAAATTTAACAGACAGTAAATGCTATTAAATTATATGAGATATGTTTATTAGTATGTATAAGCAACCTTCTGTTTTGGTGACTGCCACCTCAAGATGTGTGTTTAATTAGGCAACATATTATAGATCTCTTTCTATGTTTCTATGAAATAAAGATTTTTCCAATTAAAACACAGATTGTCAATACTTGTGAACTGACTCATAAAATCTCAAAGCAAACAAACTGAAAAACAGATTTGTGACAGCTGATGGCAGTGTACAAACAGAGAAAACCGTGCAGTCATCTGACAGCTTCTGGCCATTAGAGGATCATGAAAATACAGATCAGGATTCAGATGTCAGTCCTGTAATGTTTCCTAGTTCCAGATAGGCAGATGGTAACAAAATTATGTATTTTCAGCTTTTTATTCTTACTTTGCCCGATCATGTGCTTGCCAGACTTCGTTTTTGCTGAATAATTCAAACAAAGCCACTGACAGCTCATCATCTCAATACATGTCAACAAAAAGGACTGACTTCAATAGCCGTTACCCGTATAGCAGTCAGCAGGCACAAGAACGGATCTGAACTACACATTCAGACCTTATAAAATTAGAGATTATAAGAACATATGAGAGTAAACCCACCTGAAAGTCGGCCAGGATCATTTCTCTGTCCATGTTGCTGTCGGAGGCCATTGCAGTAAGAGGCTAACGACTCATGTAAAAACCCCAAAAATATCAACCTCCGATTTCAAAAGAGCAGTTCAGGACACGGGTTATCAGTGTGCAGCAGGTAATTGTGTATAAATGCTGCTCTTCTGGGCCTTGTTGTCAGTGTTTGGCGGCTTTCAGTTTTTCTGTTATCGTCACTTTGCTGTTGTGGATCGGCGTTCAAAGCAACGAAAACATCATACGGCTGCCGTAAAGAAGTGCTGTAAACTGTCGCGCAATTTGCAACTCACACGGTTGAAAGTGCTGCGTATTAAAGCAGCAGGGCCGCGGCTGAATTTGAATGGACTTTCTTACAAGTGACTTGCTTGACAACCTTGTGACATTTTACACACAAAAAAATCATTAAAATAGTTTATCAAAACATGTTTATAGGCTCTGTAGGCAGTTCCCTATTATCTGCAGCATTTTTCCACTGTTTTACCTCAGTATAAACCCCGAAAACGAGGGTTTTATTTTGTAAACATGAAGGTATTACAGTACAACCAACCAACCGTCAAACGTCACTAACCCATGATCGTTTAGAAGGGCTGATTTCATTTATATGCCTACTCTGGCTAAACGCACAGGTTTCCTTTGCCATTTATGCTGGGGGGGAAAACACTTCAACCAGTCTTAGTTGGTTTGCTGGTCTTAGCAGCTATGCCAGGCTGGTTTTAGAGAGGTTTAGGACGATTTTCAGTGGGTCAGGCTAAAAGATAAGCTTTTCAGTAAGCTTAGCACCATCTTGGCCAGATTAGAAAACAGTAAAACCATAGGCTACAAACAATAAATAAATATAGGCAGGCTTAAATTAGTAGCTGGTCTCACTCACAGATATAGCCCACTAAAAAGTGCTTAGAAACCGTCTATAACAACGGAAAACAGCATTGCCAGATGCTGCATATGTAGCAACATGTGTCAGTATAAGTATATCCTATTGGTGTGTGTAGGCTAGTATTAATGTAAACAGCTATTGCTATTCATTCCAATGAATAAACAAAACGATGGGATGGTCAAATATCAACTGGACGTTTTCAGATACATGGTGCGCTGGAGGGGTAGCATCTCAGCAGTTCACATGACTGAATATAAAACTTGCAGTGTTTTACAGTCCTCCAGAGTTTCACTTCAAACACACATTAGAGAGAAATCTTACACTGGGAACACAACCCTAAAAAGCATTTACAGCTCAAAGATGAATGCTTAACATGGCAAAAGCAGTGATAGCAGAAAGTGCATCTCTCACACTCCCCAGTTGCATTACCGTTGAGGTTGAGTCCCGCCTCACTCCGCGTCTGTTAGAAAAGTGGGCGGAAGTATCGGCCCTTCTTTATTTCAAAAAACGGAGTGATGTCAAACAACAGCGGCAGTCTCACTGACAAAGTCAGCTGTCTTGCAACCAGCTTATTCAACGCTTATGAGCCATTTGGAGAGGATAACTCGATGCCCGCGACGTAACCACCATCCTGCAGGTATTGGATACAATGTTTCATTTCATATCATGACGTCGTCCATCGGCTGACTCGTCACAGTCTAACTGCAGCTCCGTGCGCGAGTAATCATAACGACAGAACATTTGTAGATATTCACGGCTGCAGTTTGAAATGCTTCCTCGCAGCCTGAAAACCTATTAAAGATTATTTCTACGCGTGTCAACTCTATATAGGCGACTAGTGTCAGTTAATCAGTTTTGATAACCCTCATGCCAGCGTTCTTTGATGTGCACATCAAAGAAGATTTGCTTTTGACGTTTCATATTCAAAATGGGCGGGAAGCTTAGATTAAACTTGCAACACAACCTTGCGAACTCACTGGATACAAAATAAAAAAATTCCTCGCAAATAACAATCTTCTCCCTCTATTTATTTGTTTTCAGAGGTCGTTTGGAGGCTTGAAATGACAACATCTGCCAATGCCATGAACGCATTCCAGTTCTCCAGCCCAATGCACCTGCATATAGTTAATATCGGAGGACTCATGAAAGGGAAGTTTGGCTCTCAGATGCGAGCATTTTTCATGTGACTACTACAGATCTGTTTGAATGCGAGATCATATCTGGACCGAGACCACGGCAGAGCTTCATGTCATTCATGGAGACGGAAAGGATTCTCTCGCATTGATCATATAAAAGATGATGTTTGTTTTGCTTCGAGTTTTTTTTCTCCATATATTGCTTGAATGTCCATATATTTGATAAGAGATGGCACGGCATCCCTGTTTTCTCCGTTGGTTCCGATGGCTTCGGTAGGACGATATTAATGTGGGTGGACCTTGGCGCCTCTCCAACGGATATTTTTTTTAGAGGGGCTGGAGGATCGGACTATTTACTACAGCTTTGTAGTACTTTTGCCATATAAACCAGCGTACATTTTTAAAAAGCAAGCATCAGAGATATTTTACCTCCTTTGTCAGTATATAATGGCCGAGGACACAGCTATAGATGGACTGAGCACTGCAGCTGCGCAGGGAAATCTGATGGAAATTCAGCAGATACTGCAAAGCAACGTGAACGTTAATGAGAAGAACAAGTTCGGCAGGACACCATTGCAGGTTAGACACTCATCTCCACGAACTTTCATATCTAAAGAAATACGGAGTTGTTTATAATGCATAGTACATCAGCCTCACGAAAACAATTTGTCCTTTTCCTTGCAGTCAGCATGAGCAGTGGCCTGGTTGACTTATACTAAACCTGTGCTTTTATTTTTTATAAAGTTTACCTGCAAACCAACAAGTAGCCCTATACGCACCTGTTGCAAATAATCTATATTTTATTATGCCAACAAATTATTGTCACTCGTTAACTGATACATAAAGCATTTATTGTGTGTAACTAAAAACTGTTTTATTACACTAGTCAGATCAAGAGCTAAAGGAAATACATTATAGTTTTTGGCAGCCTTTTACAGATTCAGATGTTATTGTAATTGTTTCAGTTTTTTACAATGTAGGCTAGGTGTAACAGCAAAGTTGGTAAAGTAGTTTCAATTTTATTGGCAATAAGGCCATAAGTGATTGTAGATGCTTATGCTTATTTTTTTACTTGTATGGGGTAAGATAAACCTCTAGAGTTAAATACAATAAAATCATATATTATGTATGAACATCCTATAATCATCAATAGACTTTTTAAATTGTTATTTTTTAAATCAAATATAGTATGCGAAGGCCGTCTGGACCTACACCAATCACAATATAGCTGTTTAATTTCGGTCAGCATGAAATATGTTGATATTACTCACGTGCTTGTGTCATATTCACACAATATATTCTCTCAGCTTCGGAATGAGTTAAACTCTGGGTAATCCCCTCGTGCTGCTAAAAGCCAATGTCTGCCTATGCATATGTGGCATATATTTTATTTATAGGTGTAGATGATACATCAAATATTCATAACATTACGATTTCGTGTTAAATTTTATATGAATGAATATGGAAAGTTGTATATTTTAAGTGCTGTGACTGGTTACTATGTTTTATTTCTCGTGTTATCGCCTTTTACTAACACTAGCCTCATTTAAAATGTGTCTGCGATGTGACAAATGCATTTATAAAAGACTATAAACATATTTCTTAATTAACGTGAGGTAAAATAAATAAATGCATGCATAATAATTATCCAATAATGAGCGGTTTAAAATCGTTTGAGATGGATCATTACCCATATTCAAATTTTCGTATATGATGCACTGGTGATCTCGTGACATTTCAATAAACATAATTCGTAGTATAGGCTATGTAGATTTTTTCCCTGGGAATGACATCACTTTATAACTTCATAGGCCCATGTTATCACCAGATAGTCATAATATAGGAGGTCCGTTATGTGTTTAAAATTCTGTTCACTTTTAAACATTTTTTATATCGTTCTGAAGTAGTGGTTATTCTTGTAGCAATTCCTCTCTTCGATTTCTTTTATTTGCATGACAGCAAAATGACATCTCTTCTGAGAAATAATATGTACACATTCTTAGAACTATCATATGCTATATAATATATATATATAAATATGCACACACACATACATGTCTGTATCTAAAAGTTGTTGGCAAGTTGACCTAAAATACACTATTCCCTCATGCATTCATATACATTTTGACCTTATCATCTTGATTGAAACCTTCAATAATCCACTCTGTGGATTAAAATGCACACTTTCGCTAAAAACATTATGTCATGAATTAATTATTTTAAGAATATTCTTAGCACCTTAACACGTGTTCTCTTTGGGTTGTTCTCTCAGGTGATGAAACTTGGCTGCCCGCGCATAGCAGAGACGCTGCTTGGAGCGGGCGCAGATCCAAACGCGCGCGACCCCATCCTAGGACTGACCGTCAGTCACGACGCCGCGCGAGACGGGTATCTGGACACTCTACAGGTGCTCGCGCAAAACGGTGCTGATGTCAATCTTCTTGACAACAAGGGCAACCTGCCTCTGCATCTGGCGGCGCAAGCAGGATGCCTGGAGGTCGTGCAGTATCTCGTAACTTACTGCAACACGCAGCCGTTTCTGCGGAACGCAAAAGGCCAAACGCCTCTTGACCTGGCGACATTGCACAAAAAATATCAAACTGTGGAGTGGTTAGAGAACATTGCGCCTTCACAATCCAGCTAGAGTTTATGATTATGGGCCTGTGTGTTTTGTTGTGTAACAGAGGTAGCAGAGAAATGCTGAATGGGCTATTTGTTGCATTGCGAGAAATTCAGCCAACTACCTCTTATTGCGATGTAAAATATTGGGCTCAGGGGCTTGACGTTTTGTGAAGAACAATTAACATTTGACATTGCATGTAATTCACATGGCCCACAATTTCAACTGGATAAATGTTTTTTTTTTTTTTTTCATAAGATATTTTTCAGGTCATAGTCTCATTTTAGATTTGTAGATCATTTCTTTCACTATAACTTTCAAGCTCATACCTGTCCTATAGCCTATGTCCTGTTTTATAACAAGAAAAAATTATAATCCATAGATTAATTAATGTGCTCAAAGAAATCTATCACCTTGTATTGAAGTAATTGCACTATAATGGTCAAAATCCACTTAACAATAACCCCTGACTGCTCTGATTTTTGTTGTTTAGTTTTATTACATTAAATTTGCACTTTTGCTTGTAATTAATGCCTTTTTAACTGTGAAAGACAAAATATTAAAACCTTGCAAAATAACCAAAGACACCTGTTAAACTGTTTCAGTATGTTTTCATGACGTTGTGTTTAACTGGCCTCGTGTCATTGAAATACGGGTAGGCCTAGAAAACATTTATGAGACTGTATTAAAACATGGAATATTTGAAACTGTTGTTTGATGTTGTCGAATGTGTAAAGCAGGCTAAATAAAAACGCTGTGACGTTAGCGATGGCAGAGTTGTATATATTTTAGCAGAACACCAGTTGTCTGCCGTTCCCTCTGTAAACAGAAAGCCTGACAGTTGACAATTATCAGATTTAGCTTTCGTTGTTGTGAAAAGTCGAAACTAAATGATTATAACCATAACCGTTTTCATGGTTCTATAATTCATTTGACTTGGAATACATTTCTCTCACCTTTTAAAAATAAATTTATGCTCCAGATTATAATATGTTTTTAATATATAAAATAAAAGTCATTTTTGTAAGGTTTTTAAAAAGTAATAGCCTAATAACTAGCGGTGTAACTGCATGTAAAAACTATATATATAGGAGTGGGGGGAGTGATGTTGGATTAAATTTGGCATAATCTGCTCATTTTATTACTTCAAAAATTAGTTTTGCTTTAAAATATGAAAATCACTGTGGCATAAGCAGGACGATATTTTTCAGACATTTTGACCTATTCATGACAAGGCACGTTCAGGTCAAACAAAGTAGGCCTAATGCTAAATTCTCTAGACTCAATAATTCATGATATTTGTGGGGTTGTACATTAATATGTTTGTACTAACATCTATTAAAGGTGCAAAGACCGTATTTTAGTAGATGGTGACATTTTTAGAGTCAATTAAATCAATTTTTATAGCTAGAAAAAGGTGTGTGTGTGTTGTTGTTTGTTTTTAAAAATGTATGAAACCAACATGAATACAAATATTAACTAATATATAATGTTTTAAAGTAGATCATTAAAAGATTCTTTCCACAATCTCGGACATAATTTGTTGTCGACCCATATATATATCGAACCAACAGCAACAAAAACGCATGCAGTGAAACCTAAATAGCTATGCGTCATGCGGGCACACTATTTCTGTGCTTTCTCTCACAGTAATCTAAAACAAATATTTTGACGTGTGGTGTGTGGCAGTTCTTCATTTCAAAACCAGACTACAAACAGGATTGAGGACACGTTTTAGCACGAATTCGTATATAACGTGCCATATTATCTTGGATAAGCAATGCGCTTTTATTTTTAGGGTTCGTGCGTGTCGTGGATACATGGACTGTTATGTTCGCACAATATAAAAGGATAGACAGAGAATGATAAAATGGTGACCAGTTTTCATGTTCGTGCAGCAGCAAAAATCCGTTAGATCGGTGGGAGGAAACAGTCCGCTGCGCAGTCCCAAGATTTTCAAATTTAGGCGCTTTCGGTGTAAAAACGCTCACGATTCTCCCCAAACGCACTCTGCGAGAGAAGACGAAACTTATAGGGTGTTTGGCGCTTCTAAACGCAGTTTTCATGATCATGGAGATGCCATGCAGTGATCTTCTTCCTGGTTGCGCGGCTGCGTAAAATGTTAGAAACGCGCGATGCTTTATTCTTCTAATCGAATGAATTACATTTATGACAATTATTCAGCTCTCAACAGGGGTTTATATCGACTGTCAACGATGAACTAGGTAAATAAAATAACTTCTTGTAATGTGCAAAACTTTACACATGTTTGGGCATGTTTATGGTCAGTTTATCACTCGTGGTCTCTCAGAAAAAAAGGTTCAAAAGCTATCACTGTGGCGGTTTACAAAAGGTACAGATTTAGTGCATATTAGTCCCTCAAAGGTAAATATTGGTACCAAAAGTGTACATATTGGTACCTAAATGGTATATATTAGAACCCTTTTGAAGGTTACTGTCCCAGTAACAGCTTTTGTACATTTTTTCTGAAAGTGGTATGGTTAACATTTAAAAAAGAAAGCTTTATGTTTATTGGGAGAACTATGTGTGAGTTAATCAAAACAATAACTTAGAATCAATATTATGTAACATGTTGAATGTATAGCAAGATTATAAGATTTTACTGAAGATTATGACACATATCAGTAGGCTACTGAAAGCAAAAAATGTTGACCCTTGCATTCTCAGTCATGTCGAGACAGACATTGTATGACCATCTGTTCTCTACACATGCATATTTTTGCGTCCTTCCTTGTTTACTTGTGATAAATTTGATATATTGTTTATATACCTGCTCAGAACATCAAAACTGTAATTTCTTGGTGTACAGAGGGCTCTGACCTTTGATGGAGCTGATAGTTAACAGTGCAGTTTCGTAATGTAGGAGTGATCAATGCAAAATTTAATTTTTCTATACTGGAGAGTATTTTTTTAAGAGAGGCCTTTATATTATTTTAATACAAGTAAAAATGAGTTGCATTAAGGCCATTCTGATTGCATGAAGGTCTGTGTAAACAGATCCTTTATTTTTCATTGAATAATATTTTAAAGTCAGAATGGGTCACACTTTTTTATTTCCTCATTTTTATTTTTCATTATTGTTATTTAAGTCGCCCTGCTATGAGGTCAGTTCCATTTTAACCGAATGGAGACATGAGGGAGCATCATGTGGCAGACCTTTCATCTGCATTTCACAAACTGTTTACCCCGGCCGGTGTCTGATTTTTTGCAGTGTCTGTTTAATTGCTCAACTGCAATATTTTGTTCTGTCCCAGTGAGGTCACCAAATGACAAAATCTTTCAACTTACACCAACCCTTGTTTCTCATCCTATTGATCCAAAATGCATTTTTTTTTTTTGCATATATGTATTTATGTCATGTTTTACAATATAATGTAATAGTTTATGTATGTACATGGGGTAATTGCTTTTTAAACCGCATGCAGGGCTTTTTTAAAGACAGTTTTTAAATTCAATAAATGCCAAAAATAATCAAATAAAAAAGCGTCCAGTCTGTCTTTCTTGATGTTTGAAAGTTAATGCAGAGTACTGAATAAAACACTGGCTGCTTTACAGCCAAAGCATCATTGATTTTGTGGGCAATATAACAAAATTGCTACTTTGTAATTTATGAGTGTTACAAGAGCTTGTGAGCAGCTGCCAGGTGGAGAGCCACTTGAAAACCCTCTTTGCACAGAAGGGGTGATACAATATGTCCAAAAGCCCTGTGGTGGTGAGGCATTGGCTAGTCAACAGATACACTTTTATAAGACTTTGGTAAGTACCACTCACTACTGTGCTTTTTGCTTTCCATTTTCATGAAAAATGCATTCACTGGGCATTTTGCTTTCCATTTTCATGAAAAAAATTATTTGTGGTTGCAGTGACTGACAGCACAGAACTCAATTCAAGTGCAGCTTCCTTCCACTTTCTGCACAGGCACTGGGGGTTGTGACACAATAAGATGGATAAAGGAAATATGATGCACAATATGATGAGCAGAGTTTGCAGATCGCTATAGATAGATAATAGATAGATAGATAGATAGATAGATAGATAGATAGATAGATTAGATAATAGATAGATAGATAGATAGATAGATAGATAGATAGATAGATAGATAGATAGATGATAGATAGATAGATAGATAGATAGATAGATAGATAGATAGATAGAGTGAGTCTGCATTCAGCATGCAAATGCTCTGCTTTGCTTACAAAGTATTACAAAACTTACAAAGTATTTTGGAAAACACCTTTTTAAAGCTGATCAGGAATCCTTACACCTGAACCGTTTTTTATTAAAAGTGCACCTAATGAGTTTTTATGTCACTTGCAGGTTGCAGAGCCTCTATGCAAACTATATTTCTGAGTAGCAGATATTAAACAAATATGAACAGATTTACATAGCCTATGTATGTAAATATCCATAGAAGAGGAATTTTCAAAGGGACTTTCAAGTCAGGTCAGGCCAGGATGCCACATTTGTAAATTGAGTAAATTGTGTTAGTCAGTAGCTAATTAAAATGCTTTTTGAAAATATGTTTTTATACTTCCAGGTATATTGATATTTAAAAATATATATATTTATTTAATATTTAGATTTAAATGTAATATTTAACATTTAAATAAGATATATTCTTCTCAAATCAATGTCAAAGCAGGATCGCATTGTGATTTACCCTACAGACTGTGAGCTAACATTTTTTCCTTGGCAATAAGGATGGACGCACACGTGTTAAGTATTTTTTTTTTTTTTTTGGGCAGCCAAGACTTTAAGGTATGAGCCAATACAGAAACTGAAAATAAAACTTCACTTGGACATATTCGCTGGAGTAAAAAAGTGTGACAACTAGGCCGTCTCCCCTATGACCTTGTATGGTATGCAGTAACGTTTTTTTCTTGGCAAATGTGTATTATTACTAAAAAATCCTCTCATACAAAATTCACTTTACAAAGACATCCATCACTAACTGATTATTGGTAGCTATCTGTGGGCCTACTAAATATATATTTACAGAATAACATTAGAAAACAAGCTCACATAAGAAAACAAGCTCTAAACAGCACGGCTATAATAATACATAACACATTTTTCTAGTTATGGCATTACTTTTAATTGAAAAATCAAGTTTTTAAATCTAAGGGGAAATAGCTGGATGTAGCATATAACAAAAGTGACTCAGCAGTTCATGTTCAATGTGGCTTCGACATGTCAGTTATAGCGCCATCTTGTGACGTACAAATGCTACTACAGATAAGAATGAACCCGTTTGTTTTTGTTATTTGTTTTTTTTTACCCGTTTTTAAGAGCAGAATTTCAGTATAATATCATTACGTAGTGACGTCATTTTACAAAGAACAATGAGTTAAAAATAATTTAAAGAGGGGAATCGATTTATAATAACTTTTATTAATAGTAATCATGAATATAGGCTACACTGGCAAGAATACGTTTGTGAGCCTTTGGAAAACTAATTGAAGTCACAATTACAGAAAAACATATGTAAACTATATGTATACATGCCACTTAATGATCTGTTAAGCTTTATATAATGTTTTCAATTACATTTTTAATGAAAATTGATATTCAAATAAAATAAACACAAGCAGACATTTCATAGCATAAATTCTATTTATTATTTGCCTGTAGTACATAGAAGATGCATAATTTTATATATACATGTTTATATATATATATATTCACAAACAGACAAATGGGAGACTCTCACAGCCTTACACACACGTGACACATACAAACAGATCACAGATAATGTCCATGTGCTCCCAGCACATCATGGAGAATCAGTTTCATGTATGGCATTGCATTGATGACGTCTCTCAGGAGCAAAAAGTGTCTGTGAACGCAGTTTATTACGTCCAAATGCTCAATCATCATCATCATCATCATCATCATCATCATCATCATCATCATCACTCCGTCCTCCCGAAGCTGGTGTAGAGCCCCCATCAGCCCAGGACATCCAGCCAAAAGCTTCCTGCTATGGTCTAAGGCAATGGAGCTCCACGTCGTGTGGAGAGACCGGAAAAAAAAAAAGACAAAAACTAAAACTAAAAGTACTGTGCAAAAACAGGTCAATGGATTTTTTTATGAAGAATATATCCTACACCTTCATTAACTACACACTTACAGTCACTCCACACAAAGCATGAGTTCAAACACGAGGAAAAAAACCAAAAATCTTCACTTCAATAGCAGCCACTAACCACCAGAACTTTTTCTGTTTTGATTAATTAAGGGGACAGATTTAATGGGTACATTACCCACTACCAGTTCTCATTTCTAACAATTACTTTGTCTTTATATAAAACTTGAGACTTAAGAAAAATAGAGACTTGATTTCTATGCTCTCTTGTGCTTTTTTTTTATAGTCATAGACAGAGCAAGAGGGCTGGGCGTAATTTCACCAAACACAAACCAACTTTCATTTCGAATAAACATCAAACAGCTATTCATGCACATCCCGGCTTTGGGTGTGATCATCCACTGCCCGTTGTCTAGTATTCCACAAAAACCGCAAATTAATGGCAAGTATTTGAAGTCTATGGGAAAAAAGTTTTTCCCACAAAAAACAAAAGGGAAAAACACTCGCTATTTGCTTTTCCTTTTTTAGGCTTATGAGTCCCTTATGATGTCATAAAGACTTCTTTTAAAGTATCTGGTACTGAGAATTCAAATAAAAGTCACTAAAATATATATCATTGCACTATGTACAATAAAGTTAACAAAACACGAGTGCATCAGCAATGAAGGTGAAACTCTCATTATCGAGCGGTTTCGCACACTCATACGTGTACTTTTGTGAGTCATATGGTCTATATTGCATTAATCACTATGAGGCTGACCTCATAACCACCTTCAGACTTTTGATGACTTCAGTGTTTTTTTGTCTGTAAATACATTTTTTCAGTTGTTACAACAATAACAGTAATGATGATTTTAAAACTATGTAAAAGAAAAGAAAGCTTGACCAACATGTGAGATCAGCCACTATTTTACATTTTAAATAATGCAGGATATATATAATATATTATTATTAATTCGTTAATTGCTTCCCCAAATCCATTCAGATTTGGTGCTCACAACCGATACAGAGAAATTATAATTTCTCAACACAAACCGGGCAGCTGACGTGTTCATAGAGTAGTTTAAAACAAGTAAACAAACATACAACAAACTCAAAAGCTATAGCATGTGGTTAAATAAAAGTTGTATGGGATGATTCCTGTGTGCACAAGGTATGTGCATGTGTGTAATCAAAAGTGCAAAAATCATGAAGAAACTTTTTTTTTTTGCGTATGTATGTGCAATGCTATTTGTTTTGCTCCACTGCAGCTTCGGCAGAAATCAAACAAGCCCTTTATGGAAACAGACACTGAGAAAGAAAGAAAGAAGAAAGAAAGAAATAGAGATTGAACGCTGAAGATGTGTTTTTAAGAGTCCTCCATACGTTTCTCGAAGGTTCGTCTCCTTCCAGTGTAAGTGTTGCTACAGTGGAATGGTGCGTGACCGGCTTGTCTGGGTGTCGTCAACTAGAGACAAAAGGAATCGCATGATAAAGTCGTCAGGGTGCAAAAGGGCTCCTGCAAATTTCCCTGTCCAGCAGGACAATGCAGGAGGGGTTTAATTATCACTGTGGCCTAGCAGGTCCTCCTTTTTCCCCATGATGCAACAGGCACGCCATTCCACGCCCCAGTCGAGTGGAACGGTTGTGTCTTTATGCAAAGGGGCTGTGTGAGGACAGGACTCGAGGGCTGTGTGTGCGTAGGGCGGGGATCAGTGCAGGCAGGAGTCAGTTAGTTTCATAGGATGAGAGCAAGGCGGCATCTACAGGCTCCATACAGGAGGGACACGTGAAGGACCTCATCAGCCAGTCGTCTATGCAGTCCAGGTGGTAGATGTGCATGCAGGGGAGGAACCGAATGGGGTCTCCGTACACAAAGTCCATCATGCAGATCACACACCTGCGCAGAGAGAGAGAGAGGACAACAAAGGGTACAGCATTTCCACAGTCTGGGCGTAACGTAGAATTTAAAAGTTGGTCACACCCTGCAGGATGTTGAACTGGAATTTGAATGGGAAAGACAGGAATTGATTGAATTGCAATAAAAAAAAGTTTTTTTTTAAATCTTGTAAGCCAGCTTTAGGTTGTTTGGTTTTCATTTAAATTAAAGCCTTACACGTCTATACACTACACTTAAGAAGTTTGAAAAGAAGTTTCTTAAAAATACAGTAAAAACATACTATTCTGAAATTATTATTACAAGTTAAAGTAACTTTTCTATTTGAATATGTTTTAAAATGTAATTTTATTCTTGTGATGGCAAAGCTGAATTTTTTGCATCATTACTTCAGTAACGGCGCTTTGTATTTTTTTAGTTTTCTATTCGTGATTATCAAAAAAATCACGTTTGGTCACATTATAAATGTCTTTACTATCACTTTTGAACAATTTATTCCATCCTTGCTGAAAAAGAAGTATTAATGTATTTTTAAAAAATTTGAATGGTATATATTTGAAAGGAATTGCCAATTCAGTTCTGAACCATGCACAAGCTTAACGTTAGCTGTCAAAAGATTAAAATGATTAATGCAAATAAATAGCGTTTCCCTTTCAAAACACTGCATTCATTGTTATTGTGGTTTCATTGTAAAAAAATAAATAATGTACTGACTGCTTTTACTGGTTTAACTGAACACTTTTCCTTTCTGCACTTGGTCAGACAACAGTCCCATCTTAAACTTGAGCTAAAGCTTCTGTCAGCTTAGTTGAGGCGTTCAAACAGACCAATGTTTGATACAGTCACAGAGACAGCGTTTACACATTTGGAAGGCTTTAGATTATAAATGGCTAACTTATAGATGTTTCGGCATAATAAGCTGGGATAGGAAAACATATTTAAACAACTTTATCCCTGTATATTTATACTCGTTGAACTTTAATGAGAATTGAATCCCCCCACACCACATAAAATCTGCAAATGAATAGTTCCGTTAAAAGTCCCAGCCGGCAGTTAAAGCGTCTCCATCATTTACTGATAAGGAAGACACATGATGTTGCTCTTACTCCGAGCAGTCTTCAGAAATCATGCAAAAGAGAATGAAATATCAAACTTGTCAAATGCTTCATAAATGTAGGAATAAAACCGTCTCAACTTTTAAATAATTTCAGAATTTAACATGCAGTCCTAATCATAGCAGATTGCAGCATAACTTGATTCCTTTCCCCTCACGAAACTGTTCAGGGTTTTGAGCTCGACTGAAAAAAATGGTGCTTTCAATACCTTTAATATAACTAAGAAGCAAACAGACAGATACACAATATCATCACTCACTCTCGAATCTTCTTCTCGCTGCCGTCACTGCCTGGATCATAGACACCTTTAGGAAGATGCTGGATGAGACCGATCCTTTGAGCGATCCGCACTTGCTCCTCTTCAGTCAGTTGGGTCGCCAGACGGGCCTGGCTGGGAGTGGGGTGGTACACCGGCACATGGATCTGCTCCTGAAAACACACATATGAGAAATGTTGAATGGTGAAATGTTATGAATCACTGTTTCGTAGGGTTTGAGAACTTTAACCACTTTTATGCCACTCAATATTATGCATATATGACTTGTCCAGAACTGACTAAACAGAAATACAATGTTTATCATCTTAATATTTGAGGCACATGCAAGCAAAGCTCCACCAGGGGGCAATCTCTCTCTTTTTGCACCATTTTAATGCGAGAGGCCCAAATGGGACCATATTGAGTCCAAAGGGTACTTATGAAGAGAGAGGGATGTGAACAATAGCTCCCATTGAGACAGGTGCCTGCTCAGCATTCACTAGTCAAAGCTGTTTGGGAGACTGAGTGTTTAAGCTCTGTGAACAAGTTGATGTTACTGTTGTTTATTGCATATTATTAACTATATATTATAAAAAATATAATCTTATTTATTTTAAAAGAGCAAAACTTTGATGTAGGATATTCTGTATAACAGTCCTAATTTTAGTGTGACACACTTCATAAGTTTAAATACTCTATTTTCTTTTTACCAAAAAAGGTCAAATAAAATTTAAAAATACCAAAAAGATTCCTTTTTTATTTTTTATTTTTTTTAAATGTTGTTAAATATCTTTAAAAATTACACAAAGGGTATGTAAACTAATGAAAAAAGAGAGGTATGAACTTGTAATTAATCTCCATTACAGCAATATAACATTAAATTACCACTAGACCCAAGAGGGGACATAAATATATTGTTTCAGGTGTCAACGATTTTACCCTGGAGTTCAGATCATGTCTCCCTTTAAAACCCTACAATAAATTAGCCTCGTAAATGAGTGTTGATTTGTGAATGAGTGTGAAACCTCCAGTCCAATAATCATCAACACCAGCAGTGAGCTTGCAGTCTTGGGATCAACAAAAACCATCAGCACTGCTTTGGCTCAGAACAGCCACACACGGCCAAATCTGTAGATATTGCTCTACGGGTAATAATACATGGCAGATATTTATTACTTCCTTACATTATAAACCTCCAACCCACATGTATATACGCACCACGGTAGTGATTAATCAAAAGTAGGACATGTTTCCACACTGGGGAGTAATGCCCATAAGCAGGAGTGAGACAGATTCTGGAAATACCAGGCCTGAGGACTGGGAGGTGCTGCTGGGAAAAGCAACCATGGCGTAGAGCAATTCTGACTTCAGAAGGTGAGCTTTGAGATCAGGTTCAGCGCTCTCTTGACAATTGGGTCACACAGTGGCCATATCGAGTCCTACAATCACATGACGGACGCATCAGACAGGTTACACAGCCAACTTGAAATACAAACGTCTTTGTACACCGACTAAAGACCCAACCGAATAGAAAGAATGTTTGTGAGGCACATACACATACTCATAATGTAGCAATCAACATAGCGATCCAGCAAATAAAGGTGTGTGTGTTTAGCTGGAAGCAGAACCGAAACATGATCGTTCTGACAACAACAGTGTCGTCTTCCCTGTCAGTCTCTGAAACTCTATAGTCGCTGCCAAGTCAGTCAATGACCGCACAGTATAAAATACATGCTATTTTAAATCTTAAATAAATGGTATAAAATATGTTGCTCTGTTGTTTAAACAAACAAACAAAGCAATGAATATATAATGTACGTAATATTCAGTTCATCGTTAAGGGTTGAACTACAAACTTTATCTTTAAGGGAAGATTCGGACAGAGTACCGACTCAAAATATTGCTAACAATTTTTGGAACTAGAGAATTAAATGACAAAACATCAGATTTGTGGAAAATGCTTTGTTGTGTAAATGCAGCCTATTGTTATTACATCAATAAAACAACATTAACAAGAAAAAGAAAATCATCACAATCTAACGCATAAGATTAAGTTATTCATAAGCAGTGAGGGACAATGCTAGAATACCTTTAAACATTTACCAGTAAGATGCATTGTAGTAGGCAGTTATGAAAATGTTGATTTGGAACCGTCATATTTCATTCATCAAGTGCACAGAACTAGACACGTCGCTGTTAAATTGCTTGTTTGCGAACAATAATCAGGCACTCCAACACCACGAGCGCAAGAGAATGATTTGATTGGTTCAAAGAAACAGACAGACTGAGACAAAGGAGATGAAGGGAGTGTGAGGGAAAAAAAACGAGAGCAAGCGAGCGGGGAATTCTGTTTGGTCTGGTAGGCTTTGGTGCAAAACAAAGCATGTTGTGGAGTATCTGGCCCTCCCTCATTACTGAAACAGACATCCAGCGGTCCATTTTCTGCTCTCTTTCTCCAAGTCTCTTCCAATAAAGCATAAAAAAGCACAACTCCCTCCCTGGACTTACCGGACTAGACAAAACAACCCAAACCTTCACTGCATTGTATGCTTCCACTGCCTCTAAATACCAAGAGATAACAAAAAAGAACCGTAAACCAGTAAAACAACTATTATTTCTGATAACATTGTCATCCAGAGTACTTACTTTTCTTTAGAAATCAAATCAATGGCCGATACAGTGCTTTCACAAGAAACATTGAAGTGAAGACATCCGTGCTTCACATTCCACTGCATAAATATCACTCGATCGGCCCAAAATAAGGCTACAGGCTAGCATTACTCAAACAGACACACAACCACACTAGACTATGAGGAGCAACTTACGCATCTCCAACACTACTACATTTCAAATTAGCTTCCCAAGCTACAAATAAGTTACCAATATAAAGTAGCTACTATACTGAAGCTGTAAAGGGGCATATATCTTTAAATACATTACATAACTAACAAAGGGTACATCGATTGATGGATAGTCCAACTTCACACAAAACGGACTGGTGTGTGCAGCATTCAAATTTTAAATCAGGCTGAAATCAAACTTGTTTTTGCGTGTTAAAATACCAAATGTGTAATGGGAAATATTCAGCACCTGCTTTGCACTCTCCAGGCCAATCAACTTTCTTTTTCTGTCTCACACACCGTTTGTCCTTTTCTTAGCAGTGAGTGGGCTGAGGAGGTGGATGCTTATCTGAGCACAGGAAGGTTAAACAAACAGCTGTTTGAGTGCTACTAATCAGCGGTGCAGAAACGCTCTATACCAGCTCAGCACTAAATCAGGTCTCCATTACCAAACAAGAACACACTCACCACACATATACAGGTATAAACACAAAAACATATTTCATATATGTGCATATGTATGTATGTATAGGGCTGAGTATGTGTGTATATATACATACACACATACACAGCCCTATACACACATATGGCTGTAAAATCGATTAATAGCATCTAACATAAAAGTCTGTGTTTCCATAATATAGATGCGTGTATACCGGTATATGTGTATTATATATTGTTCTTTGTGTGTGTGTGTGTGTGTGTGTGTGTGTGTGTATATATATATATATATATATATATATATATATATATATATATATATATATATATATATATATATATATATATATATATATATATATATATATATATATATATATATACACACACATACACAGCTTCTTAAAGGTACAATATACATGATTTTTCACCACCAGGGGTCGCTAACCTCTTAAAATAACGAAGGCGTATATTGATGACGTATATTCCGCATTAAAGGGATACTCCACTGGTTTTTCATATTAAACTATGTTATTCCCTTAACTAAGACGAGTTGATACATACCTCTCTCGTCTCAGTGCGTGCACTATATCTCTCTGTATTGCCGCAAAACTATGTTAGCACTTAGCTAGCACAGTGCATTAAATATGGGCCAAAAAGAGAAGCGACCAAACACTTCCTCGTTTTCCATATTTAAACACAGTTACTCGAGTAGTGTAACTCGACCTAGGATGGTGACACAAAATAAAAAGTTGTGATTTTCTAAGCGTTTAAAATTGATGACTATATTGCCCCCTGTTATTTACATCAATTTTAAAGGCTTAGAAAAGTGCAACGTTTTATTTTGTGTTACCAGCCTAGGTCGAGTTACACTACTCGAGTAACTGTGTTTAAATATGGAAAACGAGGAAGTGTTTGGTCGCTTCTCTTTTTGGCCCATATTTAATGCACTGTGCTAGCTAAGTGCTAACATAGTTTTGCGGCAATACAGAGAGATATAGTGCACGCACTGAGACGAGAGAGGTATGTATCAACTCGTCTTAGTTAAGGGAATAACATAGTTTAATATGAAAAACCAGTGGAGTATCCCTTTAAGCTGAATTATGGATCTTGTCGTCAAGCTGATGGATCTTTTATGGATGAGTGAATACATTGATGTTTGTAACATGACTGTGGTATGAAGCAGGGTGCGATTGCTAGACGTATACCAGCGCCACACGCAACGCGAGTCCCGCGGATATAAAGGAATAAGGACATTTCATTCTACCGAACTACACGCAAGTGCTGAATTAATACTCACACAGGTCAGTTTATTAGACGAAATAAAGTTGAGGTAACGCAGCGCTGTTTCACTCACTCTAACAGTTACACTATCACACTAAACGCCATTTGAGTGTGTTGAATGTTGTTGGTTAGGTTGTTTGTTGGCTGTATGAGACTGAGTAAGCTAGATCAACATTAGAATAACATACAGATCATATTCTAACATTTCATCATGTTGAACTAAACATTGATTAGTTTTATGTAACGTTAAGTTACATTTGCTCACCTGTCTAATAAAGTACATGCAACACTCGCGTCTCTGTCAAGTCGAAGTTAGTCGCGGACGTGGACATCTCTGCATCTCGAAAGATGTTGATCATTTTAGTCCTCTTTTTGTCTCAAAGTCTGCTTGTCATGGTCTATAATGTTTGAACAAAATAACAGTGTGAGCGTCCTGCTAGGCATAACGGGAATAACCGGCATAACCCAGTTGTCAACGTCTGTCGCCATGGTTACTATTGCAGTATGAGGTCAAACCTGGCTGAAACCGGGGGTAACGCAGATATGACGCCATTGACTGCCGGCGACTCAACCCTGCTCACACGCCTGGTTCCTCGGTTAAAATCGCAATTTTCTCACGATTTACAAATAGTTGGAAACATTTGGGATATTTTAAGTAATCAACTAAACAAAATATATAACATTGGCCTAGTGGTTTTTGGATATTTTACTGCAAAAATCCTGCATATTGTACCTTTAAGCAGCGTGACACAAAAATTACATTCAGACCACACACTGTTTAGATACACAAGTACTCAGACACAATTTCAGGGTGCCAGACTGAGGGGAATTTGGTTACAGGGAAAACATTACAACTACTTGTTTATGCAGTACACTAGCTAAATACGTTTCTGGTGAATCCTAAGTATAGTGTTGTTTTCTATTTGTAAATCACAAGATTCTCATAAAATGGATGTTTTGCATTTATTTAAAGTGTGCGATGTTTTAAGTTACACAGATTCAGGTCACTAAATGGTTAAAAGTTTAGTCTCCGACACTTAAAAAGCAGCAGGCCCGTTTCTTCACACTTTGCAGACGTTTATCTCCTATAAATGGTTTATTGTGTACACTGCATGGGTGTCCCCACATTGAAAATCAACACCTTTAAACAAATCCTTTTATAAGAAAACTCTCCTTCTATCCCGCTTTAGTTCAGTCATTCTGTCTATTCCCACACAAGCTTTATGGGAGTTTATGGTTGATTTGTTTTAGCATAATTGGCGTGAGTAACTGGTGTAGTGGTAAAGATCTGAGCTGATAACTGAAAGGTTGCAGGTTTGAACCCCAAAATATTTGATCCATCCTACTGACCGAAGTCAGAGAACATGCCATAACTAATGTTCACACAAATGAGAGCCATGTTGTAAGTGACAGAAATACAGCCTATTTAATATCTCGTACTGAACTTTGGCATCAACCCAAGACGCATTGAAAGCACGGGCAAAAACAAAAAAAAAAGTTTTTTAAAAATAATAATTCCAGTGGACAAACTACAGAAAACATGGGTTGTAAAAATTGTGACCTAGGACCCTAACACAGTATGAAATTCTGTACTAAATGAAGATCCATCATATAAAAGTGTTAGGCTATATTATAAAAATATTTAAATTATGTTATATAAAAATATTGTATTATTTTAAGTGTTATATTATTTTATTACACATTATATGACTGTATAATTTCTACCATGTCCAACAATTTTGGCTCACATTTTTTCAAAAGATAGTGTAATTAGTTACTCAGTTACTCTGCACTCTCTGCACTGATACTTTTCTCTCCTATGTAAATACCACTAATGAACAAAATATATTTATTGTGTGTGTCAATCAAGCTGTAATTCTGCAAAAAGTGTGAAAACATTTCGTCGTATTAGGATGTATATAATGCTAGCTACAAAATCTGTCTGCCGTTTTATTCCAAAAACGTTTCAAAGGTCATTTTCAACATCATAAATCATTTACACATCATTTTAGACATGGTGGAAATGTTTATAAAGTATTTTCTGAAAGCCTACCAGGTCAAAAGTGTCCATAGCTTAAAAAAAAAAAAAGTGTGTGAGAAAGTGAGACAGGCAGTGAGGGTAAGGATTTAGGATTGAGTATGTCCACTTAAGATGAGCTGTCAGGCTAGGTGACGTGAGCCATGTCAGAGGGCAGAGAAAGCAGCCTGTTAGCTTGATAAACCGAGAATCAATTGATGAGGGAGCAGTGTAGAAACCACAACACCTTTTAGACTAAAGGAAACCTCCATTTTTTCTACTGTTGGCTCCTGCACAGTCCTTCTCCCTCACAGACGTGCTTATCTCACCATGTCCAGCCCCACACGCATGAGTCAGCAAATGCTGTCATCTGCTCTCCCAAACTGCAGGAAGACCTCATATTACATGTCTCTTCATCACTCCCTCAATCCCATTTCAATCAGATGCACCATACAGGTTAGACTAACAGGTTAGCTTTACTTTGTAAACTGTATTTACGGTTCAGTCACAGACCAGAGTGGATCCGGCTGTTATTCTGAAATAGAGCCGTTCTCATCTGTTTAGTTTCTGTCTGAGACACAGGGTGTGAAACTAGGCTAACTCTACTGAGCTCCTTACACAATTGTGCTAATGCTTCTTAACATAGCAGCTAAAGAAAGCCAGGAACCATGAGAGCTTTGATAAGATATCATCCGCTAAAGAAAACCTAATGTTTAACGGAAAATCTAAATAAATATATTTAACCGTTCAAGAGCAACTGAAATCAAAAGTGAGAGTAAAGAAAATTTATAATGTTACAAATAATTATATTTAAAACAAATGCTGTTCTTTTGAATTCTCTCAGATTACCAAAAATATTAAGCAGCACAGCCGTTTTCAGCATTGATAATAATAATAGATGTTTATTATTAGAAGGATCATGTGACAGGTTAGCCCTCACAGGAATAAATTAAAATTTAAAAATATATCAAGATAGAAAGCAGGAATTTATATTGTAATATTTCAAATTTCAATTATTTTATCGAAAGGAAAGCTGACCTGGTGAGCATAAGAAACTTCTTCCAAAAGCATAAATCGTACCGACTCAAATTTATGTTACTGTATTATTTGACATACAATGGGGTCCAAAATACTGAGACCACTTTGAAAATAAGGCATTTTATTTTTCCCATGCATAAAATAAAGTATGATATCGTAAAATATATTTGAACTTTTTCCAATTCAACTTTTCATTCAAATTGGCCTTTTATGAGAGAAACCTTACATGTTCACCATAAAATGAAAGTCTTGTCATTATTTATTCACCCTCGTGCCATTACAAACCTTTATGACTGACTTTTTTCTGTGGACCAGTCCAGTTCTTTTGAAATATGCCTCTGTGTTTTTTGTCCATACAATGAAAGTTAATGGGATCCAATGTTATTTCAGACCCTAATGCCTTTCATTGTATGGACAATGTTCAATTATTATATCTGAAGAAAGAAAGTCATACAGGTTTGGAATGACACGAGGGTGAATAAATTATGAAAAAAAAAATAATTTTTGGGTGAACTATCTATCTATAGCAGATCATGACTTGGATGGCGTTGTTGTGTTTGTGTTCTGAAAGTAGTAACGTCAAGTATTCGTGCAAGTTTTTGAGGGCTCATGAATGAGGCCATTAAAACATTTTTACAACTATTTACTACTGCACACTAAAGAACCCTTTATAACTTTAAGAAAAATAAGCAGAACAGATTCTGTACATACTTGAGAGCATAGGCAGCCCATTATAGCTCCTTCCTGAGACTCTGGGGGAAAAAACGTCAAGCATTCTTGGCTGGCGACGCAAAAATGTGCTGAGATTGGGAATGATTTGGGTTCTCAAGGGGGCTCTGCAAACAGACCTCCTGTCTGTCCAGCATTCTGACAATAGGCCGAAGCGTGCCGTTGGAATATTGCACAGAGCAGCAGCGGCGTTAACAAACGCTGGGTGAATTCAGCACAGCGCGGTCTTCTTTTGCTCTTTTTTTCACACCCTCGTCTGATCTTGCACCCAAGAGACTCAATAACTTCACAAAACAGAAAGCAGAGCATGGTTTTTGCTGGTGTTCAGCAGAAAGGTGCGTCTTCTTGAAAGACACAGCCCAACAACACAAGAAAGATATTAGTGGCCCATAAATAATGGATGCTATTTCTTTCCATATAACATATGAGTTCATTGTATGGAGTGCAAATAAATAATTATCATAGAAAATAAAGCAGCAGCCACTGGAAAAGATAATCACTAGAAGTCTACACTCTTAAAAAATAAAAGTGTCAAAAAAGAGTTTGAACAAACCGTTGAAAAAACAATGAGTTTTTAAAAGAATTTTTTCTTAGTGTGAAGATTTTTTTTTGCTATAAAGAACCTTTTGTGCAGTGGAAAGGTTTTATGGATGTTAAAGGTTCTTCATGAAACCAGGTGCCAATAAAAAAACGTTAATTTTAAGGGAGTAAGATGCATATAGAAACAGTAACATAACAGGTCTGATAAGTCTTCTGCAGTCATTATACATGCAACACTACCTAGAAATGTTTTATAAACCTATATGTATAAGCTTATTTATTTACGTTGGTTCTCCTCTGAGTCAATCTCCTGTCCCATCAGAACATTCACTGTTGAACGTCAACGCAGAACGCTGTTAGTAAAGCTGATAAGCGCAAGGAGCACAGCACAAAACGTCCCACCTTCTGCTTTCATTGGCTGGTTGCTTCCAATCATCATCTAGATAATCCAGGCAAATTTGAAACCAAGTTTGAAGAGGAAGTTCTAAACTTCTGGAGGAAGGTTTTGGATAAGAAGATTTTTAACAGTTATATCACAGTAGTTGAGGAAATTACTGCATGATCGTTTGAGATGCGTATCTGATTATCTTTTGGAACCTGATGGGTCAATGGTGATTTTCTAATGGGGAAGCACAGTTTGTTGGAATCTTTTTGAAGCAGATAAGATCAATATACAACAAAGAGGATGTAACAGCCACAGCAGCAAACATGACTAAAATACAACAGAGTTCAGACATCCTCTCAGCTTAATGCACAAACATTATAAACCACGTTGCTTCTTAAAAAACACAGTGACGGTACATAAAATGTTTGCCGCAGTGTTTACACAATTATTCGTTTCTATATGGCTTGCATCGCCCAACAAAAAGACACCCAGTCAAACCCAGTTCCCATAGAAGGTGAAACGTGTTGACGTGATGAATGCGTTCCATTTAAACAAAGTAATATGAAACATGACATCATTTTAAACAGCATGATCTCATGACTTGAACTTAAACTGATTACAATGTGGAAAATCCCCAAAAACAATGGTTCCCAACCCCTTTGACTCCATGCAGGACAATGTTGGAAGGCTGACTCATTGTCTTATTTGAAATATTTTAAGCCATCTTGCGGCCCCTATGGAAGTTTGCAGAGACACCAGCTAGGTTGCCCTAGTACAGAGATCCACAACCAGGGGTATGTGTAGAACAAGGGTATGTGGCAAGAGTTCAATTAAAATACATATAAAACTTTTTTTTAATATATAATTTTGTGTGAGGCACTAAAAAAAGGACACAAATGGGTTGAGGAACACTACCCGGGAGAACAACATCGCAATGACGTCACGATTGCAAACAAAGAGCGTCACAATTAGAATTGTTACTTTGTCGCAATAAAGCTGGTGCTGGTGAATCAACACACCACGGAGGCAGCAGTAAAGATGAAATGACATACTGTCCATCTGTTTGGACGGTCTGACGTGAATTGTAGGCCAAGTTTATGTCGAACAAAGAGGATTTAGTATGGCACACTGTCTAGGACGAAATTAAACAGATGGAGCTTCTGCTGCAGCCTGGTGTTACATAGATAACCTATACATCAGTATAGTAGAGTGCATTTGATATTTCACATTATCAATATAGCAATTTGAATGTTTAAGAGCGTGCACGAGAAAGGTGCTAGTCGAAAGGAAAGTTTCTTTGTTTATTCTAAAGGTTTTTCATAAGCTTACCTGATATGGAGGTGGCGGTTCCTGATCCGGATCGTTGGCGTCACCGAAACTGGCCCTGTCTGACTGTGATTCATGGAGCAAGGAGATATCATCCGAAGTGGGAGATTTCAGACAATTCCCCATCTCCTTTCCAAACTCCTTGTTATCTAAATGTTGAAATCCTGCCTATCTCTTCCTGTCCGCCCTTAATCACTCCAACCAGACTTCTGTCCTTTTAAACAGAATGACTAGACGTCTATCACTCATTTAAAATGATCCGATCATTAGAGATCCTGACGGAGAAAAACAAACCATTGTCGACACACAAAGAACCCTGGCAAAAAGTGCTATACGCGGATATGAAACGATGCTTTTATAAACACACAACGTTTAACCCTGTCAAATACGTATATTTGCCCGAAACCCGTGTTATGTAGTGTTGTCCTTTTCTCCTCGTCTCAACCGTAAACACTGGTTAGCCTACAACGGGTAATTTCTACAATATCAAATATGCGCTCGCACTCAATGGCGACTCATGCAATGTTGCCTTTCAGGCAGTCACTTTAAGTCCCGCCTCCATGCTGTATGGACCAATCAGCGGGTTTCTTCTTTAGTAAGGAAGTTATTAGTGGTTATTCGTCACCCAATCATATTGCCGACTTAGAACACCAACAAGAGGGTTTAAAGCCTGTAAACTTGACCGCATTAGGCCGCTTTAAAGGCATATTTCACTCGAAATAAAAAATGCTGTCATTATTACTTAACCTCATAATGTTGTGAAAAGGCATGCCTTTATTTTTTACGTGGAAAGCAATAAATATATTAGGCAGAAGAGTAGGCAGTCCTTTCCCTATTCACTTGCATTGGAGGTAAAAGATTGTAATAAATAGTGACACTGTTGGGGAAAGTTACTTTTAAAAGCAATGCGTTACAACGCTGGTAGGTTACCTGATACTAAAAACATGGTGAATGTAACAAGTCCGAATTACATTCATACATACTCCAGAACATACTTTTTTTAGCAGTCGCGAATTGCATATTCAAAAACAGTACCTACTTGAGAGTATGCGATTTGGGAAGCAGCCTCTTCAGGATTTTTATTTATTTATTTTTTTAAACAAATGTGATTTTTATCTTAAGCAATTTTTGACTATTATGGTTGAATTGGATCATCAAAGGTCAGCAGAAAAGACATTGGTTAATAAAGATTAAATACATAAAGTATATACATATTTAATATTTAATTATTGAAGGTTTCTGAGTTTGCAATTCAGTTTTTATTAATTTTAAGGAATACTGAATCTGTTTTTGTGCAAGCGAGATGCATGCTCACATTTAGTCTAGAACTAAAATAACCATTATGTTTATACAGCGCACACAACGCCTCTGCACTCTCGATTTCTCTCAACATGGGAACAGATGAGGTGTTAGTCAATACATGGGAAGATGAAGTAACTTGAATTTAAAAGTAGTGTTACTTTACTGGTTACTTGATTTTTTTTAAAGTAATCCGATTACGTAACTCACATTACTTGTAATGTGTTACCATAGACTTTTAGTCCTGGCTCACTAATATTCTGCATATCTCCTTTTGTGCTCCAGCAAAAAAATAAAATTATACAGCATATTCAACATAATTAATTACTCATTTACATGAAATACCTTTAAACGAGTCAATGGTTATTTCAATTTTGAGTGAACTACCCCTTTAACAATGAAACATTTTAATATTATTTAGGTTATATACACTTGTATAGTAGTGAATTTTTTCTCTCCATACAATGAAAGCGACAGGCTCACTCTGCCATACATTGTGTTTTGTGTTTTGCAGAAGAAATTCAATTAAGACAGAATGTCAATTTTTGTCCATCTCTTTGAGAAGGCAAGTCTCCATAGTTCAAAGAAGGAAAACAAAGATGTTTTGGGAATGCTAGTATATCATTTAATTTTAAATAAAAAAAATGTAAGTCCAGTATTTACAGGAAAGCGTTTACACAGTAGCCATGCACCACACACAGGATTTGCTGACCTCTATAGGCCAAAGTCTGTAAAATCAAAACCAATAAACATGTTCAATTAGGGAGAAACAAAAGCCATTGCAATGAAAAACCCATATATCCTTAAATGTTTACCACTCTTGAAACATGGCATGTTGCAAGTAGTCTGTGACATTTTTGAGCAACATGAGCTTATGATTGTTTTTTTGCCTAATGCAAGTTTGACTTTGGTAGAACTGGATGGATCTCATAAAACAGGCACTATTAAGATTACATTGCAGAAGAGCAAAAATCCATCCATGGACACTATTAAAACTAATCTGGGCTAAATCAATATAAAACACAATCCTTGCTGTACTTGACAACAACAATGCAAGCTGTGTTTAGTTGGTTGAACTCAACACAATGGGGAAACGCTTCATGAAGTAGTATTCATACAACAATGTACAAACATGAACAAAGTACAATCCTCTGTCCTGAACCAGCTCAAATTTTCTTTCTCTGCGGAGAGTATAGCTGTAGTGGTTGTCAATGCATCCCTCACGTTGACTGGAGCCGGCATGCCAGCCTGTCGTGCATGTATCTAAAAGCCTTGTTTGTTTGAGCTCAAGTACGATCTGGACCAAGTCCACATGAAGGAGACTGCCTTTCTAAAAGACACATTCAGCTGCCCACTTAAAACGGGACATTTTGAAAGGCGCCATCATAGTGAATAAATACTAAAAAGAAATAGCTAACTAAACCCACAAAAGTTTCCAGTTTACATTCTAACAGTCAATTTATGCTGTTGTGAAGATGCTTGTTTTCTCTTTTTTTAAAATGCATTGCTAAAACAGACTAATTATGTACACAGAAAGACAATGATAATGCTATATGATAAAAATTAAGCTTAGAAAAGGAATCCTGTCCGTGAGATTTGACAAGGCCACAGTACTCTATCCAAAGAGTAAGTTCACCATATTACCTCTGGACAATAGGTTTATTTTATAACCTATTTAAACTCCAAAGATTAAAGGAAACTAATATTTCTGCACGTGCTTTAAATCCAAATAAATCGGTTAGCCGTAAGGCATAGCCATGTCTAGGCTATCGATGTCACAGGGTGACCAATAGTGAAGAGAATTACCAACAAGAGGTCTGAAAGCAGCCAAATATGATTGACGGATGGCCTTACATGAGTTCACAATGTTCTCAGCTTGCTGTACCAATATAATCCTATTGGACTGGCATAACTTGTATTATATTAATTTTATCATTATTATTATTAATGGTACATTTAAAATACTAGCACAATATTATTTATATGACATCATTAAAGCATGACGTCATTCCTGTGTCTTGACTGAATTGCACTGCCTCACAAAACATATTCATGCAGCTGTTGTCCTTAAATTGTGTGATTCATTAAATTAAGCTGATTTGTCACTATAAACTCTGATTGGGTCTGATTGGTCATGTGCTCTTTTAGTTCTCCTCTTAGCATTTGGCAACCCACATCACGCCTGATTTTGGCTTTCTGTGACCCCTGCGGTGACCTCAACAGTTAAGGGCTGGAGGGTGAGCTGTCTCCATTCACAGCTGTGCCTCGTGCCTTATGTAGTGCTGCCTGGATCCGGAAGTGTGTCCGTGATTCCATGGAATAGTTCTTGTAATTTTGCCTGGCAAAGAAATCATTGTTAATAGTGTTCAATACTCATAAGGCAATGACTGAGTGTTTCATGGTGGAATATATGACTTTTGTGCCCCCACAGCCAAATTATCTAACACTGATTCTTCCTGTAAAAAGCTGTCTGCTAGTTGGGGAAGGCTATTCTGTGCAAAGTTACTTTATTTACGGTATTTGTGCAATTCTTGCTAATTTCCTGACCAGTGATTTGTGATGGTTAAGACCATTAAAAGACCACTAAATATTTAGCAATTTTTGGCTTGGTCCCCTTTTTTAAGAACTAAAAAATATTTTCCTCAGAGATTTGAATTTGAGGGTTTTATTTCACAAGGAAAAATTCACAACAATGTACAAATTAACCATATTATACTATCTGTAAATAATTTACGTTTATTGCAAAAATTCTACTTTCTAACACTATATAGGAGTGTTAATTACTTTATTTTAAATGAAATTACATATTGAAATTATTATGAACACTAAAAATAATAAAATAAGTTAAATTATTATTAAATATTAAAATAGCAACGTCGAAAGGTATAAACATGATTTGTTTTGAGCAGTTGGTAGCCATAAATCAACCTGTCTTTCAGACTTTGTGGATAATACAAAACCGCTAATTTTAGCATTTATTAAGTGGCAAATCTGTGATAAATTCCCCCATCTATCCACACATTGTGTACATTGTTATTTAAGAGGTAGCCTATAGTTATAATATAGGCAGAACTTACTTGGCTGTCTCCAGAAGTTTGATGGCCTCCTCTGTTCTGCCCTCCTCCAAACACAGCAAACCATGTTCCAGAAGAGCATTGGGCACCAGGTAGTGGTCATATTTGATCAGACTCTCGCTGTACAAGTATAAACATCAGTAAACAGACTGAATGAGATAATGTACAGTGACCCAATACATTTGAACAAAAGTTTAATTATTTTCTCTATTATCTGTGACACTCTGGAGATTAAAGTGCCCCTATTTAGCTTTTTCACTTATTACCTTTCATGCAGTGTGTAATATAGCTGTTTGTGAATGTAAAAGGTCTGGAAAGTTTAAAAGATCAAAGTGTACGACAAATACAGTTATTGTCTCCTAAAAGAAAGAATTAATTCTGAACTGCCGAAACGAGTCCTCAGGAGTTCCAGTCTCACTTCCGTAACACATCTACGTAGGTTTGTGGAAAATTTGCATAATTCCAGCCTATGCTCTTCATTGGCTGTCTGTGAACAATGTTTACTTAGTACTTTGGACCACCCTCAAACACTATAGTAACATGTTGTGTTGTCGACATATCGAGAAAACAAGTTTTTCTACGCTGCGAATCCACTTTGCATGCATTTCCAAAGGATGAGGACTCACGCTGGAATTGATACGGATGAGGAAGCCTCCAGAGCTGAAATTCAAATATGCAATGGGTGTTTGGTTTCTGACATGCGCTGTAAGCGTAGGCCAGTCATAACAGACTTGGCCATCTGACCAATCAGAGCAGAGGAAGATCTCGGAAAAAGAGGAGTTTTGAGGGACTTAAATCCTTTATCGAACGGTTTCAGACACTGTGAGAAAAGAGGTGATGCTCTTAAATTCAATACAAGACAGAATTTTTTATTTTAATTTTTTTTTTTAGCCTTGGATGCATGTAAACCTATTGTAGGAGACCTCCGAAACAAAATTAGGGATGTTTAAAATAGCATCATAGAGGCACTTTAACTCACAGAATACGTCATTTTACCAGTCAGACTCTTCCAGCTTGATATTACTGGATGTTCAATACAAATCTGTAGAGTCAGTACCAGAAAATAGACCATGTCTACTAAAGTCTTCACAAGGAAACCACAAACGCTTCTATTTATATTAATGAGCTTTGTAGCCAGACTGACTTGCAGAGGACGAGGGTGAAGTAATGTTCAGCTTCCTCCTTGTAACCCAAGTGTTTGAGACAGAGCCCCTTCACAGACTAACCACACACTGGTCATCTGTGGTGAACTCAGACCCTGAGGGCAAACCCAGAGAGACATGTCAGAAAAAAAGTTAATTGTGAATACATAGTGAATACTGTGTCTGTATTGATTTTTTTTCTTCTTCAGTGGAACACACTGTTACTTTTGATGCACATGGTCATTATGAATTGTGGTTGCATGGAAAGAGCTGTGTATTGATTTTTATAACTGTCCCTGCTCAAATATGTAATTTGGAATGACATGAGGGAATAAATAATTACATTATTTGTAGGTGAACTATTATTTTAAAAGTGGACAACAGCATAAGCAGTATTGCATTGCGTGGAGGGGTTTTTACTTGGATATTGCTCAAGCATCTGCTGAGCTTCTTCCAGGGTCTTCAACATGCCCTCAGTCAGGTCCTTGTGCTTCCCAATCACAGTGTAGCCATTCCAGATATACATCATCTCCTGTCGTGTAAACATACCAACACAATGAGTGAGAATCTAGGAGCGCAGGTGCTTCCCTTTGTTTGTACTGTATTACACAATTCAGGATAGTCTAATTCCTTACTCTGTTAATTAAAGGGCCATTCACACAGGACGTCTTCTAGCATTAAAAAATAGCAAAACGGAACACAATGGAACAGGAAGCATGTTTAAAGATGCAGTACAACGCTGCATGTACATGATCAAGCTCATCACATCTAAATGGTGATTTCAAACTTTTTGACTTCAATGCCCCCTCATTGTCAACAATATTTGAAGGCCCCCCTCACTCACAATTTCTACCCAATAAAATATTTTACCGCTTGGCATACCTAGAAAGATGTTAATTTGTTATAAAAAATAACCTAATAAGCAGAAATATCTTGATTTTTAGTCGTTTTAGCCTATTTTCATGCTTTTTTTGTCTTTTTTTAAAGGTAAAGTATGTAATTTGTTTGTTCTAAAATGATTCAATACATCATCAGTCAATCCAAAACGTGTTTTTGTCTTACCTTGATTCACTATGGTAAGCCTATTATAAGTTTATAATTTAGCGGGACGGTTTCCTAATTGCAAACATACATCACTCACCCGGGCAAGTAAATAGAGAAAAGTTGCTCTGTCTACTTTGACGCATGTACGGTGTGGGATTGGCATTGGCTATTTGTCATAATGAGCGAGAAAGGCTGATATGAAGCATGCTAAATCTTGAACCTCCGGTGACTCACCTTTTTTTTTTAAAAACACTGAATATACTACACTGAGTCTGCTGGCAAAAAGGGAACGCAACAGAGCTCATAATAAAATGAGAATCAACACTGGCTTGGCTTTTCAGAGATGACGAGAACTGAGGGATTTCAAATCTCGTAAAAGTGACACGGAGATGGCTTTTTTATTACTCAACTGGTGAGTAATGTATTTTATTGAACAGATAAATTGCCATATGTAGCTCTCTAACAGAGTTCATTGTAAAGCATTATCTATTGTGAAGGGTCATTTCATTATGTTTGTTGTAGCGTTGTCTTGGAATTGATTTTTATGGAAGTATATTAATAGGAAGTATATTAATAGGTATAGCTGGTCAAAGATACAAGAACACATCCTGTGTGAACTATGTATATTTACATGTAAATAAGTAAAAATGTAAATACGACATTTGCAGACAGTATCAAATAAGTACAGACAATAGAATCCGTATAACATTGAACACTGACCAATGGAGGTGCAGGAAGAGGAATGGCATTATCTGTATTATAGCGTCGAGCTTTTCTGATGGCAAACTTCTCTGTGGGCAATGACTTCCCAGCTATTTTCTGCTTCAGACTGGGAACTTGCCTGAAAAATGCAAAACAGATCACAGTTTATATTATACAATAAAATTCATACATATATAATGTCAATATATAGTGGATGGGCTACATGAGAGGTTTAAATTAAATATGAGATTTAAAAAAAAGGTCATTTGCAATGCTTGCTTGAACTGAATGATTGTATGTATATAGATAATGAGCTTTTCCTGATCTGATAGTCATGTTATCTGATTTATAGATTTGTATTTAATCATGTTATTACATCCTCTTATGAACAAAAGTGCAGAGACACAAACATATACATACAGGCTCATACACACCATTCCCATGCTATTACCTAAACAAAGCCACCTCATTCTCCGCGAACGGCTGGCATTCCTCACGACTCAGCATGCTGAGGTAAGCACCTTTCATATACGCATATGTGGCCTGAAAAAAAGTGTGTGTGAGAGAGAAAAAAAAGAGCGATGAGTTCCAAACTGCACAGTAAACACAACCATCCCGGTGGGAGATTAATTGCAGAGCTTTTAACAGCAGAGCTTTTTAAACTCAGAGCAAAATCTTCAATTTTATTAATAAAATGTGTTTAATAAATGTATTGTATGTAATAAATGTATTATAATTAAAAAGAGATTATCCATTAAATTTTGAATGTCAAACAGATCAAGCAAACTCTTCATAGTCAAGTATCTGTTCAGTGCACCAGTCAACTGTATGTTTTAGGGGTTTCACCTTAGACCAGGTGTTCTCTTTGCTGAGCAGGTCTGCGTAGAAATAGGCCATCTTCCAGTGCCTCTTATAAGTGAAACACCACATCAGTTCCCAATAACACATGTGATGAAACTGCTTCCAGTCCTGCTGAGCTTCACAGCACTCCTCGAAACGCTTAATAGCCTGCAGGACAAGAGCATGCATATGAACACATGCAAATAGGCAATAGAAATAAAATATAAATTGATAAGAATCAAGATTCATACAATCACTTACAGCATCCAGATTTCCTTTAATTTCCTCAATTCGACCAGCGAAGAACAGGAAAATGGATCCCTGACAAAAGCACAGAAGTTCATACTCTACTATTTCATAACAGTGGCCGTGAAGATGCTCATCATATAACATAATTAAATAGTTTTTATTATCATTAGTGACATGAACATTTTTCAGCTGCAGTGTGGTTCTGGTTGGAACTACTGTCTGGTTGTGAAAGCTGTTCATGGTATTGTTCTGTTTAGTGCATTTGGCTTTTTCACTGGAAAATCTGTTGTTTAAAAAAAAAAAGGTGGTCAAGTAAGTACCTTGGGATACTTTATAAGATAAGGCTGCAGCAGTTTTTCTGCATCTACCACATCTCCCTCTCCAGTGCCTAAAGGACACACACATACACACAAGGTGACACAGAATAACACAGTAACTTACTTTTGATATCCTACATATGATTTGAACATTTGATTCAGAAGAAATGTTGTCTTACCCAGAATGAAGCTCATGAAGGTGTGGTAGCAAAGCAACAACATGTTACACAGGAAAGACCTAAACGTGTGCTCAGCGGAGCCCTCCAGGAGCTGCTGAAGACCAAACTCCTATTACACACACACACACACACACACACACACACACACACACACACACACACACACACACACACACACACACACACACACACACACACACACACACACACACACACACACACATTTTAATGGATGTGGATTGTAAAATAAACAAACATGGTTAAGACAGACATCTCAAACAGGAAATCATCCACACTTCCGTGCTTCATTTAAACAAATGGTAACATTTAAATTAACTGGTTTTATGGAAGTCAAGAATATTATTTAAAGGTGGGGTATGTGATTCTCATTTTTGTCCATTTTTTCAAAATAACTTGAAATCCTATTCCTAACCCACTTACAGCCACTGAGTTAGAAGCACTAAAATGAAAATTAAGCAATTTAATCATCTGTGGAACGGGCAGGACTCGAAAAACTCCAGCCAATCATTTCCAAGACCACTAGAATCATTGGACAGTAAGTCCGTCAATCAAACGGCCGTAACACACCCCCCTCCCCCCAGCGCGGGTGACCCCCTGCGTGCGCATACACAAAGCTTGTGACGCATGCTCATCTCGTCAGTAAAGCCGGTTCCATGATTAGTAGTAAATCGTCATTACAATCTCTCGCGCATCTGAGTTTTCGCTCGTGCATGATTACGTGTCCATGTTCTTCGAATGGGTGGAGTCAGGGCCAGCGTTGGAGGAAAGAAGGTAGGACCATTTGAATTGTATATTTTTTAAAATCTGCCGGTCGTTTTCCAAATCACATACCCCACCTTTAATATCGCAGAATCAACCTAAATACATTAATTTATACCAACAAAACTAGTCTTTATGGGTTAAATCAGGCAGAAAGAGTTCTTTAAGGTAACAATGGAAGGTTACCACTTTTTATATAGAGTATAAAAACACCTTGACACCCTTTATTGCTAAGACAGTCAGAAAGAAAAAAAAATCACCAAGCTCAGATTAAATTTCATTTGTACACGCCAAACGTGAGCAGAGCCAAACTAAGCTTAGCACTACACAATACTCACTTTGTTACCAGAGAAGCCCACAAATTCCAACAACCTGAGAGTCCGTGTTGGCAACAACGACAGCATCTGGGAGAAACACAGGTGAGGGGTTGAGAAAACAGCCTTGTCCTCAATAAACTCAATGCTAGGATTCATAAACGGTCATGGTTTGATTTAAGAGGGAACAATAGGATGCCTTTTAAGTCTATGTCACAAGAAAACACATGACATAACGCACTCACCAGGTTAAAGGCCCCGACCCCAAGCTTAACGCCTCCCTCAAAATGACCATGATTGTCACCGTGAACATAGCCTGGGGACTTCAGGACTGTATGTAGCTCCCTTGCAATGAAACGCAATTTAAACACAAACACATAAATAGACATACAAGATATACTTACATGAAAACTTGAAATTCTATTTTATTATTATTCATTGTTTTTATTTTATTTTAAAAAAAAGTATACAATACACAATAATTTGTAATAAAAAATAGTTATTAAAATAATATTTTATATTTAAGTTCAATTATAGTTCAGCTGCAATAAAATCTCATACACATTAAATGAAGTGTTATTTCACATGCTGCTTTAATATTATTTAAATAACATAGTATTTATTCATATTTTGAATGTGCTTTTATTTTTATATGATCAATTATAATTTTCGTTTTAGTTTTTTTTGTATTATATTTATTTATTTATCATGCTTTTGTCATTTTTTCATATTTATCGTTTTTTATATTTATATCCGTAATTTCAGTATTTAAACTTTATTATTAAACACTTTTCACATTTCAAATGCCAAATGAACAACAACAACAACAACACCACCACTGCAGCAGGTCTTACTTGTATATTTGATAGCTGTTCCTCACTTTCATTCCTCCCTTTATGAAGCTGATCATATTTTCATCCTGAAAGAAGCAGTAAATCTTAGATAAGCAACTTTGTGCACAATATTATCTTTCACTCAAATAATAACAACAGGTATTCAAGCACTGGGACAGACCTGAAGGAAAGTGAGCGCTGCCCTCTGGAGGAGGCATTCGGCATAGCACACTTCAGCATGGAGCTCCTCTGGAGAGGACACAAACGAAATTACGCTTTCAGACTATCTGGGGGTGGGAGTATGAATGTCACATGGCCTTTTCAAAAAACAGCCACATGATATGGTCTCTATTGTTTGAGGAAGTGACTGCATAAAGAGTACTATAGTGGCAAAGTAATGTAAACAAGTAAATATCTCTAAAATATTAGTATGATTTATTTCTTTACTGATGCATCCTTATTGCCATTTAATCATTTAGTGATACATTTATGCAGGCACCCACCTTCTGTGAAGTTTTTGCTGTTGAATGAAGATTTCTTACGGTATCTGTAATGACACATCATTGTCAGTCCTGTTCTAACAACACAATGACCCATCAGTAGTGGTGACTGTTGGCATAGTCGGATGAGGTCAGCCTTGCGTTCTCTGTTAAAAGTCCTAGTGTGTGAAAGCTGGACCCACTACAGCAGACAAACTGGCACTCGACCCAATATTCAAAGCACGGCTTGATTCATAGTATCCCTCAGGCCATATAAACAGAGCAGTTGGGTTGGATCTAAGGAGGACACAATGTCTGTCTGTTTTCTGTCTGAGTAAACCGACTCCCCGCTGAGGGACAAACATAAATTATTATGTGTCAGTTTGGCTTCTATTAAATTTACACAAAAAACAAAAAGATACCGGGCAAGTACACCCACATTTAAATGCAGGAACATTAGGTCTGTGCGTTTATGGAATACAGAAGTCCCTCTTTATCACTCACGTGATCAACCGCAATGTAAATAAACTACATGATGTTAACAGTTTAGCCACTGAGCATCAGAAAAAAAAAGTAAAAAAAAGTTTCTTCCCTGAGGACATTTACATCATGAACAGTTAAGATACTCAGACAAGTTCTCCCCACAATAAAAAAAACTTTCCCATTCTTTTGCACAATTACTTCTCTACATACATATTTACTCTATCTTGTCTATTGTGTATAGGTTATTCGTCTATTTTTTTTATTTTTTTTTTATTAAATGCATCCTTGGTGAACATAAGAGACTTATTGTAAAAACATTAGAAAAATCTTAATTTTTCAAAACTTTAGACAGTATATGTATCTTATTTAATTCACTTATTTTATCATCTGACTTGTTTTTTTATTCTATTTCCCCCCTGCGTACTGTTAGCTTCACCAAAACAAATTCATTGTGTGTGTAAAAATACTTGGCAATAAATCGGATTCTTGCACCTAAAGATGTACTTTCATCTGGAAAGGAACGACAGAAACACTGGTTTATATGCTCTTTAAACTGCAGACTTTAATGTAGTGTATAAATGAACATAGATCAGAGTTTGTGGAACAATAGCATAGAAACCTGTTATATGGCTCCAAATCTTGTAATCAGATCTAGTCAAATGTGAAGGAGGAGATAAAATGGTTCTAATCATGCCTTAGAGCTGTGGCCTAGCAATTAGCGCATGAGCCTCAAACATGTTGGTCTGTGGTGCTAATGTGGGAAAAATGTAGGTTAGAATCAGATCCATGTTGTGACCTGATCAAATCCCTTCTTTCTTGCCCTTCAGGTATATTTACAAGTGGATTTAAATTAAGGGGTTTGAATGAATGAAACCGACTTTAGGTTTTAGGTAGCAATAGTATTAAATACCTAATCTATATTATTAGACCATTTAAGATATAGTGAGGCATGTATAGTGACAGAACTGGTTTACTCTCCTGCATACGTGGCGGCTATTATTTGGACCAGACAGTGTAATTGATGTGAGAAGAACAGCTATGAGTTAGCGTGGGATCAGCTGATCAGAGCCTGGGTGACGTGGCAGAGTCACAGAGGGTGTATGAGTTGCCTGAAAACACAACCAGATTGTCACACCCCTCTAACACAGTGTGTCTAAGATCTCTGAAATTCCTCTGCCATCTGGGATGTGGTATAGCCCTAGACCTGCAGCATTCTAGGATTACGTCACCTATACAAATGTGACATAACCGAGAGGAACCTGAAAATAGTGTATAGATGCTACTAGCAGTGTCTGGGCCCTAAAATGAAATACAAGCCCAATGTAGACACCCCCCTGATAACTCTGTTATATGACTACAGCAACATTTTTATTCATACATAGACAGACAGATAGATAGTTAAAATAGGATAACACACCGTTGACACACAGCCTGTGCCTCTTTCATTGTGTTTCCTGCAGTCAAGATGTCCTCCGGTTCGAAGGTCATCATGGCCTGCATTTCCAGTATAGTGGCATATGTAAGCGCATGGTACATGCTTTCTTTATTCCTTTCAAAGAACACAAAGAAAGAAGCTGCATTAGATCTATATATAGAACAATGGAAAGGGTGGTGTGACTAGGTGACGGTAAAATAAAATTCACCTCTGAAACACAATCAATCAACCTCTGAAACATCAATAACAGGAATGAGACATGGAAATCTGGGAAGGTGTTTGTGTTCCTGACCATTTTTAACAACATACTACTACTACTAATGACAATATTAAAAACAACTACTAGCTGTCAAAACAAAAATGTGGATGCAGTATTCTGTTTATTTAACGTCGCAATATTTTAAAAAGGTCAAAACAGTGCTATAACAATAATTTTTACGCATGTTGCAACTTTTGATATATCTAAATTCTAGGCAGCAATTTAACTTAATTTAGTGACATTTTTTCTACAGTGCATTTACAGTTCTTTCAGGAACAGGATAGAATGTGACACTACTGGTCCAACATTCCTGAGTAGAGTGACGTCTGGATAAACGGGTTTACCACTCTTTTCTTAGCAGATGTGGAATTAAAATAATGTTGATGTGACAGGAAGTACAGGATTGAAGCATATTTTAAATTTTTTAACCCAACAATACATTTTAATATTGTAATATTTGTGGGAAGCTTTCGGATCATTTAATGACTCTGCGTACTGCAGAACATATAGATAACAATATACCATGAAGGCAATACACATAATGAATACAAAACTTTTGTTTTTTGACTTTTGATATGGCAAACTTCGTAATCACACACACTAGCCTAAACTCCTGACCCATGTGTAATCATTATTATCCTGTCAAATTCAAATCAGATGTCCTGCAAAACTCTGCACCAAGTCAGACTGGTGAATGAATTAGAGTTCTGTTCACATTTATTTTATGGTGGTTGGAGAGCTAGATTAAACTCCTGTTAAAGGAATAGTTCACTGTTACAGATGATCTTTCTGGTTACATTCACACACTCTCAGCAGTTGTTTTCCCACTTTGAACCTGTATAGACATGGACACTGGTAGTTTGGCTTTTGAGTCAAACATTTCTTCGTCTCTCTTTCTGCCTCCGTTTATTACTTACTTTCCCTCTTACACATGTACCTTTCATCATCTCTGTGCATGTAGAGGCCCTGCCCTGCTAGCTGGAATGGGGTGGGACGTCACGTGACTAAAACAAACCTATTAAGTAAATCTCAAAGCTGTGACTTCACTATTTGCAAGTTCAAACAGTGCAGAGCAGCAGAAGGTTTAGTGAGATCCTCTAATTGTTCAAAATCAATACCTTGCTGATCAGCGTTTATTATGTACAACCCCAAATCCAGAAAAGTTGCAATAAAATCAAGAATATGTGATTTTTTCACTCTTTTTCTCACTTTATTTAACTGACTGGTAAAGTAAAAAGAAAAGATTTCCAATGTTTTCACTGAACCACAAATTTGGATTTGGATGGCTGCAACACACTCCAAAAAAGTTGGGACAGAGGCATTGTTTACCACAGTGTCACATCACCTTTCCTTTTAATTACACTTTTTAATAGTTTGTGAATTGAGGATACTAATTGTTGCAGTTTTGCAAGTTTTTCTCCTTTTCATGACGCACCATACATTTTCAATATGAGACAGGTTTGGACTGAAGGCAGGCAGTCAAGCACATCCACTCTACGGTGTAGTGTCTACAAACATCTCTGTTCAAGCACATGCAGAATAAGGTCTGGCATTGTCTTGCTTCTCAGGAAAGATGTCATCTTGATGCCATTATATGTCACTGTACAATCCCAATGTATGCCTCCACATCCATGGTACCTTCACACACATGCAAGTCACCCATGCCGTAACTTATAGTCACCCATAACTTGAATATTCTATAAGAATTTCACTTTTATTTTGCCTCTGTCCCAACTTTTTTGGAGTACAGTATGTAGCAGCCATCAAAATCAAAATGTATTTATATTTACAGAATAGAATTAAGTTGTTCAGTGAAAACATTGGAAATCTTTTCTTTATACTTTTGTCAGTTAAAGGTGCTCTAAGCGATGTCACGCATTTTTTAGGCCAAAACATTTTGTGTCACATACTCACTACTCACTATCCACTAGCTGCCTGTCCCCTGAACACACTGTAAAGAGACGCGGTCTCTGCAGACACCCCAGGCTCCACAAACGGCAACAAAAACAAACTGTAGCGACCCGCACCACGAAACATAACAAACTGTTCCAGCCAATGACCGAGAAGAATGATTTGGGGGTCGGGTTTAGGGGGTTATTGTGCGGATGAGGAGGAGGGAGGGTCTAGCTAGCCTCCGTTTTGTTTGACAATACTTTAAACGTCAACAAGAAGTGATGTCACCCGACATCGCTTAGAGGACCTTTAAATAAAGTTGAAAGAGAATTAACAAATCACAGATTCTTGATTTTATTGCATTTAAAACAAAAATGTCCCAACTTTTCTGGATTCTGGATCATAGTTGTATTATGCAAGTTTGAATTGTACACATGAATGTGCCAAACTAATGTGCCTCTGGTGAGTAAACACAAAGTTGCTTGGCAGTTGGCTAACTGTATTAGGAAGTGCAATATTATACATGGTTTAAAGTAAACTTTAAGAATGATATTCTGACCCTCAAATATTTTAATACAATAATCATGAGCGAGCGAGCGAGCGCACGCAAAAAAAGCACCTAGAAGAAATAATAGAGCCTTATTGTGTTTTGCTAAAGTCAGATGAATGATCCAAACCCAGAACCTCTCCCACCTCCATAATCATTACAGATCACACTAATATTATGAAACACAGGCGGTTTTAGTTTTACCTGCTTCTAAGTCTGGTCAGAGCCTCATCAAATTCATTTCGCAGGAACAGATCCAGTGCCTCCATGCAGTCTTGAAGAGCCACTGACAGGTCAGATCTCTCAGACCTAAAACAGGTACACAAAGGAAAAGAAAGAAAATGCTACTTAACAAAGCCTCAGTTCAAATGCAATTAAAGCAAAAACAAACAATAAATAAATACATTTTGATTTTTAAGATATAGTTAGCATTTCCTAAAAATGCAATTTTCCTGGCTAGGACTGAGTAGACACAAAGGATGCCATTTGGGACAGGGCCATTGTGCTCTGAGGCAACACAACCGCTTGTGAATCGGCTCAAGGAAGTAGTGATCAGGTGTCATCTTGGACATGAAGCTCAGGCTCAGGCAGAAGGTCTTTCTGAGCATCTGCAGAAAATCTCACACTGCCCCCTTAAAGCCTGTTTCGTGTGAGTGTTAAGTCACAGCCCTCTGCTGCTGAGAATCCCCCCAGAGCCTCTCAATTTAGATACAAGTGCAGTGAGGCCGATGTCACCTTCAAACGCACGGAGGCACAGGTGAGGGAGTGTGTGTAGTGTCAACTGAGAAAACACAGGGAATGTGAGACTAATGAGAAGAGGAGTGTGTAGAGAAAGTGTACTCATCTATTAATTAATAAACTGCTTAAACAGTAGCTGTTTTCATCCACCTATTTATTTTTGTTGTTGTGAATTTTGGGATATCACATTAAAAAAATACTGGATGGAAATACCAAGATGCACAAGATAATTTCTAATGATGCACATAAAAAAAATCGTATATGCGCTCAATTGAAGTGGATACAATTTTTATCTGATAAGAAATTGAATAAATCCCTCAATGCGCAACAAAAAAACACATGTGACTTTGCCTCAAAAGAGGATGTGATTGGATAACTAGACTAACCAGTGGAGAAATTTCATTGCACCGCATCTCAAATGTTGGTTTGGTGATCCAAAGTCAGTCGTCAACATGGATGGCTATAATGGCCAACCAGAACGGTCTCATATGATAGCGTTCCCAAACACCAGGCATCCGCACCCAAACGCAAGATGACATGACAGCGTTTATTGCATTTCGTCTGCATGCTCTGAGACGCAAGTGATTTATGATATTCAAAACAAATTAGCCACAGTGGTTTCCTTTATTGCAGCTTCTTCCAGTTTTATCAGATATTTGATGCCAATATACCAGGAAGTGACAATTTTGTTCTCTTGAACACAAGGGATAGAAACGGTGCGATATTCCTATTTTGCACATGTTAAATTCACAACTTTGGAAGGAAACATAGCTATTAGCTAGTATCTACATATTCCAGGTAGGCTACATGTCTCTCAACTGGACATTACTGCACCTCAGACCTGCCAACTCAGTTTACCCATAAATAATGTACAGTAACAACAATCAAAATTTATTATTGCACATTTAAAAAATGTATTTCACATTTGATTTAAACTATCATTTGGTCATTAAGGGGCTTCATACATTCATGATGAAAGCATTGCACTGTAAAAATGTCTTCATTATGTTTAAAAGCATCTTTGCATTCATGTCATTTATTTTTATTCATATATTTGACTTATCCATTAGTAATTAAATTTACAGTCCAATATGATTTGGCAGCAATGAAACTTTTTTTTTTCAGCGTATATTACAAACTATTACACTCACATAAGCACATAAATCTATATAAATATTGATTTATAAATTTTAATCATTGCATGTGCTAATTAAATGATAGACAAGAAAAGGGCTGAAAGCAACAGGACAATACCGTACAGCTCATAAAACAACTCTGGAGTTTTGCAATTTAACAATTAAAGCAGCAGGGTTTTTTATCCTTCTCTTCATGGAAGATTAATAAATTACATAGCTACATAATGGATCAGATTCCTGGCATTCGCACACCATTTATTATTATAACCACTGCAGCAGCAGTCATTGGTGATGCAATGAACATTTATGCCCCTTCAAAAAGTGATTTACACCTCATTCAACATGGTTTTACATGCTGTAATGAATATTATTTTTTTTTTTATATGTTCAAATGATGTAGACTCACATGACACGAGTTTTGTTACACAGAACAGGGTGCCTAATGTGCCATGTCGAAATCACATGACTAGTCAAATCACAGAATCATATGAGTGCATCTAGCACATTTCTACAATGGAAATTACCTGAAATTAAAATACTTACCACACTGTGATAGCACTAAAAGAACACACAAAGTCCCAAACCATTCTATCAACTATCCTGAGTCAGTGAAAAATATAACATGAAAAATATAAATCAATTTCATGCTTAAAAGAGCCCTGCATAAAATATCTACTGGTCAAATATTTACAATGTTGTAATGATGTTATCATACATACATTAATGCAAAACGTATATTTCTTCTCAACAATCAGCATTTATAAACACAATCATTGTTTATGAGCGCACAAGATCAGTTCCACTGCTCCTTCAGACACATGACAAGAAAGCAAATGTCACAGAAATTTTCAAGATCAAAGCCCATTGTATGTCTGGATAAAGGGACACATTCTTCAAATTACAGCACCATTCAAAATTAATTTCTAAATTGAGTTGAAATTTGTAATGGTTCTAACCTCGGCCTGCTTAGATTACAACACGCATCCTAATCAAATGGAATCCAACAACCTCTTATATTTCTTCCACCCTGAAACATTCTGCTGAAAACCACCATTCACAGCGCATTTCTGTAAGTGAACAAATGAACTGGCAATTGGAAGTACGTAAAAAAATCTTTGTATTCCAAACGGCAGCCCACACAGAGGCTCTTTATGCGATCCGCATGCCCAATAGCAGTGCGACTGATGGCACGAGCAACTGGCAGACCTATAGAAGGAGAGATCGGTTTGGCTGTCGGCCTCCTAACGCCAGATGACTTCAATGCTGTTGACTCCTGCTGCTAATGGAGCATGGCTTCCTGCTCAAACAATGTCAAACATCCACACTTCCACAGCATGAAATAATCTGTGAGTTTTAAATCGGGTTGTATACATTAAACAAATGCTGGTCGTCTTGTGGTTTAATGTAACTTAAAAGCCACAATACTAATTCACTTTTTATACAGGGATCTACATTATACATCAGCACCAGTGCTAGAGATAAGAATTCTACATTGGATATTAATGTGTGCACGCACTTTTCTGTAATTTAATATTCACAAAAAATGGTCTAGATGCACTCTTAAATGTAATTTTTACAAAAAAGATGAAAAATTTTCATACTCTGCATGATAAAGATGTGATGCCTAAATTCACTTCTAAAAATGATCGATTTCATATATATATATATATATATATATATATATATATATATATATATATATATATATATATATATATATATATATATATATATATATTAATGTTGGTGCTGTGCAATGCCCAAAACGGATGTAAAGAGGGTCTTACACGGAATGAATTTTACTGGGGCAAAAAAGTCAAATCAACCCTGATATTTCCTGAAATAAAACTAAATTAAAGTCTGTAAAAATCAGCTTTTTGCATTAGTACTGGACCAAAAAAAGTAAAAATCAACCCTGATATGACTTTTTTTACTAAAACTAAAAACTAACTTACTAAATTAAAGTCTGTAACAATCAGCTTTTAGCATTTTTACTGGACCAAAAAAAGTAAAATCAACCCTGATATTTCCTGAAAAAAAAAAAAACTAAATTAAAGTCTGTAACAATCAGATTTTTGCATGAGTACTGGACCAAAAAAAGTCAAAATCAACCCTGATATGACTTTTTTACTAAAACTAAAACAGATTATTAAAACTAAATTAAAGTCTGTAACAATCAGCTTTTTGCATTAGTACTGGACCAAAAAAAGTCAAAATTAACCCTGATATGACTTTTTTACTAAAACTAAAAACTAATTTACTAAAACTAAATTAAAGTTTGTAATAATCAGCTTTTTGCATTTTTTCTGGACCAAAAAAAGTAAAATCAACCCTGATATTTCCTGAAGAAAAACTAAATTAAAAGCTGTAACAATCAACTTTTTGCATTTTTACTGGACCAAAAAAAAGTCAAATCAACCCTGATATATTTTCTGAAGTAAAACTAAATTATAGGTCTCTAACAATCAGCTTTTTGTATTTTTACTGGGCCAGAAAAGTGAAATCAACCCTCACATTTCCTAAAGTAAAACTAAATTACAATCAGCTTTTTACATTTCTCACCCTCACGAGGAGGAACACAGAGTGAATTTCCTCCCTGATGCTGATATGTGATATAGAGGATGATTTGAATGAATAAAGAACTGCGCATGCTACATCGAGCCAGCCTAGCAAAAGGAAGTGGTCTGTGATTTGTTCAGAAGCTACGACAGAGGTAAAATGAACCTTTGCTCTCCGTGTACCATCTGTATAGCGCTTGACAAACTAATTGCGCTGATACTAAGCGATTCTCAAAAGCTGATGCCGCTTGGGGGTTAATTGACTACTGATGATCATCACCGGAATGATGGGAACAAACAAGCTGACTCTAAAACACATGCTCAGTGCTAAGAGACTAACACTCCCACAACAACTACAAAAAGCTGTGCTCTACACTTTAACAAATGACAGCTCTGAAAGCAAGGACATCCCAAACAATTACCTGTCTAATATTTCCAAACCTTCCCTGTTTTTCTGGTTATGCAGCCTGTAAAAGCATTCTCATGTTAGAACCACTTCAATAGTCTCGAATCACTGCTAAAAACAAACATTCACACAATAGCACGCTGTCAGCTATGTGCCGTTCTTACCCGTTTGACAGAGATTCTGCCTCTCCTGACATTTTCATCTGGTACAGTGAGATCGAGGAGCGCAGTAAAGCGAGAGGAGAGAAGAGTCGCAGAGTAATTCACAGTGTGTGTAAGAACAGGCCTTCGTACAGGCTCCTGTCAGCAGAGCAGCAGCTTCCCTCTGGCTACAGCACGCATACACATTAACTCACTCAAGCTGCAGAGAGGACAGCGGGAAGGAACGCAGAGCTTAATGAGATTGGGATGACTATCACACAGAGAGAATATTCTCATTGCTTCTTTCTCGCTGTTTCCCTGCCTTCTAACACACACACACACACACGCCACCTTAGCCTCCTCCTCTTCTCAGTATAACCCTCATGCTATACACTAAACCCTGGCCTCGATTGGTCAATGATCCAATGGAGGCGGTTCCAATTTTTTAAGAATCCACCGAGCAAATCGCTCCTAAAGTGGACATCATGCATCTGCAGTCAAGTGACAGCAGTCAATAACACTCGACACAATGGCAGGCCTGTAAATCAGGGCTCAACAGTGGAGATCATGAGACACAGAAGACAGCTGCAGACCGCAGAATCAGCACAAGGAAGTGTCATAGCCTGTGGCATGTTGATGAGAAAGGGATAGAGCAGTATATAGAAAGAAAGAATTGAAGAAGAAATGCTTCTCTTTTGCATATTCTGGAGCCACGTGACAAAGCTGATTGGCTGATGGCACCACATCCTGAGCTATGAAGCAGACAGGAAACAAATTCAAATACGTATAGCCACAAATGACCAACTTTGAGTGTAAAACAGCTTTTGTCCTAGGTACACTTGCATAGTTCTCATGTAGCTTTAGATGTTTTTGCACATTGTTTTTTTTTTTTTATCATAAACTAGCTTATCTAGACCTAGAGTAGTAATGCTGGTGCGGTATGCACTATCAGCTCTTGATCAGAGTAATGGTTACTCTACTGTAACTTGCATGACTGGGTCATTACATTGAGACCATTCATTAAGAAAGATAATTAGCCTCCTGTTGACTGAATATCAAATGTGACAGAGCTTCATTCTGTATTGGGTTTGGTAGCTGATGTAGAAGCCATCTGGAGTGAACCTTTGAATAATACATGTGCAGGATGGTAGGAACCTGCCCTTTATGAGAACAATCATTAAATCTCTCTAACGAGATGTTACCTCCATAGTTTGACTATGTGATGGTCTGCAATACAGATTAGATGTTAATAAGATCTAGTCAAGGCCTAAAAAATTATTTTTTTACATACACATGCTCTGTACCAATTATAGCTTCTCTTATAATTAAATAACTAGCACTGCAATGCATTGTGGGAAGTAACATGATAATATCATCTTACCTGTCGCATCACGAAAGGCAAATCTGGGTACTGCTATTCATGTTCACTTATGCATGAACAACTAAGTTTTCTAGATCACGTTTCTTTACAAAACATGATAGCAGCAGAGCAAAGTGCAAAGTGAAGTTTGAAAAAGAAATGTGGAGGTGAAATCCTACCCATAATCAGTGATGACAGGGTCCAGCCCGTCTTTCTCTACGTTAGGTGACCTAAAAAAAAAAGAAAAGAGGAAGCAATCTTATAGTTACTGCCACAAACTTCTCATATGACATTCTTTATCAGTTAACAGAGTGTGGGGGCGTAAATGTGTTTCAATCATTAATTAATTGTTGTTAGTGTCAAAGACAACAGATCTTGTGTAGAAACACAGGTTGATTGAGCGTGACACTCACTGGGATGGAGACGTGGGGCTGTCCAGCGATATTTCAGCTTTAAATGGATCCCTAAAAGCAGAGCAGGATCAGAATCAGATGAAAGCATATGAATTAACAAAATCTGATATTTATTGAATGAGCCATTATTTCCTGAATACAAACAATATCTCGGAAAAACCCTCAAGATCATATTTCATCAGCTTTGAAGTTTCCTTAAACACGATATCCAGTACCTTAGTCATTATTTTTTTAGGACTTTCAAAAATGTGTGCATGTTATATAAACAGCATTATATTTAATTATACCACACTGTTAGACAGGAAATAGACTGAAATAACTTTACACTGAACAGCTGTGTAAAAAGAGTTTTATTTTAGAAATTCATAAAAAGAAATCAATGATTATTTGAATGATTGAATTAACATTTTTGTTTTTTTTTTTAAAAAAAGAAAATGTAACAAATTTCAGTATGTAAACTCTATCTGGAAACTCTACCCTGTCATTAAGTAATAAACACAGTTAAGCATTAACAGACAGAAGCTAGCAGCATATGTGATGTCATTGACTTATTTAAATGGTAGAGGTGGAGTTATACCATGTGAGAACAGGTATCATCCAATCAGCTCGCTCCAAATCTCAACCATGTTATGACGTCAACTGTTACATTGTTGTTGACATTAGGCCTTTTGATTAACCTGAGTCTGTCCCTTATCATGTTGTGGTTTACATACTTTGCAACATAGGCCTACTACTAATACTTTTCAAATATTAATTAGAAAATGGTTTATATTCTGCCTGTTTTTTCCTGTAGTGACATATTTCTTGATGAGAATCATGGAAAATAGATTTTAATTGTATGTAATTCCGAAACTCCATATCTTTTAGAACCAGGCAGGGTTTTCAACAAGGGGCCATGAAGAAGGCTATACAAAATCTTATTTCATTACACTATATCCAGTCAATTTTTTTTTTAAAAAGAAAGAAAAAAAGATGTTAAGCATAATGTAGTAGTCTTGGTTATTGTTCTAAATTAAAGCTGCCTAAAGGTGTTAAAGTTTTAATACTGAGGATCCTTCACAGAGTGGGTTGAGGTTAATTTTTTTTTTCATCTAAACAGAAAAAAATATCCCTGTTTTAAGGACGAAACTGCCTATCAATGAACGTTTCATGCTATAGCCATGCTGGGCTAACTCAATATAACAGAAGAAAAGCAAATCCAATCACTAGGCTTACATAGATAGTTTAAAAATTTAAAAAAATAAGTTTAATTAATTAGGGGCTAACGTTATATAGCACTTATTTTAAGTGATCTATAATGTGATTTTCACCTGTAAATACAACTATTGGGTACCACTTCATAGTTACTTTCATTAACATACAGGTTATTAGCAAACATTAGAATTAATGAAAATTAGAAATGCCATACGTTGATGTCTATATATTTTCATATTTGAATGAACATCACTGATTAAACTGTTAAGTATAGCCTATTAATTATCTCGATAGTTTATGCAGATTATCTTCCTGTATCTGTCGCATTTCTCTCACCTGGCAACAAAAAAAGTGAAAATATGTAAACTTACTTGTTGTCGTCATTCTTCTTTCTGCTTCTCCAGAAACTCATTCCAAAGAGGAAGAGAATAATGCCAGTCCAGTAAGACAGAAGAGAGTGTGATAGTCCCTACCTGGACATTCGATACCTACTCCTAGTCTACCACAGGTGATCTCTGAACTTCTGTTTGAGATGTAACAGCTGCCGTGTGTTTCTATACTAGTTTTTTTTCTCGACATGTGAGGCAGACAGGGAGGTGTGGAGAAACCCATTTCCACAAATAAAGAGATCCTTTGCGAAAGCCGCTGGAATGCTGTGCTGCAACTCTTCCCTGGTCTTAAAGTCCTCCGGGTTCACTTTTCACAGAGTATGTTGTAGTTTTCGAATTGATTTCTGGCGGGAATACATTTCTTTTCGTGTAAACACAATTATTAGCGCCACAAACACCAAAGCAAACACTAAATTGAATAAAAGACTATAGTCTTCTAAAGTCACTAAAAATAACGACAATTTTGTTAAATAAAAAGTGGGAAGCGCTCCAGGCAAATACTACTTTTGCGTGCGAAAGACATTTTTTTAATTCAGGAAATCAAGTTTTTAGTTTTCTAGCCTTTCTGTTTTGAATCCATTGTGAACCCACTCCCATGAGAAAACGTAGGCTATGTTACAGATTTCGTATATAAATTTCATATTTAATGATAGTTAAAGTAACCCATCTCTATACATATAGCTACTCTTAAAAGCGGGGGGAAAAAATAACCTTTAACGGAGACATTTAACATTTAGTCTATCACAGCAAAAATATTGATGTCTTATCCCACACTATAGACTTTAGTCCAATCAAATGTTTTCTTGGAAGGTTAATGTTCCTCCCATAAAAACTACTAGCCACCCTGTAAATACAACATACTTTTCTTGTAAACAGACAATTACAACACACTGATAATAGAAAAAGAAGAATGATCATTTACTTTTAATAGTTTAATATTTATTTTGTTTTAATTACATGTTACTTAACATATTTAAACAACTGCCTTCAATAAAGGGGCTTTAAAAAATAAAATACAATTAGCCTGTTCTTAAAAGGCAGACAGTGGCCAACATATAAGTGGTTTTCTTTTAGAGGCACACAAAGCTTATACATACATACATACATACATGATCAACAATACACAGGGCATAAGATAGCTTTTATTAATACGATAAAAGATAAGCAGCCATAAACACAAGGACAAACGTCGGTTTGAAATGAGTCAATGAGTGTGAACGTATTTTTAATGCTGTATTTCTGTCTATTTTTCCTCCAAATCTTCATAAATGCTGTGTTGGCCAGAAGAAAGCCAGCCAGGTAAGACACAAAGCTTTCCATTCCGTTCAATCATTATTTTTACCTCCACCACATATTTCTGTGCCCAAAGACAAGCTAGATTCCTGAATCAAACATGTTAAATGTCAAAGGGCAACTCGGGGGGTCTGAAAAAAAAAAAATTCCAAAAGAAGCATTCTTCTATTTCAGATGCTTTCATATATAAAGTCTGTGTGAATGGACGTCTTCACAAAGCACATCTATTGTAGTCACTGAAGACTATGAAGCCCATGAGACTGAACCTTGAGAGCAGGTTCTCGTCTTTCAAGGCAGTGTGCTGAAAAGTCTCAGTGGATCCACCTTCTGGTGAAACTATTCATACAACTGAAATGGTTATGACATCTTGCAAATGTATTAATAATTGCATTGAAACCATGTTTAAATTCACTGTCTGTAAAGACAAGTTGTGCATATGAATACCAACTGGGCACTATTGATCCCTAGAGAGTGTTATGTGTCTTATAAACAGTGGCTGAATGTTGTGCAAGATGAATAAAAGGACAGCAGCTGTACAAGCTGATCGTTCTTATATTCTAATTGACACTGGAAACATTGCATTGGAGTATTAAGGGTGCTTTTAAGAAATATAATGCTATGAAACTATTAACAAGATCAAATTATTGTCTTGATTCTCACTCCAAGGTAAGGCTGAACAGGTAGGCACTAGAAAAGATATTACAGCCTGATTTAACATGGCTCGATTTTTATATACATTTAAATTTACTCGTAAAATTAGCTTTATGGAACTCTGATAATATTTGCTTCACTTTTTGGGCCACAATATTTTTTAAATCATCTTTGATCATATTTCTTAAGCATTTGTCATTAGGAATAAGACAGAAGGTACATTTTTATTAAGAAAACTTCCTATAGTCTACATTGTGTTTTGTTTTTTGTTGATAAAATAGAATATGTATTAGGATATGAATGCACTGTGGTACAAGATTACAGGCAAACAATTCACAAATACGTACATTTATTATTTATAACAGCTATTTATAAATTTGCCATGTCAAATAACGACTCTTAGTAGTTTGTCAAGATTTTGATTCTTCAAAAGACAATGAGTCAGAATAAAGTATGAATGCTGTACTGTAACGGGTGGTGATGGCGCAGTGGATAAGACACATGCCTTTGGTGTGAGAGACCCGGGTTCGAATCCACTGTGAGACACCACTGTGTCCCTGAGCAAGACACTTAACCCCTAGTTGCTCCAGAGGCGTGCGACCTCTGAAATATAGCAATTGTAAGTCGCTTTGGATAAAGCGTCAGCTAAATGAATAAATGTAAATGTAAATGTAAATGTAAGATTATAAAGATAAAACGGCGGTTGCACGGTTGTTCTTTTCTAGATTTTATCAGTGTTCTCTTTTAGTAGGGTAGAAATTCAGTTCCAGTAGTGGTTTACGGAAGCTGATAACGTTACCAAGCACCTCAGCCTCTTTTACAACTGAAATCCACATATCAGGTCGCAGTTATGAGGTTTTATGGCTTGTGGGATATGTTCCTGAGAGTGGACAGACATGCTCACAATAAAAACCTCTCGTGTCCAAGAACTATTTCTGAAACTGAATGAATGTGGTAATATTGCCCCCCCAAAAAAAAGGATGCAAATGAATCTCGATACACTCCACGTCACGGAATTAAATAAATTCAGTGCATTGGTGACCTTATAGTCAATCGAAAATGAACTTCAAATAGTTGGGGATAGATTTGTTCAGAAACACTTGTTCAATTATATTGAACTAGACATCAGATCTTAAAAAGAAAAAAGTTTTTTAGTACATGTGCTATTGATTAAGTCATAGTCACATGGATTTTAAACGGTCTAAAGCGGTAGATTACTGGCGGTCTCTTGATTTGAGGTTATTTAAAATCAAAGTGGAGTCACACCGGAGCTTTCAAGCCATATAGGCTGCAATGAGTCTGTTACCTTTTCCTCCATCTTGACTTGGCCTTCATACATTATCCAGCCAAACGGACACCAGGAGAACTCGGTGGACATTCAGAAGGAGCTGGAATCCTAGATGATTATCAAGTGGCTGGAGATGGAGGTGGAAGGATTCTGCTAATTCTGCTCCTTTCCTCCTTGTTAATGTGGCATTGCATCCAGCTTGGGTCAGGACAGCTCGGATTTGCTGAGGGCTATCGCCAACTCCAGATCCTCCTGCTCCTGCTGGGTCAGACGAGCCACACGCTCCCTCTCTTCTCTCTCACTCTCCCGCTTCGCCCACTCTATCATGTCCTCCTCCGTGGGGTACTGCTCCACAGACACATACACACACACCATAACCCCATCAGACACCCTGTCAATTTGCACCGGTTTAAAGTAATATTACTCAATTTTAAAACAAGTTTATAACAAACAATGTAAAGAAGTGGGGTCATGCAAGAATTACAGATAGTGTAAACAATGTGCTTTCTAAATGGACCAACTTTAAATGTTCAAAGAGTGGAGTTAAAGGCACAGTATGTAATTTTCTATTTCTGCCACTCAGGCAGAAATCACATTCATGGATGAGCTCATGTATTAAAGTTTTATTAACGTTACTGTGATATGAAGCAGGGCAGGACAGAGAGCTGTTTTATTATGCTTAAATGCCATTCATTTGTGTTCAGGAATATTTTACAATTAAAGTTACGCTTAACTTTCTTCACCTTGTTCCCTGAACTTGAACTTTGTTACAGTTACGTTTGATCACCTAAATTTGCATTATATTATTTCATTTTAATGAAACAGCCGCAAGTGCTGAATCACTACCTATACAGGCCACTTTATTTGAATAATTCAAATTGTGGGGGGTAACACAGCGCTGTTTTACTTGGTGTCTTGGATTTGAGTGTGTTGAGGAGTTATGTTAACGTTACTCTGTGCGTTTGCTCGGTGGCTGGTATCGGCACACTGCAGTAGCCTAAGCTAGATTGGTATTAGAATATCATGTTTATAAAAGCTGAATGACTTGTGTTGCTAAATAGCATGCAATTCATTTTAAAATATATTGTATGGTGGAAAAATGCTGTATTACTGTTACTACAAATAAAGCTCTTTCTGATTATGCTGTTAGCCACTTCACAAAATAGTGTTTTCTGATTTACTTTTTGGGCACAACCATATTCACGGATGCGGTAAATCATGAAAACAAGAGATTCAAACGATAAGACTAACCGTGTTGAGCTATATAGCAACGATTAGTTTTCTGTCTATAAAGGTATCCAAGCAGTTGCTCACTTGTCTACTAAAACACATAGTTGCGAACTCTCACGCATTGGCCGTGAGACACCCGCATTTGATTGGTTTCACACGCTCACACGCCACACCCCCGATTTCTCACGTTGAAGTGTCAACCCGGTCGGTCAAAAGCCTGAAAGATGAGTTTATCTATAGATCTACCTGTTGAGCCACTCGTGATCGAGTGTTAAAATTAGTTAAAAAACTCCCGTAATCTAGAGCGAGCGTGCATGCAAGACAGAGATTGTGCTCCAAACCGCGTAGAGTGAGCGAGAGACCTTGCGTGGGCAGGGCAAATTTTATTTATTTGTATTGGTACAATCGTGCCGCGAGATGTTTCAAAAGTGGTGGTGGTATTTTTTTTTTTTTTTTTTAATCTGATGTAGTTGGTTCCTCAAATAGCCTAACGTTACATCAGAAGGTCATAATAATAACATAAAAAAACTTGCCATAGTTTTGTCCTTTGTGGCAGTAGCCAGTTTTGGTGTAACAAGTTTTACATTTTGCTGCCAATTATTAAATGTAGTCAGTATAAAGAGGCTACATTTTCCAAGTATGCCTAAGTGTAACTTGATCCCATCCCATTAAGCTGATCTAATGTGTGTTGGTCTGCCTGACCCCTCTTAGGTTGGAATCATTTTATGTTACTCTGCCTTATTTGGGAAAGATGGCAGTAGCCTTAAGTTATCTCATTTTAAATACAATTAAATAAACACTTGGTGGTTCTTCAAGATCTTGACTGTAGCCTATTTCTACAGTCCCCCCCCCCCCAATACAGTTAATTCATAGTTAGTTTCATTTCTACAAATGGTGCAAACTCTGCTAGATTATAGATAAAATATTCCCATTCTCCTGCCATTCTGTGATCGGAGGTCGGCAGATCATGATTTTGTTGATCGGTAATCGGTGCTGATCGGAGCATCTCTAATTGTTTTAGTGGTTTTTGAAAAATCTTACATATTGTGCTTTTAAAGACTAGTAATTTTGAGTTAATGCTACAACATTCATAAGTCTGTTAAAGATGACATAAAACAGTTTTATGTAACTATACAAATTATGTATCTTTCCTTTAATCTACTTAAAGGAATAGTTTACCCAAAAAATTAAAAGCATTATTTACTCAGCATATGGTCATTAAGGACAGCTGACGGGGTAAAATCTATTCGATTTTAATTTAATATAATTATTTATCATAATCTTTTCCCTTTTTTCCTCCAAAATTTTTTATTATTGGGTGAACTAATCCTTTAAGTGTTGTTTGGTCAATGTCAACAACAACCATCTTGAACTGCACATTCACAAATGCAAAGACTATCTCACTAAATGTACGGTCTCTTAAATATCAGAACTTAGGATTACAGGGCAAAAAATACTTAATATGGAAACATTAGGGGAGAAAAAAAAACAGTGGTAAAGCTACTGACACAGAAGGGTGGGAGATATGAAAAGTGTGCCATGATGCAATCCATAAAGCCCCTCAGCTGACATCGGCTCACAAGCCAGCTGACACATGAGACTTCATATAAAACTGTTATGTGCTACTAAAAGGACTTTTTATTTTTGTATCTGTTATTAACACTGATTAAATAAGGTTGTAAAAAAACAGATCACTCACAAAATGCAAATATAGTCACCAAGGTTTCAACAAACTCACAAAATACGAAAATGTTGTGTTCTACAGAATAAAACAATTAAAAAACAAATTCTTATGGGTTTGAAATGGTACAAAAGTGAATAAATAATGACTAACGAATAATAAACTTAATTTTTTAGCTAACCATTTTGGGTGAGTTTTCTCTTAAACAAGTCTGATGTACTCATGTGTGAAAGCCTGGATTGCTCATATAGCCCATCATGCAGAACATGCCGGTATTTCCCACAGATGTGGACAACCATGGATGGAGAAATGAAATCACAACTATTAGCTGGTAAGCATATCAACACACAGAACACCATAACACAACGCAACTAATCTCAAGATGTCTCTGTCTGTAATGAGTTTTAAAACATCAGAGAAATGCCATCATAAAGCTTAATTTATTTGATGCATCATCTGATAAAGAAAGTTCACAGTGGAAAAATCTGAGAAGACAGACTCTTTAATTTTTAATTTAAAAAAATATTAATACAGAAAGGAACCAACAAATACTGTCGGCATCCTAGCTGCTTATTTTATTTAGCAAACTGTCTGTATATTAACAAAACAGACTGCATCTCTTCTTAAAAAAAAAAAAAGATGGAGCAGAGAATCGTGGGATGTAGATGGAACCAGGAAGTGTTCAACCAATGAATGAGAAGGAACAGCCCGATAAGACAGGTAGACAGTGATTAGTTTGTGCAATGCAAGGCAAGGCAAGGCAAATCAGTGAACCAAGGTATGGCAGGACCATGAACGTGCAAGATGGAATCAAGCCTCAACCAATGGTGGAGGACATGACAAAAGAACACAAGGGGTAAATTGAAAACAGCCAAGAGCAAGCAGCCCCGCCTCTCCATCCACAGCCAGTGAGAACTTACGCATGATGTTAGGAATATTGTGATGTCATAAATACGTAGATTTCAACATTTAAATACATTCATTTTGTAAATGAGTTAGGGTTTTTAATAGAAGCATAAGCCTGGATTCAGTTTGACTATTAGAGCAGATAAATAAAGCCCATCTATATTTACAAAAAGCATTACATAAAAATTACAAGGCTTTGTGGCTTTTCACAAACAGATGGTAAAGCAGAGTCATCGAAATATTGGATTATGAGCATTTCTTTCCAGGAAAACCAAATGAAAAGGGCTGTGAGGGGTCGAGAGGTCGAGGCTGCTGCATGACGGAGGGGAAATGTCAGGGTTCACTACTGGGGATCAGGAGGGGGAGGAGCTCACTTTATCAAAGCTGGCGAATCGGTTGGGGTCACATGGGGCTTGGTGGGGCGAGGAAGGGGCGAAGGGGTCTGGTACCGAGTCTTTAGCGGGAAGGGAGGAGAACTCTCCAGAACCCTGCGCCTTGAACAGACCACGCCTCTGAAATGACTCGGAAGACTCCGATCGGTGGATGTTGGACCGCTTACCTTTAAGGACACACACACAAACAGACAACAGCACTCAGAAATGGGTGACAGAGTTGGCGTAAGAGAAAATCGTCTGAGGTTCATTCTAATGAAACACACAGAACAGGAACCAGCTCACCTGGGGGTGGAGGTGGAGGTCTGGTTGGTGTTCCGGTTTTGGGCGGTAATGCGGGAGGTACATCTGACTGAGTGTCCTCCTTAAATAAATTCTTGTTTGTACTTGAGTCAAATGGATCACTGCCATTAGACTGAAAGGCAAGAGGGAACTTCATCAGCTGCAACCCACATCCAACTTGATTTAAATCATGTGGGTGAACTGGTAATAAATCTGAAATACTGGGCTTCTGTTAAGAAAAAATCCTTACCTTTGCTAAACTGCTAAAGTCTGCAAAACCTTCTCCAAAAGTCTCATTGCCAAATACTGCAGCAAAGGGATCTGAAACAAGTCAAAACATATATTTTGGATACTTTTTGTATCACTTGGATATACATTGGGTACAGTACATCAGTTTTTTTTTTTTTAAAGAAAGCTCTCAAATAATGGTTAAAACTATATAGTGAACCCTGAAAGCTGGCACATTACTATCATATTTAAAGGTTAAAATTAATAACAGAACCCAAACTATTACATTTAACTGTTATTTATTTTTTACATATAACAAATCAACATTCAAATAAAAACTGAGTTGTTTGCAAACATTAAAAATGTACATTAGGGAGTATTTATATTAACTTTCTAATGACAATTTTTTTTCTACTCGAAATATAAACATTTAAATGATGGCTGTCAAAAAAAATTGCTTTCATGACATTTATTCAGACATATTTATATAATGAAGATATCACTAACAGGTTAAGTAAAAATATAATAAAATGTATATATGTAATATTGTGCATATATATATATATATATATTAAAAAGTTCCTCTCTAGAGTTATTCCATCTTTAGAGCTTTCCTGAGGTAAACGTTATGTGAAACGTTTGCCTATACCTGTAACTTACAGTATAGGCAAAGAGGCTACAGCGATCTGTCATGCCACATTAAAGAGCTCAAAATGACATGTTTTCTTAATTTGATAAAATTCACAATGTGTAAGCTGAGACTGTTTCATATCAAAAGTAATGAAGCACAAATTGTATTTTGTTATTGCATGGCAGGCGTGCTACAAATGTTTAAAGGGGTCATATAATGCACTTTTACAAGTTGATTGTACTGAAATGTGTGTTGACAGAGCCTGTACACAACCATCATATAATGATAAAAATTCATCCAGTGATTTTGTTTTAATCTTCTTATGTTTTCCCCTGCCTCAAATTGAGCCGTTCGTTTTTGTGACGTCACACGCTCAGATGCCCCTCCCACGATTGTTGATTGACAGCAGCGTTTCAACACAGACCCGCCCTCGCTCGTGAGCCAGCTGTCAATCATAGTGTGTGCGGACCGGTGTTGTGCCGAAATGTACACTGGAGCACTGTCTAAGAGCAGAATGGAGTCTAAGAGATTGTGGTGTTCTGTTCTTGGGTGCAATAAGGAACACAGCAGTCATTAATGTTCCTAAATCCGAACCGCTGAAGACGCAGAGTGGCTGAGTTTGTTTTCGAAGGGAACGATCAACGTCAATGCTTTCATGTTTGCGAATCATTTCACACCAGACTGCTTTCGAGGAGGGTCAGTAAAGCTGGTTTTGCTAAGAAGCTGCTCCTGAAAAAAGGAATCGATACCAGCTATTCTGGTAAATTCTATAAATTCCTGCACCTCGAGAAGAACTGAAGTGAGTGTAATGTTTTATTAACCTTTATATTAAAGGGTACCTATCATGGAATTTTGAAAATTACCTTTCATGTAGTGTGTAACATAGATCTAAGTGAACAAAAACATCCTGCAAAGTTTTAAATATGAAAGTTCACCGTATACAAAGTTATTGTCTCTCAAAAGTAAGAGTCGACTCTGAGTCGCTGATATGAATCGATAGACAAACGATGCTTTCTCTCTAGCTTTCGTACGTCACTTGTACAAGTTATTTGAATTCGACACGCCCACTCATTGCGCGCGCCGAGCAGACAGAGAAACCTGACAACAACATGTCTACGAGACTCTGTTCTGAAGTGCGAATCAAAAGCAAATTTTTTTTTTCACTGCCCAGGGACAAGCATGTGAAGACTCAGTGGCTAGAGTTTATATTTACAACTATACCACAAGTATAGCCACCTTGAGCTGTGTTCGCGTTATTTTAATGAGGATCGCTTCACAAACACAAATGCTTTCAAGTGTGGATTCGCGAGTCGGCTGATATAGGAAGGTTCAATACCAAGTTTATTTAGATCAGCTTCCTCCTCCGAATCACAACCTGTAAGTACTATTAATAATTGTTGCTTTTATGTGTGTGTGTGTGCGCGTGCGTGCGTGCGTGTGTGTGTGTGTGAGAGTTACGCTCAGCAGCTTCTAGGTCTCCAATGTCATTTTTTTTTTTTTTAAATATGTGAAATTATGTGAAGCGTATTGTAGTACTGCAGTGCTTTATCAATATGTTTAAGCTTTGGGCTAACGCAAAATATAACTGACTGCGTCATCTGACCAATCACCGCCGATTAGCGTCATGCAAAGGAGGAGTTTGGACAAATGAGTCGTCAAACGAATCATTAGGGAGTCGGTGAGCAAATCCGGTAAAAATAAATGCATATTATAAGACAACAAAAGTGTTTTTTGTCATTGCATGCATGTAAAACTGTTGTTGGGGACTCCCAGAACATTATTAGGAACATTTTAAATGCCATAATAGGTACCCTTTAATATTTATATTAATCTTTGCAAATCGCTAGCTTCACAATGAATGCGGCTAATGTTTACACTCAGGGTACATTATGGCATGTTTTCTATGTACGACGTTCTGAATATAATTCATAATCCCACGTTTATAACGAATAACGCGTTATGGTTATTGTGTTACAAACATGTATGCACAGAACAGAGCATAGACTGTGGAACAGAGGGGCGGGGTGAGCGAAGCTCATTATCATTTAAAGGCACATGCACTGAAACGGCATGCTGAAAACAGAGCTGTATTTGACCAGGTAAAATAAGTGTTTTCTTACAATACTAATGAGAATTTTTAATTACAAACGTTTAATTTAGACCCTAAAGAATTATATTAGCTTGTACGAAAATGGCATTATATGACCCCTTTAATGAAACTTTGTTCGTCCATTAACAGAAAACAGACTAAAAAAGATCAATCTTGGGATTTAAGAATTGATATCGGTTTATCAACATGAAGATTAAAATTAAGAAAGCAATAGCCAACCCAGCCCTATGGTAAAGCTTGATCTACCTGGGTCTGAGTTAGAGACCACCGTAGTTCCTCCCGGCGCAAAGGGATCATTGGCTGCTGCTGATCCATCTCTCTGAAAGGAAAAAGAGCAGGAAAACAAAGTTAAACATCAAAATAACTCAAGCTAATAGCTTACTTTAGGGTTTGTAGTACCACCAAAAATTAGCTAATTTTACAAATCAAGTGTGACAGAAGCTGTAAAGAGTGCAAGTAACTGAACACATTGTAAGGCCAATTCACATAGCACCAACAAACAAACTGAAAACAATGCGGACAATCACCAGATTACAGTATGTCACTTAATAAACATGTTAATTAACCATGTTCATTCGACGAAAACAAGTGCTGACCAACGTTGACAGAGGACACTGATTTGACAAAACCCGACAAAATGTCTGTTGCTGCTGTTGGTCAGCGTTGGCGCAGGGTGAATTGGTCTTTAATGAGATTTTAAAGAGAGTTTAGCTTTACAGCACTCACTACAGGAACATCTGATCCTCCAAACGGATCATGTCCGGTGCCCGTCGAGCTGAAGGGATCAGAGTCTGCCAGGGCATCCATTTTGGAACCGAACAGATCCGAGTCTTGGACGTTACCACTACCAGAAGCAAATGGGTCTGGAGTGACTGCATTGGTGGTCCTGGATGTGAACGGATCAGGCTCTTTTGGGCCTGTGGTAGAGCTGAATGGGTCAGATGAGCTGAAAGGATCTCCTGATGGGAAACCAACCGAAGACTGCTTGAAGAAGTTGTCTGCCGCAAATGGGTCTGTGCCTTTAAAAGGGTCCCCGCCGAAAGGATCTGGATAACAAAATAACATTTTATGAGTCAAATTGTACTTGTGAATTCAATTGATATTTTGCAAACAAACTCTAAGATGGTAAGAAAGTACTCACCTGTAACGTCCACTTTTGAGAAAGGGTCTTCAGGGAATGGGTCACCTGCAAAAAGGATTTTATATAGGTTTACTATTAATTTAACTGATGCTTATTCAAAGCAACTAGCAGTACACTTATTGCAAGGGCAATCTATAGCTGCACAATTCATCGAAATAAAATGTGAAAATGTGAAATGAAATTGTGAAGGCTTAGTGTGATTAAAAATCAGAGAGAAGAGTGGCACTGTGTTCTTTAACAAGCACATGATCTGGTGTCTTCAGTGCGTTGGAGCTGCGGCTCAGTTTGTAATTAATGCCGCTCCACAAGAACTCATCTCTGTATCTGCTCAGAGTTAAGGTCGCTTATTAATGTGCATTTGGGAACACAATATGTGCCAAGCATCTTCACACACTTGTAATGAGTAGCACTGGCGAAAAGGTACTGCCAAAAGAGCTCACTAGGTTTCTCCCAAAATAAAAGCGGAAAGTTTAATTGGATTCAAATAAAGAAATTAAGAGCCATAAATATTAGGATATTAGTATTAGATTGTAATTTTATTTTATTTTATTTATTTTAGTTTTCAAATAGGGACAAGTATGTTACATAAGCTCATGTTCCATACCACACATTTTGAGCCGAGGCTAATTCTCAATGTTAGTCCCTAGTGAGCCTTTACATAAAATTAAACAATAAAATAAACATAATAATACAGTATAACACAATATAAACACAGCGGACAGTCAGTGGTCACATTTCTGACCTCTGATTAAAGAGTCTTTAAGTTTGTATTTGAAAACTTGTATTTTAAACGTGTACTATGCAAATTTTAATTTTATGATATAATTTTATTTCATAGTGAAATTACAATAGTAGTATTTCTCTAACATATTTAATATTAATTAAATCAAATCAAAATGCAGCCCTAGGACAATCCATGCTTTGTTTTTGTTTTTTATGATTTTACTTTGTGCGCACATCTTACCGTCAGTAAAAGGGTCAGACTCGAAAAAGTCAATCCCAGGACCACTGGGCGGCACTGTAACCGGCTGGGCAGCTCCTTCTTCTCTGGCTCCACAGTCTCTACCTATACATCACAAATCCATTAGAATAAACTTTTATTTGAATTTATTTATTATTACAGTGAAATCATAAAGATGCATATTCACAATCACAAAAAAAACATGTTCTGTTCTAAATGTTAACGAAGGATTAATTCATATCCAATAATATAAAAATTATAAGTAATGGAAATGGTCAACAATTATGATATGTCAATCATTCAACCTTTGGGGTGCTGGAGGCAGGCTGCTCATCTGCCTTTTCCTTCTCTTCTTCTTTCTCTACCTCTGGCTCTGGGTTAGCTTGCGTTGTGCTTTCCTGAAACCAGTGGCATAAAAAGAAAGACATGAATGAAAACCTATTTGTAAATATAATGTGAAAGTGACATTTAAAAAAAGCAATAACAGGAAGAGGTTTCTGACCGTGTTCCCTTGAGGCCAGGCACAGCAGTGGATCTGACTGTGGTGGAGAGCCCACTGTTGTAAAGGTCACAGCTATAAGAAGTCAGGTTGAGGCTCTTGCTCCTCAGGGCTGGTGGACGGCTCCTCTGCCTCTGACCCGAGCTGCTCCTCCACGACTCTGAGCTCCTGCGGATCATCAAAGGACGACTGGTCCTCTTCTTCTGGCTGGACTTTGTCCTCTTTGGGTTTCTCTGGCAGCTGTGCTGTAGGTTGAGGCCACTGTAGTTGCTCCGGCTGCTCAAGAGAGGGCACTGTTCCTTAACAAGCACTGGCTCCTCTAGGATTTTCCAGGTAAGCCGTGCAGTCACTTCTCTTTCCTCCGTTTTAAGCTCGGCCAATCGCTCCTGCTCCTACAGTAAACATCAACATAGTGTGTGAATAAGAGAAAATAAAAAGCCAAAACTTTATAAAATATGTAAACAAGAGAAAAGATAGTGAAAAAGCAGAAAAAGTTTAGCGAGAGAAATAGAAAACTTTCAGCAAAAAAAGGATGATGATGGTCACGATTTCTTTTTTAAAATGTCACCGCATTTGCAATAAAAAAAAAAAACATAAATGTTTATAAAACAGATATTTCCAGTTCTAAAATATGCTTGATTGAGCCATGTTTGAAGCTGACTGTTTTTTTTACAATCTATGGTTTGAAGCCACTGCAAAAAGTTATATATATATTTTTATTTTATTTATTATCATATAAGTCTTAGTCAGAATTATTGGCACCCTTAGTAAATATGAACAAAGAAACCTATGAAAATAAATCTGCATTGTTAATCCTTTTGACCTTTTATTAAACAATGTATAAATATCAAACCGTTCATTGAAGTAAAATGACTGAAAATGAGGGGGAAATCTCCTTATGAAATAAATGTTTTTCTCTACTACACATTGGCCACAATTAATAGCACCCTTTTATTTAATACATTTTGTAACCTACTTTTGCCAAGATAACAGCTCTGAGTCTTCTCCTATAATGCCTGATGAGTTTGAAGAATACCTGACAAGAGATCAGAGACCATTCCTCCATATCATTCAGATTCCAAAGTCCATATAGAGCATCACAGTCCCGCCCACAGCCGGTGCCGGAAGTAAACATTCAATACAATTTCTCCATTGACATTTGGGATATAAGCCTTAAAAATGTAACCATACATGGTAGACTTAAACCGTGCTACGGCTGTACTAAGTGATTGTATATGCTCATATAAACGCTAAAAGTTCATGGGGCACTAACCTTGTTTTAAGATAAATCCCTTTTATTCGCGATGTATTGGATAAGTACTTCATTACCCACAATCCTGAACAATCCCACAATCCCACAGTGATGCATCTGATTGGTGGAAGTTGTGTCACGTGTCTGAAACCCCGCGAAGGCGTGTGAAGACTGAAGATCGTGTAATGACGTAGGGCTAGCTCATTGGTCGTACGTCAGAGGCGCCCGCGGCGCGCCATTGGATGTGCAGTTGCCCCAGCACAGCCTATGAGCGAGCCAGATGCCCTGATGTTTTAGCATGTGCGTAAGCTTCAGTAAATCGAGGAAAAGGAGTTTCCCTGCACATACACTATATAAAATTCACTGGAGGAAAAAGTTCACGTTGCTGTCGTCAGGTTTGGAAGTCACTCAAAAGGCTCTTTCACGGTGGCTTTCAGTCGACTTCAGTGAGGCGCGGTGGTTTATGGGAGGAGTAGTTCCTTTCGCTCGGAAATGAAAATATGTACACAGGCTTGTACCTTGACTTTTTTTGGATTTTCTCTTCGTTTTTTCACTCGAAATGATATGTTGTATGCTTATGAGTTCAGCCGTAGCTGGTTATCTTCAGACATGCTCTTAAACTCTTTAGATATGGATTTTACAAAATGTCAATGGGAGAAATGAATGGGAAATTTACTTCCGGCACCAACGCTCTCTCAGGCTGTGGGCGGGACTGTGATGCTTATTGATACACTCTCCACTTGAGTTTTCTGTAGGGTTCAGCACAGGCGACTGAAATGGCCATGGAAGAACCTCAATACACAGTGACCCATTGTTGTTTTGACTGAGGTTTTACATATTGTGACTTTGGCCTTATGTTCCTAGTCACCCTGGTGTGCTAAAAAATTATAAATATAATGGGGAATATACTTCAGATATTTTACTCATGAGAATATCTAAGGGTACCAATAATTGCAGTCAAAGTGTATTATAATTTTTTGTTCTAATAATTCTAGTGTATTATAAAAAAAAGATTTCCCAGCACATTTATTAGTTTTAAATTAAAAAAAAAATACAAAAAACTAACATTTTATTAATGAAAGATCAAAAGGATAAACTATGGAGATTTAAAATCACAGCCTTAATAATTGACCATGCCTTTAATAATACCGGTAATACTAATTATTATTGCTGCTCCTCTTCTTTATCATGGACATTGTCCTCTTTCAGTTTCTCTAATAATAATAATAATATTAATAAATTATCATCATTCACTAATTTTTATTATTTATTGATCAACAGTGTCTATAATCAGTGCTGTTGCTACAAAATGGAAACTCCCTAACTCAACAACATGGCTTTATCTTACTGAAGAATGAAAAAATAGGGTATAATGTGTATATCCATTAATCTAAAAAAAATAAAAGAGTTCAGAACCAGTTAATGTAGATATATATAAGTAAAGGTAACAAAGAAACAGATAAAAAGCTAACTAACCCGAGCAATCTGTGTGTGGGATTCTTTAACTGCATCCTCTAGGGGGCAGAGCTGAGCACGGGCAGATTGAACTTTATCTCCCAGTTGCCGAGTCTCGTCCTGCAGATGGAGCAGTTCTTCTCGGGCCCTGGTCAACTCCTCCTCATAGTCACCGATTCTCTGCTCCTGCTCGGAGTGCTCCGTCTGCAATGACTGGATCTGGACATATACACACACAGGACAGAGAGCAGAATCAGTTTACTTAAGGCTGAACTACATTGAGAATGCATCTATATCCATTTAAATGTAATTGAGTAGGTGTGATTTCTGCTAGACTGTGTCTCTATCTCTCTTCCTTTCACCGGTCACATACACTACAAACATATGAAAACATCATGCAAAATAGTGTGTGAGATAAGGATTAGTGTGTGCAAGACCCATTCAAAATAGTATTCAAAGATGCCCAGATGATGTAATATTGCACAGGCTTTATTTCTCTCTCACTGTGTCTCCACATACCAGTTGGCTCTCCTGGCCGCATTGTTGCTGTATGAGTCTGAGCTGGTCCTCTAGAGATCGTTTCTGCTCATCCAGCCTCTCCAGCTTCTCCTGCACTTCCTGTCGCTCCGCCTGCAGGTGGCTCAGTTCCTCTGACCCCTTCTGAACCTCCTCCTGCAGGTCCTGACAGAAAGAGAGAGAGAGGTCTTTATTGGTCTAATAACAAAAAGCTTATCAACACTAACACCAGGGCAAAGAGCTCATGCAGCTTTTAAAGATAAAGCAGGGTGTAAGAAGATACAGAGATAGTGTGTAAACCAATTATATCTCACCAGCCAGAAAAGCCTAAGTAAACAGAAATCCAATAAGACCGACAGCAACATTGTGTTAGCAAAAGTAACACAATAGCTTCACTTTGATAAATTCATCTCATCCTCAAACAAAGGATCTTTATTTTCTCAACGGCTGTTCCACTTTCATCACAGAAACGAAAAAGAACATTATACAAAAAAACTAATTCAATTCTGATCCTTGTAAAAACTGAAAGGGAAAGGAGTTGGGACCAGAAAGCATAACAATGAAAACTAATGTTAGCCTCACGTAGCCAGACTTTTGACCATCAACTATGGCCTTGTCCAAAAATTGAACACTTAAAGTGGACTTGCGGCTTCATGGCCTTCACTTTCGCGTGTCCGTAAAATGAACAAAACCACAGTACATCCCATTGGACAGTTTATGATTTGTAACGCAGACTTCCTATCTGAATATTACCCAACAGCCCATGTGGGAAAGTGTAGACACGTAGGAGGACTATGAGTCCTGAGGGTGCTATCTGAAACAGGGCCATAATGTCAGGACCGCACCACAGCTTATTCTGGCCAAGAACTGCCCACTTAAACAGGAAGAAAACATCAGAACAATATATGTTAAGCAACTATCCAATTTGTTTTGTTTTCTAGCTGTTTAGAGGCGGGTTTATCTGAAATAGTTTATACCATAATAATAGACCAGTTGTAGAGCAGCCAGCAAATAGCAGACATATCTCAGAAACTAAAGTAGAATATACAAATCATTTACAAAATTAGTACATTTGCTTAGCTTCAGTGGGCAACCAGTCTTGGGCTACAGGGTGATAGCTGCCAATGATAATCAATGTAGAAAAAAGTTGTGCAGCTTAATATTTTGGTGGAAACAGTGATAATTATTTTGTTTGGATTCTTTGATGAATAGAAAGTTCAAAAGAACAACATTTATTTGAAATAGAAATAATTTGTAGTATTATAAATGTCACTTGATCACAATAATGCATCCTATGAATTAAAAAAAATGAAAGTATTAATTTTGACATTTAAAAAAGTAAGTTCTTGATACAACAGAATCAGTCAATGGGAATAAATATATTAAACATTCAGAGTGGGTAGAGCCAGGCAATTAAATTGAAACTGCTGTGCTGATTTTTATGAAATCATACTACTTTTGTGTGCAATATTGTCAATAAACAGCTGGCAAGTAAATCTGAGGCAGAACATTCTATAATGAATACTCTAAAACACTACAATGGAAATACAGTATATCCGACTGTAGAAAAGCAAAGGTTAAATACTGAGGACAAAGGTGCAAGGCACATAAAGATGTTAAGTATAAGAAAAGAAAAGGATGACAAAAAACATAATTTCCACCGTCGTTCACCTTCAGGTGCTATGAGAATCACTGGGGAACTGTGAATAAGTGTGTCCTAAAAATAACAGGTCTGCAGCAGCAGAACCAAGTAACAGCACAGGGTAAAGATGGAAGCCTTCAGAAGTCTAATGCACAAATGTCTCCTCATCCAATCAGAGGCAGCGCTGGGAGCTGACAGCCCCCGAAATAGAATATATTCATCATCCCAGGGTTTAAACACAGCAGAGGCACACACTGAAACTCACATTCTTATTTAATTATTCAGAGCCAGGAGCAACCTACCAACACCATGTGCTTCAAGGCTAATCTATCAAGACCCTAAACAAATATTGATTACATTCATTATTTGTGAGGCCCTTGCTTGCTCTGATAGCTTACACTATTGATTTTTAATTATTTTAATGTTGCACCTTTGCATAGGTTAGATTGTGAATCTGTACTTCTTTTCTATGTACGGACGTTCTTTTGTTTAATGGACATCAATTGAACTGCCCTCTGCCTCTGAAGACTATAGTAATTCAAGAGCAAGATCCATTTTAATTGCAATTTAACAGGTAAGAGATCACAGGTGTCACGGGCACAATTTCAGATCCAAAAACAGCACAATAAGTGGCCTTGTTTGATGACAGGAAAGGAGAACCGAGGACCAGCTGTGATATCAATATGCCATCTAGTATCCATATGCACACACATATCAGGCTGCTTTCTCTTCCTGTATCTTCACACACACATAATTGTTTTTCCGGCTCATTAGGCATCCATCTGTCAATGCATTTTAACACTAGTGCTGGAACGCCTCATTCTATTAATGAATGACCACATATTATAAGACTAAGCTGAACACATCTGGCATCTTATTCAGCAGCCTACAGCGTCTTCCAGTCTACAAAAATGCCTTATTTTCAGATGCATACAGGAAATTGAATTATCACACCGTGGGAGAGAGCGAGAGAGAGAGTGAGAGTGAGGCAGCCTAGATCTCGATGGAAATGAACAACAAATTTATGAGTCAGGAAGCCAGTGCAGATATATAGACCTTGAACTTCTTTAAACTCCGCTGACAGACAGAGAGAGGACAGACAGATGAGAGGGAGGATAAAACAGACAGACAGGGAGCTTTTGAAACCAGCTGGCTCCTGTTCTCCTTTTTCTGGTCCGTTATTGATCAAATAAGTGGTCAGTAAAATATAGACATGATGATGTATGAAACAAGCAATTCAGAAATAACTTTAATAGAGCCAGCTGCCTTCAAATAACGAATATAAAATGGTTCAAAATAAAATATATAGAAATAAATTTAATGCAGTCAGATGTCTTTAAACATCTGATATAAAATTGATTCAAAATAAAATAAAAAACACAGAAATAACTTTAAAGCAGCCAGCTGCCTTCAAATAACAAATATGAAAAGGTTCAAAATAAAATATATAGAAATAAATTTAATGCAGTCAGTTGTCTTTAAACAACTGATATAAAATCTATTCAAAATAAAATAAAAATACTGAAATAACTTGAATGCAGCCAGCTGCCTGTAAACAATTAATATAAAAAGATTTTAAAAAACAAATTAAAATAATTATTTCATAATAATTATTAAATGAATATCTAAATGCCTCTGTCAAATAAAAAACATTTATTTTCCATTTAATTTTAAAATTTAATTTTCATACCTGGACTTCACTGTTCCTCTGTCGTATAGTTTCCTCCCTCTCTTTGATGTCCTGTTCCACTGTGCTCTTCTCCCTGAAAGACCAGCAAAGACATGAGTATTTAATGACAGTGGCGACGGCGGGGACAGACAGCCATCCGCCTGGAACAGCATGGACAGCATCTCCCTCCAGCACCATCTCTGCATCTGCTGCCTGAGCTTGTGTGTGTGAGAAAAGAGAGGCTGTACGTGAGTCAGTGTGTCAGAGCTGCACATGAGCAGACGCTTTTCTGAACGCCGGGAAGAGTGGGAGGAGGGAAGCATGGGGGGAGATACTGTAGATGGGGGATGTGGGTCTGGAATACATTAGAGGTGTTTTCACTCATTCCACTGTCTGTATCTTTAAGCCATGCAGGTTAAATTTAGCAAACAATTCTAACAACCACACTTCCTACAAATGTGAGTGGTGCTTGGTAGTTATATTAATATAATAATATATTAATAGTCTGATGTCCGGCCATTTTGATTATATATATATATATATATATATATATATATATATATATAATATATATATATATATATATATTATATATATATATATATAATATATATATATATATTCTGTAATTTCGAGATGACAACATGTGAGTGCCGTTCTTTTCTGAGGAATTATGCATATCTATGGCAACACTATCAACACCTAAATGAATCTGCAGCAGTCAGGTGGTACAAATAGGAGACCTCAGAAAATTCCCAGGTTACAAGTTGTTGTAAGAACAATTTTTACAAGTTTTACAATTTCGGTAATTACGACATGGTGTCAATGATGATCATCAAAAATTATTAAATCAGTTTTGCTGCCTAATATTTGAAGTTGATATATTATTTATATATATATGCATGTATGATGTATACATACACACACTGTATGTGTGTGTACAGTCATTTGTAATGTGTATATACATAGAAACTGCTGTTCGAGAGTATTGTCAGATACGACATTTTAGAGCCAAGAAATGTCTATGTTGCTATGCGTTGCTAGGGTGTTCTGAATGGTTGCTTACTATTACTCTGAAAGTGCTTACTAGCCCAAGTCAAAAGAGTCAATGAAATTTTCATAATGTAAATAAGTCTGATGGTTTAGTAACCAATAGCACACCTTTCTTCAACAAAAACAAACCCCTAACCCTAACTATAAGCAAGAGTAATAGTAATGCTTGCCAGTAACACTCAGGTGAGGACACTTTTAAACCAAGACAATAGGCATGTTTATTACATGCACAAATTTTATTCAATTAGAATGATTCCAATCTAATTTCAGATATGGAAAGTTCTGTTTATGTCCACCATAAACGTTGCCATCTAATTCACATTAACATGTACAGTGCATTACAGTTCCCTTTTCTTCGAAAGCCACCGCAATAATGCCACTTCTGTGTGACCAGAATTGCAGTTCTTGCCCTATAAAAAGAAAGCTGACAAAAATGTCAGAACACCTTTTTAGCAAATGTTTAAAAGATGAGACGTAAACACGCATAGTTTAAGATGTAAAATGTATGTAATCATATGCATCACGGCACCGCAAGGTATTTCTTTGAAACCGACTGAAAAAATAGATTTGATTTTTTCCTTTTGTCTGTTGATTATTTCAGGTCTACACCACCACATTTGGACTGAGCTCAATTACATGAAGGTTTTCAGTCTGATTGAGCCATAAATCCAATAATAACCTGATTATTTCAGTGCATGTAAACGTAGATAATGCTTATTTGTCATGGTACTCATCCTTTAAGGTTAAAATCATCCACCTTTTGGTTACCAGCCCAGATTTTAACCACTACGCCAACACCACATAATCCATGCATGAGAAATAAGATGCTTTGTTACATGCATTTGCATGGTAAATCCATTTCGAAACATATGATCAACTACCATCATCTTAAAGGGCTATGGTGTGAAAACGTATTTATCTTCTTAGTCACAGCTACATGTGAAAACTTATATTTTCTAAAACTAATCATGTAAAAATAGGTTTATGATGATGCTGGAATGTTTCTTTACGTAGAATCTCTCTTAGGTTACGAGGCTTGTGATCTTAGCAAGAGTAAAACAAAGACTAGAAAATTAAAACATTAGAAAAATGTTTCATGAAACAGTTTAATAATAACACAAATCTTTCCCAACAAGATTTATCAGGGCATTTTTCCAAGATAAGGCTGAACTGTATTAAGCTCTGACTCAACGTTTCCTCCAAGATTCTGACACACTGAATTCATGCTGCAGTCTTCCCAGCAACAACAGAGAAACACACATGGATCTGACCAAGAGTCAAACACACACACTGAGTCAGAGACTCCCAGGAGGAAAGAGAGAGGAGGAGAAAACAAGAAAACAGAAAGACTAAAAGGCGATATATAAATAATACAGGACAAAATGAGTGTTTGAAATAAAAAAGTCTTGGCAACATTTCTAAACCTAACAATAAACTGGACCTTGAGCAGCCCGGATCAGCCAAAAAAAACAACAACAGAGCATGAGTAGTCCAAACACAATATAATTGCTTTTCTTTTTTAGAATGAGGGTGTGGCCTGTTCTTACCTGTCACCTGAGGTCGCCCGTTGCCGTGGAGATTTAAGGCAATCGCGAACCGCACGCATCATTTTAGTGTCAAACAACAGCCCATTGTATAGAACCTTCCTGATTTCTATCCTTTCTGCTCATCTTCTTCTGCACACTCCATTTCAAGCAGACTCATTACTTCTCACTTACAGGAAATGAGAAGTGCTAGAACTGCTGTGGAGCGTCTATCTCACAGTGAGAGTGAGTGTGGGAGCTGACAGGTGACTGTATCTGCTTTTGCTCAAAGTCTGTAAACCAAAGATGGAGGGGAAACCAGAGGTGGGGGCATCTTCCTCTTTCTATGTTTGTGTAAATGAGAGCTCCACCTCTCCTCTGTGGGCCAGTGACTCCTATCACAAGGTGTTACCTCCTCTGGAGACTCATTGCTTACAGGAAGTGATTTAAGGACTCGTATACATCACCCACACACGTGTTGCATTCCGAATCAGTACCTTTACTTTTCTAATCTGTTGTATACATATTATGAATAATTAGTTCACCGATAAATGATTTACTCACTCATATGTTGTCCCAAACCTTATGATTCTGAGACCCACAAAAAGTGAATTTTTGAAGAATATGACAAAAAGCACTGTAGATTAGTTATAATGCCCTGAATGTTACAGCTCCTCAGAACTTGAGCGAGCTTCTATCACTTTATAGTCTTCGGTCTCAAAATTCTGGCCTGTTGATAACTAGAATATCAAAATCGATTGCAGGTGATAGATCCTTTTCTTATTTAGCACCCAAACTCTGGAACAGTCTTCCTAGCGTTTTTCAGGAGGCAGACACACTCTGTCAGTTTAAATCTAGATTAAAGACCCATCTTTTTAACCTAGAATACATCATAACACACTATTACATTTCTATAATTTAAATCCCTTAAAGGATTGTTAGGCTGCATAAATCAACCGGCTATCAGAACCGAGAACAGATTCCACAACATCCAATATACTTTTTTTCATTGTAAGAGGAATGGCATTTTCCCTAATATTAGCTTGTCTGTCTCATTCTTATCCCGAGGTTCCTGTAGCCAGCTGGATCCGGAGGAACAGTCCCCCGACTGAGCCTGGTTTCTCCCAAGCTGTTTTTTTCTTTCTTCTGCATTCTGTCACCTGATGGAGTTTGGGTTCCTTGTCACTGTTGCCTTTGGCTTGCTTAGTTGGAGACTCTTAATATTCAGCAATATTATGGATTTGACTGCACTGACCCTATTGAATGAGAGCTAAATTGAGCTGGATAGTGACATCCCTGTTTTCTCCAAAGCTGCTTTAAAGCTGTATTGAACATTTTATAATTGATGAACTTTACAGTTATTGAACTAAACCGAGTCAATACTGAACTGACTCATTGATCATTATTTTCCTGTTATCACAAAGCAGCTTTGAAAATCTGTATTGTATAAAGCGCTATATAAATAAAGTGGGAGGAGTTTGACCTTTTTCAGGGGGGGGGGGGGGGTAGTTTTATGGATATGTGGTGTAAAATTTCTAGTAATAAAAAAAGCATGTCTAATTAATTGAAATCTTGTATTATGAATCATTAAACCAATACAACATTTCTATGCATCTTTTTTTGCATCTATGCATTTTTTTTCGCACTAATTCTGTGTTGTTGTTTTCTGGTAATCAATTGAAGACATAAAACACTAATTTAATTTCTTTTAATCATATGAAATTAAACAAACTTTTTGTCAAATAACGTGCTGCACAATAAACTTTACTGTTAAAATTAAAACATGGAAGACAAATCTATTATTCCTTAAAAAATAAAGTTTTGATGATCATTTATTTGTATTAGTGTTAGTTTTATTACATTGGGACATATCTAAATTCTACTGTACAACAGTAATATTTCTGTCAAGTTAAACCGAAATTTTATTTAGACGGGTTTCCGTGAAGACCTTTGAGTTTCTGTGTGTTTATGACATGATGATAGTTTTTCTCAAAAGAAGCGGTTAAATGCATACGAAGTGAATTTTTAGAGCAGATCTAGAGTCTGGAGATGAAGTTCATGCATTTGTGTCCTCATATAGGCAAAAAACAGTGCGATCGTCACACGTGCTTCAGTGTGTGTGTGTTTGTGGTAAATAAAACAGCTCGTCGGCTGCACCATTCATTCACACAGAACATGCAGGATTTGTATTTAAATAGTCTTTGCGGTTTAATATTCACACACACTAGTGTATATCACGATTTGATTTCAAATGTACTGAACGGCTTTCTATTTATTAATTAAAAAAAAATGACAAATTCCGTGAAATTCCCCGTTAAACAGTAATATCCATTTTTATGACTGGATTTCATCGCGTTTCATGAGGGACGGGCCGTCCCCGCAAAACAATGGTAGGGGAAACACTGAAAGATGACTTGACTTTAGATGCATCATAAAAATAGTCTATAGACTATATACAGATAGCTTTCTGGAGCCATTCAATAAGAAAATGTGTGAGGAATAGACCAAAAAGTAAGTTCATCTACAATTTGTTTTGTCTTTGTAATCTTTAATTAAAATCTGAAAATGTACATCTTCCTCTCTGGAATGAGAGACTGCTGCTAGCTTTGACAGCGAGCTAAATGGAACGCCTACATTTCTACATCCAATCAACTCCCAGTGGGAAAAAACAAGCCACACCCTCTATTTATCTCATTCAATATTCCATTTCACTAGGAAAACACATCAATACTGAAGTAAAGTCGGTTGCAAATTCCGGTTGACACTGATTTAAACATGTGATTTATTTGTCTAAACAGTGTCTGTGATTCATCCGACTAATTCAGCGCGACATGACCTTGCACATTACGATGACAGAGCGAGGAACATTAAGTAAAGAGATACTCATTAAAGAAACCATTCATCAGTTCAAGTGCATCCATCATGTCTCGAGGACAGATTTGGGCACCATGACACTGAGATTATTGTCAGAACCAAGCTTCTGTTTTTGTGGTTTCATAAGCTCTTGTGCACCTGTGTGAGGGCATTGTGTGGAAACTACAAACACACACTATATTAAAACAGATGGCCTGATAGTACAAAAAAATTGAGAAATGGAGAGTATTGAATGCTAATGTTGAAGCCTTGAAAATACAGACAGAACAACAATGCAGTGGCTACCCATAATGACTTCCTTTATGTATAATATCCACAGTCCATGGGTCCACAAGACATATGTTAAGATAAGGCCAGAAATTTGAATTCAGGTGTTTTAGTTTCAGACTGTCATGAGGACATGTGGGGAGGTCATGTGGACATGAGGAGAGAGAGAAGTAAAATCAGTAACTCACCTCTGTAAATCCATGATTTCATTAGTGAGTGAGTCCAACTCTTTAATTGCGGAGAAATCTGCAGCCTGTACTAAGAGAGCATTGTTCTGTTCAGGAAGAGGGAGGGAGGAAGCATAGAAAAGTAGGAAATGGGGATTTTAGTTTCAATTCCAAACTTTTTTCCAACTATATAATATACACGACAACCATTGAAAAGTTTTGGGTCAGTATATATATATATTTTTTAAGAAATGAATACTCTTATGTAACTTTGCGCACAGCTCCGCTTCCAAAGATGTACGACTTCCCGAGGTAATTCTGGCCGAGCAGGTATGCCTGTACCGCCATCGTAAAAGGCACTGTTTGCGCTTGTCTAAATTAATTGCTTGCATTTACAAACCGAGCCTAAAATAGCAATTTCTGAGCAATATGACGTCATATTGCTCATGCTCCGCCCACGGCCACTGACGGACGTGTCAGTATTAGCATATTTCCGCCCTCAGCCAATTGTATCCTGTCTGCCCAAGGCACGCTATATAAAGGGGGGTGGGGGGGGGGGGGGGGTGGGGGGGTGAGCAGTTGCTCATTATCATTTAAAGAGACATGCACCGAAAGTGAACAGAGCTGTTTTTGAGGAGGTAAAAAGGGTGTTGTTTTACACAAACATTGAGGAATTTTAACCAAAGTGTGTTACAATCTTTACAATCCTTACAGACCCTAAATAATCATACAAACTTGTGGAAAATGGGCATCCGATGACCCCTTTAAATAATTAAAAAATCTTACTGACCCCAAACTTATGAACTGTAGTTTATGAGAGAAACAAACTTACAAAATAAAGATAACATCTAAAAGGATTCAAGGATTGGTCAGAACCAAAACAAATCCTGACATCTTCTATTTTTTTTCACATTCAAAACAACAACAACAAAAAAATCTCCACATATGATTTAATGAGCACTGTACCTGTCGTGCCAGTCTATCACAAGGAGGGATCATTTCCGGAGAGAGTGTCTGGGGCGGGTCTATTCCCTTTGAGAGCTTTTGATTGATTAGATATAGAGCTAATGCAAACTGATCCCGGGTCAGCTTCCCGACGTCACCTATATCGCAAAGCTCCCTATAGAAAAGACGAGCCAAAGTAACATTACAATACAAATACAAGTTTAAAGTTTGCAAGATATGGATTACGTCTAATTAGTTCTGCATGAGCATTTATGGAAAATTCAACTAATAAACTTTAAATCCAAACAGCAGCATCTCACCAAATGTGGGCTAAAGTAGCAGACGGCAAACCCGTCTTCAGAAATATATCTCGGACCTCAGCACCAGATACCAAGCCATCCATGTCACTATCTGTCTTGATGAATAAGTCATCGTATTTGGCTTTATCTGCTGGAGATACCACCCACTGCACACACACATTTATACATAAATGTTTGTTAACGAAACTCTGGGATATTTTCAAACTACGTTTGCAGCAAGTACCAGAATTATTAATAACTAAATTATCAATAAGCTGTTAAAACTGATGTGAAATTATTGTGACCTGTGGTGGTGTAGGTTTTGCTGGCAGTGTTTTAGATCCAGAGTGGGCAGAGCCTCTCTCTTTATGCTGGGCTGGAGACGGTAGGAGGGGCGGGACCACAGGAGTGATAACAGGAGGCGTGGCTATTTTTTTCCGTTTTGATGGTGGAATCAGAGCGGCAGGCAGAGACATGGGAACCGGCTCGGACTCCAGAGCTCTGTATACCAAATACATGGCCTAAAACACACAAACACACACAAACTATTAACACTGGACAGACTTCTTCAGTTTTAAAAGGAATAGTTCACTTCAAAATGAAAATTGTGTCATAATTTACTTACCGCCAAGTTGTTTCAAACCTGTATGAATTTCTTTCTTCTGCTGAACAGTTGATGGGCACATTGACTTCCATAATAGGAACAAAATACTATGTCTATCATCAACTGTTTGGTTAAAGGGATACTCCACTTTTTTTGGAAATAGGCTCATTTTACAACTCCCCCAGAGTTAAACAGTTGAGTTTTACCGTTTTTGAATCCATTCAGCCGATTTTCTGATATTTAGAAGAATATCAGTAAGCAGACAGTTTCTGGTCTCATTGACTTCCATAGTAGGAAAAAAAATATACTATGGGAGTCAATGAGACCAGAAACTGTCTGGTTACTGATATTCTTCTAAATATCAGAAAATCGGCTGAATGGATTCAAAAACGGTAAAACTCAACTGTTTAACTCTGGGGGATGAGCCTATTTGAGCCTATAAATGAGCCTATTTCCAAAAAAGTATCCCTTTAAAGATATTATTCAAAATATCTTCTTTTGTGTTCAGCAGAAGAAATACATTTATACAGGTTTGAAACAACTTGAGGGTGAGAAAATGATGACAGAATTATGAAGTGAACTACTCCTTTAAGATTACTCTTAAAGTATAAAATCAAGTGTAAAGGGCAGCTTTTCTCAAACAGGAAACAAGATGTTCATGTCATCTTTATGAAAGCCTGATCTATGTGAAAAGCAGGATGAAGTCACCCTTGAAAAATATGCAAGCTGAAAAATAATATGCCAAGATACTAATAACCCATTTGTGGTTTATTCCCCACAGAACTCACCACAGCAAACTCATCTTTGTCCAGCATGCCATCTCTGTCAATGTCACTGAGCTCCCAAACCTATAACATTAATTCCAATAAGAGATGTTAGATCGTTTCTGTCCATAAAATCATTATTACCGATGTGCAGAGTTATTTACCTCTAGTTTCATTTTAATCCATTTTAAAGTGGGATAGACAATTTAGCTAAACTTCAGGTTTTTGCCTTTTAAAAGACCCCAATACTTTCAAGCTATGGCTCAAGAGTGCATCCTGGTGGTTAGGCCTAAAAATGCACCTTTATATAAAAGACGAGGTAAAAGTTGCATATTCAAACCCTGCATTGCACTATCATTATAACTCTGCTTGCCACTGCGCTTGTCTTACCCTGCCAAGGACGTCCACAGGGAGTTTAGAATTAAGGAGCACTGGTTTGACCTTATCGCCCGTGAGCATGCCGCCCGCTGGAGAGAGGCTCTCGAAGATGGCATCGAATTTCAGCTTCTCGTCAGCCTATATGACACACACAACACACAAACACATTCATATATGTAAGCAATTGAGGCAATAAACGGAACTTAATCTAATTTATAACTAATTCTAAATACAACATTTATTGAGCAACTTTTTCTAAATAACCAAAAATCTGTTGGCGATATCTGACCTTGACAATCCATGGGCAGTCTGTGGGCACAGGGCCAAACTGAAGAGGACTGCTAGTGTCATGCTAGACAGACAACAGAAGAACGGTCATTAACTCACAAGAGACAGAGCGTTTCCACCACGCAAGCAAATAAAATCACCAACTCAGCAGCTTTTAAGTCATTTGTAATTGTATTCCCAGTTCTCCTTGGCTAATGAAGGACATGTGATGTTTTCCTGGTCAGAGGAAGAGGAAGTTAAGATCTAACTCACAAACTTTGGGGGAGGGACAGCAGTATTTAGGCTCTTAAGAGATACTTCAAGTCCATTCTGAGCACACGCCACCAAACGGAGGGCTACAAAAAATTGCTGAGAAGCAACAAACAGACAAATACAGTTGAGAATGTATAGCTCAAACTATTTTTCTAATAAAGAACCATAATGTTTGAAAATACCTGCTTGTTTAGCGAGCCTTTGCGTTCGGAATCTGCTAAATCCCATATCTGTGGAACAAATAAGCAGCAAGTCGAATCAGTAATCAGTCATTTAGTGCTTTAAGTAAAACACTGCATGACACATTATTGCATGTGCATTTCAACCTGTTCTATAAATGTTCAAGTAGTTTCAGGAAGAAAGTATTCCTAAAAATGTTTTTGCAAATTAATGTAATGCAAAAAGTAGTAACACGACAAATTGCAGAAAATCAATATAGTGATAAAGGGATACTCCACTTTTTTTGGAAATAGGCTCATTTTACAACTCCCCCAGAGTTAAACAGTTGAGTTTTACCGTTTTCGAATCCATTCAGCCGATTTTCTGATATTTAGAAGAATATCAGTAAGCAGACAGTTTCTGGTCTCATTAGCCAGGTTTCCATCCAAGGGGTTTTTTGCGAAAAAAGGTTTAGCGCATCAAAATGTTTACCGATATAGTTGATGGAAATGCCAATTATCGATAATTTTTTGCAAATGTCGACACAATCCTTTCCCGTTTAACTTTAGCGCATAAATGATATGTCGATACATTAAATGTCGCGAAAAAACTAGTTTGGAAACACTTTTTTGTCGAGAAAAAGGGCTTTAACGCAAATAAATGTGGTGTCAAATTATATTTTCACATTATACGCTGAGTTTCGGTTATGAGACGAGAGTCCAGTTCACGCGCGGCGCCTCCGTGATATTTTATTTAACCTTTAAACTAGGATTAAGAAGAGATTAAGAACCAAAGGTGGCCTGGCCAAGACAGGCAGCAGTACAACAAACACATAGGTAGCCTACAGACAAATAACACTGAAGACTAAAGCTAACATTTCATATAAGCATTTAAAATAATGTTTAGAGTCTACGAGCATTTAGCCTACATATTAAGGCATCTGCCTCTAAATCTTTCATTTTAGATTTAAAAGCATTTAGCGAGATTAACTCAATGAGTTTCAAGTCATTTTGCAAAGTATTCCATGCTGAAGGTGCAGAATACAGAAATGCCTTCTTTCCCGTTTCCGTAAGGGCCTTGATGATCTATTTTCTACTATATTTAATATTTATTACAAAATCCATGCAATTGGTTTGATTAAACATTGATTAAAATTAAACGTACAGTATGTAACTTTTGGCCACCAGGGGTCACTCAATCAAAATAATAGCAAAAGACGTATTCTGATGACGTCGTGAAAGAGCATGTGCTCATGGGAGTTGTTGTCGTTGTCGAGAGAGAGAGAGAGGGAGTGCGCGCGCGAACCAGCTATACGATGTTCATTGGGACACGCGCCGCGCGATCTGTCATTCCCCAGCCATCTAGCATCTCCAGCAGATAACATGTTCACTGACGAGGTAATGTGTTGTTATTTATATTATATCTCTATTCTTGTTACGTTTAGTTACGGCTATTAACTTTATGTAATGCCATTGAACACGCGCGCTGTCGCTCCCCACATTCCTCACTCATTCTAACTTAGTGTTTTTAAAATCACGTCTCTTCGAACGGAGAGATATATGAATTATCAGGGCTATTGAATCAATATTCCATCTAGCTAGTATTAATAGATGTTAAAAAACACGGTCACCTTTCGTTAATAATTATAATTACGTTTATACTATGATATTGAAAAAGATGGTGAACTGCATATGAAGCTACTTTCTGCAGCTATATCTACAACAAATGTGAATTTACATTATACTGTACATGAGAGCTAGTCCGTCTGCGTTTTACACATGCCATCATCGTTTCACAACATATAAGTTACGGATAGATAGTTAACTGAATGGGTGCTTACTTGTTTATTAGAATGCAAGCGAGATCGGCATCTCTCTGTAGTTCCAGTTTGTCACGAAGCTCGTGGAAATGCAACTCCAATGTTAACGCGAGTCATGTCTCTTCTCCTGTCCCAAACCCTTCTCGGGTCATTTCTGTCACCCGTGCGTTTCCGCTTCACGGATCTTCCTCCAGCAGCAGAACGTGCAGGCAAAGCATAATCATGGTCCATTATTGATATCCAACTATTGATTCTTTATCGTCTTCTTTTATTTTAGTGACGTGCGTCCGGTGTTTACATTTGCGTTTGGCGGTTTTTCGCCAAGATCCGCACGAAGTTAGAGAAACTAGAGTCAAAGGTTATATGACGTCATAGACGGGCGACGAAACGGAAATAAAGACACGGCCCGTGTCTTCAAATTAAATATAAATTTCTCCGGATTTGAAAGTTGGTGGGAACTTTTGGGATAATGTTAGTACACAACTAAAAGAAATATATAACATAGATACAGTTATTTTTGCTATTTTGAAAGCCGAAAAGTTCCATATTGTGCCTTTAAGATACAATTAATACAAAACGAAATTCACTTTAAAGAAAGGCTTTGTGCTTTCTGTTTGAGGTCTTTGTGAAAGTTTTAAAGTCGCTGTCAGGTCATGTCCATAATGGATAACTGTCACGTCCGTAACTGTTTTTTTCCTCATAAATGCGAACACGAAAAATAAAAATAATATTTTATGTTCTATGGAGGCCGACCATTCTACATCCATTTAGTATGAGGCTACTTTTGTTTTGCGCAGTGTAGGATTCATAGAATTAGCCAACTAAAAAAATATTTTGCCACCTAAAAGTTGTTTTGTGTCTGTATTTCCCTCATATTAAATATAAAACGTATGTGTAGACTGATATTGTTCTAATGTCCGGACTCCTTTATTAAGGGAGTTTTAATATATATACAGACGTTTCAGTATTAAATACATTTTCTGAGAATTTATATTTCAAGATTTGACTGCAAATGTCACGTCCATAACGCTGGAATTGCCCAATTTTAAAAAAATTATCCTCAACTAGATTTTTGGTGTAGGCTAGAGTAATATCGAGCCTGGCAAAAAAAAAAAAAAAACACTTTCTGTAAAGTGTCTCTCCTCTCCACAACTTCCTCCCAGAACGCCTTAATTATTGCGTGGTCTTTCCCAGACCCTTGGACCCTTCGTCGCATAAGGGTAGTTCGAGCCTATATGAGATGAGCAACTGCTTCATTCTGCCGTCGTCTTCTGATATTTCGGACACTTGCAATTATTTTTTAAATTGAAATGACAGTAAGCTGGCCAATTTCAATTAACTGCCTGAATACTGTCTCCAATTATTATTTTTTTTTTTGGTTTGTTTGTTTGTTTGGTGTTGGGGGGTGTGCTGACTGGAATACCAAAATGTAGAATTTGCGATATATTAAAAAAAAAATGTATGGAAACGGCTCAAGGGCACTTTTTTTTTGCATACACCAAAACATATGCGACAAATCGCTTTCGTCATTCGTGACGTCATCACACACACAATCTTATCGGTAAAAGGCCAATTGAATGGAAACAGCCCGGAGACGGCAAATTTCTTAATGTTTTTTTTTTAGCATATTCACTTTGTCGATAACATAACAGAGCAAAAAGTGGATGGAAACGAGGCTATTGACTCCCATAGTGTATTTTTTTCCTACTATGGAAGTCAATGAGACCAGAAACTGTCTGGGTACTGATATTCTTCTAAATATCAGAAAATCGGCTGAATGGATTCGAAAATGGTAACACTCAACTGTTTAACTCTGGGGGAGTTGTAAAATGAGCCTATTTCCAAAAAAAGTGGAGTATCCCTTTAAGAAGGTAAGTAAACTACACCATCTATCTTTTTCTATTTTAGTCATCTTGATGTTTCCAGCACTCGTCAATCAATTCATTTCCCACACTGCTATATTGGAAGCATGCTATTGCTTATTGACGTTACCTTGCCAAGGACCAGGTCTGCAAGGCCAGATCTCTTTAAGAATAAAGCCGCATCACTAGCTCCTACGCACCCACTGCCGGATGGATCTACCTGTGGTGGAATAAAGCATAAAAATATTTAAAGTTTGTGGTCTGTAAGGATTGTTAATGTTTTTGAAAGGAATCTCTTTTGCTTATAAAGGCTACATTTATTTGATAAAAAAAAATACAATAAAAAAAGTAATATTGTGAAATATTATTACAATTAAGCATAACTGGTTTCTATACTAATATACAGTAGTCAACATTTGAAGTAAATAAAAAAAGTTCATCAAAGTTTTCCTAAGACAAGAACAGGTATTATTGTTCAAAATTTGTGTGTATAACTTTAATGAATGGTTTTGATCCACTTCAAATGCATCTTAATCTTGTGATAGCAAAGCTGGATTTTTAGCATCATTGGTCCAGTCTTTAGTGTCACATGATCCTTCAGAAAATGTGCTGCTCAAGAAACATTTCTTATTATTGTCTATGTGGAAATTAGTTCTGCTGCTTAATATTTTGGTCGAAAACATGATTAATTTTTTTCAGGATTCTTTGAGAAACAGAAAGCTCAAAATAAAAGCATTTATTTGAAATATAAATCTTCTGTAATAATATAGGCTAAATGTATTTACTGTTCCTTGTTTTGATCAATTTAATGCATTCCTGCTGAATAAAAGTATTAATTTCTTTAAATAAATGAAAAATTCTTACTGACCGGTAGTGTATATTTTTCAATAAATATTTTAGAACTGATGGCCGAATCATTCAAACACAATCCAAAAAATAGAACTGAAGATATTCACTCAAATAAGAAACCAGCAGCAAGATGTTTAAACCATATGCTAGTTCAAACAGACTGCTTCACTCACCCTGTCCTGTTCAGTCTGCAAAAAATTCATCACTAATTCATAGCGGAATCCTTTTACTGAGAGAACGACACTTACGGGAGGCAGAAGCCTCGAGTGCTTTTAGCTCAAACTGACAATGCGGTGAGGGTTTTATTTCTTTTATTTCACCAAGTGCTCTATATTTGTCAAAGTGAGACATAACAGAAAAAGCTGATTAAACACATACCTGTCGATAGTATTTCTCATAGACAGGATTCCCACTTGAAAGCTGCAACCAAATAAAACAAAATCTAGTTAAAGTCATTCCAAATAGATTTAATTTCTCTAAAACAGGTTAAACTGATAAAACCTTTAATCAATACATAAATAAGCCAATTAAAGAGCACATTCTTCTAAACTGTTGTCTTTCTTGGCAGCATTGATGCATTCAGATCTCTGAAAAAGAAAATGTTAAAACCATCTGGCAACCAGGTGTACATTTATTGAATGGCAATGTGAAAGCAAACGATCTCACAATGGCTTTAGTAATGCTCACACACCTTAGCCATATAAAGATGTTGATTAAACATCCATGCACACATTAACGGTGGCTTTCTTAAGTCTCCTACCATTCACAACATAACACTGAGCTTTTGTTGAGTTGGGATTCACAATAGTCGAGCAGAGTAACACACATTTGTGGAGCTGTCCGCAAGCCAAACCATCGACATTAGGTTTAGTCACGGCCAAAGGCTAATTTATACCATATGGACGGATCAAGTGAAATGAGAAGCATTATATAGTCCAAATTATGATTGTTTAAATTGTGTTGTCAACCCCTCTGCCAATCAAATGCTATTAGAGGGTCATATGATCTTACATATCTGACATCATCATCATGGATAAGCATCAACTTGCTTTTCTGGTCATGTTAGGTGAAGTTCTGCCAGATCCCAACTGCTTTTTGGTTGTAGTTCAACAGCTCTGTCTGTCTCCCATCAGGTGGTTACTGGTGCATGCTAATGCGATGCTGGCACACAATATTCAGCAAAGTGCCACCAAACATTTCCTTGCCCCGCTGAGAAAGGAGTAGGAGTTTTTGTAACGCTTCTTAAAAGGAAAAAAAAACTCAAACCATTTTGGCCTTTCGGGCTGTTGCGATTCCAACTCATTTCCTGATACTTATTCTGGCATGTTCTTCTTACAATTACCACACTCCTACAGAGCGAAGTCTTAGTAAACCATAGTTAAACATACAATGAAAAAATATCATCTACTAAATCTAAAACTATCTTGGAATGAAATCCTATTCTCATGCTGTCTTTACGCTGCAAAGTCAGCAGAGAAGCTACATAAAATTACCACAGAAATTGCATTTACAGACTGTTTACACAAATTACTAAATAATACAATTTTATGTAATTGTAAAAAAAAATGAATATATATTTTTTAATATATTCTGTCCTGACAATAGCTATGTTTTTCCATCCACACGTTTTTATCCGAATTAAGAGACATCGAAAGAAAAATGCCTTATGGAAACAGTAAAATTCGATTGAATTTCATGAATATCGGCTCAAATGAAATACGTTCGGTCTCATCGGATTTTATCTTGATCGATATACGGCTTATGCGATAAACGCTGATGGAAACGTTATTATGGCGCGATCCATTTTGTCTAGCAAACTTTGTTCGCAAATGTTTGCTTGAATGTTGTGCAAAAATGAATGGAAACACCTTAAAATGTCTCAAATCAATTCGATATACCAGTTTGATCACAAAACAGCATGTGATGTCATTACGCACAGGTTTTTATTCGCTTTAAAGCCGTTGGATGGAAAAACACTTTCACCAGCTTTATGAGGGTTTTTTTACCGAACTTCATATAATTCGATTAGCCAAGTTTCCATCCACTTGTCAATGTCAGGTTTAAGGCTGCACTAATGTAGCATTTTATTTACACAAATTATGTGAGCATACCAGACTAGAGAGATGGATAATACCTTCTTTCCAGCAAAAATCAGAGTGAAATAGTCTCAGATATCAGAAACCAGATCACATCAGCTGTCTCTAGCACGGTTTAGATCTTTAGAGATTTTGCTATATCGTATATCGTGGTATGCAAATACCAATATATAGCTGCCTCTCTCAGAAGGGATCCGCAAATCCATTCTCTTTCATGTCTTAATTGCGTGTAATCGACCATTCGTGTATGGCCGGAGGCTAGTTATTTTACTTGATAAAGTTTTAAATATTAATATTTTACTTACACAAACTCATCGGTTTGCAGCCTTTATTAACTCCCTGGAGCCGTTTGGAGTTCGTTTTCAATGGATGGATGAAATGGTTTTTGAGCTTCAATCTGTTGGTTGCAATCCACTGCCATTATAAAACTTGGAAGAGCCAGGATATTTTTTAATATAGCCTGATTGTATTCGTCTGAAGAAAGTCATATACAACTAGGATGGCTTGAGGGTGAGCAAATTAAGGGCTAATTTTCATTTGAAAGTAAACTACGCCTTTAATGTGAATCAAAAGAGAAAAAAACTTTTTTTTAGGTTTAATAAGAATACATTTATATTTAATTCATACAATGAAGACTATGCAATCTTTTTTTTTTTTACATCTGATTATTAAATTTCTGTACTAATTCTAACCACATGCCATGGTAAATAAACATTGTACCCGAAAAACTTAATTTGTTCTAAATAATATTTTTGTTCTATTGTATTTTTTCCTATTGTTTGTAACTTGCTTCTTTCTTCTTATTTATAATAACAGAAATGAGCAACAAAAAAAACACACACAAAATAACTATATCATGATATTAATATAGTGAAATAAAATTACTCATACGGGGAAATAAGAAATTGGTCATATCACCCACCCCAACAGAAAGCAGAACAGAACGAAGATATGTCAGACGTGTCTCTTCCTCTGCCTAAAGAAGTAATACCACAATGCATATTTCATGCATGTGTGCCTTGCTTCTAAAACAGATCATACTATCAGCTGAATGTGGTCAACTATTCAACCACCCTTGCCATTAGAGAACAGTGTTATTCACAAAGCAATAAAAAAAGACAACATGCAAAGTGAGGAACATTTTAGACCATCAATCTAATCAATGCATGAATCCCTCTGGACTATTAAAACAGTTAAGTGAGTCCATGCATGTAATGCATATGCTGTCAGATCCCCCTTTTCTTTTATTGAACATCTGCATGAGTGTCACTGACACTATTTTATTAACATTTGCTCATAAGATGTTAAGACCACAACAGAAATAAGTTCATACTTAACTGGATTGAGATTTCAGACTATTTAAGAGTCTTATTACGGCTGATTTTAATCGACTATAGCATACAACTTTTTGAAGGCTAATAGTCTGTTTAGCCAGCTAGCGAGTGTCAAAAATGCTTTAGCTAGCTGGCTAATTAGTTTCCAGAATGTAGCCAAGAGGAACAAAAGTTGTAATGGGTAGAATAAATAAATACATAAAGGGAAAAGTACACGCTATGACTGAAATAGGGTAGTACACACCATATTTGCATAAGATAACGCCTAGTTCCTATATATTAATGGACGAAGAGAGTAAAAGTGAGCTAGCAGTGTAACGTTAGCAAAACTTCCTGCTGATGTACGATGCCACTAGAAAATAGCCTAACTTTCATGGTTTAGTGTACTAAAACACACATTAAATCCAAAAATACAGATGTCATATATCACCGAAAGATGCCCTTAATATTGTAATTTAAATGTTAGAGCCATAAATCGACGTAGTAATCATCACTGCAGCATCTCTAATTTTTCATATATAGGCAAAGACATATTTTACAAACACTTTCACACATTCATAGCCGAGAAGTGTAAAAATACAAGCTGTTCTTTGGAGAATTACAGTCACTTTAGATCATCTTAAGACATCCAAAAGCTGAAAAAAATAAATAAGGTTTTATCCACCCTAGTTCAATACTGACACACTAAGCTACGCCCTTACGCAAGTCCCTAAAAGATCACACTGAAACTTTTTCTCTCCCAAAGCAAATGGCTGAAAACAACTTTAAATAGCTGCGATCATACAACAGGGTGTGATCGTGTTTCGCCCTAAAGCGCAAATATAAAGCTCAACGGATCTGAAAGGCGCGTGAACCGAGCTGGAAAATGATCTGGAGAGTGTTATATTTGTGTAGAAAGGGAGGTTACCTGAGTCAGGGAGAGACTGGCAGCCATAGTGTTTCAGTTCCCACTAGATCATCCTGCGTTTCGATAGGCAATGGGCAATATAGGGATGCTACAAAACGTGGTGCTGGATTACTCTGTGGATTGAGGCTAAATAAAACCCGGCGCTGGACTATTCAGTGGATCTGTAGGCGGTGGGTCACTCACGGCTGATGGCTCCTCCAAGTTCTCTTTTCACTGGTGCTCACTGTAGCCTACAGTCAAATGATGTCCAGCTCCACCTCTGTGGGTCTAATGGGTGGAGGGATAGAGTTATATAGAGAGGGGAGCTGGACTTCACGCTCCACCCATGGCTCTGCACTGCAAAACCACCAGACAATGGACTGGAGTTCTCGGTGGATCAAAGCACCAAAACCTGGTGCGGGACTTATCAGTGGATGAGGAGGCGATATAAGCTAATACGAGCTGTTCAGTTTGTAATGCTAAAAGATCTCAACCTCAAGATTTTAATAAAGGAGTTTTATTTTACTCACAATTTGTGAGTAGAATAAAGTCTGTGGTTAACTTGTAGATACTTGTGCTGGTGAATTTTAAAACTTGAATTAACCAGTTTTTAATATGTCCATTTCTTTTTCCATTTTTATTTAAATACATTTTAAAACATCAACATTTAAATTTGTCTGCTAATTTGTGAATTTAAAAGTGATTTATTTACATTTTAATGTTTAAATTGTTAAATTGATAACATATTCCTCCATTTTACTTTTAAGTGTCACTCATAGTCCTCCATATCACACAACAGATTCAATATTCATGAAGCATGAATGTAATGTACAAAACATTGAAGTACTTTTAACCACAGACCTTATTTTACTTATAAACCCGCAACCGATATTCTAAACATCAAGTAAACATGTTATGAAATATAATACACTTCATTATTTTACTAATAAGTGAAATAATTATTTTTTAAATTCAGTTTCCAAAAAACATGGGAAACCCCAGAAATGGAGTTTTGCCACTTTAGTGAAAATAGTGCTGAAGAAATGTAATTTATTTAATGTTCTCAAAAACTAGTCAAGAAGACACTCGAGTATGTTACTCTTTTTGTAGTTTTATTATTGGACAACAACTGTCATACCATAGCTTTACTTCTCAATATGTCAAGGTACATCCTTCAAACACAAAAAGTACAAAATATATCTTTAAAAAAAAGGTCACAATCCATTTTGCTGGGAGACGTATGATTGAAGCAGTACAGCAGTGCAATATTCACAATGGCTGTGAAATCTGTTGGAGAAGTGGTACTAGAAGACTTACCTTGCAACTTGAAATCTTACACACATTTTTTAATTTTCCTTACTCCACAGGTTCAGCCAGGCCCTTATTACCACATTTACTAAATAAATCATTCAGCAACTCAGTTGAACCCAAGCAAACAATTTACAGCAACTGAGAGAAACCATTGTTTACCTTGATTCGCTTTCACCTTTCTTTCGGCCAAACATTCAAATTCTTAATTTGGTATAAAAGTTCGCTTGCTGACCAGGACAAGATCAAATATCAGCTTTGTGAGATCCTCTGTGTGTTCAGGAAAGTATACAACCAAGAACCTGATCTCTAATAGATTGATATTAAGAGCAAGTACGTGGTTATGAATTTGAGGTTTGGGTTAAGATGAAACATGCAATAAAGTGAGGACTCTCTCTCAAACCCAAAACACACACACACACATACACGTAAAAAAGTGTGAAGCCAAAATGCTGTAGATGAAAAACAACTTGCCGTATCCTTTAACAGAAGTGAAATGAGAACAAAATGATGGCAACGGTACCTAAAAATTGCTGCACATTATCAATGAAATATAGTAAATGTTCTTTGAGGTAATCATACTAGTTTCTGAGAATTGTAGCTACCAGTTGATGACTGTTTTGATTCAAGTTTCATGTTACAGAATTTCTTAGGATATCTGACATATGTAAATATGAGCATTGCATTTTTATGGATCATATCTCACACTACAGACAAAGATTTTCATATTGGTTCCCTTCAACTCTCCCTGACTGAAAACGCTTGGGACTTTGCTTGACATGCAAATGAAAATGATGAAAAAAGTTAATCTATAAATAGGTTTGTAGTAGTGGAAAGGGACAAAACAATCTTGCCAGATTCATCCGACACACAACAAAAAGGAATGTCCAGCATTTGTCCAGTTCTCTGTATTGTACCCCATTAGTCATGGGACATTTCTTCACAAGTTCCTGTTGAAATCTACAACTCATCTTTGAGTTTAGAGTCTGTTTCCTCTTCTTCCTCCTCCTCCTCTTCCTCCTCCTCCTCCTCATCTTCTTCCTCTTCTCCTCCTCTCTCCTTATCTTCATCTTCCCCTTCATCTTTCACCTCCTCCTTTTTTGTATTTTCCTCTTCCTCACGCTTCTTTCTGTCTTCCTCTTCTTGACTTTCTTTCATTTTCTTCTCAGCATCCTGAGAGGATCAAAAACAACAAAAAATAAGCATAAGAAATTACTATCAAAAACGACAATTAAGTGGAAAAAATTTTAATAGGGAGCAATAATAATCGAAGCAGCGTACCTTTGTGGCACCCCAAGTCTCATCGCCAACCTCTTCTGCCAGTTTGGGGTCATTTGTAATGAGAAAGTTGTCAAAAATTGTGCCCGACTTTACCTAATAAAATAAAATACAAGGAAAGTTGGTTTAAAGCACATCAATAGACAGTTATTAAATATCTGAAAACTAATTGTCTTTGGGACTTAGCAAGACTGCTAATGTACCTGCCACAAGTCCAGTCCGATCACTCCGATGCTATCGTATTTATAGATTTCGCTGTCAGCAGTGTACTCCGGGTTATCAATCTCAGGGTGCACCCATTTCCCCTTGTAAGCAGGATTGTCAATCTGGTTGGGTTTCCACTCACCCTGGAAAAGATTAAAAACTCAATTTCGAAAATAAAAAGCAAACACACCAAGTATTCATTGTGACAAAGCCATGTTTTTAGGTATTATCTGCATCTTTGTTCAATATTTAAGTCAGGTTGAAGCGGAAATTCACCCAATTCAGTCCAAATTGTGTGGATAATTCGCAATTCCCAAGTCGACATTCTCAGAAAAAGTCAGATATGAACTTACGATTGCAAGTTATAAAGTCCAAATTTTGAGTTATAAAGGTAGAGGTGCAATATATATATTAGCCATTGTAAGAAAGGAAAAAAAAATCAGAATTGTGAGATAAAAAGTCACAATTAATTTCTGCATCCATCCAAACAATAGAACCAAGACTCAGTCTTACATTTTTTTTTCGATAAACAATTTCACTTGAATATACAGTACATCACAATATGAAAGAAAATATCTGTCGCTACTTCCGTTACCTGGTGACTAAGTATTTTAAGGGAGGCACGATTAAAGAAACGTCAGTACCTTGTATTCAGGATTGGTGACCATGGGCGGCTCCCACTCCCCATCCATCTCATCGTCCCAGTCATCAGGCTTCTTGGCATCAGGATCAGGGATGTTCTCAGCTTTGTCCCAGTCCTACAGAAACACACAGGCAAAATTTCACAAAGCTGGAACATATTAGCAAGGAACATATTACTTAATAGTGTATATCAGAACAGCTGTTGTTGCAATGATTTACTTGGTGATCTGTGCATATTTATCCCAAACAGTGGCTTATATAAGCAGTTAATCTGTTTTGTGACAAGCAAGATCTGTTTGGTTTTCTTGACAAACACCAAGACCTTACCTCTGGTTTCTTGTCATCAGGGTCATCGATCTTCTCTCTCTCGTCCCAGTCATCAGGCCTTTTCGCTTCGGGATCCTTGATCTTTTTGGGGGGCAGGACGTCCCAGTCTTCTTCCAGAGATCCAGACTCTACCTTCTTATTATCAATCTTGACTTCATAAGTGTTGTCAGGATTGACAATTAGTGTATACAAGTGGGTGTATTCATCATCCTGGATGACAAAATACATGGTATATGAGCTAGTAGGAGTGGTGCCATGGTGCATTATGGGACAAAAAATAAATGAACAATAGGATTACCTTGCATCTAATGTCTTTGTTGATCAAATGATTTTTGCCTTTGTAATTGAAGATTACATGTACTCTCTTGGTGCCAGGGCCACAGATGTCAGGACCTAGAATAGATAAACGTGTGGGTTAAATCATCTGGTGCATCCAAATGCACAAAACGTTTTGATGACTGGTCTGATTTCACTTCAGATATAAGATGCTTATCAAAAAGGGATTAATTAAATACTCACCAAACATGATATTATAGGTGGAATCTCCATGCATATCTTCCTGTTTGAGGTCTGATGGGAAAAGTTTGATGTAGCCTCCACCACAGTCAATGCTCTGTTCATGTTTAACAGAGAACTGGATCACGAGGGGCTCATCCTTGTTGTTGAAATCAGCAAAGCGGGAGGAAAGCGCGTAGAAATGAGCATCCTGACTGGTCTGAAGACCTGAAAGTTCAAAGTATGATACCTGAGTAACAGCAACCATAACTCAAAATATTCAGTTATTCAAATCCCCCTTGAAATGATCTGACAAATAAGGCTGCAACTAATGTATATTTTGATAATTAGCCTAATCTGTCAATTATTTCTTCAGTTAATCTGATAAAAAAATCTAAAAAATAATGTTATTCCACATTCTGTCCAAACAATGTGCAATTCAAAAGCAAGGAAAACAAATATAGTGAATGTATCCATGTAGGCTATGTGCAATTAAACATTTTGTGCAAAAATTGGCTACAATTTAAATTGATTGCTTACCAGTTGAAAGTAGAAGTTAAAATCAGTAAATTAAAAATGACAATAAAGGAAAAACAAATGATTAAATGTTAACTGACATGACTGAAGGTAGGAGGAACACGCATTCAATCATCTGAACATATTACATTTTTACTCCATTATGATATTCTCTTTACTGTTACTGCTTTCATAAAAAACACAATTTCTTGTAGGTTTAAAATTCTACATGTAAAATGTATTGTCTAACAAGAAGATTAGAGTCAGAATTATTGTGCTCATTCTACTGTGCTCTATGCACAGTCCGCAAATGCGATTGATCGATGATCAAATTCGTTGTTGATTATTTTCATTAGCGATTTTATTGACAAGTTGTTGCAGCCCTACTGGTGACGAGTTTCTTTCCTGTGTTGAGGTATTCCTGCTTTTGCAGGTATTATAGACCTTCTTGGCTGCAGGTGGTATTAAGGGGAAGGACAAGTAGTGTGTAGTGCAAGATGAGTCATCAATATTTTGCATGACATTTTAAATGTGAAATATCTAGTGTCAATTATGTCAATGTTTAGGAGCACACTAGAATGGCCTCCAATGCGAACACACGTGGACTAAAACCCACAAAACTCTCATTTTGATTTCATGTGGTCTTTAAATCCATGATGAATCTTGTGACAAGACACACACATTCCTCAATTTCAGCAAATCAGGAAGTTGGCTATACAAATTGGACTAGATTTAATCTGTGGCAGGGCAACTGGCCCTACTACACGTGGCTTTGTAATGTTTTGAAACAGTAAATATCAGATGATGTGACCTGTCTGCAGTTCAGAAGAGCAGAGGGCATTACGTCACATACCATAGCCCCTCCCCCCACTCGTATTATAGTGCGTAAAATAATGAGGAAACCACACATTCAAGCAAATCAGTGTCTGTCATTTACCTCATGCCTGTAATAAATAAAGCATCACTCACCCTTATCTTTCTCGGCATCGCCATAAAATTTGCCTGCAGATAGCACAAACTGGCCGTAGTCGGATTTATGCTTGGATTCCATCCATCGGCTCCTCCAGGTGTCTGAAATGTGCATGTGACATGAATATGAAGTTATAACCATTATCAGCATGCATACATGCATAATTATGAGTAAAATCAGATTAAATCAAGGACGTTTACTCAACCGACCCCGTCATTCACACTTGCAGCCTTGACTATTTGTTATAAGATAACCTATTTAAACCAATACTTTAAGATTTTAAATTATTACTATTGCTAGTATTGTTGTTGTTGTTATAATTTAATGAATACAAGTACAACCCACCATTGTTGCCAAGCCATTGCGATAGCATATGGTGACTCCACCACATAGAATTTCAAGTCTATGGTGAATCCATCACATGCTTGAAAACCACAGAGAGCATAAATAATATACAAAAAGCATTTTTTTTTTCAAACTCACCTCCGTCTTCAAATTGCTCTCGGAAATAAACAGATGATTCTGCAGCTATCAAAGCGATGGACACGGCCATAAACAGTAGGGATAACGTTGTCATTTTGCAGTAAAATATATTCCCCGTTTAGGGGTGGAATAGTAAAATATAAAGAAAATGTGTTTTAAAAAGAAATATTAGGCTTGTATATTATAAGCTATGTTTGGATCTTTACATGCCTGCAGAATCACTGTGCGCTGCTGCTATCATTCGCACAGTCTCGCCTCTAGACTGAGAACAGATGGCTGGCTCTGATTGGACGGCGGGTGGAGACGAAAGCGTCACACCGGTCAGCCAATCAGATAATTTGCGGATAGCCGTGGAACGTCCTTTCTGGCCAATGCCAGCTGACCACGCGTTTGGCAGACACTAGTAATGGGAATTGGAAAGACTCGTTTCAGCGAATCGGTTCAATGAACCAGTTTAGAAAACGGATTCTTTGCTTGCTTACGTTTTTTCTTTAAGCAGTTGTATTTTACAAGATCTAAAATCTTCTAATTAAGCCATATGTAGGTACAGATTGCAGGTACTGTTGTGCAGATTTAAAAAAAAACAGTTATACGTGGTGTTAGGCGTTACCCTGTTTTTGCACGTTTTAATAAAATGTTATTTATTACAACAAGTCTGTGTCGTATATATGTTGATGAAACTGTCATATAATCAAGTTATGATATTACTGAATATTTCCAATAGCTTTATTTCTGATATAAAAGAGACGGTGGTGCTTGTTTACTCTAAAATTGCTCTTGATTCAGCTCGAATCCATGCTCGAATCGTATATAGTTGATTCAGAATTACTTCTGACTCAGGTCAGGTTCATTCAAAAGATTGAACTCTCAAACCCTATAGAAATATGATCATAAGAGGAACAAGATTACTTGTAAAGGTTATGGATATTTATTTTACATTTTTATTAAACCAAGCAAGTGATTTAGTTGTTTGCAAAATCTATATAGAAATAATGTCAAGTTTTGAGAGCTTGGCACATGTAACTTTTATTTCGTTCTTTTTTTCCCACCTCGAATATCAGTAACAAGGGCATTTAACAATTTTCCACTGGTGTTATAAATGGGAAATGGTAATGCAAAATTTAAGCTTGCTCAAACAAAAATAACAGACAATAGGCACCTTTTTGGTATCACTTGCCTTGATAGACAAAACCTTTACAAAAGTTTGTAATTTTAGCTGGTGACATAAAATCTAGTTCTTTCAGTAACATTTTCAGGGCTGACAAGTAACATTAAAAAGCTAATGTGCTAAGGAAATGACAAAAGATGCATGTTACTATAGCATAACAACTGTCTTGAGTACAGGGAATAAGTTAATTTAACAAATGGGCAAACTACAAGAAAATACATACAGGCATGTGAGGGGGGAAATAGTGCATTACGCCAAGCCTCAAATGTAAAGCTATGATTTCTTCAATCTCATGTTTGTCAAGCTTGTCACTCTAGCTTTTTTCTACCTACATTTCAGTGGCATAATCTTCATCTTTTCCCCAACAACTCAAATCATTTTAACATCAGAATGTGTTAAAAATGAAAACATCAATTAACAAAAACACAAGTGACAATTAATTGAGTTCCAATTAAAAAAAATAACAAAAAACACACTAAAAAAGTATACAATAAATGTATTAAACACTTTTTTTGTGTTAATTTCAAGACATGTATTGAAATTGTGATCATTAATGCAGACAATGATTACTGAAAAATACAACGTTCTTAAACAGCAACTTTAAAGAAACATTCCAGATTAAAGAAAAATGTTGCTTCTTAGTGGCATACAGTCAATCACCACAGACAATGACTTAAAATGGTCTTTCAGTTTGTGAAAACAAACTAAAATACATTTGGCAATAACACTTACATGGAAAGCCCAGCAGACCCAATCAATTTCCACTTTACCTTTTTTCCCTATTCAATATCCCGTTTAGGTCAGAAATAGATATTACAGAAGTAAAAAAGAGCAATTCCCAAATGTTAAAAAACATTGTGGTTCTGCCTGCTTGAGTAATAGCCTTCCATTGTAAGTGCATTACTGTAAATAAAATATTTTTTAAAGAGGTTAAGTTGCTAAAATTCAGATCAATACATGTAATGTTCCTTGCCTGGGAGAAGTAGCTAAGATAGATGTACATAAAAAGTTCTTAAATATCATTACAGTAGGGTTTGTCATGAGCAAGCTCTTTTGTTCCTGTCTTTTCTCTCAGAGTGTAAGAAATAGAGTTGAAACTGTGTTTTTTTTCTGCATTGTCAGTGTTGTATAATTTGCATTTCTCATATCAGCAGTCATTTCTGCTTCATTCAAGTATATTCTGTTTCTTTAATCTGTGATTTTGTGTAACGCTCTGTTATGGTAGAAAGAAATTGATCCTTTGAGGAATGGATTTGCAGCCCTGTGCAGAGAAGAGTTTCTCCTCCTTAGGAACATACAGCATGGCTTTGGCCACTTCATCCAGCGTTCCCTCATCCGGCTGAAGGCCACGAGCTGCATATGCATCATGTGCGCACAGTTTCACATGCCGGTACTCCAGCGGCAAGAATGGTACAAAGAAGTCAATAAGATGGCCTGACATCAGCTCGCTCTGTGCAAAACCTCCTGCACAGGTGAAAAGCAGTTATATTGAAAATTAAAAACATATATAATGAAAATCTCAGACTAAAGACATAGATCTGCATGTAAATAGTTGTAAAAGGGGATGGATGTAAATATGCATGATCTCTGAGACATTTGTCCATTTAAAGTTTCCAACAGCACAGCTAATTAAATATAAAAAACACAAAAATGTCGACCCAATCTCACACAATAGTGAAAAAAAAATTCATATATGGAAATGAAGCAACCTGATATGTTCTGTTATGATGTGTTTGACTGTGTGCAGATACCTTCTGCCTCCATGGCTTCAGCCCGCAGAAGATGTTCCAAGTCTTCCATGCCGATATCTTCCCTATTCTGTCCCGAGTGCCAGAAATCCAGTGCCACCTCGTTGATGGCAGCACCACCGATATTGCTAAAGCATGACATTAAGGACACATTAATAACACAAGCCAAATTGTGCGGACATAATGTTTGGTCAGGCTGACGCTGTAATACAAATTCATTATGAACATGCAGAACGTTTGTTATAGTCAATGTATACATTTTCTACATAGTATAAATAAACCTGTAGCTGTAGTTTGTTTGCCTTTTTTGCTAAATAAATGTCAGATCAACACCTTTTTACCAAGTTTAGTGTTTTGTTCTTCCTCTCGTATTAAAAATACTTTCCTCATATTTTGATGGTTTAATCAAACTTTTAATGTTATTAAAAACAACTATCCCCTCCAGACATCACTTTTTTGGCCACTACTATAAATCATACATCTACATACACCTTTCAGAATCTGAAAAAATAACATTTTCCATGTTCTGCAAGGTGTAAGTAAAAATATGATTGTTTTTTATGTGGGCGTTAGCCTACATTCCTAGAAGAACCATGCTTAAGATCAGCCAGATAAATGAGTTCCATGGACATCTAATGGCTGTATAAAGCCAACACACCAACCTGAGGAACAGAAATATGGCTCTCCTATAGCTGACCCCATCCACATTATCATAATGGTCCATGTAGGGCTTTATGGCGTCGATGAGTCCTGGATGAAGCTTTTCTGCCTCATCAAAGATAAAGAGAGTCTGTGGGCACCGCAGAACCATGTCTCGAATGGCTTCTCTCAGTTGGCCCTAATCGCAAACACACCCACACAAATACAAACACTGACCGTGAATTTCAGGATTCCCAGACACATACGTGCATATCTCACAATTTGGACAGGAAAGAATCAATTGTACACAATGTAATTTCTCTGTTCGCTGAATCAGGTTTTCTAACTGAACTACCCAAGTGTATCAAGGTTGAATTGCATAATCATACAATCGTACCACAGCTTTAATGGCAGCGGTCCAATAAATGTTTCCCAGAAGCCCAAATTATGTGATTGTATTGGACCCCTGACCTGAACCTATTTTTTTTCCAAACTAAATATAGTATATATATAGTAAAAACAGCAAACATCATACTAATGTTTAAGATTATAATGGAAGCAAAGACTAAAACTTTGTTTGTAATAAGTGGATTAAATCAATAAAAGACTAGGCTACTGAATCAGACCAAATGACCTGGGCAGCCATGTGGATGTCAACCGTTGAAACTTTGCTCACCTTGTACACGTCCACCAATCTCGCGTGAGGGAAGTGGAATGGGGCAATGAACAAACGCACACATTCACTCTTTATACCATCCCGGTAAAGGTTGTCAGCTACTATCCGAGCCACAAAGTTCTTGCCTGTCCCAGACCAGCCGTGAAAGGACAGAGTCAGTGGTTTGTTGGACTCGGGGTTTTTGATGAATCCTTGAATGGCTTTTAGAACCACAGACTGGGCCAGGTGCTGCCCATGGAGATTCACCCGTAGATCTCTCTCCAATCCTGAACACACATCCATATGCAAAGGTCAAGAAATTTTTTTTTTTTTCATTTGTATTCAACAAGATAATATAGCAAATATTCTATGCACAAAAAGTTCTATCCATTGTTCACAAATTTAATGTTAAGGGTTCTCAGTTTTGACCAGTGTATTTTGGTTTGAGGTTGCCAGATCACTTCTTCATAAAAATAATTATAAAACAATATATATATATGTGTGTGTGTGTGTGTGTGTGTGTAATACGATTGTAATATTACTATAAAATAATGCATGCACGACATTGATGGCTCTACCTGTTATGTTATTTGTAATCCTACAGTCCCCTGAATCACAGCACTGACCCAGGCTGCAGTACCAAGCAGTCAGCATGCCAGTGTAGTACTGGGGAAACCCTGACCAAATGTTGCCAGTAGGCACTTAAAAGAAGAGTGTGTTACACAAGTCTGTAGTGGGTTACATTACAGTCATTACAAATACTGCCATTATTCAAAACGAGACTTTAAAAGAAATACAAACATAAAATGCATTTTTTATTATAATGCATAAAAATATATATTTTTTTTATTAATAATAAATTCGTGCATTATGATTTATATAATGAATACATTATTCTGTTAAGTACAGAATTTAAACATGTATTTACGAAAATAATTTGCAGCAAAATACACGAAAATAACGTTGGTTATCCAAAATCTATATAACATATTGTAATTTATAACATCAAATATATGAACCTATTATAGCTTTACCTTGTTGTGTCGCATCATCCTGGTGTGGTTGGCAGTCCCCTTCCCATATATTGCAATAGATGTAATTGAAATAATAGGTAGAAACATTTGAAATGCTGTCGAATTGAAAAAAATCGGCATCAGCCGAAACAGCCAGGAGTGAGAGCAAGATTACGATTGAAAACATCGGTGCCGACAGAAAAATAGATCTTCCAAAGATTGTAACATTGAGCTATTAGATGTAACAGTAGAGTCCATTTATATATACATTGGACTGGAGTCTAATAGGCCGCACAAGAAATGAGACGAGAACTGAAGTGAGACGTCACTGTGTCTTTGTAATAGTGGAAGGAGCGGGTGGAATGAAATGGGTTAAAGTGGGCGGTGCTTGGCTCAGTTAAAAAAAAAGGAAAAAATAGGTATTTTCTCCATTTCTTTATCAATCCAATACCATGCCTAATAAAATCTAAATTACGACTACTCAAATATTAAAAATAGTGTAAGTTCAGTTAATTTAAGTAGCACGTTGACGTTGTCACGTGGTAACCGTTCAAATTCTAAGCGCTGAGCAATCGCTGCAGTTTAGGTTAACTTGATATTTTTTCATGAGGTCCGCATACTAAGTGTAATATTTCTACCATGTATACAGTCCCCAGATATTTATATACAGGTTAAATGCTAGGTATAAAGTGAGAAAAAGCCTTGGTATTTTTATTTTGCCTCATTTCAATGGGCAAATCCTGATTTGAAGCCAAATTTGACATTTAGATAGTATTGTTAACTGACAAGTAAATAGTCATAATGACTTAATAAATTTCTCTTTTAGAAGCAATTAACTCTCATAGATAAGTTCCAAATACTTGAAGCTCTATATTTAAGAGAATTTGTCTTCATTTTGCACACTTCCAACTACCTGAAAAGGTCAACCAACCCACATATGGATCAAACAAGTAAAGTAAGGAAAACAAAATGAGCTTTGGTTTTAACACCCCTTTATTGAAGTAATGACACTACAAACTTGGCACAAAAAAAAAAGACTTGAAAAGATTATCAAAAGGGACAAATGACAAACAGCAGAAGAACTGAAGCTCTGGTAGAATTCAGATGAGAACAGCAATGCAGACTGTCATTCTGAAAGAGAATTAAAAAGCAGATTTAATAAAGAACATAAACATCAAGGTCCAAGTGGTGTCAAAGTCAACCTCAGACAATATGGAACGGTAAAGGGTATAATCAGTAGATTCATTTGGCAGAATCGTGTAATCACAGGTTGCAAGAAACAATAAAAAAAGCCTGTGAAATGAGTTATACCTTATGATTCCATGATTTACCCCAGAGCAACCCAGGATGATCTTGAGCTCCTAAACACAGCACACCAACAGTTAATTTGTCAGTAAAAAGTATCTTACATCTTTTAAACGTGAACAATATCCAACATCTGCATTTACAATATACTTAGTGAAACAACCCAAGGTAGACAAGGGATGCTCATGATTTTCTCCCTTAACTGGTAACAAGATATTAAGTTGAATTTAATTATGTTATATTAAATGAATTGAACTATGCATGCATCAAACCCAACTCCAAAAGATAGCACGTTTGTAAACCAACCTGTTAAAAAGCAACTCAGAGAACGGCAATGACATCAACGCCATTCTGTAAGGGAGAGAAAGAAAAGCAGATTTAAAAAAAAAATTAAGGATAAACAAACATAAGGTCCAACTGGTGTTAGTCAACCTCAGACCATATGGAACGGTAAAGGGTATAATCAGCAGAATCATTTGGCAGAATCATTTCATCATAGGTTGCAATAAACAAAACAAAAAAAACCATGTGATTGTCATACCTGATAAAATGATTTCAGAGCAATACGATCTTGAACATCCTAAAAAAAAAAAGCCGTTAATTGGTCACAAATTTAACATTTGGCCTCATCTAGGACCTGGGTTTAATCAGTTAAAAGACTGTCCACATTGTGTGTTCAGGTCAGACATTTGCAAAGCATCACAAAACCCAACTATGGAAGATATTGCACATTTGCAAACAAACCTGTAAAAACACACCTCATCCAAATGGTACAACAAAGCCTTCACTGCTGTACCTGTCAATGAGCAGACACCTGTTAGAACAGAAAACTGCCACCATGAGGATCAGGACTTGACAGATCATGACCAGATCAGCCAGAGCTAATATCCATTCTCCATGGCAAAAGTCAGTAGATATTCAATTCATCATTATGGTCAATAATCATGTCAGCCGTGAAATGTTTAAAATACTTACATACTCAAGGGTGATAATCACCAGCATGTCACAGGGCATCAGTCCTAAATGAGAAAATCCATTAACAGTCTATCTTGAGAAAATAAAAACCCACACATTTTCTTTGTCTTAATCAGAAGGTTTTATTCATGTCCTCAATAAGATCAGAGACCTGATTCAAACTCATCAGTTTGAGACACTTTGGTTACCCCTCAAGTCACTAAAACTAGACTTACTCAGAAACCCAATCAGACAGCTGCCGATGTACCCACAGCCAGTCACTGGAGTAAAAGAACTGCAAGAAATTGAAAACCAAAATTAGACCACTGCGAAAAACAAATCAGTTTTCACATGCGTCAGCTAGAAGCAAAAGATATGGCGGTGTTCAACATGGATTTTCTGCTGAACAAGGCGTTCATTTGCATCATGTATTGGTGCAGTCATGTCAATCTGAAACTCACCAGATAGGATTGAGTCCATGCAGTTCTCATGCTGTAAAGAGAAACAGGAGTAAGGCAACAGCAAGAACTAATGCAATACTGAAATAAAACACTGGTGATGCATCAGCTAGGGGTGAAAGACTTTGGATTATGTTCTACATAGAAATTCAGCTGAACTATGCAGTCATCATTTGCATCACAGGAAGTCATGAGCATTATATTATCAGAAGTTAGTACCATGCTCAGCTGATGGCATCTTCATACATCTTGTTCCAGCTTCTGTAATAGTAAACACCATTAGTATAGAATAAAGAAAAAAAGAAAGTATGAGGTCTTAAACCAGCACTGTTTCAGTACGCTGATATCTTTCAGTCTTTTTCAGAGAGATTCCCATTGTATTATAAAACAATCATCACTAACAGTATATCACAGGCACAAAAGCACAATTTGGTTTTTTTTTCCTTTTCAAGCTTACCTTTGTTCAACCGCTTTCCACATTCCTATGAACAAAAACAATTGGTAGAGATAAACAAAATAATATTAACGTACTTAATTCAAACAGTGCTTCAGATAAGAGATCTTGGTGGTTGGAATTTCATCAGCCTGAACTCAAGAGTAGCAAATGGAGTCATCATAAGCACTATTTCAAAAGTAAAAAAAAAAAAAAAACCCACCGAGACACATCGTAACTGCTTCAGTTCAGATACACTCCAGAGTCCTGCAACCACAACAACAAAAAAAAAAGTTAACAATCCTGTAACTAACATTGATTGAACTCTCAAATAAAAATCTTACAATGCCTCAGAATGAAAATTCTCAGAAATCACATCTGTCCACTACTCTTATACATTCATATTAATCATAGGCAAACCAAATCCATTAAGCGTTTAAAATAAGACTCAAGGTTGATATACCTGCTGTCTGCCACCTTTGCAAAAGTCTCCAGGACACTGGGTCTGGAAAGAAAGTAATCGATTTTAAAATGTTTTGCATATACATCTTAGCTTTACGCAGAGTTACACACATCAGAAATGTTGGCATTCATCAGTTATTCTCAGATGTCCCTACCAACATGATCTTCATCATACAAGTAACACAAGGTCATGATACACTTAGTCAAAGCAGTGCATTTATCTGCATTATGTATTGGTGCAGTCATGTCAATCTGAAACTCACCAGATAGGATTGAGTTCATGCAGTTATGCTGTAAAGAGAAACAGGAGTAAGACAAGGGCAAGAAATAATGCAGTACTGAAATAAACACTGGTGATGCATCAGCTAGGGGTGAAAGACTTTGGTTTATGTTCTACATGGAAATTCAGCTGAACTATGCAGTCATCATTTGCATCACAGGAAGTCGTGTGCATTATAATATCAGAATTTAGTACCATGGTCAGCTGATGGCATCTTCATACAGCTTGTTCCAGCTTCTTGAGAAACCTGAAATGGTAGACAATATTAGTATGGAAGAAAAAAAAAGAAAAAAGGATGAAGTCTTAAACCAGCACTGTTTCAGTACGCTGATATCTTTCAGTCTTTTTCAGAGAGATTCCCATTGTATTATAAAACAATCATCATGAACAGTGCATGTCTGCAACTTAAAGCAATTTGTAAAGGCTTAAAAAAAAGGGGCTTACCTTTGAGTTCAAATGCATTGCACATTTTTCCTATAAGAAAAAAAAATTGGTTTAGATAATTGACAAAAGAAAATAAAACTTAAATTCAAATACTGTGCTTCAGATAAGATATTTTGGTGGTTGCAATTTCATCAGCCTGAACTCAAGAGTAGCAAATAGTGTCATCATAAGCACTATTATAAATGCGAAAACACTTCATATATTAAATATATATATATACCTTGGACACGTCGGAACTGCTTCAGTCCAGATACTCTCCAAATTACTGCAAGCAAAAAAAAAAAAACTTGATCACAACTTTGTGATTAACATTGAAGTCTCAAATAAAAACCGTACAGTGCCTCAGCGTAAAGATTATCAGAAATCACTTCTGTCCACTACTCTTATACATTTATATTAATCATAGGCAAAACAAATCCACCGAGTTTAACACAAGACTCAAGGTTGATATACCTGCTGTCTCCCGCCTTTGCAAAAGTCTTCAGGAAACTGGGCCTGGAAAGAAAATAATCCATTTTAAGAGTCTTTGCATGGAAAACACTTAAAAAAGGCACATACAACAGTTATACATGTCAGAAGAGTTGGCATTCATCAGTTATTATCAGATGTCCCTACCAACATAAATCTTCATCATACAAGTAAACACGAGGTCATGATGTACTTTTGTCAATGCTGTTTTAAAGTTCGTTTTAACGAATTAAACCTTAGTTATTTGTTATCGTCATGCAAAAAACTTTTTCCTTGAAGCATATTTATGAAACATAAGGCAATTTAGAAGCATGTTAATGCTCATTCGAGGCCTATACCACGTGGATCACACTAAGAATTAACAAGCTATTTTTGTAACCATGTATTGTATGCATTTAAACAAAAACACATTCATAAACCAAATAAAAAAAAACATATCGAATTAACACTATAAACGTTGAAAGTACATTACTGCGCTGACGTGAAGACAACATTACCTTCTCACAGAAGCGAGGCGGAAGAATGAGACCGACTGAGCGCGTCGTTTTGCTTTTTATACTGTTTCAGCGCAATGGTTTCTGGGAAATTCCTTTGCTTATACAGACACAAGATGGCGCTATGGTGCCTTTTGCGTTCAATGAGTTCTTACCAAAGTTCTTACCAGGTTCTTACCATACAAAGTAAAAGAAAGGTTCTTACTGGCACAATTATGTCCATTACGTGAATTCGGATCAATGTAAAAAAAAAAAAAAAATTAATATTAACCAATTTAAATGGCCACATCTTAGTGTAGTATACTAAGTGTAACACCAGTGATTAGACAGATAATGGTCCTTTTAATGGATCTCGAGTCATAATAGTCACGCTCAATAAACCCCGATAATTTTCAATTACTTTTATAATAACTGGATGACATTTTTTCTTAAAGCACTTTAAAAAGAGTGCATCCACAAAAAACAATTTCTGGCCAATATTTTAGAACAAAGCAAAATGTTTTCAATGTTGGTCACCTGCATGAGAGTTATTTTTCACCCATTCTGTTTGTGTGCAGAACAAATTTCCATGAACACTTCTATCTTGAGAACAACCACTGAAGGTTTGTATACAGCATAGTTGTAGACTACATGAGATCTCTTGGAAATTAACCCTCCTCCTCCCGTAACTGTAACAAATCCTTCCCTAGTCGGTCAAAATGACCCAAATTACAGTATTTTTTGTTTTGTCCAGAAAGGTTACGTAATTTAATTTGTATATAATTTTTCCTATTTTTGAATGAAAATTTTTTTAAGATTTTTGTTATTTTTCTTCTTATGTACCTTTATTTTACTAGATTTTCATCAATAAATAATTTAAGCACATTCTTTCAACTTATATTTTCCATTTGTGTGGGGTGAAAAAATTGAGAACCCTCCGCATTCATTTTAATGGGAATTCCCAGATGTATGCATGTGTGTATTAGGGATGGATTAGGGATGTTCTATAGTCTCATGCTTTCATTTGTGTTTTTATTTTTTTACAAATAAAAAAAATCCTCACATTCCATTCATTCCTATAGGGGTCAAAATGACCTGCGAGTGAAGTATTTGTTACTTTTTTTATTTCAACCACATTAAGTTCTCAAATTCCATCAATTTTTTGTCTGCGCAAGTCCTAAGGTCTTGGACCGCTCTGATGAACAATCTTTTTTTTTATAATTAATCTTGGGTCAAAATGACCCGAGGAGAAGATGAGTGTAAAGGTTATAACAAAAAATAAAAGTTACTGTGAAAAATGGTGTATACTGCATGTCTATTACTTGCAAGGTTTCCGTACATTTTGACCAAAGACATTTCAAGTCATTCTGATTTACATAATTTCTAAAAAAGTTTTTTAAACACTAATTTCCAGTTGCTATAAAAAATCCTTGTAGTTTTTAAAATGAAATAAAGTGAAAGTAAGCATCTACACCTAAAATAAAATCACCTACATCATCAATCGACTCTGGATGTCTGGAACAAGAAATGCATTCAATCTTCTCACACAAATTGGTCTCACTGAGATTTAATATTATATTTTGATACATGGAAATCTGGTACAATCAATTGTCAGGCAAAGAAAATGTTTTTTGGGATTGCCTCTGGAAAGCAATACTAGGCGAAAGTGAACTTTACTGCATATGGCAAGGCCTCAGAATTACTACAGAAGATGAAGAGCAAATGGCTTTTTAAGCTATAACAGTGATAATGTTTTGCCATTTTTGCTCATATTGCATGTAAAAAAAAGGATAATACAATTTGATTTCGCTTGTTGCAAGTGTTAACCATGTATATAGACGTCATTCCACGTATTCATCAAGAGTAAAAGCTGTCCTGAGTGACTCGATGTGTCTACAGACTGTTAATATCATTTTACCTTCAAGAAGAGAATCAAATCTTCATGATACATGACTATATGAAACATATTTATTTGGATTAAAACGTGACATTTCACAGAAAGAGAGATTGAAGGGCAATGTGTGATAACGTTGCTTAACCTCAGCGGTAGAAGCACACATTTGTCGAATGGTTTTATTGTGCACCATTACGATTTCCTACTGGACAGTCTTAGTTTATACTAGTTGGTCAATTATGTGGACAGTCAAGCAGCATTCTATAAAAAAGCATATCAAATCATTCCCAAAAACAAACAAAAAAAATATTGGAATGGATTATAACCATGGCAAAGGTGTCTCAAATTTCAGCCCCATGTTGTAAATGGTACATTTTTGCTCATTGTGGCTTTTGTAGCATAAAACTTTTCTCTTAAAAGGCTGATGATGGAGTAGAACATATGAGGAATGGTTTGCCGTCAAGTATGTATATTTCAACAGTTACTATTGTTGCCCTAGAGAAAAAAGAAAAATGGAAAACAAGAATATATCATATCTTCTATATATAAATAGCTGGAGCTAGCAGTATGTGAACCAAGTTCTCTTTTTGTTTACTTTGTAATTCCACCGTTAAGGCTTTTCGAACATTAAGATACAGCCTTCAATCCTCAGTCCGCTGCTTCCCTGAGATACAGAACGCTGTAGTTTTCAGTTTTGTTCGATAGAAACACCCCAACCCCTCAGAAGTGAAAGAGACAGACGTCCAGTGCGATCGTTCTTCTTTTGCCGAGACGAGAGCGCTTGTTTGATTTTGTGATTTGATCAGAAGGGCTTCTGATCACGTCGTCTTTGTGTTTGTGGTGTTTTTTTCTTCCTCAGGGGGTGGTAGAGAGGTGCAAGTGTTGAACTAGCGAGCAGGGAGGGTTTTTTATTTTTATTTGTATAGATTAAGTTTGTATTTTCTTCTTGTTATTCGTTCAAACGTCGAAAATGCAAAGCTGTAAGGGTTCATTCATCAGTCATTCCAAGGCTGAATAAGAAAAGTGGTTTGCGAGAGAGTTCTGTGTTCTAGACTCTGGTTTTGGAAACGGCCTCAGTGTCGTTGCGATGCTAGTCGCTTCAGGAGAGGCTCGTCGTAGACCCAGCATTCACCGTCCTCATGAAACAGCTGCAGGGAAACAAACAAATCACACATTAAACATAAGCATTGATCTGAAAGTAAGCCACTTCAATTCATGTGAATTATTAAATAAGATGGTTGAGGTGTTTTACATTAGAACATATTTTAATATCTTGAGAGAACATTATCAAAATAGTTTTGCTAAAACACAAGATCCAAATCTGCTTCATTATCACGTTCAACATTTTTGTCCCTCAAACATGATAATTGCCTATGAGTGAGCCCCTTAAAACAAAAAGACAACAACATATATTAATTTATACAGACCCATTTATTATAGAGAAAAATATATAATAAGGAAGATTATAAATTTGTATATGTATGTATGTATGTATGTATGCATGTATTTATATATATATATATATATATATATATAGAATTGTTTTATAAAATTTTGTTCTCTGCAGCTAAATGTCTTGCAGGTCAAGGGGGATGAAGAATTTTGATTGCAACAGTTTATATATATATATATATATATATATCATAATTAAAATATTCATATCATATAATAAACTAATGGTTATTAAAGTTAATAGTTAATTTCAACATTACTATTACATTTTTAAAATCAAAAGTTGTATCTGTTAACATTACTAAATGCAATGTGAACTAACATTAACAAAGATTAATAAATACTGTAACAAATGTGTTGCTCATTGTAAGTTAATACATTAATGTTAACAAATGAGACCTTATTGTAAATTGTTACCGATTTAATGTATCTTTATAATGTCTATATTATATTTAAAATATTAATACATTTCCAAAAGTTACACGAAAAAAAAAAAAAATTCTCTTTAACATCGCTTTTCAGTTTGTAAACCCATGTTAGACAATCTCGTAACTGTAACTTGTAACTGTAAATGAGGCCAAAATCTGTATTATTTGATTAGAGCTCAATAGTACGGCTCTAGATATGAACAGAATGTTCCTTGAATGTTCCTTTATGAAAACATTTTGATTTTAAATTCTTGAGCTGAAAAAGTTTTGTTGGAAAAATAATGAGTAAAATTAAAAAGGTATAAGCTATGAAATAAATGTGATACTTATTTACAAATAAAAAATTGTTTAATGCAATGTTGAAATTAAATGTCTAAAAGGCACTGTTGGGCTCTATAAACATCCAGCTATTGCATCATAAACTCAGCTTAAGAACATGCTGTAATAAGTAACAGGAATCAATTAAGACTCAATCTCATTATTTCTCACAGCATATTTCCCCTCCAAATGTGTGTGTACATAAGCACACTCACTCTCGTCTCCCATTGCATTTCATTCTCCTTCCTATCTCTGGCCTCCGCCCTCTGTTTCTCCTCTAGCCTGTGTTTGGCTTCCGTCGCAGCATCAATGTCCTTGAGTTTCAGGTTCACTGTCACGTCCTTCCACAAACTGACAGCCAGACAGAGAAAAAACAACGGTCTGCATCAGATCATCTCACAGAGGTACCCAAGCACAAAAAAACATCACTTCAGCAGAGTTCCCAGAGGAGCCGTATCCCAAAAATAGCCTTTTGAAGATCAGCGAATAAATAGTGCAACCGGGAATTAAATACTGTGGGGTCCAAAAATCATTAGTGAAAATGCTGGTATTTTGTATTTTTGTCATTTATTGCAGTTTATTCCATTACAAATTTTATTATTAGAATAATAATTTTAGTATAAAGTTGAATTGAAAAACTGAATTTGAAAATGTATGTGTTTGTTTCCTCCTCTTTTTGTTTTAATAACAGCAGGACACAAGTATGTGCAAAACAAGAACATCTGACCTTCTGTGCAAAGATCATCACACATCTACTCAACAAATGTACTTATTTGATTAGAAATGGTGCAGAACTTAAAATGTCTTGTTTACTATACACAATAACTTTTAATGAAAAAAAAATAGTCTATAGCCAGGATTTACATTTCAACCACAGATTTTCTAAATTGCTTAACATCCCTCCCAGACCGAGTGGATAAATACGAAACATTATTCAGTAATACAAATTAGATTTAAAAACCAGAAGGATTAAAGTTCATTCTGCAATACACAAAATTCAAATGCGTTTTTTAAGGCTGGTTTCCCATGACTTGTCACAGACTCAAGCCCAAGATTAAAAGTGTTTGAATCTGCAACGTGGCTTAAGAGAAAATGGACTTTGGAGGTGTTTCACATTGCGGCAAATCCTGTTTCAGAGTCTCTATAAAGAAGATAACATTTAGAAAGCAGAGAAAAATCTGGCTTACACACCTTCTGGATTCATACTCCAACTGGTCCTCCAATTTCCGCACCTTCTTCTTAACAATGCCCAATTTCCTTGTGTCAATGAATTCTGCATTTTCCTGAGAGGATTGTTATGAAATGTTACTTTAATTTAATTCTTGAATGTACTTCCTTTTCTTGTAATCTAGGGTTCAGACTTACCCCGGTGGCCCATTTTGAATACATCACACCATTCCACTCTCCCTCTATGGAGCAGTATGACTTCTTATCATTGGGAGCACTAAAAGAGGGACAATAATATGAGGATATTATTAAATATTCTCTACTAATATGGATATTAATCTTCACATATCAGATGCTTAATGCATTTGAATACAAATTTGATTTCTTTCTGCATGAATTTATCGTAATAACCAAAGAAAACACCGCTTTTCCGTTTTTGTGCTTAGATTTTTAAAAATCTGAAATTCATGTCCTAATTTGAAATTTATCAGGCGGTTTAATTAAGTGATATTTATTCATTTAAAATCGGTTGACTTTCACTCATAAACACTGCTTTTATAGCAGCCCGTGAGCAAGTTTATGGAAAGTAACACTGTGACTTACAATATCTCAGCAGTTATCCTGTGCTTCTTTCCTCCATAGAAGGGTTTGGTGTGGAAAACTATATTGGCACTGTAGCCGGATTTGGAACAGGAAATATTGCATTCCCCACCCAGCTCAACCCAAGGAACGGTGAGGATTGACCTATAGGAGCACAGGGAGATGGGTGAGATGCATCCTTCGTCCTCTAGAAATACATCAGTTTGTTAAAAGTGATGGAATCAAACAATGCTTACCTCCCATAGCCATTGGGAAAATTAAGAATATAGTGCTCATCATATTCAAGACAAGACACACAACCTACAGCAGACAGGAGAGATCAATTAAGCACAGCAATAGAACTGATGTTTATTAATCAGAATGTGACAATGTCCTTGACTACCTTGACCAATGTTATGGACACCAATTGACATTCCAAGGAATTTCGATTTCGTCCAGATGTGGGCGTTGAATTGGATTTTCTTGCTGTAACACTCGGCATAAAACGCAGATACTGCAAAAGGACAATGGTGTCAGAAAAACAACCGTTTATCGCATTTTATAACAAATTATAAAATTGTGTGAAAAACACCGTTTTTTAAAGATGACTTAATTGTAATTATTTTACTTTTTAGTACCAAAAACAGATTTAAGGAAATCTCCGGTAACTTGTACATTGGATCTATTTTCTCCCATTGGTGACGATAAATTAAATGAGTTACATACTATTGCTCTCAGGGATAAAGTTAGTGATTAGTTAGGTGAGCACTTACTAGGAGGGTGGTGAGAAACCTGCTCTGCCACAAAAGACACACTGTTTTTGCAACTCCACGGCACTGGCCCATCTGATACAGACTCCTAAAAAGACAAGACAGTGAGAGAGGGAGAAAGAAAGAGTGAGTGAAGGAAATTTCAATACAAATCTGTTATAGAATGTAATGCATCTTCGTATTTTTAGACCTACAGACACACTCACAGAAGCAGCAGGGTCCTCTGTTTCGAAGGGCAGGTCCCAATGACAGAAGAACACCTCGCCCAGAATGGGGTTGTAGGGCTTCTTGGCCACAGATCCTTTCCGACCAGCGTGAAAGGCAGAGAGGTACCACTTTACAACCTGCACCATGCGGTCCCTTGGATCCTGCTGCTCTGCAATACTGCAAAACATGCCAAAGAAATCAATCACAAGATTAGGGCTTAAGTATTAGTATTTATAAGGACATTATTTATAGTAGTTCAATTATAGAGAAGCTTCCCTTTAGTAAAACTCATTAGCTTCAATAACTTAACAAAAGGTGCTAAATACAGTACATAAGAGATTAGATTAAACAGTAAAGTGTGCCAAAAGTAAAGTGACTCAGAATTGAGTGATGATTAAAATGAATCACTGAATCATTTTTAAGCAGTTTATTATAATGAACAGCCTGAAGCAAATCAACAAAATCAAATCAAGTTTCCCCCCCCCCCCAGCTTAGCTACTGTCAAGCTACTCAATAATGACAGCGCCGCTATAATCATTCATCAGAATCATTAGTCCATATGGTAGAACAGATGTGAGATCTATACAAGACAGGACGAGCATTACCTTACAAACAAATCCGGGTGTGCAAAGAAATCTGCATACATTTCCAGCAACGACCTCCGCTCCAAGATAAATGTCGGTAAGACAACCTTTGAGGATGACAAAGATGGATTGCAGGCAGGAATTATAGGGAAAAAAGAGAGATTATGAAAGAGAGAAGGCTGTTTGTTTACCTTGGTGAGATCCATGCCAAGTCGCACTTGAGACAGCAGATGCATGATGACACTTTTGTGCTCTTCAACAGATTCACCTTCGCCGTCATCATCTCTCTCATCGTGACTGTCAAACTGATCTAAGAAAAATACACAGCAACCAATGAACTTGGCAAACAGCAAATTGTGAAACACAAAGACATTTAAAGTGGTGTCATTATGGAACCACAAGCGTCACCAAACTGAACGGTAAATCATTTTCAAAAAGGTTTCACAAACATTACACTACTCGAAATATATATATATTTCACTTATAGTTCAGCTGGGATACAAGTATTTTAAAGTCACCATGAAATAAAAATGAACAAATCTTGTATTTTTTCTTTTATGGAATATTGCAGTGTTTGTTATAAATTATTTATCAGTGCACATCATCAATATATATATATTTTTTATGTGCCCTTGTAATTTATCGAAATAACTTCCCCTCCCACTTGCATTGACATCTCTTCTCTGTAACATGTTTTTCAGGTGGGACAAACTGTCACTCATATGAGATCACAGCAATTGCAAACGAAAAAAAAACTTTTGTACTTTACAATAGGGAAGAAAAAACTACTGCAACTTCCATTTCATGTCGACTTTAACATTGAAAATATAACATAATATAATAATTAGTGCTGTCAATCAATTAAAAATAATTAATAAATCACATTTTTCTGTAATTAATTGCACCAAATATTAAAGTTTTTAATATATGTTTATATTGTAATAATTTCACATTCAATTTCCAAATGAATGTAGAAACAAGGCCAGTATCACCGATAACAATACTGCTACTGATGTCTCTGATTTTTTTAGCGTTCTGTCTGAAGCGGCTTTCTGTACGCATGAGTCGTGTGCGTCACACAGACAGAACGCACTGCATTCTCTTTTGTGTCTTATTACTCTTCAGTGGTTTAAAAGCATTTGCATTAATAAGAGTGTGGTCATATAATGTAACGCTAGCCTAAGGGCGACGAGAAAAAACAGATGCTGTGTTAATTGCATTAAAAAAAATATGTTAACATAATATGCATATGTTAATGTGTTAATTTTGACATTCATAAATATAATATAACACTACACAGGCATATGTGTATGTCTATATATATATATATATATATATATATATATATATATATATATATATATATATATATAAGTGAAGTGTGTATTTTCACTTTTAACACCAGCATCAAACAAAAGACAAAACACAATATTTGCTCTGATTTATTTTGGGAAACTTAATTGTGAAGGATATGCGTGTGTGTTTTGTGTACCTGCATCAGTGGTGCCGTTCGACATGGAGGAGTTAATGGATTCGTTGGTGTCTGGCCGTTTCAGGGCTGTGCCGTCTTTACTGTTCACAGCAGCTGTTCTGTTTGGACTGCACAGAGACAAGAATAATGTCAGTTTATCCCAGAATAAATTATGTAGCGATGCAAGACAGTGTTTGTGTGTACTGTAAGTGAGTCTGTGTACGGTTTTAAGTCGGTCAGTGTGTTTCTTATGGTTTGCAGTAAATAGTGTGGGGGAGTGAGAGTCTGTTTATCCCTAAGCAGTATTGCTTTCACATTATGCAGTGTTACTTAATGTGTGTGTGGGCCGGTGCTACTATAATTTACTTGTGCAGCAGTATTTCAATGAGTTTTAATTATATATAAGTGTGTGTTTGCATGTTTTGTTTTAATGCAGTATTTGTTTGTTTATGTAAGGCAAGGCAAGGCAAGTTTATGTACCTGTATATAGCACATTTCATACACTATGGCAATTCAAAGTGCATTACATAAAAAGGAATACAAATAATCACAAAATAAAAGCAAGGATAAAACAGTTATTCAAAATGCTTTACATAGAAAGGAATTAAAATAATCACACTATGACGGTTCAAAGAGCTTTGCATAGTGAAGTGAATTAAAGTAGTAAAAAGATGATACATAGAATAAACTTCTCATCTGTGAAAAACACCGTTGTGTCAATCCAGTCCGCACCCCAGAGAACCTCGAGTTTAATTACACATCAAACTCACCACTCCACCACAGACCCAGGTTATCAGCATGGCTTATTCTCTTAATTTCTCCAATTAAGTAATTTATGTTTGTCTCTTACCCAATTTTGAGTTCCATTTGAGTTTAGAATCAAAAGGAGAATGCAGAAATAAAATGCAGTGTAATCAGTCGGACACACAATGCTCATTCAGTAAATGCACAGCTAAACAAATGTTTTGAGTCTGGATTTGAATGTGACTACTGTAGGAGCACATCTGATCTCTTCTGGAAGCTGGTTTCAGCATAGTAGCTAAAAGCAGACTCACCATGCTTAGAGTGAACCCTTGGTATTTCTAGCTGATGTGATCCTAATGACCTGAGTGATCTGTTGGGTTTATATTCAGTGAGCATATCTGTAATTTATTGAGGTCCTAGGCCATTTAATGATTTATATACCAGTAATAATACTTTAAAATCAATCCTAAATGTAACTGGGAGCCAGTGTAAAGACCTGAGGATTGGTGTGATATGTTCATATTTCTGGTTCTGCTCAGAATCCTGGCATCAGCGTTCTGTATGAGCTGCAACTGTCTTATGCTCTTTTTGGGAAGGCCAGTGAGGAGTCCATTACAATAATCCACCCTGCTGGTGATGAAAGCATGCACAAGTTTCTCTAAGTCTTGACTGGAAACAAAGCATTTAATTCTTGCAATATTTTTGAGATGATAGTATGCTGATTTAGTTATTGCTTTGACATGACTACTGAAACTAAGGTCTGACTCTAGGGTCACACCAAGATTCCTGACTTGATTTTTAGTTGTTTGACCCCTAGAGTGAAGGTATGCGTTCACCTTGAGAACTTCATCTTTGTTTCCAAACGCAATGACTTCAGTTTTGTCTTTGTTTAACTGAAGAAAGTTTTGGCACATCCAACTGTTTACTTCATCGATGCATTGGCACAGGGAGTCAATGGGGCTGTAATCGTTATGCGATAGGGCTAAGTAGAGCTGTGTGTCGTCTGCATAGCTGTGGTAAGAGATTCAGTTCTTTTTCATTATTTGTCTCATTGGGAGCATGTACAGGTTGAATAAGAGTGCCGCAAGAATTGAGCCTTGAGGGACTCCGCATGTCATGGATGTCCATTCAGACTTATGGTCTCCTATACTCACATAATAACCTCTTCCTTCTAAGTATGACCTGAACCATTTTAGGACTACCTCAGAAACACCGACCCAGTTTTCCAGCCTGTCAAGAAGTATGTTGTGATCGAAAGTGTCAAATGCAGCACTGAGGTCGAGTAGTACCAGCACTGATACTTTGCCTGTATCAATATTTAAGTGAATGTCGTTTATAATCTTTATGAGCGCTGTCTCTGTGCTGTGATGCGGTCGGAAACCAGATTGAAAATTGTCCAAGTATCCATTTGAGATTAAGAATTTGTTCAGCTGATCGAAGACAACTTTTTCAATGATCTGGCCTATGAAAGGAAGATTTGAGATTGGTCTGTAATTGCTCAATATGTTGCTATCCAGATTGCACTTTTTCAGGAGGGGCTTGACAACTGCAGTTTTAAGGGACTTTGGAAAACTCCCAGAGAGATGTGAGGCATTTACCACTTCTAGGAGATCTGCTTCTAAGCAGTTTGACAAACCTTTGAAAAAGGAAGTGGGGATTGTGTAATGTACACCACTTATTCTATTCAGCGTTTCAGTGTGGTGTGTTTAACTCACTCTGTGCAGTGTTTCGGTGAGGTGCTGCTCTGATAAAACTCATCTGCGTCGTAAAACTCATCTTCGCTGCTGGAATAGGAGAAGTCAGGAACAGTGTGGGGCGGTACGTTCATGTGACTGGGAGAAGTCACGCTGCTGCTGGGAGCTGAAGGACCACTCCCTAAAACCACAGGAAGGAAATTAAACCAATAAATGTGAGAATAAATATGAATGTGCTGAGGAACTATGACTAACCACACTCATTTACACAGCCGACGGTCAGTATAGCATCTGTTATGGGTTGAGGTTTTATGCTTTTGCATATGTGGCTGGCATGTGGGCTTCAAATAAACAGCATGGCCGATAAGCTCATCTACACGCTTAGTAATATATTCACAAGCACAAGCTCTGATTGTTAAAAATGCCAATATGTCAGACACTCTGTACGAATCACATTGACAGTGTGAAATAATTTTTTTTAGTTTAGGCCTAGTTATTGGACCCAAAAAAGCAACAGATTTTTAAACTCAATTTAAGACAATGACTCTGCTTTTGCCACAAAACATGCATGAAAAAATTCATGCCCACCCTCAATGTCAATCACTCTTATGCAAATACTTTAAATGTCCACCAATGACATCACTCTCATCGGCCTCAATTCACTAATGACACTTTGTTAAAAAAAAAAACATGGTCGCAATTTACATATTAATATTCTTCATGTTAATACGTAATTATAGAATAAAGTGCCACTAAATATGAATGAAAAACATGTAATTGTTTTATATATTTTAATTTAAAAATAATAATAAAAATATTTTATCATCATGGATTTATTATTAGATTTATAAGTATTATTAAATTTTATAATTGTACATAAAAGAATGTTTTTATTAGATTTTATTAATTTATTTATTTTTATTATTGGAATAACTGAGGATATTAACATCTTTAAAACATCTTTAAAAATGCAAATAATTACAACATAATTGTAAGTAGTTCAGGAATGTAAAAACAAAACAGATATTGGCTAGTAAGACACACTATACATGCATATAATTGTGATGCAGTCAGGCTAATAATTAACATTTTTGGTTGTGTTAAACCTGTTCAGATGCTAAACGAAGTCCAATTAAATCAGCCCTGCCTACAACGCAAGCACTTTCAGCATGAATATAAATGGAAATCCTGATTCACAGTCTGCACTTTGGAGCTCTTGACTGTTTTATGTGTATTTTCCTGCATTGCTGTCTAGAGTGCTACCGATCGGCTGTGTTTTTGCTATGCTCAGCTGTTCCTGCACTGGCTCAGCAGAAGCCGGACTCTCTATGCCCCTGTATCCAGCACTAATAGCAGTCAGGGGAAAACAGCCTGACTGCAGAGAGAACAGCTCTGCCCGCATTCCCACTGCTGCGGAATACTACGGGAATACTGCTTTCTACTCAGATTAAAAGGAGGCATTATATATATATACACAAAAAATAATAATAAATGTACATACAGTGTAAATGTACATACAGTGTCAGGGGTAATGTAATCAGATTATTTTTATATTTTTATTTTATTAAGTCACGAGTTAAGTAATGGATTACTTTTAAATTTACAACAAATAAGTAGCGCAAGTTACTTTGTTTTCCCATGTATTGTCCCCATGTTGAGAGAAAGTGGGAGTAAGTGCAAAGGTGCACACTCATCCCACTTGCGCAAAAGCAGATTCACTATTCCTCAAAATGAATAAAAACGGTGGAATGCGAACTATTAAGCAAACCTGAATAATTAAAATGTAAAATAATACATAACTTATGTGTTTAATACCACTTTATTAACCAATGTCTGTGTTGATGACCTTCGTTCGATGATCCAATTCAACCATAATAATAAGCAAAAATGACATCACATTTACGTTTCTTTTCTTTTTTAATTGCTGTAGTAAGTGTTGAACTTTCTTCTCCTGTGTCATTTCACTTTTGGTGTGAAAGGGACTTGACATTTTTTTCTAATATAATAAGTTTCCCTCTAGATTTAAGTGTTTACTTCCACAACTGTTGGTTCGTACCTGTGCTGTTGGGAGTGGGAGTCTGAAGGCTCCCCATCACCGTGACAACAGGGCCCATGGGTAAAGAAGAAGGCCTCTGTTCTGTTTTACACACCTGAGCTCCATCTATGGATGAACACCATAACACACAGCCTTCATATGCTCTTGGCCCGAAATATGCACACAATATTTGCAAACCAAATCTAATTTCCGAGTTTCTCCAAGAGGCGTTCAAAATAAGAACATACAACATTATTAATGAATGAATGCAGAGAGAGAGAAGAGAGAGAGAGAGAAGAGAGAGAGAGAGAGAGAGAGAGAGAGAGAGAGAGGAGAGAGAGAGAGAGAGAGAGAGAGAGATGAGAGGAGAGAGAGAGAGAGAGAGAGAGAGAGAGCTCACCTGTGGGTAGAGTGGTCTGCGTTGGCATGGCACTGACTACAGAGGGGTTGAGAGGAGTAGGCTGGAATACCCCATCCACTGGGTTTATGGTGCTCTGCAGAGAACCACAAACATCATGATACAAAACACAGCTCTCATAGGAAAACATGTTATAAATACACCCTCTCAAAGGAGTTTTCGCTCTCAATGCCCAACCCAACTATCACAGAAATCCTCAGGGGAACTTTTTTTCAGGCTGAATTTCAGTTACTGTGTTTCAAGTGTTTAAAAGGAGAGCTCACCAAAATATGACAATTCTGTCATTATTTATTCACACTAATGTTGTTCTAAACCTGTATAACTTTTCCTATTATAGAAAACAAAAGATGGATGCTCTTTGAAAGTGTAATTAACTTTGATTTCAGAGTGGACAGGATGCACTTTTTCCTTTTGAGTTCGACAGAAGAAAGTCATACAGGTTTAGAAAAAACGAGGGTAAATAAATGAAGTAAATGTGTGATCTGTCCCTTTAAGGTTCTGAAAAAATGTAAATGTCCATTTGGTTACTGAATAAATTATATATTCAGACATTCAAAATATAAAAAAAAAAAACATGTCTACAGTGGACTCTTCATTTCTGCGGTTTCCTTCATGAAACAGTAAAACTATCATTATTTATTGTTAAAGACAACATGAAACAATGAAATTAACACCATTTACACTACAGTTCAAAAGTGTGGGGGTCATGATTTTTCTTTTTTTTTAAAGAAATCACTTGTTTGCACTTTGACCCAGAGAGAATTTTCTTTCAAACAAACTATTTTAAGTGTTACAGGTTTACTTTTTCACAAAGATTAACTTTATCTTCAGACTAGGGATGTTAACGATTAATCGAGGATCGCTGAATTGTCGATAATACATTTAATCGATAAAATGTATCGATCATCGATTAAGTAGGTTCATGGACGCTCGTGCTGCTCAACCGCGAAACACGTAAAGCGAGCGCGCCGAAGTTATGTTTGAGACCATACACCATCATGACTAAGTTTGCGTGTGCATTCGCAGCCTTTTGTTTTGTGCAAATGTTGTAATATTGTGTTTATTTTGTGCAGGCCTATCTATATCTGATTAATCTCATATTAGCATGCATTTGGTTAAAAATGAACGTAGTAAAGTGTACGGTGTCGTGATCCTCTTCAGCTTCAGCGCGCGCAGCTCAAACGGCAATGCACGACTAATAATGACTATTGGGACTGTATAAAACACTGAATTATTTTGGTTTAGTTGCCGTGTCGCGTTGCTCCAGGAAGAGCGCGTCCACAACATCAGTCTTTAGAATGGCACGTAACTTAGTTCAAATTCACTTGTGCATTCTCGTAATTTTGTGGAGATATAATTTGTAATATTTTGTATATATCTGATTAATCTCATATAGGATGCGTTTCTTTGCGCTAGTAAAGTGCTCCAGTTTACCGGTATTCATTCAGCGCATGCAGCTTAAACAGCAATGCACATGCACGGCTAATAATAACGATGATTAAGACTGTCATGATATATTACAAAACATGAGAACACTATTTTACTAAAATCGTTGTGAATTTATTGGGTTTAGTTGCTGTTTTCAGCACGTTGTTCCAGGAAGAGCGCATCCACGACAAGCACGCATGCGAGACGCCGTTGGTGACGCGTTGTATTAGTCGTTATTTGATCATTAAATAATTAATTTAGTTAAATGATCAATCACAACGAAACATTTTACAATCCTACTATCCATTTCTTTAGATTAAAACCCATTCTCATTCATTTGGTGAGGAACATGTAGTTTTGAGCAGCATTTGCAGTTCCTGTCATGCTGTTGGCCATATGGAGTAGACGCATATTGCAGCATTAAGCCTAACGATTATTGATCGTTAATTTAAACGACGATTGATCATGGGAATTTGTGAAAATTGACATCCCTACCTCAGACCAATAGGGCCTACGATCAATCAGTTTCAAAAATAAATAAAAAACCTGTACTAATTTTAAAGAAAACAAGTTGACAAAAGATTGAATCCAATATTTGGTGATAATATAGCATAACGAGCAGATTTTGTAGGCCAGTCAATTTTGACTGAACACCACAAGTGTAAATGTTACATTTTCAAATTCAATTTCCTGGGTAAACATTAAAGCACACTAGTGTAATAAACATTGCAACATTTGTTGAATATTTAGCATAAGGGTTAAATGGATCAAGATTGACAGTAAATCCTTTTTACATTTCTATTCATCAGAGATCCCTGACAAAATGGATCATGGTTTCCACAAACATATTAAGCATAAATATTCTTTTGTACACCAAATCAGCAGCATATTAGAATGATTTCTGAAGGACCATGAGGAAAGATGCAGAAAATTTAGCGTTTGCCACCACAGTAATAAATTACACTTTAAATATATTAAAATATACAACAATTCTTTAAAATTTACATAATATTTCACAATATTGCGGTTTTTATTGTATTTTTGGTCAAATAAATGCAGCATTGGTGAACATACTGTAAGAGACTTTTTCACTCAGATCTCCTCTATATTATTTCCCTCAAAGTATTCTATTACACTTAGAAATAAATCATATTATAGAGGCTACATCCCATTTCATGTTGTCTTTAACTATTTTATGTCCATATTTTTTCTACACAGAGACACAGATAATCAATGAGGCTTTAATATTCAAGAGAAAAATTTGAATTAAATTAGTGAATCAGATTGTCCAACTGAGCAACCTCACAGCTGTGGCCCATGTCCATCAGACTGAATCTTCTTAATATACAAAATTCACTATGTGTCAATCTCTGCCTTACGGTAACAATGAGCATCTGTCAGTCAGCACAGACTCAGATACGAAGCTATTAAGCTCTGTGTCCATGACGACAAGACCAACCCATAATCCTGAGTATTACACACTAAATAGGCAATGCAGGGAGATAAATATTCTCTATCCAGCATGCACTGTGAAACACTGACATCACAGGACACAGTGGTGAGGTAACTCTTCACGAAAACACACAAGGGAGAAAAAAAAGACATGCGGGTGAATGAGTGAAATGAGTTGAGGGGCTTTTCTGCACAGGGAATTTTAAAGGATTTAATCACAATTATTTATTGTTCTGAATAATCTGTGTTTTGTTGTACCGTAACAGAGGTTGCCACTCTTAATTAAAAGCTCATTGGAGCAATTAGAGTTCTGCAGTAAATACATAAACACTAGAATGAGATTAAATCAAGAGGCAAAGACACTCAGGTCAGCAGCAAAAAGACAGCAATCACAGACTCCGAGGAAAGAAACTCAAGTCCCCAAAACAGAACCACAACATTTTGTTTTTGAGTCACTTAAGTTTGCATTTTCAAACTAAATTTTTGTGCCCAAACTAGGGATGCACAATATATCGGCCACCATGTCGGTTTTGGCTGATATGTTAATATTTAATGTTATTGTTGTCAGCCCGATAAGAAAATTTGGATGAATTAATTTATTAATAATCGATTAATTCAATTTATTAATTAAAGCAGATAAATAATGGATTAGTTCCTTCATCTGAGGCACTTCAGTTGCGCACTGTTCGCCATGATGGTTATTAATTGCATGAAATATGATTGGAATAACTTCAAAATAAGAAAATACAGTTAAGTGCAACAGGTGCAACACATGTCTGTAATATAGGCACATAAAATTATAATTGTGTGCTTGGGACATGGCTTTTAATGGTGACACTTGTTTATGTAATCAGACTCTCTTTAGATTTATCGGGCAATAAATCGGTTATCGGCTTTCAAATATAAAGAATTATCGGTTAGGGTATCGGCCAAAACTTTCATATTAGTGCATCCCAAGCTCAAACAACTTCTATGATGTGCATTAAACTTTATGCCCACTTTCACAGACAGGGTTTAGATTAAGCCAGTATTAGGCCTTAATTTAATTCGGACATTTAAGTAACTTTTATAGACGTGAAAACTGGCGTGCATCTTCAGACAAATCATATTTTAAGACATGTCAGTGCAAGTTGCTTTCAGTTAAGACAGCTCAAACGTGCATTTTATTCTGGGACTAGGCTTAAGCCTCGTCTGTGAAACTGTGGGGAAATATTAATGTAACATTTGTTTTTAGCCAAATCCAACTCAAACTAAAGAGGAGGGTTACATGTAATTAGTGATTATGTCACTCCAGCACTAGCCTTGGTGGTTATTGATCCGATGAGAGCCTCTGGGTAGGTCGTAATAGACAGCATCAATATGTCCTACATGGTTCAATAGCATGTATGACCATGGAAAATCAATGATAATTCTGTGTGCAAGTATGTGTGTCTTTCACACTTTTGGCTCAATCACACTGTCAGAGATATTTCTCTATTGCGGTTGAAATTAGTTGTTAATTGTGGCTATAGGTAAGGACAGACCCAGAATTATCCGACAGGAAGAGTGAGAAAATGAAAGCAGAGAGAAAAAGAGAGACGTAGATGTGGTGGGCAGAGCCCTCAGATCAAGGTCATGCACATCTCGATTTAATTTTACTGAAGAGAAAATGTGATTTCAGTGGAAGAGAAAACAGTAGCACTGTTTGATTTAGACTAGTTCATTGCTGAGGAATGTTAAAACTTACTATCAGTCCGTTTGAGTGTTGCTGTTCGTTACTTTGATCCTTCAAATTTTAAAAAGAAAACACAAATTGAGAAATAAGGCAACTCCACAGCTGGGAGAAAGCCACAAAAGATGGTGCAAATTGTCTCTGCTTTAATTTGAGGCAATAACAATGGCTACTTGAGGTATTTTAACCTCCTGAATCATTTAGGCTATGTTCACACAGTCAGCGTTTGGGATTGTCAACCGTATTTACTAACAGGTCCATTCATAGTACAGCTTACACTAGTGAGCCAAATACTGTCTGCAAAAGTCAGTGAACTAAATAACTCAAAGATGGCAACTTCTACAACACCAGATGGTCTTATTTTTTCATTCGAAACAATGTTTTTTGTCCAATTAAGATGCAAGTTTATCAGTCAAATGTTTAGATCTACATGTGAGCATAACCATATTTACACTGTAAAACAAGACTGACAACTATTTTCTGCTGCTGTGTGAATGTGACCTTAGTGTAGGAGAATCACCTCAAAACCATATGTACCTGCTGGAATGTTCATAATCGTGGCAAAATAAACATTAACAGGGTTCTGGAAAATTACAGGTTGGGTTGCACAAGACAAATATTAACACAGTGGGTAGACGAAACACAGGTGCATTCGAATTATGAGCATTAGAGAAAAGCGTTTTTTACCTTGGCAATCTGTAGAAGTACGATACAGTGTTTGATGGACTCTACCATACTCTAAAAAAGAAAAAAAAGAAATGAAAATGCATTACACAGCCAAAATTAGATCTAAAATGCATTAAGAGGGTGAAGGTGCAGACGCTCTTACACAAGTCGTGTCCTTCAGGTTCTCAATTTTCTGTGTATTGGACAATGAAGAAGAAAAGGACAGTTTCAGTTAGATTGTGAAATTCCCTTGGATTATAAACAAAGATGCACCTTTACAAAACCTAAAAAAAAGCAGAAATGAAAGCCTGAGATCAAATGACTTTCATCCCCAAATAGGCTTAAAAATGTGACTCTCTGGAGTATCTGAAGAATCTTTAGCATTTCATTACGTGTGAACTAATTGAAATTTGTATATGGAAATTTTAATATACAATAAATTTACATTTTATAGCAGCTACCTGTTCCCCCATTCCATTACAAAGCAATTCCATTTGCTCAGACAACTTTATATGGATATTTCATTTAGTTGAATATATGATTTCAATGATTGAATATAACGAATATAATGAAAATATGTTAAAGGGTAGCCTAGAAATCTAGACGCACCCTAGCGGCAGCGAAAATCATTTCGCTGCCAGTGTGGTCTAGCAACTCTCAATAGGCTTTTGAGCTGGAAAAACCAAAAACTGGTCAGGCCAATCACATCGTGTATAGAGTCGGCGGGCGGGCTTAACACAATGACGGCACAGTTCATGACGTTCCACGTGATTTCCATAGGTGATTTCCCTGCTACTTGAAAACAATGAAGATGCAGCGGTCTTTCGAATCGGCTTTGGCCGCGACTCTGGAGGATTTGGAGTTAAGAGAACGTCACTTAAGTCATTCTTAAAAAAGGAAGATGTGTGTAGAGTTTTGACGACCGGATACGGCAAAAGTTTAATATATCAACTAGCTCCGCTGGTGGAAAAACGCACGGGACTCACTCAGCCACAGCCGTTCGTTGCTCTGGTTGGTTAGCGCTATCCTATTGCGTGCCGAGGGATTTTGAAAGACAGCCGTTCATCCCGCCCCTCGGATTGAGGTATGTCAATGGAGAGTTCCCAGACCTAACATCTTGATGTAGGTCTGGCATGCCAGGCTAGTTAAAGGGGTCATCGGATGCAAAATTCTCTTTTATATAGTGTTTGCATATAAATATGTCTTTGCAGTGTGAAAACAACCACAATACAATGAAACATTTTTTTTATCCTCAAAAAGCCTAAACACTCAATAATCATTTGTGACCCTGGATCACAAAACCAGTCTTAAGTCGCACGGGTATATTTGTGGGAATAGTCAACAATACATTGTATGGGTCAAAATTATCAATTTTTCTTTTATGCCAAAAATCATTAGGTTATTAAGTAAAGATCATGTTCCATGAAGATATTTAGTAAATTTCCTACCGTAAATGTATAAAACATTTATTTTTGTGAGTGAATGCAGCATAATCACGAACACAAATGCACAGTTTTAAAGTAGATTTTCTCAATGTTTCGATTTTTTTGCACCCTCAGATTCCAGATTTTCAAATAGTCATATCTCGACCAAATATTGTCCTATCCTAACAAATCATACATCAATGGAAAGCTCATTTATTCAGCTTTCATGTGATGTATAAATCTCGATTTCAAAAAAATGACCCATAAGACTGGTTTTGTCATCCAGGGTCACATTTGGATTTTCTGAGCAATATGATGTCATATTATTCATGCTCCACCCACGGCCACTGAAGGACTGTCCCATATTAGCATATTTACGTCAACAGCTTAACTAGCTTGGCACAACAGATCAGCTTTTTCAATACTTTTCTACATTTCATTTGCATGACTTGGTCGATTAGCTCTTTTATTTGGAAGGTGGGAGGGACATCCTTAAATAGAGCCCCCATATTGGGCGTTTCAATTCCTCTCATTGTAATTTAAGTGGACCGTCTCTGCTATATACTGTCTGGCATAAGATGGACCACTGATGATACGGAAAAATCTTCATGTCTTACTCTGCGTGACTCATCTTCCTTGCTGTCTTTTATCTTTTCATCGAAGAGCTGGAAGATGCAACGAAAACAGAAATTAGACAGGCATGTATGTGAACAATGATGCATCAACTCAAAATACAAGGCTCTTTTGAGTCATAATGAGGTCTTATGATAGCCTTACTTTTAATTGGTCGATCAAAATCTGCAAATACGCGTCCGCTTCGGCTAGCTTCTTGTCGAAGTCCTGAACGCTGGGAACGAATCCTGTTTCTGCCTCCTGCAAGTGAAAGTGAGAGGGATCAGTTTCAGTCCTATTCAAGTGTATAAAAGCTTTCATGGTGTCCTAAGCAGTCATGTTCTGCTTTCGAGAGGAACCGAGGAGAACTGCTCCCTGCCTGTTCACATTTCTCTCTAACAGCTTTAACTGAATTACACAATTAGACAACAGGCATACACAGAGATCAGACCCTGAGAGGGACTGAACTGCAGAATAAAAAGAACAGGCTTTTATTGGTTCCTGATATTTACTATATATCCACAAAATAAAACAACCAGAGAGATCATCCGGAGCACATTAAAAAATGCAACAAGTTATGTCTGATGTTTCTAGGACATGAGGACAGATTATCATTATCTTGCAAAAGAACATTTCTAATCCCTCTTCAATGTAACCGATTCAAGCAATTAAAAGTTAAAGCAAAGAAGCAAAACTTTTGTTTTTATCCTATTTACACAGCCAGGACTATGTACAAACACATTTTTTTCCCCCGCACACACACAGAACAGACATCTGGCAAATATTCACAAAAATGTTTGGGTGTTGATTGAAATTTTCAACAGCGTTTCTCAGAAATGCACCTTTAAGTTATTTAAGATGATCAACAGATTTTGCATGATTTGGCCATGATAATATACAATTAACAGATTTTTTCATGGATTCATGAACCGCCAAAAATAAAGTAGTATTTAAAATAAATAAGATCAAATAAAATGTATGCTCATTTTATTGTCCATTAAGGATATCACACATAAAACACTTTTTACAGCACATGCACACCCCTTCCATTACACATGATGTCATTTCTAAGCTCACATCACACAAATTCAAAGAATTCACACTAAAACCTTAAAACAGCTTTCATGGAGCCAACTAAACAGTTTTATTACTGTAAAACAAGTGAAATTTTATAAGAACAGCAAACCACATTTCCTTATTTTACATGTAGCATAACCACAACTATAACCTTAAGCTAATCTAGACCTTTTAGTTAAACTTTCAGAATAAAGACTAAAGCTAACAGCGGCTAGTTCAGGAGGTATTGAGGCAATAGGCACAGGCAATGTTGGCAGTAGCCTATATAAGAGAGGTACTTCCTGGTCTGGGGGTCACTGCCGTGAGCTTTGGTTCTTGTCGACCCTCGCAAAAGTCCCCACGGCGGAGATTGGTGGAACTGAACTGCATGGGAAAATGAAGAAAGGCCATGGGCAGCTAACCGTCGCTCAATTGTAAACATAAAAAAAGCAAAACAGGTCAAAGTCTGCATAAGCGACGCAAATCCGCACAGAAATCAAAGGTTAAGTGGAATATCAGTATGAAACCATGTGATTCATTGAGTCGACTGCCAACACATATGTGGAAACACAAAAGCTTTTAATGAGAGTTTTGCAGCTTTTAAAATCAACTATAGATCAAGTTCCACTCCATGAATGCATGGCCTGATTGTACTAACTTACATGTCATTTGTACCTGAATTATGGGAGGTTTTTTTATGAAACATTCACTCCTGCTAAAACGAACACGCTAAGCAGTAAAGGCAGGAATAATTAACAGCTGGAATAAAAGAAAGAAATATTGTGACAACTCGTAACACATTTCCCAAATGTATGTTACATTCTTAGCATTGTCACAAGAGGAATATAGCAGGAAGATTCATAAACTAGTCATGCCGAAGCAGAGTTTAGAGAAAACAAAAGCATATACTTCTAAACTGTTGGCATTGTTATAACTAGCTAGTAGCTTGGGTTAGCAGGCGTAACAGTAATGCAAGGTTGCAGGTAAAGTATACTCAACAGGCATATTACTTAAGTATTCATGCTTGCTTTTGGGTACTTTCGTTTATATGTTTCCGGCAAACTAGCATCTTAACAGCTACAGTGCTGCTCTTCTATGCGGCTAAAATATACTTATCCAAAGGGTTGTTATTGCTGTATTATGGTAAAAATTTGGGTTCGATCATTATTGATTGTAATTGGATTCAATACAATTCACCAGATATCATAGAGAACAACAAAAAAACATTAAACATTAATACTTCTCACACATTACAAAAATACATATGACTTTAAACTGTATTTAACAACTTTTTATAACTTTAACAAAATTGTTGAACACATTCTCATTAAACAGTACTGTAACCATTTCTAAACAAATTAAATATACGGGTCAAACTAAAATATCATAAACAAAATAGAGTGTCCACAATTTGCAGTCATGTTTGTTACCTTCAATGAGAAAGTCACAAAATACCAAGACAAAACATAGACTTAAACTAAAAAATCAACATAAGGATCCATTCCTGATTAAGGGACCATCAAATCTATATTTGGAAATCACTTTTCTCAAAAAGCATGTTGCCAGGGAACTGAACCACAATTCTCTACCAGTTAAGTTCAGGAACATATGCTTGGTCTTATCCTACAAGCACCATAAACATCTCCCAGCAGCCCTGAAATCTGCTGTTTTGGTATGAACAAATTACCGAAATACCTTTTAACAAGCATTTGCGACCCTCAAAGTGCATTACATAATTATTTTATCCTGTGCCTGGCAGAGAAAAGCTGCGGCACGCTGAGAGCTACATGCTCGCTGTTAACAGGTTAACCCACACCTAAAAATATAGATTGTACAGACAGGAAGCTGTTCCCGTTGACTTACTCCTTCAGTCTGACTCATAGCAGAAAATCTGAACATCTAACACAAGAAAAATTTTCATATGAATCAACTGAGCAAGCTGAGGTGTATAGACTATCTTTGGGCATAGGAGATAAACCCACCAGTGACACATTGGAAAAGCAAACCCACAAGTCATGTGCTCTATTATGGCAACACAGACTGTAGACGTACGATATGACTGAGATTACAAATCACAAGTCAGTAGAAAAGTAACTACGCATTCAACTGTGTTCCCTTGCCCTCTCTTTCCACAAACAAATGCTTCCCTACTTTCATAAACACACACACCCACCCCTACCTGTGCACACTCATACACAGTGTGACCCATTTAACGCATCAGTAAACTTTAACAAAACAAAGATACTCACTCGGTTCTTGCCACTGCAGGACATTCCTCCACAAATCTGATCCAAATTCAGAGAAACACTTTCTGTATTAGTCCACACACCCTTTCCTGTAAGTTCCCCCTCTAGAGGAGGGGCATATAAGGTGAACAAGTACCTATTGGCTAAGTCGCTTGAACTCAAAGCCGTTCTATAAACCAACCTTGACCAGGAAGAGGACTTCCTCATAAGAAAAAAAAAAGCAGAAGAAAAAGTAGCATTAACCTTACAGACTGTAGAAAACATTGCTGTGATTGGATCTGCCGTCTGCTGCACAGGGGCTGCCTGAATAAGCAAAGCTGTGATTGGCTGTCGGAGATCATGTGACCGATAGCTGCACACACTCTGCGAGTAGGTACACGCAGTTGCCAGTCAGCAGGTTTTTTTTTGTTTTGTTTTTAACATAGAGCTAAGGTGGAAATGAAACAGAGAGATCTTCGAGGGGAAAGGATAAGGGAAAGAACACAGAGGTAGAGGACAAAAGTGAGCCTGCAAAATTAGAAAATTATTTACAAGAAATGAGGAAAAAATTAAGAGAGAAATGCAAGTAAAAACGCATGCTCGTCTCAGCCTGTCCTAAGTTCCACCGTCAGTATGGAGCAGGTCTACACGTCAAGTGCATTCAATACCCTCAAAATCTCTTTTCAGGCCTTTTTTGTAGTTTTCAAATTCTTAAAAAGGCTAATATTTCACAAACCCGAACTAAAAACATTTTAATAACAACAGTCAAAAGGGAGGACACATATCCATGCTTGATGAAAATGACTATGCTTTCACAATTGACAGAAAAATACAGAAATGTGTTTCTGTAATACAAAAAATTTCCTATTGAAACAGAAATCTGAAGCAAAAAAAAGACATAACTTGGAGATATCAGACTCGAGGGATTACGCCATGGATAAAAATGAATGAAAAACGATTTTTTTAGTTTTAAAACATTGTAAGATAAAAAAAAAACATTACTAATACGAATAAAACTTTTACTTTACAGATCTTAGGAGTACATCACAAAGTTGCCCTCAAAATGAACAGACATGAAATAAAAGTCACAAAACATCCCCCCAAAATTGAATGAGGTCTAAGCATATTGTAGAGAAGATTTTTTACTAGACTGAGGTGTAATCATGGTACATGTGGCTCTTACCTGCTGAAGGGTGTGGCGTAGAATCGTCCCCTCTAAGGCATGAATCCACTTCTCCCGCTCGTCTGCGTCACGGGCTGAGGGGAAAATATCCAAAGACACATCCATTAGTAATAAGCAGACAGACCGCAAACACACGGCGCATGAAATGAAGAGTGGAGAATGACTCTGCCGTGGAACTGTAAATGTGACAACGGTAACTACAGCTCTTGTCGTATCCGGCTTTCCTTAACAAAAACAGCTAGAGTTCCAAGAAGACAAGACAGGGTTGTAGCAAGTTAAACAGGAAATTAAACACACAAATTAAAGCCTATGCTCTTGAGTAAAGAAAAATAGTAATGCTCATAATGGAGTTTCTTGTAAAAAAAGAGGAATACAATTTCAGGACTAAAAAAACAAACAAAAAAACACAGCCTCTGCTCTTCAAAAGATCTAATCAAGCATAACACTAGAAAGTGTACCATTAAAGGAATGGCTGATAAAGAAAAGTCTTCATTCATGTTGTTCAAAACAGGATTTTATTCCTTCTATTGAACTGTATTCAATTGTTTACCTGATACTCTTGCAAGAATAAGATTTATGAGCTTGAGTAAAGAAGATGATTTTTAGTAAATAATGACTTAAATTTGGTCTGTTTCTCAAAAAAAGCTATCATGACATTAGAAGACTTAAAATAAAAAGTTTTTGCTGCTTTTAGGAGCTTGAGAGCCACTATTATCCATCCACTTTCTATGTAAAAAAGTATGTGAAGATTCCTCAAAACATCTTCTATGCTCCATGAATGACAGAAAGAAAATAATAAAGCATCAAATGACGAGAAAGTGTAAATAGCCAGTTTTAAAAATAATTTTTAAAAAAATTGTTCACAGCAAGTGGCAAATCAAACCTAAGGCTTGATCTGATGTTTGGCATGAGAAGGTACCACACAATGTTCATAGACAGATATTAAGACTAAATCTCTCTCTGTCCAAAAAGCCAATAAACATAAATTTAATAATTTCCCCAGGAACCATCTGAAAAACAGCACTGACAACATGAGACTCTTCGATGGATGAAGGTGCAAAGCTCAGCAGAAAATCTAAAATCACAACTCAAACCCCTAATTTGTTTGTATAGAGGCAACCTTATAGATGATACAACAACCTTCAGGCACAGCAGCGTTACACATACACTGAATCGGTTAATAATCAATACACATTAGACAGAAATAGCAAGTAGATTAGTATCTTCAAGAAGATAAGAGAACTTTTAGTTTCCTTTACCTGCTTGTAAAGTACAGCAGCGTTTGTTCGCAAAGAACCACAAAAGCCATCCCACATCTATGGAACATGCTTGAAATCAATGTACTAGATCCGTGTGAGACACACAGTCCAAAACAAACATGGCCCCTCCCTGGGCTTCTGGTGCGGGAGTGGAGATCACATGAGGCATGATGCCTGGCTAACTCCTCTCGCTAGCCAATGAAGTTTCACTAGGAGAGGTAGTAGTGTTGATTACAAAACACTGCACTTGTCCGTTATTTGGCAATGAGGACATGCTAAAACTGACCTTAAGACCACAGAAACAGCCTGAGTACAACATAAAATAAAAAGTATGAATAAAATGTAATAAATTAGTAATAAAGTAATCCAAATCCAATCAAAAAAAAAACATTAAAGAAATGCACACTTTAACTGCGGTCTACTTGAATTGAATGTGCTTTGACCAAATGTATGAGTGCTAACTTATGTCATCATCATCACCTATTTTGCACAATGTAATTCAGTTTTTAGATGCTCTCCTCCTTATCTCTACCCTATATACTGAGAAAAAACATGTGTGTGTCTCTGGAGAGCAATGGTGGACTTCAGAATGGAATGAGGGCACCTTATGCAATGTGCCCTTCTAATGACACCCCAGCAGTATGCAAGAAAGAGAGATACCCAAGCACTCAACATTTATGTCCAATTAAACCTAATAAACTTGATAGGCATGTCTCCACCAGACTTGCTACTGAGCTATAATATGTTAAAGAACAGTGAAACAAAGAGTTACAGTCAAGAGGAGCCAAAAAGAATTAGAGCATGTTGAGGATGATATATTTTTTTTTAAATTCTGGCTGACACAAATAAGCAAATTGTTTTTTTTTTTCATGTCATGGCCAATAAAAAAATGAATGGCTGATATTAAAATTATAATATAAACACTAGCATTCAAAAGTTTGAGATTTGGAAGACATCTCTTATGCTCACCAAGACTACATTTATTTATTACAGTAAAACCACTAATATTGTGAAATATTATTACAATTTCAAATAACTGATTTCTATTTGAGTATATTCCAGTGATGGCAAAGCTGAATTTTCAGCATCACTACTCCAGTCTTCAGTGTCACATAAGATTATATAAAAAATGGACACATTTAGCATTAAAAATGAGCATTACATTATGGGAAATGTCATCTAAATGTAAAAATAGGGAAATATAATTAGATGTCTAATATTAGCCGGTAAATTTCCAAAACTGACATCAATAAGTTAAAAAATAAAAAATATATTGTGAAAAAATAAAACCGATTTATTGTGCATCCATTGCCGTCTCTAGAAAACATAGTGCGCTGCTGCTGCCTTATATCTATAGTATGAAAAGGTGTCGGGCAAGATCTCCAAAATGCTGCCTATGAATCAGAGCTCATGTGTGTGTGGCTGTGTGCACGTTCCTGCAGTCTCTCCTAAACTCACTGCAGCTTCCATGTGACTCCCTGCATCATTCCCCTGCCAGCTCTGTCCTGCGGAAACACGAGAGTTTGACGACAGAGAGAAAAACACACACCAGTAGCTCATTCTTCCTCCGTTCAACTGCTCCACGTCTATTCTCCCTCTCTGTTATTTCTTTCCCCTCAGGAGCATGAATGCAAATGTTGATCCACTGCCAACAGGAGCTCAGTGTCTGAAGCTGGGAGGTTTTAAATGCTGTCTGTTTTTTTCCCCATCTCCAGTCAAGTGTCTGAGAGGAAGACAGGTAGAGGCTTTTAGCTCAGGGAAAATAATGGGGCTTTCAGGAAGGGCTGATACAGGGCCACAGAAGAGTATGATGAATTATGGATGGTCCTCAAATAGAACGTACAGTTCCTCTGCGGCCTGCATTGTGTGAACCTCTTTATACCCATCCTGACCGCTAATTCTCAAATGTATCTTGCTGAATGGGGAGGTTATATTCTTACATCTACGGATTTAAAAGTTCAAGCTTACATCGCTTTTATCATCCTGAGAGTGCATTTCTAGAGTTTTTACACTATAATATTTAACAGCATGCTATTTGGTTAAAGCCCAGTTGGCAGCTTGATATAATCCTGATGATATTTCATGTCAAAACAAGAAAACCACAGCATAGTTTCACTTAGGTTTAATCTGAACACATCTCACTTTACAAATCATCCCCTCTGCACTGATCCCAAACAGCAAAATCACAACAATAATGTTATAGTGTCACAAAGTCAAACTTAACCAGCACAACCATCTAGATAGAAAAAGCTCTGCACCGACAGACGGTGAACAACGGCAACAGACACGTTCGTCGGGTTTTGTAACATCAGTGTGTTGCCCTTGTTGGCATCTGTTGCCGTTGGTTGGTGCTTGTTTTCGCAGATTGAACATGTTGAATTGGCGTTTGTTGGGTCTTGGAATGTCTGAGAAGTGACGTACTGTAATCTGATGACTGTCGGTACATTGAAATAAGCCATAAAACAACACAATGTCAAGGGACGTGTTCATCTCAAATCGATAATTCACAATAATAGACCATTGTGCAACAAACTGGTAAGCAATGCCATCTGCAAAAGGCTGTAAAGACAACACCAAAGGAAATAGCAGAAGATCATGCAAACCACACAAATTAAAATCCAGCATCTAGGCTTTTCTCAGAAGAAATTATTGTAGCAAACTGGTGCCTTGAAAAGAAAACACAATTTTATTTACCAGCAACTGCCTATCCTGACTCTCAGAGATTGTGAAGTCAATAAGAATTGACTGGAATTAATGTGTTATTGCTGAATAAAAGTATTAATTTATTTTAAAAGAATGCAAATGTGTAAGTCAGGTCTTTGCGATATAAGAAAAAACATCTATGAGGCCACTTTCTTTTTTTTATGAAAAACAAACATTTAATTGGCCTACATTTTACTGTTCTATTCGTATAATGTATATTTACATTTAATACAATAAATGAAAGGGAAATTAATAGAAGATTCCTTCTAGTAACTGGATATTTGTTTCATTTATTGATGTATTTATCATTCTGTGTGCATGCCATCTGAGACTAGTAGGAATAATATTAATAACAACAAAAATATTCAAATCTTCATTTGCTCATGTCCACAACCAAATATACAACTTTACTCAAGAATATACCCTTCTGAACTCAACATGGCACTCTAACCATAAAGAAAATGCCATAAATAACTAAGACAAGCAACTTGTGCTGCAATTCCGGTCCATTGATATCAGGAGGCACAAAACCATTTCCTCTGTAGGGTAAATGACTCCTGCAGAAATAGCGATAGGAGAACTGATAGGATGAGTCCCTGAGGATCTAGAGAGGTGGATGGGTATGAAGGAGATTGTTGAAACCGAAGCCTTCCTACACATCATAGAAATACACTATGTCAACGCACAACAGTAAATCAGACATGGCAGGTCGAGTTATGTTATGCCACCATTTAAAAAAATAAAAGGTTTGGATTGGCATATCATAGCACAACTGACATAATACTCCAGAGGTCGGCAATGAATGTTACAGGTCAAAGTGAAAATGAATAAAGAGAAAAAGAATACCTTCATTCCAATATGTTCAACAAAGCAACAACAAGACTGATCTGGGGTGGAATTAACCTAAAATTTGGGTCACTAATGAATAGGAATTATAATCTAAAAATACTATATGGTCCCGCCAAGTACGCATTTTGAAAACCTGTAACTTTTGAGAGCGAATAACACACTCAAAGTAAATACTACCAGCCAACTCCATTTGTAAATAAAACAAGCATGCTCGAGACTAAACAATGCAAACTGCAATAATAAATGGTCCCTCCGGAAGATGCAATCAGACGAATCCCAGCTGAGCGTGACCTTACCCTTCTTACTGTAAAGCCACAGCATACAGTGTCGGAACATAGCAGTGGGTGAGGGCATGGGGAGAGTGAACGCACCCCCGGCAGGGCGGAAGCGAAGGGGGGTGGAGGAGGATAGATGAGCCAGTGAGAGAAGGTGGAGGCTAGAGGCTAAAAACCTGGAGCTCAGCAGCCTTGCGTAAGTCTGTTCTACTCCGTTTCTCCAAGAGTTCTTCCAGCTCCATGGAAATTCCAAGCAGAAATTCAATGCGGATCCTGAAAAAAATCCGAGAGCCTCTGAACTCAATTCTTAAAGCTATGAAATCTGCAGGTCAGTGGTCGCAAGAGATAAGCCGGACAAATGCACCAGGCCTAATGTATGTGGATTGAGTGCGCGCGACTGATGCGAGTTAAGTGTGGGTCGTGTTTGCATTAGAACGCTGGTTACTGATGTCATAATCCTCTTTAAAATCAAAATGAAAAAGAGCATGTGGGGGAGAATGAGTAAGCAAGAGCAAAAATAAACAGAGTGGAAAGAGGAGAGGAGGGACAAGGAGCATGGAGAGAGAGGCTGAGAGAGAGAGAGAGAGAAGAGAGGAGAGAGAGAGAGAGAGAGAGAGAGAGAGAGAGAGAGAGAGAGAGAGAGAGAGAGAGAGAGAGGAGAGAGAGAGAGCGCAAGACAGACAGACCAGGCACACGTGATGGCCGCACTATAAACGTGATGGCCGCACTATAAAAATTGGCGTCACGGCAAGAGGTGCCAAAGAGCAGAAGATGAGAGAGGAGATGGATGAGACAAAGCCCCAGAAGAACAAGAGAATGGAGACCTCACCCTGAAAATGGAAAGTCTTCTGGTCCACGGTAATGGTGAAAGTGCTGTCGTCCTCGTCATCGATTCCTATCACAGCTCCCTGCAAAAAAGAAACGCAGCAAAAGCCATTCAGACTGAGAGACACGTCATTCCCTGCTCTCTCTTTCTCTTTCTCCCTCTGCCTCACTCTCTTACGCACATAAGAAGAGAGAGAGAAGAAAAGGGGTGGAAAGAATGGGTGGAGTAAGGGAGATAGAAAGAAAGGAAAGGAAGAGAAAAAGGAAAAAAGAGAGAAAGAGTAAGATGTAAATTGAGAAAGGAGGACGAAGAGAAGAGAGGAGAGAGGAGAGAGAGGAGGAGAGAGAGAGAGGAGAGAGAGAGGAGAGAGAGAGGAGAGAGAGAGAGAGAGGAAACTGCAGCACATTCTGTAAGTATTACAGGACCAGAGGAAAAACATGCAACTATTAACTCTTTCATCCCTGATGAACTACCACAACAAATAATAACATAAAACATTAAAGAGAGTGGCCCGAAAACATGCCAGGGGTTTATTAAAGAAAACACTAAAAATATAAAGGAAATTACATTTTAACTTTAAATACAGATGTAGCAGTGCTTTTACTGGTAACTGAGAGGGAAGAGAGCAATAACTGCTCACAGCAGATCAGACCACAGGCCTTGAGAAAAATAAGCCAACGCCCAAAGCATTTTTAACGTCTGGCTTAAATTTAAGTTGACTCGCTCTCAGACAAGAATCAATATCTTATTTACGACACTAAACAAAGCTGTGCAATACATTGACATTACAGGAGATACACAAAACCCTTTAACTAACACTTGTCAGAAATTTCAGCCATCTAAAATGAAGCATTGACAATTATAGGGATTAGGAACATAAAACGTGTGAATGTATTTTACTGTCTCTAGCCTGTATTTAAACAGAAACTAGGACTAGAATAATTACAATACTTACCATATAGCATTAAGTTTAACACATTAATTATATTCTGTATATTATAACAATTATCCTCTGCATTAAATCTACATATTTCATGCCTGTCCTCTGCATATTAAGCTGAAGAGTGTGCCATCTGCTGGTGAAGAGTTTTCACAGCATTGTGTTTAATAGGTGAGGCTTTTCACTCACCTCATGAACAAGACACATATAAACCTGGTTTGTGTGAGGTTCTAATAATTCCAGTCAAAACGAATCTTTATGCTAAACTATACAAAGACCTTATTTTTTTGGGGGAAGGGCCCTTTATTGTTCTTAAATCACAATGCTCCTGTACACGAAGCAAGGACTACATAGAAATGTTTTACTAAATCCAATGTCGAAGAGCTGGACAGTTCTACACAAAACCCAGACCTGAACCCCTATTATTAGACACCGTGGGGACTCACTAATAGATGCATTCTACCTCTATTAAAAATACAATGCATTAGCCATAAAATCATGTCACATACTTATTGGAAATTCTTAATCCATGCTATAATATCCTGATGGCAGATTCTCAAGGGCAGCCAGGGTGAAATTAATAGTATAGCCAAACAAGAATAATAGTCAGAATGAGGACAAGCACAGACATGAGTTAATCACTGAAATGATGGACAGGAAAAAAGGAGTGAGGCCAGATTCAACCTAGTCCTGCTTTAACAATAAAGAAAGCTTCTTACCCGAAGTCGCACACAGCCTCTTCTAGAGCCACGCATCATCTTGTCCTTGGACTGAAGGAGGGGACAGAGTGATAAAAGAGCAGTTTGATTAATGACCAACACACTGCTGAAATACTTATGCATTTGTCTCATTTGGACGACAAAGATTTCAAAGGTTTATGATATGTTGGCTCAAAGACATTACATGCAATAATAACAAATCTGGATTGTATAATATACAGTAGAAAATGGCCGAACGTTTAACATTTAATATGACATTCTTTATATTATTTGATAATACTTTTTAAATTATTGATATAATTATATGGTAGTACACTGGAAACTTAGACTTAATGGGGTACTAGAATAAACTATTTACACACACACAATAAATATTTTACACACACACATACATACACATATAATATACACACACTACCGTTCAAAAGTTTGGGGTCAATACGATTTTTTTTTTTTTTTTAAAGAAATTAATACTTTTCTTCAGAAAGGACTCAATAAATTGATCAAAAGTAACAGTAAAGACATTTATAATAATGCAAAATATTTATTTTTTTATTGAATGCTTTTCTCTTGAACTTTCAAATAATCCTGAAAAAAACGAATCACGGTTTGCACAAAAATATGAAGCAGCAAAACTGTTATCAACTGTGATAATAATCATAAATGTTTCTTGATCATCATATTATAGTGATTTCTGAAGGATCATGTGACACTGAAGACTGGAGTAATGATGCTGAAAATTCAGCTTTGATCACAGGAACAAGTTACACTTTACTATATATTCACATAGAAAACAGCTGATTTACATTAGAATAATATTTCACAATATTACTGAATTTTGAGCCTTGGTGAGCAGAAGAGACTTCTTTTAAACACATTAAAACTCTTACCGACCCCAAACTTTTGAACGGTAGTGTATATATATATATATATATATATATATATATATATATATATATATATATATATATATAATATATATATATATATATATATGAAGAGTTCAGATGCAAAAGCCTCTAAATGCCATCTGAATTTCTTCTAAAATGATAATTTTATCAAGCTCGTATGTTTAAATTCAGTAATTTCACTTAAATTACAATTAATGGGTCATTTTCTTGCCATTAAGTGAAACTATTTAACTTAATATACAAGCTTGATAAAAATGATCATTTAGAAGAAAATTTCAGATGGCATTTAGAGCTTTTGCATCTGAACTCTTCATATATATAAAGTATAACTGTATGCATGTATATATATATAAAAAAATATTTATGTGTGTGTATATTAAGGTTAAGGTATACGTATAATATGAAAGTATCAGCTTTACATCTGACAGTTTGACAGTTGACAATCAGTTCGAGTTTTTGTTTCTTGATTATGCAGTATTAGCGTCAGAGTTTTGCATGTCAAACCAGGAAGATAGTAACGTTAGATATGATTTTAACCCATTTAACATTTATTGACAGTGTTAATAACCAAGCAATGGCTAACAAATTCTATGCCTTACATATGTAGACATTAACCAACCTGAGAGCTCTTGCTGTGGATGATTTACTGACAACCACAGCAGCTCTTAGCTTAGCTATTGCTATCTTGTGTTTGAACATTCTAGATGTTTTCGGATGCTAGACACGCTAGGCATGAAAGCTAGACATATGCGTTAACACATTTAATAACCTGCAGCTAATGCATTCACAACAGCGGTCACATGTAGACACCTTAACCCTTCAAAATTTGCAAACTAAACTATACTACTGTAAGCATTTTTTCCAAGGGAGGTGTCCTTCCTGTTGGCAACACATCGAGTCTAAACTGCCCATTGGCTAATGGCTTCCCCAGCAAAGCCTGGATTAGCTGAAGTCGCAGTCACTCAAGCAAACCCCGCCCCAAACCAGCTGAGATTCCCAACTCCTGACAGGCCTGCAAGTGCTCGTTTCCCTTCCTATTAAACGATAGTAGAACGGGCCACTAAGCGATCAACCCTCTCTCATATCTCGCAGCCGTTCAAGAAAGACTTACAGTATAATATGACAGCAACCCGGCGTTATAGTCCAGTACGAACCAGCGGTACTGCCACCCCTTCATGACGTTAGTCCATTTGCTCAGCGGCCCCTCCATGATGGACGCCATTTTTACACTTTGCCTGAGTGCTCGGGGGGAGGAGGTGTGCGCGCCGCCGCGGCGAGAAAACCGTGCGTGTGACGTCACATGCTGAACTATGGTTTACTTTAATAACTGTCATTACAAGGACTACTTCTGGAAGTAATAACTTGGATATTACATATGTGCAAGATAGAATGTTTGTATATTGACTTTTGAACAAAGCGGCACAAAATTAATATTAGTAATATCATGACAGGTCTGTGAACTTTTAAAGTCTTCGTGGAAATGGAACAGAATGAAAACTAACAAAGCTATGTATAGCCTATGTTAAATGTAATAAATTGGAAGGTCTGGGAAATGTGTGACAATTACTGTCTAAAAATACTTACTATTTTTCATTTTTCATGGTAGCTAGGTAGGTTAAAGGTGAATAGTCTTGGGATGTTTGTTTAAAAATCTATCATTTAGTCAAAGTCATAGGTTGTATGAAACTTAGTCTTTCTGTATCTGTACTTTTTATACCAAGAGCAATATAGATTATTTGTTTTTACAAAATAGACCAATTTGACATGCTTCCTTCTTTAAAGAATAAGCCTATTTGAAAAAAAAAACTATATATATATATATATATATATATATATATATATATATATATATATATATATATATATATATATATATATATATATATATATGCCTATACAGTGTACATAAAAATGCATTACTTGAAGCATGGGTGGTGATTTGTACACATCTTCCCCATATACATATTGATAATAAAGAACTAGAAACAAGATAAATACAAAAAATTGGAACTCCTTGTACCAGTGAGTACAATAACCTTTTTATTAATATTTTGAATTTGTTTTTTCCCCCTCTCCCTGTTTTTTTTTTTCAATTTAATTTTAGCCAACGTTTTAGTAATTTTGTTGTGTGATTTCTTTAAAAATCATTTTTATTAGTTTGTTTTTAAATAAACGTTTTATCTAAAGTTTAAAAAAAGATCCGATAAAGTTAATTTTATTTCAGTTTAGTTGTAGCTACTTTAATACATCAAGTTAAACTAAATGAAAATGAGAACTGTTGCCTTGGCAACTAGCTGAAATAAAATAAGCATAAGCCACTGATCTATAATATCTATATAATGTCATTCTATATAGATTAGTGTTGTAAGCTCTTTTATAGGCCTATTCTATGTTATTTCAGTTAATGTTTATTTTAATTTAAGGAAGTGATTTTTATGGTTTTAATTTTAGTTAACTATAATAACCGTTTAGTACAAAATATTTTTCCCACAGTGCATTAGAATAGAATAGAATTAGAATAGAATAGAATAGAATAGAATGTCTCGTACCATTGTAAAACTGTATGTCAGAAAACCATAGAGTAGACTTAAAAAAGCCAACAACGTCTGTGCTGTCTATGGCTGGTATATACTGCGCTCTAGTGGCCATTATTTCATTATGTCATTGTCATAAAACGTTCCTTTATGCTTGTTTCCGTCCATACTTATTTTCTTGTTACACTAAGAGAGTGAATTTGTTTTAGACATCTACCTCTCGTCTCATCATGTACTGTTGTGTGTTAAGGTAAGATCGTCTGCTAAATGTTAAGGTAAACTAATTTGCCTCCGCCGTTTTAGAAAGTTTTGCTTTTACAATCCCAGTGAGCTCATAGCGACCTTTGACACACTTATAAAGCAAGAATAATACAGCAGCAAACAGTGTAAGAAGAATCGTTTTTAACAGAAAGTTCAATGCAAAGTGAAAGGTATTGCTTTATTGCTTTGAATAATTCCTTCAAATGTATTATTATAACACATTATTTATGATATTGTATAATACTATATTTATAATGTATTATACGTTTAAACTTGGTGCAGGGCATTTCGTCTTCAATATTGCAGCTCAACATTGACGCATGCAAATTCATATTTCTTGCACGTTAGCATGTTTGTGTACAAAACTTCAAAACATTTTAATTTCTGCAATAACAAATACCAACTTTATTATATTAATGATACAATGAGTCATAAATAAGCATAGGTGTCTTCTTTACCTAACAAGCCCAGTGTATAATTTAAGAGTTACAAATAACATGCATGTCTCTTATTCCACCAGGTCTTTCGATATAAAAGGGAATAAATTCATACAACTCACAAGAGCATCATTCTCTCAAAATCCACAGTCATGGGATACATCATCAAAGATTCGCAGCTGCACGGTATACCACTGCACACATTCACCTGTTTCAGGAAGTCTGGGGCAACCCTTGACACACGGGACACATCAGCCAGCAGCATCACATCGCTGTATGAGCTCCACTGTGCGGAGGAGACGCCTGCCAAGTGCCTTTCCAGTTATAGATGGAGCATTTCAGCCAGCTCTCAGACATGTATATGAAGCGAATCTCAGGAACAGCCTCATCTGTCAGCAAAAGTAAATCTGATTCACGGTCATTGAAGATTTTTACCCTTCCCTTATTATAAAATTGATCACATAAGTGATATTCACCCTATGTGATGTTGTCTTGTTTCATCAGATACCTTGAACACAAGGAAAAAGTAATGAAGGGTGGTGGTGAAAACGCCATAGAACGGCATACGCAGAGGAATCGGAAGGTCCTGGTACGAGACAGACTCCGCATGCTGCTGGATGATGAAGATTATTTAGAACTTTCTCCTTTCGCTGGACTTGGTCTGCCCTATGGAGACATTCCAGCAGCAGGCTGTCTCACAGGTGCAGGGATACAAAATATAGAGAAAAGTGTTATGGTTATTGCATTGGTTATGGTTATGGCATTGAAAAAGGAAAAAAAAAATTCCTTAAATGAATTTCAGTCATGCTTCTTGAATTTTTTCATTAAATGAAGGTTGCATAAATATTGTTAATAATCATTAAATAATAAATAAAATCGGTTACACTTTATTTTAAGGTGTCATTGTTAGTGTAATTATATATTTAAGTAGTAATATTAAAGGGATACTCCACTTTTTTTGGAAATAGGCTAATTTTACAACTCCCACAGAGTTAAACAGTTGAGTTTTACCGTTTTCAAATCCATTCAGCCGATTTTCTGATAAAATATCAGTAACCAGACAGTTTCTGGTCTCATTTGATCTTCCATAGTAGGAAAAAATATATACTATGGGAGTCAATGAGACCTGTCTGGTTACTGATATTCTTCTTAAATATCAGAAAATCGGCTGAATGGATTTGAAAACAGGTAAAACTAACTGTTTAACCATGGGGGAGTTGTAAAATGAGCCTATTTCCAAAAAAAAGTGGAGTATCCCTTTAAGCAACTACATGTACTTACTATAGGATAGGGTTAGGATTTGGTTTAGGGTTAGTTGCATGTAATTATGCATAATTTACTGTTATTACTTATGGTTACATGTAACAAGGACACTGTAAAATAAAGTGTTACCATAAAATCAAATTTTTCAAATTCACCATTCAAACACAGAGGGTTGTTTACTTAGTGTTCTGTATATTTGTTCGACATACTGTTATTATACTTATTAGACATGAATTAATATTAAATTATTTGTGCATAAGTATTCCTCCAAACTGCTTCTTTAGTGACAGTGTTATTTTTTTCCACAGGAATTGGTAAAATTAATGGACTTTGGTGCATGTTCAGCGCTAATGACGCCACTGTGAAAGGAGGGACAGCGTATCCCATCACAGTTAAAAAGCAGCTCAGGGCGCAAGTCGTGGCTATGCAGAATCGTTTGCCTTTCGTTTACTTGGTGGACAGTGGTGGCGCATTTCTGCCTCTTCAGGTAACTTACATTTATTGCCATGAAGATCTCTGAAATCTCTTACGGTACATTAATGGTTGTGCAATTGCTCTTTCAATAGTCAGAGATCTTTCCTGATAAAAACCATGGAGGACGAACCTTTTACAATGAAGCAATTATGTCAGCAATGAAGATTCCTCAGGGTATTAATAAAATAGTATTCAAATATGTGTAAAGGTCCTTGCACTGTCAGTCCGAAATTCTCATCGAAAGTTTCGCACGTTCAATAAATAGATGAATATTTGATCTGATGCGATGTGATGTCTTGACCTCTAGGTGTCAGTAGTGTGTGGGTCATGCACAGCTGGTGGTGCCTATGTCCCCACTATGTCTGAGGATGGCCCGGTAGATTTTTAGGGGGTCCACCCTTGGTGAAGGCTGCAACTGGGGAGGAGGTTTCTCCAGAGGACCTGGGTGGAGCCAGGCTACACTCAGAGTATGCTGTTTCCATTGCGTGATGGCGTACTCTCATGATATCTCTAGAGCAGTGGTTCTCAATCCCTGTATTACCACCGTTATTGATTGATGAGTATTGAAGAATATATGGTGCTTTACTGACAGACCAATACCAGCCAGCTTTGCCTCACTGATTGTCAGATTGTTAAAGCAGAATATATATTGCATACCAATAATATAATATAATATAATATATAAAAAATGAAATATTAAAGTAATTGCATCTCTTTAATAATAAGAAAATTGTAAATAAATTATATAGAGTATGCAATAGAGTATTCAAACATAAAGCAATTGCATACCTCCAATAATAAAATATAATAATTGAACATAAAACTAATATTGTAGATGCATATTCACATTATTATAAATGCATCCTGCATATATATGCTCAGCTGACAATAATATTATATTATATAATAAAAAAATGATGAGCTGTAAAGAGAAGAATAGCTGATAATATTATATAATATAATGATCATAATATTAATACAATGAAATACAAATTAATTGCATAATTTAATTATGCAATTCATATACTTGTATTAATATAATTAATAAATATATTTTTCTCTAATAATGAGAAAATTATAAATAAAATATAATATAAGAATTGAAGATAAAACTAATATTTTAAATGCTTATTAACAATATTATAAATCCATCCTTATATATCTGCTCAGCTGATAATATAATAAAGTAATTGCATTCCTCTAATAAAAAGAAAGTTATAAATAAGATATTAATATAATAATTGAACATAATACTAATATTGTAAATGCATATAAAAAAATTATCAATTATATTGCATCTATTTTTATTGTACATTTCTTTTCTCTCTGCTATATCGCCAGAGTGAGTGGCTGTGTGGACCATTTTGCCACAGCAGAGAAGGAGGCTTATAAGTGTACCAGAAACATCATCTCCACCCTAAACTATGAGCTCCCAGAGGAAGACGACACTCGGGTTGAGGAGCCCCTGTACAGCACGGATGATCTCATGGGCCTTGCACCTCGTTGCTACAATCACAGCATGGATGTCAGACTGGTAATTAATTTTTAGACTTACACCATACATGCTGATGTTTCACATGGTTTGTGGGTGTTCATTTACTCATTTCTTTCAACTCTGTTTAGATTGTGAGTCGCCTGTCCGATGGTAGTCGGTTTCAGGAGTTTAAGGCCCGTTACGGTACCACCCTCCTCACTGGGTTTGCCAGAATTGAAGGGTAAGGGTAGTTGAATTTTTTTATGAGATATTTTAAATATTGAGTAAATGGCATGTTAAATTTCTTTCTACAAACTAAAAAATGTCATCACCAATATATACCAGTATTAAAACACAAACACTTGTTTCTAGGTGACCAAAACCAATCAGAGGACACTGCTTAGACAGTATTATGGTAGAAAAGTAAATGTAAAGATAAAACAATTAACCCTAAAACTTGAAAATTAGATGTTATGCTCCTGCAAGTCTGACCAATCAGATCTGAGCAGATGTGGATTAAGAAAAGGAATCTTTTTCTACTGAGGTTTCAGATCATGGGGAGCCAATCTCCTCGAGCATCTTTTATTCGATCAAACAAAGAGCGTCTCTGAGAGTTGCTTTGTTGCCACGGCAATGTGAAACTTATACCAAATGAATGTGAAACCAAAACATCAGAGATGCTCAGGGGTTACGCCATGTTTAACAATATATTACTCTGTATTTTTAATTTAACACTTTACAATAAGGTTTTATTAGTTAACTACTTTAGTTAACATGAACTAAGAATGAACAATACTTTTACAGAATTTATTAATCTAAATACTTACTAATACATTATTAAAATCAAAAGTTGTATTTGTGACATTAGTTAATGCACTGTGAACAAACAATGAACGACTGTTTTTTTATTAACTAACATTAATACTGTAACAAATGTATTGCTTATTGCAATTTCAGTGTAGTTAATACATATTAACAAGTGATATTTATAGTAAAGTTTTGCCATTTTTACTTTCACCTTTACTTAATTAGCAGTGCTTGCCATAGCAATCATCACTGCATTAATTGCTTATACTTTATATTTTATCTCGCTTGTGCTATGTGTAAGAATTGTGTGGCCAGTTGAGGAGATTTTTTTTAAGCCATCAGACATAAGATTTTAACCCAGTGGACAATAAAACAAGTGAATAAATCTGAGAAATTTACATTAAATGAGCCATATCTTGGGGCCAGTTTTGCATTGGCAGACTTCAGTTACATTTTGAGAAAATGTAAAAATCTTTCTTTCTTTACTATAATTAGATGTAAAGCTGGTTTTATTCTTTCCCTCAATCTTCAGACTTCAGATTGGAATTGTGGCAAATAATGGTGAGCTGACGTACGAAGCTTCCCTGAAAGGCAGTCACTTTGTTCAGCTGTGTGACCAGAGGGACATTCCTCTCATCTTCCTGCAGAACACGGCACCAGAACCTGCACACACACACTCACAATCCAAGGTGCATCACAAGACATTTATATGCAGAATTTCCATTAGATTCTTTCAAATAGAAGTCATTTAAAAGTGCCCCTGTTATCCTTTTCCAGATATTACCTTTGTTGTAGTGTGTTTGTGAATGTAAAATGTCTGCAAAGTTTCTAAGAGTTTGGTTTGTGTTGTCAACATGTCGAAAAGATGTGTTTTATGCACAAATCCACTTGCATGCACTTCCAAAGGATGAGGACTCGGGCTCAAACTAATACGGTATTGGATCGAAGCCATAGTTACTGTTTGTATCACATTCACAAGTGCTGAGGAAGTGTCCAGAGCTGCACACGCACTGCAAGTCGTAGACCAATTACAACAGACTGGTCCATCTGACCAATCAGCTGAGTAGGCTTCTCGGTAGCAGGGTTTAGAGAGACCGGATCCATGATCGAAGCATTTCAGAAACTGAGAAATGAGGGGATGCTGCAATGTGTTTTATGAGAACACTCAAATGTTATTGTTTTTAAATCTTGGATGCATGTAAACTTATTGTAGGAGACTTAGAAATAGCAAAATACGGGCACTTTAAAACATGCATATGATATACAGAAAACTGCAGTAGTTTCCACTTTAGTACAACGATGTTTTTTAAATGGAATGATATTTGGCCCTGCTCGCACGCCATCTTGTTTTACTTTGTTACTTGCTCTCTTTTCTCCCTCCCTCCCTCACTTTATTCCTCTAAACCGCTCTTTCTGTTTTCCATCTCTCTCAGGCAGAGCTCAACACTAACAGACTGAAGGCTCAGGGTTCCATGATGTCTGCTGTGGCTTGTGCTTCTGTTCCCAAAATTACTGTGGTTATTGGAGGATGTCATGGAGGTGACAGCTATGCTATGGTCAGTCTGTAAACCCATAATTTTGATGTATATTAACACACAGAGTAGTTGAATACATTTTCTGAACACTTTTTTTTTTAGTGCGGAAGGGCTTTTGACCCTAATTTCCTGTTCTTGTGGCCCAACGCAAGAGTGTCGATTTTGGCCCCAGGCCACTCAGATGCATTTGTGCAGACTGAAGAGGAAATTACACAGATTAATGAGATGTAAGAGCCAGTGTAACAGGATGTCCATAACTGGCTGTTTTAAAGGTGTATACATTTTTTTCAATAATTATTTATGTCTATGTAAAGGTTGGAGGAAGAGAGTTCAGCATTCTTTTCCACCAGCAGACTGTGGGATGATGGTGTTATTCTACCTCAAGACACCAGAAAGGTAAAAGAAAAGAGAAAAGATATGTAATGCATTTTTCACTGTTTTAAATAATAGACCAAAAAGCACAGACATGAATCCCGCCTTCTCACTGGATGGCCTTAATGAATAACAGCTGTTGTGGTTTACAGTGGAGTCACTGAAGTAAACCCGAGTGCTTACAGCATTTGATACCTTAAAGAGGCAAAACTAGTGCTCTTAGTTAATACTTTTTATAATAAATCAAAATATTACTTTAAATAAATGCCACTTGTTTTGATATTTTGTAATCTAATGCAATGAAATAGAAGTTGTGATAGATATACTTCACAAAATTGAAGAAAAGACTGAGTCAAACGGCTTCGTGAACAAGAAATAAATATAGGGCGGGACTTGATTTTGTTTATCGGGAATTGATTGGATGGTTGTGGTGTGCTATTGCTGTGATGTCATGTGAGTGACAGGTAATCCCTCCCTCTTGCAGTAAACAAGACAAATGGGAGGAAATAATTTATAATAAATACTGCAATATTTCATAAAACATACATTTTCATCTAAATATGTATTGCATAAAGCTTTATAAAATATAGGTATATGCTTCTGTTTCCTTTTGTTAGGTTTTGAGCAAGTGTCTGAAAATCATTAAGCAACAAGAGTATCAATTGTCCAGAGAGAAGATGAGGACTCCTTTTCTCCGAATGTAACACTACCAGAAAACTCAGTGGACTGTATAAGGTCTTTTATTAAAGTTATAAACTCACACATATCTTTATTTTAATGACAATTTGCCTGTTATCAGCAGCAGTGCCTTACTGTTGTTATTTTCTGGCTGATGTAAAATAAACAATTGTACAAATGGAATTATACTTGTGAAAAAATAAATGAAATAGAAAGTATATTTTTGAAACAAACAAACAAGTCTTACAAGTTGATTCAAACAGTACACATTACCACAAATCTGTAGCATTATAAGCATATTAGGTCATATAACTGGCCCAATTAAAATAGCAACAATAATATGAAATGATATTACATGTAAACTAAAAAAATAGTGTGTTTACCAACATACAAAGTCCTGTTTATGCACCTCTAAGGTTTGTACATGCCATGGAGAGTGACAGGAATGATGACATCAACCTCTGCACGTGCTATTTCTGTCAGGTCAGCGGCATTAAGTATGAGGAGGAACGCTGGCTTCTGGGAAACTCTGGTTTTACTACAATACTCAGAAGAACACCTGAGAAAAACAGAAAAAAAAAATATTTCAAGAGCATAAACAGACCTGAAATATATTTGTTTAGTTCGAGATTAGAAATACCGTCATCTTCTTCTTTAGCATCAGGGCTTTGCACAAACAGAGCTTCGGATGGATAGGCATCTGGCTCCTGCCATATCCATGTTTCTTTGCTTTTCACATTCAACTTGCAAATCTAAAACCCCACAAAAATACAACAGATCACACATTGAGCAAACGTTGACATGAAAATGTTTTTCTGTACCATGTCACACCCACCCGGTCTGGAATAAAGTGGTTTAGCCCGAGTCCATAAGCAAAGGTGTAATTTTTTCCACAGTATTTGCTGTAGTTGATCTGAGGAAACTCAAAAGCTGAAACACAAAAAGAACCCAGAGAGAAAAATGCTTTGAATCTAATATTTAATTAATAATTACGTTTAAATATTTAAGTATTTCAAAATTTTAGTTAAAACTTTAGGGTCCATTCTCACTGTTAACTAGTTGCTTATTAACATGCATATTACTAGGATATTGTCTGTTTATTAGTACTTATAAAGGACATATTAATACCCTATACTGCTTGACCTTATTCTACATCCCTTAATCATACTCAATACCTAAACTTAACTACCTTACTAACTATTAATAAGCAGTAATTAGGAGTTTATTGAGGCAAAAGTCATAGTTAATAGTGAGAATTGGACCATAATCTAAAGTGTGACCAAATTTTAAGTATTGAATATCAATATAATAATCAAAATAATTATTGAATAAAAAAACATCAATTTGTGCATCTAATGATTCAAATTTAAATGGACACCAAAGTTGACCATATTCATGGAAAATGCCAGTCAAGGGGTTACTTGTGTCATTTGGTGTTGAATTATTTACCCTGACGCGGGCCAGAGAAAAGAACCTCAGGTTCGAGCCAAACGCTTCCATCACTGCTCATGACAGCAGTGGCTGTGGTGTATGGAAGAGAAACCAAATTCTTCCCCTGCTCTTCCTGCAAAAACAAAGGCATGAACTAATTAAAAGAATGTTAAAATAAAGGAATGCATTTTTGGATTGGAATGATAAGAGACGAGTAGAATTATGATATCCAGGGTTATTATAGTTAACTAAAACCATACAAAATGTTGCTACTTGATAAGCTTATTTTATTTCAGCTAGTTGCCATGGAAACAATTCTCAATTTCATTTAGTTTAACTTGATGTATTAAAATACTCAAATTAAGATGAACAGAAAATATATAAATAAAAATGAATTCAAAATATTAATAAAATTCTAATAGTATCTCAAAGACAATGATATCTCTTACCCTGTGGATGTCCAGTGGAAGCACGTATCTCCGCACCTCTGGCTGTGGAGCTCTCATGGCTGCTTTTTTCAGTTCCTCCCAATTTTGCCTCACGTTTGCCAGATATAGATAATTATACACAAAGTCATACCTGTCAATCAAAAAAAGGGAACCACAGATGATCACGACTGTATTACATATTCTCTCCTCTGACCATGTTTCCTTCCATTATCAAATGCATGTGCAAAGTGTTTTTTTGTTTGATTTGTTTTTTCATTTCTGTATTTTGTTATTTAAGGATTTGAGGTGTTAGCTAAAGCTTCAATAATAAAACAAAACAAAACAAATAATCATACCCTTTCCAAGTGCACAGGTCAACAACAATAAAGCCTTGGTCCTCAAAACAGTTAATGTGATGGAAAACATTAAAGGCAGATGTTCTGAATTTGTGGTTGATGTATTCTCCAGGATTCTTGGTTGCCAGATGAAACCACGTCTGGGAATGCAACCAAATAAATAGGATGAGGCAACATACAAAATACCTAGAGATTTTTTCCCCCCCCCCCTTCCCAAACATATAATTAACCACGATTTGAAGATGATATAATTCAAGTAAGCTCGGACTTACACCCATTCTGTCATTTGACTCAAAGCAGTCCATGTAGTTTGTCCCTCTGATGCTCCAAGAAGTCAGAATTTCAGCAGATTTATCTTCACCGGAGTCTCAACAAACACAAAGTGGTTCTCCGTCATGCCAAAGCTGTATAATATATATCATTATATTAGTTATTAATATAATTATTTAGAAAATATTATATTCTATTTTATTACCAACCTATGGACGTAGGATGGTTTGAATCTCTCACTGCTTGGAAACTGAACCAAAACTTTTGACTTTTCAATTGGATCGGATTTATCTGATTAAACAAATAATAAAAAAGTCAAACACCTTCTTATAAAGCGTTAATAAGACCCTTTTATGCCAACAAAGCATTATACCAACCTTCTTGTGGTGGAGGGATCTTGACAATGTTGTAGGCCAGCGACATGTTCTTCCCAAAGCAGTTTCCAATGTTATATACAGTTCCGTCTGGTTCAGTATGTGGATGTGCAGTCACACCGTTGACTGAGAGATAGTTGCAGAGGTCCACCTATGGGCAGGTAGAGATGGTACAGTATTTATGCTTTTGTTAATGGGCTAAAAACTAGAGTAAATCATAATCAATTCTCTAATCAGAGTTAGTTGACATGTGCAATATTACTAGAATAAAGGGATCATCGTTTTAAAGTGTAACCCAAAATCCTACCTTTTTTATCGTTTCGAGGGTATCTGGATCAACTTTGGTTATGTAATTGGTTTCCGTGCAAGCATAGAAGTCCTCACCGATGGGGTAGATGTTGACAAGGCAGTTGTCTGTCACCTCAATGCCTTGAAAGTAAGTGAAAAACCTATACCAAAAGTGGATGCATTATTGAGAGTAAATATTTTTATGGCATTATTTTTCTATTCCCAATTCAAATTGAACATAAAATACTTTCCAGACCTGGAAAATATGTTTTTGCATGGATCTGGATACGCAGCGGTGCCAAACTCCGTGATCACCACCCTTTTCTCTGCCATGGCTCTGACATAAGCATCACTTCTGATAAACCTGAAGTTCAACATGCCAGTTAATATGCGTTTTAAGTAAAATCTCAGTTCTTTATTGTATAAACCACTTTTCACAAAACAAATCAGTCCAGGCATTTAAACTCAGTTATGATATGATGGTCAACTTTACACATCCTACTAACTATAACTTGCGAACTACATGCCCACTAAAAATCTCATTAATTTGAGATCACCAACTCTTCTTAAAGTATTAGAAGACTGTAAGGTTAGGGTTAATAGAATAAGTTGAAATGTAGGCCTAGTTGCAAATTTACTTATAGTAAGTAGAATGTCTGTTGGGGGACCAACAACATAAATTGTTATTAAGCAGACAATCAACCAATACTCAAATGACTGGTGGACAGTTGACATGTAGTTACTATACTTACTAGTAAAGATAAAGATAATTAAAGATTTTTTTTACTTTAAAACTAAAGATACTTATAGTTAGGATAATGTCTAAGTGCTACAAAGTGCTACTATTATTGCAAAACATTTAGGTAGTCATAAACAAAATTTGAGATGCAGTTTATATATTCGGGCACAATAAAAAGAGGGTTTTACCTGCGGTGATAGGTGACATGTCCATCCTTCAGGTCAAACTTGTGTATGAGAGCCTGGCCATCAAAAAGGTGGTATAAAGGTTCATCTCCAATCTCAAAGAGCCCAGGCCCCATGCGGAGCAGACTGCCAGTAAGCCATGCAGGGATTTTGCCTGCAGAGAATGAGAGAAGGTTCACTTTAAAGTGATAGTTCACTCAAAAATGAAAATTCTGTCATTATTTACTCACCCTCATGTCGTTCCAAACCCGTAAGACTTTCGTTCATCTTCAGAACAGAAATGAAGATCTTTTTTTATGAAATCTAAGAGCTTTCTCTCCCTCCATTGACAGCTATGCAACTACTACTTTTGATAAGTTCATAAAGAGATCATAAAACTAATCCATACGAATTGAGTGGTTTAGTCCAAATTTTCTGAAGAGACTCGATCGCTTTATATGATGAACAGATTTAATTTAGGCTTTTATTCACATTTAAACATTGATCAGTTAACACAAACAGTAACACAACCGAACCTGCTTGACACACAAGAACAAACGTACTGCGTAACACGAGAATAAACCTCACTGGTTCTCGCACATCAAGAAACATGCTTGAGCTTCCGTTTATCCCAACTGATGTGTGAGTTGATTAATGTTTATATGTGAATATAAAAGCCTAAAATCAATGTTTATCATAAGTAACTTCAGAAAATTTAGACTAAAGCGATCTATTCATATGGATTAGTTTTACGATCTCTTTATGAACTTTTTAAAAGTGGTAGTTGTGTAGGTGTCAATGGAGACAGAAAGCTCTCAGATTTCATCAAAAACATTTTCATTTGTGTTAAGAAGATGAAAGAAAGTCTTATGGGTTTGGAACAACATGAGGGTGAGTAATTAATATCAGAATTTTCATTTTTGGGTGAACCAACCCTTTAACCAAGCAAATTCTTCACCCTAAAATGGGTATAAAACAGCTCCCATACCAAAGGCTACCAGGCATTTAAATCAGCCACAGCTGGAACAGCATTTTTCCCTTCAATGAAAGCATGAAGTAAATAAGAAGTAAAACGTATCAAAACTTGAACATGCTTGATTAATAATATTAAGCATACAAACCTGAGACATGAGCAGGAATTGGCTCAGCTAACTCTTCACATGACTCAAATATTTTTTTATAGCCACTGGCTGGGTGTTCAAGACTGTGAACAGATGTCCACATTTTTAGCATAATGAGCTAGAAGCTGACATCAAAAAGAAATCAAAACAACTAAACTTATACAAATATACTCATTTTTCTAAAGCATTCTTCTAAATTATATCAATTATTATAGGCCTATAAAGCCACAAAGCTTAAAAGGAAACAACTGAATAAGAAACATCCATTTTAAAAAGATTTAAATACAACATTTTGCATGAATTAAGAATGTTTTCCCCTACCAAAAAACATTCGCGCAATCTGAGCAGTTTGACTGAGAGGGAAAAGTTCCATACTCACCGGCTGTCCATGTTGAACTGACTTTGAAGCGAGATGATGCCTGTCTGTGTAAACCAGAACTGATCCGTTCCCATGAACAGCCACGGAGTCTTAGAACTCCTCCTCCGAAGGCTCTAAAACAAAAATCCCTTTGTGTCCAGACCAAGAACATTTTCACTAATGTTTACCTTCCTGAAAGATACGGCTAAAATACCTGTGGTGAACTGGGTCAGTTTGCAGAGAACTTTCTTGTGAACAGCTTTGAGGTTGTTGTTGTTTTAAATTAAAAAATGAAAGTACTGAAGCACATTCAGATAAATAACTAAAAAGAAATTAACTCTTTATTTTAAGCTGACTTTACATGTTACTACACGTAGGCCTACTTACTATAGTAATAACTAACCCTAAACCAAACCCTATAGTAAGTACATGTAGTTAATTAATATTAGACCTTATTTGAGTATGTAAATGTAACTACATCACTTCGGAATAAAGTGTAGCCTAAATAAACAAGTCTACTATACAAGAAGTTGCCAATTGTCTATAGTCTAACAAAAGACACAGGAATGTGGCATGTGAAGAGGCATTTCATTCATCACATTTTCTTTGTTTACTTCCCTGGATGGTTCAGGGCACCATGTCATTCATAAAGGAGACTGGATGTGAATACAAATGAATGTCCACAATGCAGCACTCCTAAAATTAGAACAATTTAGACTAAAATTGCATATGCATAAATGTTTATAATATCTTTCTAATACTGGCAATTATTCAATAATAAAACATTAAATATCACACAAAGAAAATAATGCTTAGTTTAAAAGTTTATTGCATAGATCAGGAACAGTATTACAAAAGTATTTAGGGTGATAGAATAAAGAAATAACATAAAAAACACAATCGATTTGGCTCACTTATGCCTATTAACTCAATACAGTAAAACTAAATGATGACACAGATAAATCGATCTCTATCAAAATTTTGGCTTTCATTCTTAATACACAAGCAACTGAAACTGAGTACAGTGACTTAATTGTAAGATGATCCATTCACACCGATACGAGACAAAAATAAGCAAATACGAGTACATTACAGACTAGAAAGAAAATAAAAGAAATAACACAGCCAATGTTGAGATGAAAAACAGTGCAAATTAGCCCATACTAGCTTAATAGCCAGGAACTCCCACATCACACAGAAAATTGTTGTTAGTCTTTAGAAGTCTGAGTAAACATATTCTGTGCAACCTGAATATTGAAAACACCTGAAGACACATAAAAGGTGATAACAGAAAAACAAGAGACTAAAACTGAAACAAACAATGTTACAAGACTAAATGTTAAAAAATGAAAATCTTCATTTTGTTTAAAGGAGACTCCATGTAAACAGTATATCAAGCTGTTTATTTGCTGTGGGTCCTCTGAGTTTTGTACTTACTACTACAATACAAATGACTGAAAGCTCCCAATAACTTACAACAAATTACACACTGTAAATAAATAACATTAAAACTGACATCTATATTAAAACTGGGGGGAAAAGACCATTAAGTCACTTCACAGGAGAGAAACAACACAAGAAACTTAAAAACACTTCAATTTAAGTTACAGTCCAGATTATACTGATGCGATCCAATGTCATGGCAAAAGATCAACTCAGTCTCCCAAAATATCATTCATTCATGAGGTTTTTAAGAGGTATTCAGTTTCGAATACTGAAGGTTTTTGGTCTCTTGATGCTTAACAGCATTGGCGGTTTTATCTTTGGTTTATCTGCAAAAAGCTGAGCTTCACTCTCTGTTGTGGGAAAACGTCTCAAGTAGATGTCAGGATATTCCTTCTGAAACTGAGAACAACAACAAAAAGTTTATTTGCTTTTTGGCCATAATAAAATTAACATACAATGACTATGATTAACATACAAAGGTGCAGAAAGCAATTTCTGAGAAACCGAGAACCACAACCCTCGTGATGGGGGAGGAGAGAGTGAGCAAGAGGACGATTTGAAGAAAGACTAGAAAGAGAGGTGGCTGAGAGACACAAGAGAAAATATCAGAGGAATATCACTAGAAAAAGAAGGGATATAAGGTTGTGCCGAGGTAACATTGTTTCTGTTCCATGTGAGAGTAACATTGGTTTTGCTGCTTCACAGAATCCAGATGTAATGTTAGCTATAGTAACAGGACAGTTTTGAGTGTTATTGGCTGCGTCTGAAAACACATACTTCCATACTACGGTATATAGTAGGCCAAAACAGTATGTGACAAAAGTATGTCCGAATTCATAGTACTCATAAAAGAGTAGGAAAAATGTACCCGGATGACCTAATTCTTCCGTTGAGATTATGAAGTGCGCATACGATGCACACTTTACTATCCCATGAGGCCACAGGAGAGGATTATGAATGGCAGTGATGTGACGCAACTGACGCTGGTAGGTCAAATGATAATGACAACATTATCATACAGAATTAGTCATACTACACACACTCATACAATATAGAATACTTTTTTTAGCGGTCGTGAAGTAATTACTTATTCAAAATAAGTATCTTCTTAAAGGAGTAGTTCACTTTTAAAAAAACTTTTGTTGATAATTTACTCACCCCCATGTCAACCAAGATATCCACATCATTCTTTCTTCAGTCGAAAAGAAATTAAGGTTTTTGATGAAAACATTCCAGGATTTTTCTCCATATAATGCACTTCAATGGGACCCAAACGGTTCAAGGTCCAAAACACAGTTTCAGTGCAAACTGTTCAAAGGGCTTTAAACGATTCCAGACGAAGAATAAGGGTCTTATCAAGTGAAACGATCGCTCATTTAAAAAATAAATAACAAAGTTTAAGTTTTATAAGCACAAATGGTCGCCTTGCTCTGTTCTGTGATGCTGATTCGTGACTCTCCTGTTCGAACTCGTTTATCAAAATGAACAAATCTTTTTTCGTGTCATTTGGTTCATTCAACAAACGAAATGAACGAGTTGACTCAGGAAAAGATTCGTTCGTTTTGATGAACGAGTTTGAATAGGAGAGTCATGAACGCGCATCACAGAGCAGAGCAAGGCGACCATTTGAGCTTATAAAACTTAAACTTTGTTATTTATTTTTTAAATGAGCGATCGTTTCACTTGATAAGACCCTTATTCATCGTCTGGAATCATTTAAAGCCCTTTGAACAGTTTGCACTGAAACTGTGTTTTGGACCTTGAACCGTTTGGTTCCCATTGAAGTCCATTATATGGAGAAAAATCCTGGAATTTTTTCATCAAAAACCTTAATTTCTTTTCGACTGAAGAATGACGTGGATATCTTGGATGACATGGGGGTGAGTAAATTATCAACAAAAGTTTTTTTAAAAGTGAACTACTCCTTTAAGAGCGTATGTGATTTCGGACGCAGTCTTTCTAGCATTATTTTGCATTATCTTGCATTGCATCTTTGTAAATTTTGGGGGCGGAGCAATGAAGGTGTGTTTGTTTGGGTTGATTTCAAATATCAACCATGTCTCTCAGAAATTGATAACTGCACTAAATTTGTGTTTAATATTTACTTCTATAAAATAACAAAAATTAAACCTTTTAATAGTTTTACTCCTTGTTTGTAACCCTTTTGTGGAAACAGGATTTTATGACATATGAGAAGTTCAGTAAATAAATACCAGTTTTAGCTTCTTTTTCTTCTCTTTTACAGACATGGTCTTGTCCTTTATAAGATTTTCCAGGAGGTCAGCAAGTGCAGCTTGGGACACAGACAGTTTCTGCTCTTCAAACTCCTGAGTGCTGATCTGCCTGCAGAATGAGTATGTCGGCATGGCAACACCAGGGCCTACCCATGTGGTCTGAGATCAGGAGCGCATGCAAATGAATGTGAGGGGAATAACCACAAATTAACAAAATTAATGAATAAACAGAGGCATCTCTTAAATATAATTTAACATTCTATGTTTAATTCCGCCAATACAATGCTGCCCCTAAAGACGTATATTGTAAGTCCATTACAACAATACCCAAACAAAAATTATTTGATTTTATCAACATTTTATCATCATGAACGAGGAGTCAAAATTATTTTCTTTTGTACTTTTTTTAATCAAAGAATCCTGAAAAACTAAATTTATCATGGCTTCCTCAAAAATATTAAAGCTACACTGTAACTTTTTTAGTTTATTCTTAGCTAAAAACACTTAGTTCTTTCAAAAATATATGTGCTCATTAATGTATATTTACTTCGTTCAAGTAATAAAGTATTCTCGTGAGTGTATAATATGCCATTGAAAATACATACGGGTAAGGGCAGTGGCGGACCGTGCATTTCACACCTAGGCCTTCTGTCCTGTCTGAATCAATAACTTTTAATAGTGTAGCAGCGCAAAGACTCTCTATAATTGTTGTTTTTATTTTGCACCCGCAGTTACAGGGTTAATGCGGTGAGTTCGGGAAAGGCTGGTAGAGAGGAACGAGCGCGTGAGTTCGGCTGGTGCGTTTGTGTACAGTGGATCTTGCGTTCCGAATCCGATAATAAGTTCAGAAACGGAGCCTCCCTTATGTTGTCGTTCAAGGGTTACAATAGTCCCTTTTCAGACGCTACAATAGTATGGATGTTTGAAAAAAATTACGTTTCGATCATAAATCTAAAAGAAAAATTAAGAAGAAAAGCATATTCACCACGGGGGAAAAAGCATTATCACCAAAACTACTGATTAGTTTTTACACAAAATCCATCCTTATTTCTTTCCTCAAGCAGACTTCAATTACTATCATACAGGTTCTAACTGCGTTGCAGTTCCACAATGTCCTGTCTGTCCCGTCATATTTCTATATAAGCATAAGTTTTACTTCGCTTTAGGGCTGAGTGTGTCTGCTCGACAGAAGCAGTGGACACAGTCACGGTCACCGCAACACATGACGATGTGTACATCTGCCCCATGCTCTCACACAGAGTTTTGAACGAAATCAATGAGATCAGGGGGACTTTTGCCTTCAAAATCATTCGTGGCATAACTTACATTAGTCTGTTCTGTTTTAACCAGCGGACAGATCGAGCAGTGTTCCGTGACTCTGAGTTAAACTCAGGCTGAATAAGGGACTTTTTCCGGTAGGTTTGAAACTGCTGGGGGTCGAGGAGGGAAAGAAACATTAATTTTTGGGTTGAAAAACTATTAAATCTACAGGAATGTATTTTAGTTTATGCAGTTCGCTACAGATGCGGATACTACCAGTAATAGTACGCGCTCTGAGCATCCAATCAAAGAACGAGAAAATGCAGACGTTATTGTACGCCTGCTAGATGGCCCCGCTGCAGTCAAAGCGAAATCTGATTGGCTGATTAAATCTGACTGATTATCTGATTGGTTAAAGCAACAGTTTCATTGCCATTCATTTTAAGTTACAGGCGCCTGCACTATCGATTCTGAAGGCCTGAAGGCAGATTTATTTGGCCATGGCAACGCATGATGGCTGAAATATGATTGGATAAAAGCTCTAACATAAAAACACACTACTGGAAGCAGCACGACCAAGAGAAAAGCTATGAAATTAAGAGAATGAACTATTGGGAATAATTTAATACTCATTCATGGAAAAAATATATTAAAGTGCAAGTCAGTAATTCTGATAGTTTTTAGGCCAGCAGAGAAGGCCTTGCTGGCCCTGACGGCCCACCACTGGGTAAGGGGTTCTAATGTCGGTCGCCATGTTGCCCCTCCATCTTGAAAGTACATTAGCCAAAGAGGGACATACAGCTTCGCCTTTCGCGTATCACTTGAAGGAACACTTATGGACGAGGTCGAACATGAAGCCATGTTAATCTTGGACTACCGTAGGAGTTAAACCGAAATCGGAATTGAGAGGAACAGATGGGGGTTTAACCACTAGATGGGGGTAAAAATCACACAGTGTAGCTTTAAGAAGCACAACTGTTTTTAACACTGATAATAGAAATAAGTGTTTATTGAGCACCAAAGCAGCATATTAGAATAATTTCTGAAGGATCATGTGACACTGAAGACTGGAGTAATGATGCTGAAAAATCAGCTTTGCAATCACAGACTGTGACATCATCATAAACTGAGTTATTTCTATGTGGTTTGTCAAGTTACTTTTATTTATATAGCGCTATTTACAATAGATTGTTTCAAAGCAGCTTTACAGAGATAACAGTAAAACAATGCATCAAAGTTTGTTTCCAGAAGAAAATTGTGTCCAGCTTAAGTAAGTTCAGTGATGTTTCATTTTTGTCAGGACTCACCAGTGATTTGAGATAGTTGATGTGATCTTCCACAGCATTGCGCAGGTACACAGGCACCTGCAGGACTTCCTGATGGTGATCCATGAGAAACGATAACAGCCTTGTAGCCAAGAGCTCGTCCAGGTCACCCACCTCCTCACAACTTAAGACACACCTAGAGAACGTCTGCACCAACTGCACACACATAAAAAAAAAACAATAAAACCATGTATTTGCTTGAATGTGAACGAGATTATGATGATAAAAAGGTTTTTTGGACCCTTCCTGACCAGAGTCCGTGTTCCAATGATGTCATGCAGCCGCGGCATGTCCACGTTCTGGCTCATGCGTGAGATCATTCGCAAGAGTAGCTGTAGTTTGCGGCGACTGGCAGGCGGCAGGAGTAACGTGCAGAGCTGCAGGGCCTCGATGGCCACTCGCTCCAATGAAGGCTGCAACAAACCTGGAACGTGATGTGACCCAAATGTAACCGAAACAAACCACAGCACAGAACTTACCAGCCTATAACTTAAATACAAACAAAATGAACATCATGCACATCAGCTTAAACATCATGTAATCAAATCTAACACATAAATTGCATTTACTTGGAATATTTAAGGAATTCTATTACGGTGACTAGCGATGTGTGTTATATATATATATATATATATATATATGAATGCATTATTTTAAAACATAATATATTTTCAACAAGTTAACTAAAACTGATTCCATTAAATGGGTCATTAAAACTCTTAAAATGTTTTTTTGCTATTTTAAAGCAGTAAGTACTAAACACAAATTGAAATTAAATGTTATCAATAAAATTACCTACTTACATAGAACCATAGGAGGCTAGGAGTTTTTGCTCTGTTACCCATATGTTTTAAGTTTATTTATAAAATATACATTACACCCGTCTACCGTGCCTTTTATCCAAAAATTAGCACAAAAAAAAAATTATAATGTAACAAAAGCATGTATTAGTAGCCAAAGTGTGCTATAGAATTAGTTAGCATTAAAGTGATAGTTCACCCAAAAATAAAAAGGAGGTACTTAGCAAGAAAATAAAAAGAGTAGCTTCCTTCTCCTCTCAAGCATCTCCTTTGAATTCCAAGCCAAAAAGAAAGTCATACTTGTATGGAATGACATGAGGGTGAGTAATCACAACAGAATTTTTTTTTTGGGTGAACTGTCCCTTTAAGAATTAGTTAGTCTGGCAGGCACAACAAACACATGCTCAATCACAAACAGAGAAGCTCATGAGTGCTTTGCACATGCTCTTACTTTGCTCAGGGTGGCGTTTTAACAGGGCCGAAGGGGGCCGAGCGGGTGCAGGTTTGCTCAGGTCCAGGGAGCTCTGACAGCGCCTGCTAATGCTCGGACCTGCCCTAACATCCATGCAACTTCCATGCAAACCAGGACCTCTAAGGCCAATGCTGGATGTGAAATCTGGTCTCATGGTAATTTCAGCCACTGGAGCGTGGATGCTAAAGCTGCTAGCAGACATTTCTCTATTCTCCTCTATGTCAAGCAAGTTACCGATGCTTCTTGGCCGGGCCCTGGCGGGCCTCTGGTTGGTTCGACGAAGATGTGATTGTGAAGGGAGTTGGGAGCTTGTGTCGGTGCTGAAAGTTTGAACACAAGGGTTTTTGGACACTGAAGAATCTTGATGCTCAAATTTGAGGTTTGGCTCTACTGGAGAATCAGTTTGAGAGGATGATTTGTCGCTGCTGCAGGACTGTAGGCTTTCAGATGATCTAAAAAGTCTGTTCTTTGAACACTTATCAATGATTCCCTCCAGAGAGCAACTTCTGGACCGAAGCCTGCCATATGGGACATCTGTTTTCTGAGCCTGAGGAATTTCTAGATAGCTACCGTCCAGCCCGCCTCCATCGCTGGCCCTTCTACCCCTAAAAACGGGCTGCTGCGCTCTATGGGTTTCTAACTTAGTCTCTTCTTTTGAACTGAAAACTTCTCTCATGGGCGAATCTGCTTCATCAAATGCCTCCTTTCTTATTAAGCTCAGCAGGAGGCATTCAGTCGATTTAAACAGGTTGGCTGCGTTCACAGCGGTTTTGGCTGGATGTGGACAGTTGGGTTCCTCCTGGCTTTTACGCTTTCCACTTTGAGTTTTAGGTGTCGTGATGTAGCCACACATAACTAGCAAAGGACCAGACAACAGAACATAAATAACAAACAGGCAGGCAAAGACAAAGAACGAGGTGAGACATTTAAAACAGAGCAGACAGGGTTAGTTTTCAACATCGTCTGACACCACAAAAGCAGTGCAGTCAGTAGAAATGGCTTGTGTGACTGACTACAATTTGTTTCATCAATATTTTATAAAATAAGACCCACGGCCAACAAGTTGAAGTAATCTTTTAGGAGGCATTTCCCAGAAAGGATGACGTGTGAGTATTAAAACAACCCAGGCCTGATTCTCAAATGACATATTGACCCATACTTAAATAAACTGTAAAAAGGTTACACTACTGTTTAAAAGTTTAGGGTTGGTAAGATTTTTTTTTCATGTTTGAAAGAAGTCTCTTATGCTCACCAGGGCTGCATTTATTGATCAAAAATACATAATTGTGAAATATTATTACAAATTAAAATAACTGCTTTCTTTTCCAATATACTGTTTTAAAATGTAATTTATTACTGTGATTGCAAAGCTGAATTTTCTGCATCATTACTCCAGTCTTCGGTCACATTTTTCTAATATGCCGATTTGATCCTCAAGAAACATTTATTATATTATCAATGTAAAAAAACAGTTTATAGTTTTGTGGAAACCATGATGCCTTTTATTCAGAATTCTTTGAGGAATAGAAAAAGTAAAAAAAAATAATACATTTTTTGCTTTTGATCAATTTAATGCATGAATAAAATAATTATCTTTCAAAAAATTATCTAACTGTTACTGACCCTAAATTTTTGAAAAGTAGCATACATGTAATTTAAAATTCAAAGCAAACATATTTTCTGTTGTAATGACGAATGAGACTTGAAGACAAAACATACATGCGTCTTCTTTTGTGGGGAAAACAACCAAACGCGTGCCTCATACATACCTAGGATGTTGACAAAGAGTTCATAGTACTGAAAAGTAAGCAGTGGCTGAGAAAGTCCATAGAAGTAGTCAGAGACTGTTTTAAACACATCCCGCTCAAATCCTGGGTAAGATGACTGGTTTGAGTCATACTTTGGCCCTTAATGGATTGGATGGAAAATAAAGCATTATTATAAAATCAATTAAACCATTAAATTACATATGTGTGTGTATCTATATATCTATATATCATTTGTTCTTAGAAATGCCACGACAAAAGACAATATGGATGTGATTTAATCTTTTTAAATACTTATTTCAATCATTTCACCTATAACAGAACTTACAGTTTGCAAGACATTTCATGGCAGACAAAACCCAGTGCGGTAAATCTTCTACGGAGGGGGACAAAATCAGAGAAAATAATCAGAATGTGAAAATATGATGTTTGCCACCGTTATTTAGACTGAAATGACACATATCAAGCCTACCTGTTTTATCTTCCAATGAAACGACTCCATGTTTATTGACTTTGGTCATATTATCCATAATGAATAGAGGATTGACTTGGGCTGGATCCAAAACATCTTCAAGAGACCCTGATCCCACCAACTTCTGCAAACTGAGGATTCAAAAGATGATCAAAGTCAAGTAAACATCATATTGATTATGTGTCATACATCTGTGCCATAGACCCTCAAATAAAACAGTTAGATATGCAACAATTTTCTAAGGGAAAAAATACTGCAAAAGAGACAATATAGCTTCAGCCTTCACAATTTTACACTATTGGTAATAATTTTGAATTTAGATAAATCAGTAGTCAAAAAGCAGTACACTTACAAAAAAGTACCATATCTGTGGTGCTACCATTTTAAATTTTTGAAAGAAATGCTCAACAAGGCTGCACTTATTTGATAGAAAATACAGTAAAAACAATAATTTTGTAAAATAAAATAATTTAAAATAGCTTTTTTTCTATTTTAATAAATAAATGTAGTTTATTCCTGTTATGGGAAAGCTGAATCAGCATCATCACTCCAGTCTTCAGTGTCTCATGATCCTACAGAAATCATTCTGATATGCAGTGTTGCTGCTAAGAAAAAAATCTTTTTTATTATTATCTATACTGAAAACAGTTGTTCTGCTTAATAGCTTTGTAGAAACAGTCAAGCATTTTATTCAGAATTCTTTGATTAAGAGAAAAGGTTCAACAGAGCAACATTTCTTTGAAACAGAAATTTGTCACTCATTGTTGATCAATTTAATATGTAAGCTTGATTTTGCAACTGAAAAAAAAAATATATATTTGTAGGTAATCGTGACTTTTTATCTCAAAATTCTGACTTTTTTCTAGCAATTTCAAGTTTACATCTTGCAATTCAGACTTTTTTTTGTTAGAACTACGTAATATAAACTCACAATTTGTTTTCCTCATAATTTGACTTTTTTACTCGCAATTGCGACCTTATATCTCACAATTCTGACTTTCTTTCTCACAATTGAAAGTTTACGCTATATCCCGCAATTCTGACCTTATAACTCTTTGCGAGTTTATTTCTTGCAATTGTGGGGGAAAAAGTCAGAATTGCAAGATCAGGTCGCAATTATCATTTAATTTTGCTTATTCTGTGGCAAAAACAAGCTTCCATAATTTAATGCATGAATAAAAGTATTATATCTCACTTAAAAAGTTTCTACTGACCCCAAATTTTAGAACGGCAGTGTATATGTAATTTCTAGACCTGCACCAAAGTATTATTTAAAATATATTTATGTGCCATGTAAATGCCATTGCAATCATTTAAAACCAATCAATATATCCAAGTATTACCATTATAGACCTCACTTCTTTGTAAGCGACTGCAAACAGGAAGTTCTTCTGGTGCAAAGCTGCAAACTTCAACGCATACAAACTATATGGGACAGATGGTGTGGGGGTAGCTCGGCTTACTGTGTAAGTGTCACATTCTTCCAGATCACTTGAATGTCCTCCTCTGTGAGCTCCCTGCAGCGTTCAGTATCACCTGAGGATGACTCCATTTGAGATTCTTGACTTTCTGGATCCACATTTTCCTGTGTGAAATAGCAAGTGGATATTACACATCTGAAATGAAATTTCTCATTGACAACACATTTGGAGCAACACTATTTACCAATATTTCTTTGTCAAATTTCTTAGACCCTCTGAATTTGAAGAAACTCTCCCTGTCCATCATAGACATGCTCTTTTTCCTTAAAACAGGGGCACGGTTAGGAATAGGCTTCAGTGGAGATGTAGATGGAAACCTGAAACACATTTCAAACCAGAAAACATTATGTTTTCTTTATATTTTCCATTAAAAAGTCAAACCTTTTTAAAAGATCCACTTTATCATACCTGTAAAGGTGGCTGTTGTCCTCCAGGTCTTCCATGCCCCATCTACCCTTCACATCCTCAATAACATGGTTCTTCAAAAACTTTTTCAGTAGCTGGATTGTCTGCTGTCGGGTGACCTCAGGTCCAAAATTGCTGTTGTTCTTCAAGAGTTCATGTAACCAGTCCACAGCTGCTGATGCGGTGAAGCAGCTCGAGTAAACCCTCAAGTGCTGCCTGTGCTTCTTCAAAGGCATCCCTGCCCGGAAAAGCTTGGTCACTTCATTCCACTGGGAAATAAACAGATAAAAATGTCACACGAAGAGCTTGCAATCAGATTATTCAAAATCAAATGTCTAACAGACAGTCCAAGACAAAAAAACAACAACTGAGCTTTACAAAATAAAATTCTTCTCTAAGTTTATAACCGTCACTTTTTTGTTGCTCAAAGTGCATAAACAATTGGTATTAAATATACATAAATAGCAAAAATAAATGAAGGCATGTTAAATAGTTTTAATGCGTTTTTTTAAGATGTTTTTTAAGATGAAGAAACACCCAATAATAAGCAAAACACTTTTAGAGCTAACAAGTAACGTTACCAAAAGTTCCAATAGATGTCTATTTGTATTCCTTGTTTTTATTTAACGTTATTATTTTTATGCACCTGTGCACCAGGACAAATTCCTTGTACAAGTTGAACTTGGCAATAACAGCTGATTCTGATAACAACATCCCCACACCATATTTGCCCAATAAGTCAGAAGAGACTCACCAGTTTAGTGGCCCTGTATGGACCTGGGGTGACGATGTGAGAACTCATTGAAAAGAACACGATGTATCCACAGCCTATACAACCGTTTTCATTATTTCTACATATACGGGCGAGTTTACTTTTGATTTATTGAAGGCGCTCGTAGGCTATATTAATAAGATGAATATATCGACAGGCAAAGTCGCTCACCGACTTGTTGCTGGCTATAAATAATCCGAGGCTGTTTCGATCCTCGCACACGTTTGAAATTAGGACGCGAACGTCTCGACGATCATGATTGGATGGTATGCTTGGTCACATGATCAATATGGCAACAACCATTGGTTGTTTTTGATGACAGATTTGGCTGTCAAAATATTGGTTTGCGTTTGCATATGATCAAAGAAGGCATATTTAATAGTATAGGCTAGTTCTTCTATACTCTTTTATATGATTAACTTTTTAGTCATACGAAACGATAAAAAAAGTTAGTTCACAACAGTGTTAGTAGGTTTTATTTTATTTATTTTTTACAAGGTTTTACAAACACCTGTAAAACAATGATATCAGAAAATGTTGAAAATAAAAATGACAACAACATAAACAAAGAAAAGGTTACAGCTTCACTTATTTATTATTATCATATTTTTTAATAACACTGCATGCCCTACGAGAATATATACAACACAACATCTATGGAAAACAGATACAAATACGGAGAAGTTAACAGTGATAAAATATCAATGGTAAATAATGGTGAAATAAAGTTAAAATGATAATTTACATATATTTGGAAAGATTTAAACGTTTTTTAGTTATTACTTTTTGGGTTCACGGTTTCCTTTTCAGTTCTCAGAGGACGGAGGGGGGACGACTACAATTCCCACAGTGCAATGCAAACAAAAGTTAAGAGTTTCACTTCCGCTTTTACTGCTATTTGGTGTTTCCGGCGTCCGGCGACAGTTACCAACTAATAACTGCTCGGTAAATATAGAACGGTTTATCTGGTGGGTGATCGTCTATGTTTAAAATGATCACATTGCTCAACATGCTCTATATACTGATATGTACCCAAAGTTATTATAGTATAATCTTCATTGATTATTGGTGGTGCTGAAGAGTCGCTATAAGCTTTGTGTTGCTAGCTTATAGCTGTCAGTGCTGCTTATCAAACTTCGTTAGAGAACTGTAACTCTTAACTGGTTTAACCATTGTATCAAGTGATAAAATCATATATTTATTATTGCACAGAATGAACAAGCATAGATATTTACTCTAAAGACGTTTGCTTGCTAAACTAGATAGCTAACAATATGATGAGTCAATATTATGGTCAATATAAGCACTCAGTCTGAACTACAATGTAAACTTTAGAATATGGTTTAAAACTGTTTGCACATCCTGCATCTTCTAGTGATGTTATTTCACAACTCTCTCTCTTCCTAGGATCTGCTGCTGAAGACGGTCCGAGGACGATGATTGATATCAAAGCATGGGCAGAATATGTGGTGGAGTGGGCAGCCAAAGATCCTTATGGCTTTCTCACCACGGTTATCCTGGCTTTGACCCCTCTGTTTATCGCCAGCGCCCTGTTATCATGGAAACTCGCCAAGATGATAGAGGCCAAAGAACGTGAGCAGAAGAAGAAACAAAAACGACAAGAGAACATTGCCAAAGCCAAGAGAGCCAAGAAGGATTGAGCTTGGGACAGAGAGGGGTCAATATAATAGTCCATCCCCCTGATATATTGCTCTTCTCTTAATCTTGGACAGTTCTTATGGGACCTGGAGCAAGACTGGCCGTGGAGGAAGCCTTAGTAAACCCTTAGTGGGAAGCTGGAACATATAATGGGAGGGTTGATTGATTGATCTCAATAGCAGGACTGCAGTACTTTTCCAAAATATTATCACTACAGTGGAAAATGCACTGCATTATTGTGCTATCCACTATAGTGCAGTACTCTGCATTCCATTTTTTACTGGGTTGAAGTTTAATCATAAACTCATTTTTTTTAATAATAAAGAAAATTCTTAACATGAGGTTTGACTCAAAACTGTCTGTGCGATTACGACAGTATTTTTGAATCTTTTACACTTTTTTTTTTACACCTATTTCCTAATTTGTCTTTGACTCAGCCACTATAGGTAAATAACTAAAAGAATGACTAAGTGCAGAAAACTGTAAAACAATTTTACACCAGAAGCCTTGCAGTAGCCAGTCTTATGCTAAAAATAAGGTGTTTAAACAATATTTTGATAAGACATAATAATTTGAGTTTACCTTTTATTTACATACTTTATAAATAAAGTGCAAAAGGAAATCTACAACACTAATATTTTTACAATAGTCTCTGTAACGATATAAAGTTTTCCATATGCTGAGACATTTCAAAGTACTTCTGAAATGTAATATTAAACAATGCACAAAATGTTCAACATTTGGTAATTTGATTTTGAAACAATTCCTGAGTACAGTCCATCCAATTTACAATTCATTTCAATTATGCTAAATCATTACATGCAATGTTTCTCAATTGGCTCCAGAAAACCAGTATTGAATATTTATTTTGTCAAGAATGAAAACAAGCACAGCTACTAATTAAACCGAAAATGTACTTCAAGATGGCAAGTAAGGGTTTTGTAAAATCCTATTTTTTGGTTCCTGGAGGTGCCCAGGACCCTGGCTGAAATGTGTTGGCAGTGCTTATGGGTTCCTCACTGATTTCAGACTGCCCAAACTGTGTGGCAGAAGCATGACCTTTGACCTGAGTCTGAACAGGCTGGGACACCAGACCTTCCTCATACTCTTTGGTCTGCAGGGCTTTATCCCTCTCCCCTGCCTCTACAGCTTTGATTTTGATCTGCTCCCTGTAGTGCTCATTCTTTAGCAACTCCTGTAGAGGGCAAGACACACGTGTTAACATAACACTTAAAGTGATGACTTTATTACATCGTTCTGGGGAAAGAAATGATCATTTTAAGATATAATAAAAATAAAATGTAAAACATTGCTGTGTTTTTAGATTTAAGTTTATATTCTGAGTGGTTTTCTTGATGTAATTAGAAATAATACCTCTATAGTAGGTGGATGCTTCCGCCTGCCTCTGATCCAAGCTAAAAGAAACAAGAAATATTGATTTGTTAAATAGGAGCTAAGCAGTGGTGGACAGTAACGAAGTAAATGTAATTCATTACTGTACTTAAGTAGCTTTTTTGCGTATCTGTACTTTACTCAAGTATTTAAATTTTGGGAGACTTTTACTTTAACTCCACTACATTTCAAAGTCAAATATCTTACTTTTTACTCTACTACATTTTCAAAATCAGTCATTCCTTTTTATTTATGAGTGGATAAAAACGTAACTGGTCAAACGAGCCACCAATCACAGTACAGCGCGCGCTTTGTTTTGAACTTGCCTTGGCGGTATCTACTAAGCACGAACCAGAGCCGTTAAATGAGAGTTGCGAACATAGATGGTTGTGACAGTGATCTCGCCGCCGCGCGGTCACGTTATTCGTGTAGCTCTCAATAGTTCCAAACAAATTGCGTTGACAATGATTTTAAGCAGGACAGAGCAGCAGCTATTATTGCAGCAATTATTGGTAAGTATTGACGCATAATGTACATTGCTTACGTTGCCACTAAAATGACTTAGTCTGGGGAGTAGCCTAGCAGAAACAATGTATTAATACGTTTTTGTGTTTAATTTTGGAGGGAAATTGGCTGCTCCCATAACATAGAATATATATATATATATATATATATATATATATATATATATATATATATATATATATATATATATATATATATATATATATATATATATACTTTATATGTATGTGTGTGTGTGTATATATATATATGTATATGTATATATATGTATATGTATGTATATGTATATATATGTATATGTATATATATGTATATGTATATATATGTATATATATGTATATATATATATATATATATATATATATAATATATATATATATATATATATAATAAATATATTTAATGGCGTTTTGCAGGTTTATGTGAATGTATCATAACATTAAGATGTCATGGTAATAATTATGACCATAGGCGCTGGAGAAAAATATATACAGTAAATACTGTAAATGTTTTATACCTTATGGGAACAGTCCCCTTTCCCTCCAAAATTAAACACGCAAAAAAATAATTTAATTCATATATATATATATCAGACAAATAATGTCATTTCATTAATAGATTGGTGTGCCAAGAGTGACATTAGTCTTCACTTAGACTGAGTTAAGCAAGAGTCTAGTGACAAATTATAATAGAACATTATAGCCATAAAAAAAACAAAGTACTTGTACTTAAGTACATTTGAAGGCAAATACTTTCGTACTTTTACTCAAGTGAATGTTTAAAGGCAGCACTTCTACTTTTACTTGAGTAATATTTTACCTTGAGTATCTTTACTTTTACTCAAGTACATGGTATGTGTACTTCGTCCACCACTGGAGCTAAGTTAATAGATCATTTGATGATAACATGGTATAAAACATTTAGATCTTGCTAAAACATCTAATTATATAAAATATCTTAATTACTGTGTCCAATTTTCATATAAACAAACAGTTATACAGAATAGAATATAAATATGACTTTGAATATTTGGTTCACATTATCATAAAAATATATTATTTGTTTACAGTCAGGTTCATGACTGACTCTCTATTACCATCCCATTCAGAAGGAATGCTTCCTTCCAGGTACTCAAACTCTTCTGGATTTGCTGCTTCTACTAGGCGCCTTGGCCGCATGATCCGTCCTAAAAAAGACAAGGAAGAATTGGGATGAGATTAATGTATAAGGTTAATTTAAACCACCACTAAAAAAGAGAGAATGAGATAAGTTTTCTATAACCAATGGCCAAGAAAAGAGGTTGGTTGGGTTTTGTTATACAGAATGAATACAGTAGCCTACTATTATTTAAAGCGGTTAATTTGAAATATTTAGATAATACATTTATGATTCTTAATTATCATAATTTATAAAGATGATTATATGAGCATCTCTACATTTAATATGATCGTGATGTTCTACCAAATAGAAGTATAAAGGTGTGCGTTCATATCGGCTATTACTCAGTTTAAACACACTCGTCAAAGTCTTATGCATGACCTACCTGTCCATGACTTCTGCTCGGGAATGGAGTAATATTTATTTCCTAAATGATCTGTGCCGATATGCTCTTTTACCATTCCAAATGTTCTTCGCAACAGAGAGCTAATACGGCTCATCACTATAAAGATATGTGAAATGTCAATAGAGATCGCTAAGACATGTGACCAACTGGGCGGCAACGTCATCAGAACGCAAAGAATTATGGGTATGTTTGGCCAGTTTACACATAGTTTAGATGGGCTGGCATAGCAGGCTTGCTTTCTGGAATGAAAAAAATAAAACAGTAGTGTGAAAAACATATTATAATCCTACAAAATGCAGCGGGCTAAAGATAACATTGTCGGACCATACCGCCTAAAACTCAATTCTAATGCAAAGACGAGATATGAGGAGAAAATAAAGGAAATCAAGGGACTGGATCCTTTATGAGTGACTGGTCAGGAGACGTCAACCTGTTGCCCAACTTCCAGCACAACTACATGATATGAGATATATATAAATCAGACTTGACAATATATTCTCAATTCCAAAAAAATAAATAAATAAAATGCACAAACGTATGACAAATCTACACACACGAAGTTTTCAGTAACTTCAAGTCGCAAGTTTAAGCACCACACTCCTCGCGCTCTCTCATCTATCTGCATGCAGTCAGAATTCATGTCAAGATTGCAATCCTGGAGTGTGTGTGTGTGTGTTTGTCCGCGAGAGGGCGCGGGCACGAGCGGAGAGAGAGAGAGAGAGAGAGAGAGAGAGAGAGAGAGAGAGCCCTGCTTATGAGTGACGACGGACGGAGGACAGAACCACTAAACATTCAAACGTAACCTATATGGTTACACTTTAGATCTGTGATATTAGTCTGATTTTATTTGAGATTTCGGCTTCCAAAGATTATAGAATATATTTGAGGTATTTGATAGAGAGACGCGATCGACTGGTGGAAACATAAGAACATACTCCGTCATTTTGTTCATAACAGGACATCATTCAAACAGGGGTGTATTCCAGAAAGCAAGGTTAACTTACCGTCAGATAAACCTTGAACTCTTGGTTGATTAACCCCAAACTTGCTTACTCTGGGTATGTCGGTTCCAAAACACCTGTGAGGAGTTAGTTTAATCAACCTCCTTTTATAACCCAGAGTTAATGCGCGCACACGGCGAGTACATAAAGACATTTTCAATGGATCGCAGATTTCAGGAGTCACCATGGAAACCAAGGGACAAAAAAAGTGAGCGACATACTTCGGTGAAACTGAGTTGGAGGTTTTAATGCTGGCTTATGAAGACTACAAGCCCGTTAAAACAAAAAAAAGCAATACTGATAAACGGATACAAATAATAATAATAAAAAAATAATAAATAAAAAAACGGACAGAGTAAATGCTTGAGTTTTGAAAATTATAAACGGGCTATTTTCCCCTGTCATTAGCCAAAAATTATTTGGGGCATGTAAAAATAGACAAATAGCCTATTTACTTGTTGGCCTCCATACATTTCTTAATATTACAGTAGTAATGCACATAATTGGCTAGTTATATGTTAGGTTCTTATAAGGTGTAATCCTTCTGGAGCCAGAAGAAGTGTGAGCCAAGTCAAAATGAAAATGAAAGTCAAAAACATTCTCCAGCAAGGTAATATTTTCTAAACTTACTAAACTTGTTAGTGACGCCATGTAATTTAGTATCTAATGTAATTTAGTGTTCTATGTAGCCAATAGAAAGAAGGCCGAGGCCTGTAAAACAGGTGGGGGTCCTCCACCTCCCCTCACCCCAGCTGAGGAGCTGGCACTGACCCTGAATAAAGGGTGACCTGTGGGCGATGGGATTCCAGGGGGCAGTTCATCAGACTCAGCTACCAAGACAGGTGGCTTAGTAAAATGTAGTTGAGCCATATTAATACTTATTGATTTATTGATGTTTTCACTGTTTTTGTCAGTATTTTAATAAAGAAAATCATCATCACTGTCACCATTTTAAAAAGGCATTTTGAATGCATTTTACAGTCATTGATTCATTGTGCAGTGTGCATGCTGCTTTGACTGCATATGCTGTATACTGTAATCTTATTACTAGTACTCTTAGATGTTCCTAATGCCCTTCTTTATTAGTTGTATTTGTTTAAGAATATACATTGAGTATTGAATATGCATGATTATCTTGGTTTAATTATCTTGCAGTTGCTGATGGCCACATTGTATTATTGGATCATCCTGCAACACCACACTCAGTCACAGTTGTAAGTGATGATCGTCTTTAGGTATCTGTTTGCTAGCTAGACCAAGCATCCTTCATTATTTTCACTGTAGGATGACGATGAAGAGACCACTTCTGCTGTGACAGAAACAGAAAATGTGGGGAGGCCCATAGAGGTATGATATATACAATGCATTCCCCCTTTTTTACATAAGAGAATAAATAAATTGCCATTGTCATTTTACAGAATATGGCAGGAGATTTTAATACAAATGAGGGTCCATCTACCTCCACACAGAATCTTAGCAGTGTAAGAAATGTTCTGCAGTTCTCCTTCCTCATTTAAATATTTGGTCTGTGTTTGTATTACAGTCTTTTTCAGTCTTTCTAGTTGCCTGCCAAAGAGCTGTATAAGGTCCCCCTTAAAAGCAAATCAGAAAAAGTGACATGGAGATGGACCTTATACAGCTTCAAATGGAGGAGAAAAGGCTTAACCTAAAAAAGGCCAGACTTGAAATTGAATTGCTGGAGCACCAGCTTAAGGTGGGAAACAGTATGTGAACATTAATCTGTCATTTGTTGTTGAATGAAATCTAAAGCAATAAATACAAGTGTCTTTTGTTACAAGAAATAAAGAAACAATGAACAACACTTGACTGTTAACTGGTTTTAATTAAAGTGATTTTGGCAAATCATGTCTTGTACCACCCTGCCATCTCTTTGGTCTACTGGGTTCACTGGGGGGGTTCCTCTTTGCCACATATTAACTAGTTAGTGGGGACCAGTAATGATGTTATATGAGGAGTTATATCATTAGAAACATTTCATTTTTTTCGTTTTCATTTATATGTTTATTTTACAGGGACAGTGCTCATTAATTAACAGTAAAATAACTGTAAATGAGCCAGAGTTAGCTCAACAGGCTAATTTTCATCTGTTGTCCCTGGCCAGTTATTATGAGGGCAACCTAAAATCAAGATATAAAAACAAAAAATGACTTTTTACAGTCCACACATAATAACAGCATAAAAAAGTAATGATAAGACAGATACAACACACAACAATAAGTAACGAGCAACATCATCACACAACATAGGCTAAAAAATGATAGATAACCAAGTTTGACACAAGACAATCTGCTAGCAAGCAACAATTCTCAGTAGGCAGTCAGTAGTCTAATGTGCACATAATTATTTAAAAATTATTTAATAATCAAAAATTATCGTGACTGTATAAAGTAGGGATATATAGTGCTAATTAAAATGGTCAGGGCACGCCTTGCTCTGTCACCTCTCTGAAACAAACTAACTCTGCAACATAACCTGCTCCGGAGCAGGTTATGTTCAGAGAGTGAGTTGCTATGACTACTAACATACCCTGAAAGTTACCTCCGTTTTTGGAACCGAAAGTTGAGGTTATCCGCTTACTTACTCTTAAACATACCCGGGTATGTCACATAACCTGCTTTCTGGAATACACCCCAGGGGTGTATTCCAGAAAGCAAGGTTAACTTACCGTCAGATAAACCTTGAACTCTTGGTTGATTAACCCCAAACTTGCTTACTCTGGGTATGTCGGTTCCAAAACACCTGTGAGGAGTTAGTTTAATCAACCTCCTATTGGTAACCCAGAGTTAATGCGCGCGCACGGCAAGTACATAAAGGCATTTTCAATGGATCGCCGATTTCGGGAGTCACCATGGAAACCAAGGGAGAAAAAAAAGCGAGCTACATACTTCGGTGAAACTGAGTTGGAGGTTTTAATGCTTGCTTTATGAAGATAAGCCCGTTATAACAAAAAAAGCAATATGCTGCATCAGCAAAAGAAAGAGAGTTGGCTTGGCAAAAAATAACGGACAGAGTAAATGCATGAGTTTAGAAAATTATAAATGGGCTATTTTCCCCTTTCATTAGGCAAAAATGATTTGGGGCATGTAAAAATAGACAAGTAGCCTACTTGTTGGCCTCCATACATTACTTAATATTACAGTAGTAATGCACATAATTGGCTAATATAGGTAATATTTTCTAAACTTACTAAACTTGTTACTGACGCCATGTAATTTAGTATTTAATGTAATTTAGTTTATGTAGCCAATAGAAAGAAGGCCGAGGCCTGTAAAACAGGTGGGGGTCCACCTCCACCTTCCCTCACCCCAGCTGAGGAGCTGGCACTGCCCCTTAATAAACTACTAACCCTCACCCCAGCTGAGGAGCTGCCACTGTCCCGTAATAAAGGGTGACCTGTGGGCGATGGGATTCCAGGGGACAGTTTGTCAGGCTCAGCTACCAAGACAAGTGGCTTAGTAAATGGTGTACCATATTAATACTTATGATTTATTGATGTTTTCACTGTTTTTGCCAGTGTTTTAATAAAGAAAATCATCAACACTGTCACCATTTTAAAAAGGTATTTTGAATCCATTTTACAGTCATTGATTCACTTGTGCAGTATTCATGCTGCTTTGACTGCATATGCTGTATACTGTAATCGCATTACTAGTACTTAGATGTTCATGCCCTTCTTTATTATTTGTATTTGTTTAAGAATATACATTGAGTATTGAATATGCATGATTATCTTGGTTTAATTATCTTGCAGTTGCTGATGGCCACATGGTATTATTGGATCCTCCTGTAACACCACACTCTGTCACAGTTGTAAGTGATTATTGTCTTTAGGTTTCTGTTTGCTAGACCAAGCATCCTTCATTATTTTCACTGTAGGATGAAGAGACCACTTCTGCTGTGACAGAAACAGAAAATGTGGGGAGGCCCATAGAGATGCATAGAATGCACTCCCTGTTTTTACATAAGAGAATAAATAAATTGCCATTGTCATTTTACAGAATATGGCAGGAGATTTTAATACAGATGAGGGTCCATCTACCTCCACACAGAATCTTAGCAGTGTAAGAAATGTTCTGCAGTTCTCCTTCCTCATTTAAATATTTGGTCTGTGTTTGTATTACAGTCTTTTTCAGTCTTTTTAGTTGCCTGCCAAAGAGCTGTATAAGGTCCACCTTCAAAAGCAAATCAGAAAAAGTGACATGGAGATGGACCTTATACAGCTTCAAATGGAGGAGAAAAGGCTTAACCTAAAAAAGGCCAGACTTGAAATTGAATTGCTGGAGCACCAGCTTAAGGTGGGAAACAGTATGTGATCATTAATCTGTCATTTGTTGTTGAATGAAATCTAAAGCAATAAATACAAATGTCTTTTGTTACAGGAAATAAAGAAACAATGAACAACACTTGACTGTTAACTGGTTTTAATTAAAGTGATTTTGGCAAATCATGTCTTGTACCACCCTGCCATCTCTTTGGTCTACTGGGTTCACTGGGGGTTCCTCTTGGCCACATATTAGTTAGTGGGGACCAGTAATGATGTTATATGAGGAGTTATATCATTAGAAACATTTCATTTTTTTCATTTTCATTTATTTGTTTATTTTACAGGGACAGTGCTCATTAATTAACAGTAAAATAACTGTAAATGAGCCAGAGTTAGCTCAACAGGGTAATTTTCATCTGTTGTCCCTGGCCAGTTATTATGAGGGCAACCTAAAATCAAGATATAAAAACAAAAAATGACTTTTTACAGTCCACAAATAATAACAGCATAAAAAAGTATTAAGACAGATACAACACACAACAATGAGTAATGAGCAACATCAGCACACAACATAGGCTAAAAAATGATAGATAACCAAGTTTGACACAAGACAATCTGCTAGCAAGCAACAATTCTCAGTAGGCAGTCAGTCTAATGTGCACATAATTATTTAAAAATTATTTAATAATTGAAAATTATTGTGACTGTATAAAGTAGGGATAGATTAAGTAGTGCTAACTAAAATGGTCAGGGCACGCCATGCTCTGTCACCTCTCTGAAAAAAACTAACCCTGGAACATAACCTGCTCCGGAGCAGGTTAAGTTCAGAGAGTGAGTTGCTATGACTACTAACATACCCTGAAAGTTACCTCCGTTTTTGGAACCGAAAGTTGAGGTTATCCGCTTACTTACTCTTAAACATACCCGGGTATGTCACATAACCTGCTTTCTGGAATACACCCCAGAACTGCAAGGTTTTTAATTATATTTGTGTACACTCGCAATAAAACACAACATTGTGCTTTTGTCACACTCTAAACTCTGCTGCTATCCATGCCAGGCATTCGTCGCCTTTTTGTCACCTCTGAAACATGGGTTGTAGTTATTATTTTTCCACGCTGGAAAACGATAAAAGGATTTTCCGTTCTTAAGCTTTATGCCACTTCTATCGTGAGAACGACTACTGCAGTTTACAACACAGCAGGTAGACGGAATCTTGTACACTGCGTTCTTCCCTCCATGCAATCAATACTGGCGCCTTCTGTTTGTGCCGCGGATCCCCAAAATGCTTTGCGTTCACCACTGGTAATACGTCACTGGTGACGTCACATTAGCAATCTCTATATATTCTCTCGATGCAGACGCATTCACTTCACTGAGCCGGGGCGGGACTTGTCAAAATGGCGGCGTAGTAGGCAGTCGCGTTTTTAAGAGCTCTCTTCAAAACCGCAGATTTTCATGATTTAAACTAATTTACTCCACCCGAATTGAAGCGCTGAATGCTCAGCAGTTTCTTAAAACAGCATACTGCAGTTGTTGACCTTTCAAATCCCATCAAATGTCAAACGTCGGTGAGCACCAGTATTGTGCAATGGATGTAACTCTACAATCCAAGCGGGTACGTGGCCCTGACTCGACGCCGCCAACTCCAAGTAAGACTTTAAAAGAAAAGAAAACTAAACCAAACATTGAGAGTGATCATCCTCAAGCTTCAAATAATGATATTTTGGAAGCAATATTGGAGTTGGGAAAACGTGTGACTGGAATTGAGTCGCAGTTAGGAGACATCAAAGAACAAAACCGACAGAATACCGCCATGATTGCCAGTTTAACCAAAACAGTACAGTTCAACTCGGAAGAACTAAATGAGGTCAAAAAGAAAGTGTTGAAATTGGAGAGGGCCAATTGTCAGTTAGTGGAGGAAAACAAAGAACTGAAGAAGAAAGTGATGGAACAGAAACGATATAGTATGAGGCCGTGTCTTCGTGTGAGGGGTCTAAAGGAGAAGAAAGATGAAAACCTCAGAGCGACCATCATTCCCATCCTGAAGAAAATTGCCCCAGAATGTGCGGAAGACATGGAACGTGCGGTAGATGTTGTTCATAGACTTGGCAAACGAGAGGATAACCGCACCAGGCAAGTCATTATCCTATTTGCACTGAGACATGTGAAGGATGAAATATGGCTAAAAACCAAAGACTCTCCAGTATGCAGGATGGAAGGTATCAGCTTTGCGGAGATGTTACCCAAAGAGGATTTAGAGGCACGAGAGCGTTTGTGGCCGTTGGTTGACCAAGCAAGAAAGGCGGGGAAGCGAGCCTTTTTCCGTGGACCCTACGCGTATATTGATGGGCGTCGTGTTGAAGACAGCGAAATACAGACTTCTTCAGAATGATTGATGTCGGGCTGGAAAGCGGATTCTTTCCGGGGGTAGTATGTGTAACGTTATTTTAATGGTTGTTATGTTGAGAACAACGGTTCATTTCTTACGGATGGTGCAGTTGCGGGTTTGAGGTTGGACCCATTTTGGGGGGCTGTTTGTATATTTTGAGGGTCGTCGTGTCAATGACAACGGACTACGGACTTATTCAGGTTAAGGCTTTAAAAGTGGATATTTCGTGAGCGGTTGAGAGCTCTAACATGTAGTATTTTCTTTATCAGTAGCACAGGCAAAAGTATCCTTTAATATATATATTTTTTTCTTTCTCTTTCTTTTTGTCTTTTGTTAGTTCATGCTTAATGTTAAAATTTCTTTTGGTTCTTTAAATGTTAGGGGCTTGAAAGAACTTGTTAAACGAAAGGCATTGTTTTTATTTTGTAAAGGGCAAAAATCTCACTGTTTTTTTTTACAAGAAACTCATTCCTCAGAAGCTGATGCATCTTTCTGGTTGAATCAATGGGGCGGGAAAATCTTGTTCAGTCATGGCTCTTCAAGATCCGGAGGAGTAGCGATTTGCTTCAATAACTTTCCTGGGGAAGTTATCACACATCGGACTGACACTGAAGGACATTGGTTGGCAGCTGTCGTGAAATTTGAAGGTTCTTTCATAATCTTGTTTAATGTATATGGGTATAATAATGATAACCAAAATAAGTCAATGTTAGATGATATAACAAAGGTAATTTCTGAGCTTAAAGGTCGATATCCTACAGATTATATTTTATGTGGAGGGGATTGGAACATGACTCCTAATGAATGGCTTGATAGGTGGCCACCTAGAGTTGGAATACACCAATATAATACCCTAGTTAATAACTTTATGGCTGATAGTAATTTGAGTGATATTTGGAGAAAAACATACCCAGAAATAACAGGTTTTTCATGGTTTAGACCAAACGGAAGTTGTAAGTCTAGAATTGATTATTGGTTGGGTACTGACAGTATAATGAGTCTTGTTACGAAGACAACTATGTCTAATGCACCTTTATCAGATCACTGTTTCATAGAATTAGTCTTAGAACCTACAGATAAATCAACATATAAGAAAGGCTTTTGGAAATTTAATGCCAAATTATTACTAAATGAAGAATATTGCTGTAAAATCCGAGAAATTGTTACTGAAACTCTAAATGATGAAGCAATTATTGGGTATTGTAATAAATGGGAATTTATCAAATTCAAAATTAGAGAATTTAGTATTCAGTTTAGTAAAGTATTAACCAAAAAAAATAAAGAGTTGGAAAATAAATTATTACAAGATATACATATATGCTGTAGGAACACCAATTTAACTCCTGAAGAAAAAAGTCGTTTAGTCAAATTGCAGAACAAGTTAGATCAACATTATATTGATAAAGCACAGGGAGCTTTCGTAAGATCACGAGCAAGGTGGATTGAATCAGGGGAAAAGAACTCTTCTTATTTTTTCAATCTAGAAAAAAGTCGACAAAAAAAAAATTGCATCTCTAGTCTTTTAGTTAATGGTAAGGAAAGTAAAGATTCAAAAATCATAGAAAACGAAGTTTACATGTTTTACTCTAAATTATTTTCTTCTCAGTTCTCGAAAGTAGAATGTAATAATTTGTTTCATAAACTCTGTCCACTAATCCCCCAGATTGATTTATCTTTTAAAAAGATCTGTGATTCTGAACTTAGAATTGATGAATTGGATGCAGCTCTTAAGAATATGGCTTTAAACAAATCCCCAGGTTCAGATGGCCTCACAGTTAATTTTTATAAATATTTTTGGGAAGATTTGAGAATCATATTATTTGAAGCGCTAAAAGAATGTATAGTTAGGAAAGAATTGATGACTAGTATGAAACAGGGTGTAATTATTTTGATTCCAAAGCCGGGGAAAGACAAACGACAGTTAGACAATTTAAGACCGATTACGCTGTTAAATACAGATTATAAAATATTTTCAGGCTCCATTGCAACTAGACTTAAAAAAGGGATAGCAGACATAATAAGTGAGACACAGTCAGGCTTTATAAAAGGAAGAGTCATTCATAATAATATTAGACTTGTTATGGATATATTAGACTATAGTGACTTAATTGATGATGATGGTTATATACTCTTCCTTGATTTTTGTAAGGCCTTTGACTCCGTTGAACACAATTTTATTTTAGAAACACTTCATCATTTTGGTTTTGGTGACAATTTCAAAGATATTATTCATATGCTCTATTCTGATATAAATAGTTGTGTGTCTTTGGGTCATGGGACTTGTAAAAGATTTAATATTGAAAGGGGAATAAGGCAAGGATGTGGAAGTTCTCCCTTGTTGTTTCTATTGGTTGCAGAAATTCTGTCTATTTTAATTAAGAACAGCGTGTTAGAAGGTCTTAATTTGATGGGCAATCAAATAATTATAAGTCAGTTGGCCGATGACACAACTTTATTTCTTAAAAATGAGTCCCAAATTCCCATAGCATTACAAACTATCAATATTTTTTCCAAAGCCTCCGGACTGCAGTTAAACTTAAATAAATCTGAATTGTTGCCGTTAAAAGAACCAATCCTTACAATCATTATATAATATAAATGTAAAAAAAGAAGTCAAATACTTGGGTATTGTGGTGTCTAAAGACAAAACAATTTCTGATAAACAAAACATAAGAGACAATGTTGATAATTGCAAATCATCTTTAAATAGATGGTTACAAAGAGATCTTTCCATTTTCGGCAGAATATTGTTAACTAAAATGGACAGTTTATCTAGATTAATATATCCAGCTTACTCTCTTCCAATAACACCCCAAGTAGTTAAAACTATTAACAAATTAAATTTTGATTTCATCTGGCGGAATAAATGTCATTATATAGCCAAGCAGGATTTAATTAGAACGTATGAGGATGGAGGTGGTAATGCAATAGATTTTGATTGTATGAATGGTATGTTGAAAATTAGATGGTTAAAAAATTATATTCAAAATCCTAGTTCATTGTGGTCTCATATCCCCAATTGTATTTTTGAAAAAGTAGGAGGAATTAGTTTTCTTCTTAAATGTGATTTTGATTTTAAGAAACTACCTGTGAAACTTTCAGATTTCCACCAACAGGTTCTTCTGTACTGGAAACTAATTTTCAAACATAATTTCACTCCACACAATACACCAATTTGGAATAACAGATATATATTGGTTAATAGGAAATCTCTTTTTATTCCAGAATGGTTCTGTAAAGGTATCTGGGCGATTGCCCATTTTATGGATGTGGAAGGTAATCTTTTACAACATGTTGAATTCTGTAAAAAATTTCAAATTAGTTGTACACAAAAGAAATTTAAACAGATTGTGAAAGCTTTTCCAGTATCTCTTGTAGCTATGATTAAGCAGGATATAATATATTCTAAAGTCACGCCCACCCTAAGACAACTTTATATAAATGATATTAATTTTCTGAATTACAAGTGTAACAACAAGTTTATAAGGAATTGTTTACTTAAATGCCAAACAAGTTCTCTTAAAAGAGATTATATTCTTAAAGACTTTGAAAAGGAGATAATAAAAAAGATCAGATGTAAATACTTAAAATTTCCAGTTCTGCCAAAGATAAAAGAAATGCAATTTAAAATTATAAATAAGATATATCCGACTAAAGAATTATTAAAACAAAGATTCAAAATGGATGTAGGATATTGCAACTTTTGTGGAACTGATCCCGAAGATTTGGATCATCTGTTTTATTTGTGTGAAAATGTAAAAAGGTTTTGGCTGGATCTTCAAAAATTGTTTGTCTCCAAAGGATTTCAGTTGATGAATCTAACAATTAATGATATCAAATTCGGTATTTTTCGTAATAATCATAATGACTTTGGCATTAACAACATAATTCTTTTAAGTAAACATTTCATTCATAAATGTCGTTTTTACAAGATAATTCCTAACATTACTCATTGGAGAAATGAGCTGAATCTTCTTTATAATTCTCTATTATTGGTTAATAACAAGAATGCTAAGAAACTTGCTTCTTTTGTTTATAATTTTATTGAATAATTGTCCTTGTAATTTAATTTCTTTGTATACGTAATTGCCATTTTTGCCTTAAGATGCCCCATGTTCTTATGTTCTTTTGTTCTTATATGATTATTTTATTCTTTAATTTATTTATTTTTTTGTCTAGGATTAGCATTGTATGTTTGTATTAAGATTTGACATTGTTATTGTTTTGTTTAATTGTTTGGTTTTTTTAATAAAAAAAAAAAAAAAAAAAAAAAAAAAACTTCACTGAGCCGTCGGGTTACAAATACGCAGCAATAATGCTGTCATGTGATTGGTCCTTGAGTGCTAAGGCCAATCAGAGTATGCGTTGTAGCCTATGGTTGTAGCACGTCACAACATGGCTGCCCCCTAACCAACAAAATGCACAACTAAAAGCTGAAATCGATCATATTACATTTAGAGTGTTGTACAGAATGAATTTGTTCAGGTTTGAAACGCGGTTCTACATGTTAAATAATCGCCATTCTAAAGCTAGGGTTAAAGACTGTAAACATATTTCGAATATAGTTAATTCACTTTGACAACATACCATAAAATACATAAATAAACAAAGGCTAGATGACTCTACAAAGATGCTGAGTTTTCTTTATGCCAGGCAGTCGGGGCTTGATGACCCAGTTCGCCTGAGACGTGCAGAGTCCACACGAAGGTAATGTTAATATACATTTTTTAAAAAAAAATATTAATATTTACGGGGATACTTCTTGAAGATTTTTATTAGTTCTACAAATATAGACAGGGGTACATTTGTATAAACAAAATAAAAATAATTAATTAATTAAAATATCTAAATAAACAAAGTGTATGTAAATATTACAATTGTATAACGTTCAGAAAATGTTCAAACATTGTTCATAACATTGTTTTTAGGTATTGTGTAATGCTATAATGTACTAACCAAAATGTGTTCTTGTGTTACATTCTGTAACATCGTGAATGTTGAGGGGAATCTTTTGAAATTCATAACTGTTATGTCAAATAAAATGCATCTAAAAACTTACCTCACTCTTCCTTTCTGCATCTGCACTAAGGGTGCTTAGTCTGGAGTTGAACCACAACAGAGATGTGGCTCGTGTCCATGGCAATGGAATTAACACCCTGGACATTGAGGTTATTGATGGAAGATAGTAAGTGTACTCCTCGTTCAAGAATACTAGAATACTGCAATCATAGAATTCACATATTACATTGATATGCTCTTAATATTCCATTTTCTTGTGATGACCCCATATAGTAAGTATAGTAATTCACTGGCCTGTTTTGCATTCCAGCATGTTATCGGGTGGATCTGATGGTGTAATAGTGATCTATGACTTGGAAAACAACAGCAAGAAGCTTCAATACTCTTGTAAAACAGTCTGCACAGTGGGCAGGTATGGGCAGTATGGCTCCCTTCTCCTTCACAGTGATCCAGTGACCACCAGATGGCAGTATGATATTTTCTTATTTTAATGTGTTCAGGTTATGTGTGACTTTCACTGTTTTCTGTAAAGGTCCAGTCGGCATGTGCATAAATTCAGCGTTGAAACGGTTCAGTGGTACCCGCATGACACCGGTATGTTTGTGTCCAGCTCATTTGACAAAACCATGAAAGTTTGGGACACAGAAACTCTGAAGGTGCGTGTACGTCCTTCAACCAAAACCACATTTCTCACACTGATTACTCATTGACTTTTTTCTCTTCTTTTTTGGGTTAAGTATTTGCTATTATATATGTACTTCTGGTCTGCATTCATTAGCTCCCATAGTTTTTTCAAAAATGTCTAACAACTGAAAGCCGCAAGCCATTGTGGAACTACCAGTCTGCTTAAACATAGGCTCTGTGGTGTCAAATGTCCATTATCTGTTGGCCTTGCATCTGGTATTTGCATTGTAACTGACACACAAGAATGGTGCCCGAGCAACATTCAATGCTTTCTAAGTGCTCCCTTAAAGGCACAGTAGGGAGAGGTTGCTTAGTCAAAACAATAACAAGGGCGTAGCTTGATCACACCATGAATGAGCGTGAAATCATGACGCCTCCATCTTCACCTCCACAGCCAATGGAAAGCAGTCTGGCACGACTCAAGGACTTTTATTTTGTTGTTTATGCATACTTTACAATTAAAGTTACATTTAACATTCACCTCCTTCTTTCCTGAACTTGAACTCTGTTACAGTTGATCACTTAAATGCACATTATTTTTTTTCATTAACGTTAACGTTACTCTGTGCGTTAGCTCGGTGGCTGGTATGAGACACTGGATAACGCAGAAATGATGTCATTGACAGGTGACGTAATGACCGTTACACTGGTTAAAATAGCTGATTTCTCTAGATTTAAACATTGTTGGAAACATTTGGGATAATATCAGTACACAAGTCAACTTAATATATAACATTGTTCTAGTGGTTTTTGAATATTTTAATCCAAAAACCGTACATATTGTGCCATTAAGCACATCTAACATGGGCGTATATTTGTGCATTTCCTTAAAATCATCATCTTTACATTAGGTTCTATTTATTGATTGATTGTTTGATTGATTGATTGTGTTTTGTTCAGCCAGCTGAGGAGTTCCAGTTTGAGGGTAATGTCTACTGTCATCACATGTCTCCAGTAGCCAGGAAGCACAGTCTTATAGCAGGTGTGTTCTCTGACCAAACCAACCCTTCTGCATGTGGCTGTTCTTTTAAACTTCTGAGCACTCATTACTCTCTGATGACTTTCTGTTGTATCTTTATTTTAATCAGCAATTAATAATCTAGAGTTCCTAGAGCTTTAGAGTAGTACATCAAAGCTTGTACATCTTCAGATGGCCTTCAAAAAAAGAGAGATATGGATGCTCATATCTGCTCTAGAATATACTTTTGGTTAAAGTGGAAGATTTGAAGGATCATTATTGCTCAATGGGTAGACAGCTTAACATTTCCTGCTTTAAAAATGAGAGGCGAGGAATCCAGGCACTCGTCTCTTAATCAGGACCGACAGGTTATGAACACCTCAATGCCCCTTTGTCTCGGCCTCTTTTTTTTGTCACACGTTCTTTTTCTTTTTCAATGAACTCATAATTTCCCCACCTCCATCTTTTCAGAAAAACAAAACATGCTGATCTTTCAGGGAATCTTTTTCTTAATAATCTTCCACAGTACAGTTAGCAGTGAACTGTTATTGTTTATATGCTGAGTTTAAATATCCAGTTAATCAAATACAATCTTTTCTATAATCTCATATTTATCATAAGTTGGGATCTGCCATCACACATATTTTTATATCACATATGATCATTTTTTTTGTCTTCTCTGAATTATCTTACAGAGTAAATAATTGCAAGATAAATTACATCAAGTGTGACATCAAGGCTTTTACAGAATTGTAAAACAATTATTCAATAAGTAAACAAGTATTCATCTTGGGTGTTCAATCTCTTCTGTTTGATGAATGGTTCACATCAGGCAATTCTTCTTGCAAACAGAAAGTTCTTATACGGCCATGTGAGGATAAATGTGAGTCTCACTTCAGTTACTGGAGTTCATCAAAACATATATTTGATAATGCTTTATGATATTAGTAGACTGTTTTTTTATTTGTCTGTTAATGCTGTTCGCATACATTTTCCTGCAGCTGTATGATCAGAAGCATTTTAAAGACCACATTCCATATATTTCCAAAAGCTTAGAATTTGTATTCTAGTTCATAAATCTTACAATATAAGATTTGTGTTTAATGCGTTTTTCCCCTAACACACGGGCTCTAAACTCCTACAACAACAGTGTGTCTGAGCTGTTTTGTTATTCTTCTCACTCAGCTCTATTGTACTCTTGTGTTGGCAGTTGGTACCAAAGACCCTAAAGTGCAGCTTTGTGATCTGAAGTCTGGGTCGCGCATCCACATCCTACAGGGTGAGTAATGCCTGTTGTTTCTGAATGGACACAGCCCTGGTGGAGGGATATTGTACTCCTTTAAAGTCACCCTGTGGTGAAAATCAAGCTTTACATGTTGTTTATATGTCTATGTGATGTTTTTAATATGCTTTAAAACAAACCATGTGCAAATTCATAAGTCAGCACCATTGCTGAGTTTTTTCTTCTTAAAACTGCAGTGAACCAAATCGCACAAACTACCTTGTAACCAATCAGGTCAACGTGTGATCATCAACGAGTGGATCTCTGATCTGGTGTGAGTGAGTGGAGGCAGGGCTAATTTGCATATTCAAAGAACCACGTATACTAAATGAGGCAAGGGTGTAGAGTTACATTCAAGCTATTTTAAAGGCGCTCTAAGCGATGTCACACGTTTTTTTAGGCCCAAAAAATTTTTTTTGTCACATACAGCAAACATCTCCTCTCTATCCGCTAGCTGCCTGTCCCCTGAACACTGTAAAAAGACGCGGTCTCTGACTGCAGACACCCAACGGCAACAAAAACAAACTGGGCTAACCCTCACCACGAAATATAACAAACTGTTCCAGCCAATAACCGACAAGAATGATTTGGGAGTGGGGTTTGGGGGGTTAGTGTGCGGATGAGAAGTAGGGAGGGTCTAGCTAGCCGCCATTCTTTTTGACAATACTTCGAACGTCAACAATCAGTGATGTCACCCAACATCGCTTAGAGCCCCTTTAAGGCATGAAGAATTGTTTTTTCAAGGAAAAATCTTTTACATATGTAATTTTGGTGATCAAAGATGAGTTTTAAGGGATACAATTATTGACTGCAGGGGGACGTTAAAAGCCAAAGACTAAAATATTTTGAGCAGACATGGGTTATTGAATCCTGACCATATTAGTAGTTATTTTGCCTTGGAATTTTGTCAGAATTTTCTGGTCATCTCAGATACCACAAGTGGACTTGTGTCACATGATCCTTCCAAAATTCATTCTAATATGCTGATTTGGTGCTCAAGAAACATTTATTATTATAAATGTTGAACACGGTTGTGCTGTTTAATGTTTTGGAGGAAACCATGATACTTTTTTTCAGGATTCTTTGATGAATAGAAAATTTAAAAGAACAACATTTTGTGACATTATACATTTCTTTACCGTCACTTTTGATTAATTGAATCCACCCTTGCTGAATAAAAGTATTAAAAGAATCTTACTGAACCCAATCTAGACATTTAAAATGGTAGTGTATATTAACTTTTAGAGTTATTTAAAGTATCAGTTTATCATGAAACAAGTTTTCCCTGGCAGGCCACAGGGGCGAGATCCTCTCAGTGAGATGGTCTCCACGATATGAGCACATCCTGGCCACTGCCAGGTAAGCACTTCCACACCTGCACAAATGTTAATGCACTCACCTTTCCTTGGCTGAGGAGTACCATAACAAGAAACAGCCACATCCTGTGTTATTTGATGCTGTTTTTTTATATCAGTTGTGAATTCTTTAGTCATTTGAAGCCTTTATATATTTTACTTGTTTTATATTCTTTTAAAACTGTCCTTCCTGTCTGGAAAACAATTAAGAATATAGAGTGAAGACTTGTTAATTTTTTGCTAAATCTATTTTACTAGTAAACTGCAGAAAACTAGATCAAAATCTGATCCAAGAATCTCTAGCACATGAAATTCCATGAAAAATAAAAGATTGTTGGAAGAAATCCAGGCTTTTTGGCATCTATTTTGTTTTTTCTTACCATATCCTATTTCCCAAATGAGATTGCTAAAAATTGCCTATTTAAGAAGTGCATAGGAATGATCAATAATGTTTGCATTACCTGAACAGAGGTAGCTTACTGGTTCTAAATCTGATCTGACCATCTAAGAGATTTTTTCGTGTTCATCTTGCATTATTGCTAGTAACTCTTGTGCAATGGGTTTCCCTGTCAGCACTGACAGCAGGGTCCGCGTCTGGGATGTGAGAAGAGCCTCTGGGAGTCTTTTTACTTTGGACCAGCACAATGGGGACAAATCCAAGGCCTCATCTGAAGCAGGTCAAATCACGTTTCATCAAGCCTCATGATGAGGATAATTGTGATTTAATATTTACACGATACTCTGGAAAATGAACTGCAGTCTGTTGTAATCAGTTACATTTGAACTGAAAAACATTTGATAGGTAGTTTACTGAAAATATTTTTTTTATCATGTGCATTCTAGAAAATACATTTATGCGTGAACAGAATATTGGTACTTAAAGAGTGTATAAAAAGTGATATGTAATTTTATAGTAAGTTCAGATGATACGTTATTCAGAGATACCAGACACTTGCCATGAGTGCAGCAAGCAGAAATTAATGTGAGCAATAATCTCTGTGTGTAAAAGATGCTGAAAGCTCATATTTCTGCATCAGACAAGAGCTGTTTATATACTTTATAAACTTGTCTGTAATCACCCTCGTTATACTTACACTTTTTTATTAAATAATAATTAAATAATATAGTATATAAAATACATAACTGTTAATATACCACAATAATGTGGTACAATTATTATTATATAATATTTTATTATAATATATCAATATTATGCAATATATGACAAATAAACTATATATAAATGGTATAATATTAATTGTTTTATATAGGTATACACACACACACCATAATCGAGTCTGTCTGTGTTTACATGACGAAACAGAAAAACGAAACATGACGTCATTACATGACGAAACAGAAAAAAACGGAGAAAGACTAAATTCAGAAGAACTGCGGCAACGTCTGCAAGACACATGAAGAAACCTACCTGAAAAACTACCTGAAAAACTATGTGCAAGTGTACCTGTACAAAAGCTGTTTTAAACGCAAACGCTGGTCACACCAAATATTGATTTGATTTAGTTAATCGAAGCTAATTGATAAATAAAATCTATCTATGACATTATTTTTTAAAGAATCCTCACTTTACATCATTTTTACACAAGTGACTAAAACTTTTCACAGTACTTGGGTAATTTGAAGGAAGGTTTCTTTATATGTCTTGGAGATGTTTCCACAGTTCTTCTGGATTTAGTCTTTCTCAGTTTTTTCTGTTTCTTCATGTAATCCCAGATGGACTCGATGATGGTGAGATCAGATCTCTGTGTGGAGCAGTTGTCAGACTCCTTGTGCATACAAAAATCCCACTGGATTATTACAATTAACGTCAAAATGAATTTTGGAAATGTAAACTGATATTTCCTACTGACACACTACAGCAAAAGATAGTCATTATCAATGGTATTGTATAATATTAAATAGAATATTGTATTATAAAATGTACATCTTTAATATAAAATGATACTTTTCTTCCAGTGAACACAGCACACAATGGGCGAGCAAATGGATTGTGCTTCACAGCTGACGGACTCCATCTCCTCACTACTGGTACAGATGATCGAATGCGCCTGTGGAATAGTGCCACAGGGGAAAACACATTAGTGAGTAGCTTTTAGGGACGTTTGAAGACTTTACACTTTAGACTTAATTCCTAATATCTGTTTTGGTAAAAAATGATGTCAAAAATTATATTTTGAGCCGATGTTCATGCAGCAGAAGTAAGGCAAGGCAAGTTTATTTATGTAGCACATTTCATACACAATGGTAATTCAAAGTGCTTTACATAGAAGAAATTAAAATAATCAAAAGAAATAAGAATAATTAAAACAGTTTAGAATAAAAAAGAAAGTAAAATACAGTACAAACAGTCAGACGAACAGTGGCACAGTACTCATTCAGTAAATGCACAGCTAAAAAGATGTTTTGAGTCTAGACAGACGTCTTTTACCGTTGTGGTTGGTTGTTAATTTCACAGATATCTTTAAATCTTTGTCATTTTAATCCACTGGAACTGTTCAGAAATCCGTAATTCTCATCAACAGGTGAATTATGGAAAAGTCGTCAACGAGAGCCGCAAAGGCCTCAAGTTTACCGTATCGAGGGGCTGCAGTCCGGAGTTTGTGTTTGTGCCGTGTGGCACTTCGGTAGCGGCGTACGGGCTTCACTCGGGAGAGCTGATCACCATGTTGAGAGGACATTATAATAATGTAGACTGCTGTGAGTTCCACCCAGATTATCAGGTAATGTTGTTCCTGATTATTTGCTTAGTAATTGAGTCTTTACTAATCAGACAACAAACTGAAACAATGCCAGAAAATAAAAGCAGTGTTCTCACAATCGTTTAATGAGATTTTAATTGACTCATAGACTAATTTGTCCATCATTAGGAGCTGTACAGTGGAGGTAAAGACTGTAACATCCTGGCCTGGGTCCCAGTGCTAAGACAGCCTGACATTGAGGATGAAGAAACCAACTCTAAACGGGTAAACTTTTGAGACTTATTTTTTAATACAAAATTATTATTTTTTACCGTTGTCCAGATTTTCAGAAAAGATTGATTCAAGTAATGGTGCGCTTTAACGACTACTACAATGTCCCGTGGATCAGGTGTTTTTTATCTTTACAGATCTGCAGGTTTGGACTAGGTGGGGCAGAAAGTGAATCTAAATTTGTGCTCACGTAAACATTTTTTGACCTTGCTCACGTTCCCCAGCCAATAGATAAGATCAGATAACGTGACAAACACTATGCCCATTATGTCATATATTCAGATGCGGCTGCTGTCAGTCATGGTCTACATGAGATCGACACATTAGCATTAGTTGCCGTCTTGATGGCTTGTAGTTCATCAGGTGTTGAGTTTAACATCCTGCTCCACCAGTTTTTCTGGTAGAAAATCTGGCACATGTTTAAGGAATTGCATTGCGCATCACTGATACATACTATTAGCATGGCTTAGTGACATAAAAAAATTTTTCTTTTTACCAATGTGTCACAAAAAACTGAAAAAAAAATCACTATGTTTTTAATTTGCACTCATAGCTGGAAATTATCGGTTATAATTCCATCACAGCTAATATTCATAAACGTGTGTTATATATATCATTTATTTCAGCCCATTCTTACTGATGCTTCTAAGACTATCGCAACAAGTATTTCTTGCTAATCCATTAAAACCTTGATGTAAGCAAGGTTGATGACTGGTTTTCAAATCAGAAATATATTACAGAAAATCAAATATTTGAAAGGCATTTAAATATGTGCAAATCAGTGAACATACAATAAAGTGATAATGCACCACATGGTCTTATTGTTGTGCCCTTGCTGTATCTTCTAACGTAGTTAAACGTAATCAAACATCACTGAATCAAGTCGGCATGAAACGGAAGTTGCAACTGTCTTTTCTTCTCCATTGTGACGGATATCCGTGTGAAAAGGCTTCTGAAACAATAAAAAAGTTAGGACAGGACTTGATTTTGTCCATCCTTGGTTTGATATTGATGTGATCTCATGTGAGTAACAGGTTGTACCGCCTTTGCGCCGGTACACGTCACCAGAGAAGAGAACAAATGTCACTGCAGGAGGGAAGGGCTGAGATTTTGATTAAAGATTATGAGGGCATATGATAAAATTAAAAAAAGGATGTCTACGGATAAATCATTTAGAATAAATACTGCCATATTCCATAAAAAACAAGAATTATACATTTTGAATTCATGGTGACTTCTATGATGTTCAAATGTTTCTGAATGCATATTTTCACAGGGTGGGACACAAGCTGCAGTCAATCCTGCTTTTGAAGATGCCTGGAGCAGTGATGAAGGCTGACAGAGCAAGGAAACCAGCTACCTGTTTTTTATATCCAAATAAACCACTATGTACATTCCTTCAGAGGTCAAAGTGCTCTTATTGTATACAATTTCATACAGCAATCAGTCGGTGCCTATGAAGTCACTGTACATAAACTATTTCCATTGGTTGGCACCTGCTGATTTGCCCTTCAACTTGACATGAACTACAAGTTCTCATATCATTAGAACCAATGGTTTGGTGTAAAAAGTATGTTTTGTGATTATGATAAACATTTGTTTTTACTTTGCTTTTGTGGAATGCTCAATGAACAGTTTATTTTTGTGTGTTTATTAATTAAACAATGAATGTAGTAAGATAAAACATTCATGCTGACTCTATATCATTTTTACTGTGAAGGAATTTTATAAATCATTATTGTGGCATCATTAATTGTCATAATTAGTTGAATCCTTATAAATTCACGCACCCTATAGCGTGGGGGTATTACAAGTCCTGATACGACATTTGACCAATCAGAGCCTTCGGTCTCAGAATCAGGTGAACGTCTCCGCCCACCGCTCGCTCATTGCAAAGAAGAAGGAACTCTCGCGTCTTTAAGATTAATTGATGGAGGTCGTGTGTTCAAGCATTTAGATTTTTATTTTTAAACTACTTTACCTGTCACGGAGGCAGAAGACGAGCGTCCCGTTGAACGCAGAGCGGGAGGACTCGAGGTGTGCGTGGAAATTCAAACTTATCTGAACTTTCGTCTGTTTTGTCACGGTAAGACACGCGCACCTGCACTTGCCTTTTTAGTGTGAAGTCCGTGTGTGCCCTGTTGTGAATTTATTTGTAATAATGAGGATATTCTGCGTTCCCTGTTAAAACCGTGGGAGTGAGTTACAGTATTTTCTCTCAGTTTTTTGAGTCACTTATTAGTTATTCATTTTCGGGTTGATATCACACTTTTTATGATTTGGGTATGGTTACTAAATTAGTTTATTAGAGCTCAGGTGGTGTCTACGAAATACTGATGAGTGTCTGTGTATAATATGATATAATGTGTATGTATTTTTTTATTGTCTGTCATTATCCAGAGCATATCCCACACTTAAACATAACTTCAGATATTATGTTAGATTTATCTAGTATTGGGCTTCCAGTTCAGCTGTCAAGAGCCCACGCGGTTCCTGAATGCACCGGTGTGTAGGGAAGGTAGTGTCCTCCTCTCACACCTGTAACAGTCTGTCTCATGGCAACTGGCGTGTCGAGGCTTGTATTAAAGATGACTGTATCTAGGCGGGCTACTCTCTCCGGATAATTGGACCAGTATACCCTGAAACACATGTTTGATTAGTTTTTCTTCAAACACTGAAGGGAGGCAAAGAACGCTTGGGATGATTGATGCTTCACCAGAATGATGCCTGAATTCATGTACAGCGTTCGAGTTTTTTTTTTTTTTTTTTTTAGCTTAAAGTAAGCTGTTTTTAAAATAAATTGTAATTTGATGTATGAAATCCAATTATAAATGTGATAATGTGGTGGTCTTTATTTATTGATTTAAATTGCCTGCTTATATTCACTCTCACCAACAACCCATGTGCATTTTAAACAACTTTTTAAACATTTGTATGCAGATGAAAAATTATTGTATTTATTTCAGTTTTTCAATTATTATTTTTTTTTTTAAAATCACTTTTTTTTTCAAACATAAAATAATACACATATTTAAATTTGCGATAGCTTTGAATTATCTTGTAACCCCATAAGCAATATTAATAATGTGGATCTTTGAAGTATCCAATTTTTGCATTTTCAGCACTTTTCCCTTTATCTTATTTGTCCTAAAAGGGATAGTTCACTCAAATTAAAATTCTGCCATTTACTCACTCTCAAGTTGTTCCAAACCTGTATGAATTTCCTTCTGTTGAACACAAAAGATGATATTTTGAGGAATATGGGTATCCAAACTGTATGGGAAAAATACTATTGAAGTCTGTGTTCCATAAACTGTTTGGTTTCCAACATTCTTCAAAATATCTTATTTTGTGTTCAGCAGATGAAAGAAATTTATACAGGTTTGGAAACCATTTAAGGATTAGTAAATTACAGAATTGTCATTTTTGGGTGAACAATCCCTTTAATTAATGAAATGATACACCCTGAATACACAGCCACAGATGTGTACGTTTATTACAGAATACAATTTGAAATGCACTTTTCTGGTAATGGTATCAAGAACAACTAAGTTTCTCCATTGTATGCATCTCTGAGTTGAACCATTATGTGGTGTATTACTGTATATTGTTCTCTGGCTCTGCATTTCTTCATTTATCCACCCCCATTATTTTATGGGCTGTCCTGGCTTCTGTGTCCTTAATGTACAATGACTGCTGACCATTGTGTCCCAACACTCACCCTCTTGTTCTGCTCCGAGTTTGCTGGAGAGGATGGAGGATGGTCCTTCTGCTGATTTAAACTTTTTGTTTGTTTTCTAAGCACAATACAACCTTTCATGCTGCCACCATAAATAAGCCGTTCTTGCAACATTTAGGTTCCATATCACATCATGTCATACTGTCTAGAAGGGAACAGTACTGTGAAGGTGTATTTCAAGATTGATAAATTATAAAAGATGTAAAGGATACAAATGGTAGATTTTGCAGTGGTTGGTCATTGATGGTTCTCTCCTGTTAACTCTTTGTAATTGTCTCCTAAGGCTCTGATCATAGGGGGTGATGGCATTCAGTGAGTTCACATCCACAGCTGAACACTTGTATGACAAGTGGATCAAGTTGATCGAAAATGCAGGTAAGAAGGTTTCTGACATTAGAGAAAAAAAAACACCAATGCATGACCTACAACAGTCAGGATTCTGAAAGTAAAAATCCCATTGAAAATAATTGTGTCCATAGGGGAGTTGGATTTGGGCAATCTTAAATCATTAAAGACAGACCTACTGTGAGCTATGAGCTTGTTTATTGATGGTATATGCTTTTGTTGAAGCCATCAGCCTGCATTATTTCATCTTATTTTTTGACAAACACGGAGTTCAGTTGAAAACAGTGGAGTTCCTCATGCCAAAATAACTCTTTAGTGCCCAACCACTCCCATGAAGCACTGTAAACTGACAGTCAGGCTCCCTGCGTTCTGAAACTTATAAATATATTATATCTTGTATTACATTTGCTATATACATACAACTGTTTCTATATACATAATCAACATTTAAAACAATAGTTTTAAGTTTCTCACTTAAAAAAGAAAATCAAGGCATTTGTCGATGGAAAAGATGTTTATGCCATCCTTCCTACGGGATTCGGAAAAAGTTTTCTTCTATCAACTACTTTAATCTATCTCTCAACATACATCACTTACTCCGTTGCTCTGATTGGTTGTAGGTCTATCCAATTGAGTGCAGAGTTTTTTTTTTTTCCTGGTTCGGTTGACACACGCCCCATAATCACAGCCCAATGGAGCAGTATCAGACTCACATTCTGACTAGAATATGAGTATGACGAAGTCAGGCTACTATAACGAGGATCTATAGTAAAAATTAATGGGAAAACTTCCGCAACCAAGGTTGCAAAAGTAAAACTACACTATTTAAAATCATTAGTGCATCAAATAACTTGTTTTTTTAGAAGTTGACTGACTGATTCTGTTACTGAGATTGTTGAAACGTCAGTTTCTCATACATCAGTGTAATTTATTGATCTCAGAGAATTATGGTGCACAACAACAAACGCAATATCGGACATGGATTAATCCTCAACCTAATGCAGTTACAATATATGTGCTGTGCATTACAGAGTTCAGATATTCTTGTGATGTGATTTCAGACCCGAGGACAAAAGACTGGCTGTTCATGCCCTCTCCTATCCTGCAAACGGCTATTATTTTATTTTACATCTTCTTTGTGACGTTACTGGGACCCAGGATAATGGAGAACAGGAAACCGTTTCATTTGAAGCCGGTCCTCGTCATCTATAATTTCGGTGTTGTGGCTCTTTCTCTTTACATGTGTTATGAGGTAAATATCATTCTTTTTGCTGGGAGGCAAACCTGTTGTGTTTTGCTCGAGAGTTTACAGATACTTTTTTAGATAAACATGTATTTTGTTAGAGTCCATTGAGTTATGCAGCCATTTCATTTTGTTTCATGCTGTTCACACATATAGCTAATGTGTAAATGGGTGGAATGAGTTTACCTACAGCGTTCAGTACCTAGAACCTACCTAGTTAAGTTTACTCAAATTAAAATTTACTCTTCCTCATGTTGTTCCACAATTATATGATTGCCTTTTTGTGGCTTACAAGATGTTTTGCAGAATGTCTAAAGCTGCTCCTTTTCATACAATAAAAGTGGATGTGATTCATACTGCCAGGCACTAAATAACTTGTTTGCTGTATTCTACATATTCTGAAGCCATGTAATAGTGTTGTGTTGAACAAACTGAAAATATCAGTTGTTTAGTGAAAATATTCAGAGCTTTTATTGCTTTTTTGGAAATTTAGTTTAAATCAGTCCATTTTTGTTGTATAGAAAAAAAAATCAGATTAGACATGAGTTTTTCTTGCCTTGTCAGGTATTTATGAGCTATTTTTTTTTTTTTGTAAAGGCATTCTTTAGTTTCTCCATAAGAAATGTACCTTTGGCGTTTGGCCATACGATTTATAAGTTCTTAAATTTCAATCAAGCCTCTTACAAATGTATTTTCTTTGCAGTTTGTGATGTCAGGCTGGGGAACAGGATATTCATTCGGCTGTGATCTTTTAGACCCCTCTCATTCGCCACAAGCCATGAGGGTGAGAGCAGAAGAAATGTTGCTTTACCTGCCGTGTGAACCTCAGCCCTGTTTTTTTTTTTTTTTTTTCTCATGTAACCTGGCACCAGGCTTAGGTATTTAGCTTAGATATGGTTGGCTTCACTTGACTTAAATGTTCCACAGAACCATTCAGACCTCCTGCAATACACTTATTTCTGAGTGATAATATTGTACCCTTGTCTGATGAATTTGTTTTGTATTTAATAGTTTGTTGGGCGTTTGTGCTTGATCTATTTTTCTCATTCTCCAGATGGCATGGACTTGCTGGCTCTATTACTTCTCCAAGTTCATTGAGATGTTGGACACAGTGAGTGATGTTTCCTTTTTATTACCTTGATTTCATGACATCTGCATTGCTACTGCTACTGAAGCAAACAGCATATATAATGGCAAATAGTTGTTTTGTCACATCTTTGACATACAGTGTCCTCCACTAATACCGGCACCCTTGGTAAAAAGGAGCAAAGGCGACTATGAAAAGTATCTGCATTGTTTATTTTTTTGATCTTTCATTAAAAAAAAAAATCACATTCTTACTTTGATTAAAGTACAAGAAAAATTTAGAGTGGAGGGAAACATTGTTGACAAATGTTTTTTTCCAATGCATGTTGTCCACAATTATCGGCACATATAGAAATTATGAGTAAAATATCTCTCAAGTATATTGTCATTTATTTAGCACACTAGGGTGACTAGAAGCATGAAATTGTCCAGCCATGACTTCCTTTTCCGCAGGAGTTTAAATATGAAGAAACAAAAAGGCCAAATTCCCTTAATCATTCATCACAATGACTAAAACCAACGAATATAGTTCTGATGTGCAGTAAAAAATTGTTGAGCATCACAAAATAGAAAGTGTCTGTAAGAAAATGGCTAATGCATTGAAAATCCCAATTTCCACCATCAGGGCAATAATTAAGAATCAACTAAATTAACTTCCAAGCAATTAAAGATGTTAGATATCTGCCTGAAAGAGGACGTGTCTATATCATCCTAATGCATGGTGAGGAGGATAGTTTGAGTGACCAAACACTCTCCAAGGATCACTGCTGGAAAATTGCAGAGTTTAGTCTCGAGTCTTTTTTTGTATATCAAACAACAGCTACATCACATGTTGTTTGGGAAGGTTTCAAGAAAAATCCTCCTTGCTCCTCCAAAAACAAACTCCAGCATATTCACTTTTCAGACACGACTGAAACTTCAAAGCGGACCTGGTTCTATGGTCAGATGAAACTAAAAAATAGCTTTTTGGCAGCAAACCCACCAGATGGGTTTGTTGCAAACAGGGATAAAAATACCCCATGCCCACGGTTAAATATACTGCTGGATATTTAATGGTGTGTTCCTTTTTTTTCTGGACATCTTGTTCAGATACATGGCATCATGGATTCTAGCAAATACCAACAGGTAAAAAATCTAAACCTGACGGCTTCTGCTAGAAATCTTATAATGGGCCATGGTTGGATTTTCCATCAGGACAATGATCCAAAACAAACATTAAAAATGTGTCAATGAGCACAGTTCCCTAACCTAACCCTATAGAAAATGAGTGGGATGGACTGAAGAGAAGAAGCACCAACATGGAGATGGGGATCTGGAGAGATCCTGTAAGGAATGGTCTCTGACCTCTTGTCAGGTATTCAGAGCTGGCGAGCAGAGCTGTTATCTTGGGAAAAGGACATTGCAATAATTGGCTGCCAATAATTGTGGCAAACATGAACTAGAGAAAAAAATTATAATGTGAGTTTCCCTCCACTTTTAATTTTCACTTCAATGAAAGGTTAGACGTTTTTGAATGAAAGATCAAAAGGAAAACCAATGCAGAATTTTAAACTGCCGCCTTTGCTCACATTTACCTAGAGTGCCAATATTAGTGGAGGGCACTGTACACTCTCAGTCAGCAATATTATTAGATGGTAGAAAATGGCAATATTGTGAGTCAGAGAGACTAAACTAAATCTATTGGGTGGGAAATTGGAAATTTCTTATATAGAAGCAATATAACTTAAGCTCTGGTAAAATCATCTATGGCATGCTGTCAGTTACCACAGAAAATAATTTTGACTAATTTGTCAGTAAGTAAAAGTGCTTTTAATAGACATTGGGCGGTTGCATTGGATTTTTATTGAAACTATACATGCAAAATACAAAAGACTACAACCAAATGTTGTTTGAGGGATTGGATCAAACTCCATTTAAACCTGAACAGTGTATAGTGCTGTCCTTTGTGTTCAGATCACAGAAAACAAATGTTAATACCGGGTCTTTTATCTGTCTTTTCTGGCCAGATCTTCTTTGTACTGAGAAAAAAGCAAAATCAGGTGTCCTTTCTACACGTCTTTCATCATTCCATCATGCCTTTCACTTGGTGGTTTGGAGTCAGGTTTTCTCCAGGTATGTCTTTATCTTTTTCCCTGATTGCAAGACTACACTTAACTCTTTCCCCGCCATTGAAAAAGTTCCGTCATTTGTGAGAAAATGCTTCTTAAATGTGATTTGCGCTTCTCAATTGTCAATTCCGTCAATTGACGGAATTTTTTAGCTTTCTGTGTTTTCACTGTTATACGCTAGGGGGTGCTGTAACACATACTCTAAAAGAGTACAGAATCTCCTGATCAGAAACAACCAAGATCATATGCATATGTAAAATAACACAATCATCAAAATTAAGCAGCATATTAATCCAAACCGTTACTGAATGAAATGTCGACCCAGGATGAGCTATAGGACTGTGCATGGATTAGGGGAATTGATGGACTTGATCTACTCCGTCTATATTTTGGTCATCCTTTTGAATATGATACAGACGTAGGCTTTGACAAAAACGGAATTTTCTTAGCATTTTGCATATATATATATATATATATATATATGTATATATATATATATATATATATATATATATATATATATATATTATATATATATATATATATATATATATATATAGAGAATTTATTATTATTTTTAGGAAATTTACCCACATTCAAGTGTTGATTAAAAAAGAATGCAGAAGCTAGAATAAACATGTTTTTTTTTTGTTTAAAGGGGGGGTGAAACACTCAGTTTCACTCAATCTCATGTTAATCTTGAGTACCTATAGAGTAGTATTGCATCCTTCATATCTCCAAAAAGTCTTTAGTTTTATTATATTTATAAAAGAAAGATAGGCTGTACCGAGTCTTTTCGGAAAAACCCGAGCGGGTGGAGGCGTGCCGTGTGGGCGGGAGCGCGCGAAGCTTTTGCGTGTGTTGTAAACAGACAGACTTGTGGTTTATGAGGACATGACTTATTTTTACAATAAACAAACTGACACCTACAGTGGCCAGCTAAACAAATGGATTTAAACACACACACCATACACCGCATGCTCCATAGATACATTAACTGTACGTGATCATGTTGTTTACTTGCTGTGTTTAGCTTACACGCTGATAGCTAACAATACACAGACATTTGAAGCAGTTTTACTCACCGCCTGCGGTTCCAACGCACGACCGTGAACCTTTATCGTTGGGACTGCTCCATCTTTAAGTATTAGGCGATCTGCAAATCCGGCGTCGAACTGGGCCTTGTTTATAAAACTATTACCGTCGAAATGAAGGGAACAAACAAGAACACTTGCACAACTCCGTTGCTGCTCTGGAAAAACAAAATCCATCCACAGGTCCCTTAACGCTGGGTTCTTTGGAAATTTGTGCAGTGTTGTCTTGCCCTGGCAACCAAAAACACACTTTTCCGGTGCCATTTTTTTGATTGCAGCGCAGCCGAGCCCAGCACTCTGACGGGCATAGGCGCAGTCTCGCACGCACTAGGCTACAGCTGCGCGCGCCCTTCCGGGAGAAGTGCCCTTAAGACCCGTATAAGGAAATTCCGGCCATTCTGACGTCACACAGTTCCGTATTCGAAAAAAACTTTCCGAAACTTGTGACAAACCGGAAGGAGTATTTTTGGAACAGAATTACTACATCAAACTTACAACTTCATTTTTGAAACTTTGTCCATGTTTAGCATGGGAATCCAACTCTTTAACAGTGTAAAAAACTCACTATGCATGAAACAGCATTTCACCCCCCCTTTAAAAGCAGAGACTCTGTTCTTTCTTTTGACATGTTCAGGAATTCATACAACAAAATATTTTGGGGGCCATGATATTTTTGTGAAAATTATCAAATATTTTCGCGGTGGCTGGCAACTTTTTTATTTATTTTATTTTTTACTCTGGCGGGGAAAGATTTAAAGATGCATTTCCTTTTTTGTTGCAGGTGGTTTGGGAACATTCCATGCGCCCCTAAACTGCGTTGTTCATGTTATAATGTATACATACTATGGATTGTCAGCCCTCGGCCCTTCCTTTCAAAAATTTTTATGGTGGAAGAAGCATCTAACTTCAATACAGCTGGTATGTATTACAACATTTTTCATTTATTTTGGGGTGTGTGGCTATAGGAATTAATTTAAAATCGCATATGGATATGGTTTAGATCTGAATTTAAAAATCTTGTTTTTTGTTGTTAATAACAACTTGACTGATTTGACGCAATGTATTTTTGCTTTTGCTCTCTTTCCTCAGATCCAGTTTGTCATCGTAACCGTTCATATTAGCCAGTACTACTTCATGAAAGAATGTCCTTACCCGTACCCCATTTTCATCTACCTCATTACTCTGTATGGCGTCGTCTTCCTCCTCCTCTTCCTCAACTTCTGGTACCATGCATACACAAAAGGGAAAAGGCTGCCTAAAGTCCTGCAAAACGCAACCATGCTACAGAACAACAATGACATACACCACAAGAAAGAATAACTGGTGCAGTGTGACAAACCAATCAGCAGTGACAATCTACCTAAAACAGCCTTTTGGCTACATTTTTATAAGCCTATTTATATGTACACCATAAAGTTTATCTCGATGCCCTAGGAATTTTTTTTACTTTACAGACTGTGTGTTTCAGTCTTGGCTGGATCTTGCCTTCTAACCTCAGCTGGGCATTTGAGTTGAACTCTGGGTCATTGCCTTAAGGCTGCTTATGTTTCTACTCATTTTCCTAATCATTTTCTGCATACTGACGTGTTTCCCCTCCCTGTTTCATGAGATGTGAATGAGTCAGAAGCCTCCCAGCTCCTCTCATGTCGGTCACCTCACTTTTATTGCCAATTTTTTTTTTTATTGCTATGTTTAGATTTTTTATGTCCCCATTTACATCAGTAATTAAGATGGAGAAGTGTTGGCATGTTTTCTTCTTCTCTCCCTTTGTAAATCAGAACTGTGGAGAAAATTCTACCACGAACACTAGGTGCTATATCCGTAATGCATATTTATGTGCTTTTCACCCTCTACATGTGACATTGCGTGAATGGTAGCAAGTACGGCAACTGTCCTTGAAGGAACCGATGCATTGATCTCATCTTGCACTATTGGTGAAGAAGGACCGCAATTTGGTTTTTTTTTATTTTATACATCATATCGTAATGAATGTCCTGGGCTTTATTGTCCAGGACAGGAGCCTGCAATTTTTGTATAAATTGTAGTATGTTAATTGACTTTTAAATATTTATGAAAAAAATAAATAAATGCTGTTTTCGCTTATGTTGGTGGTTTTTATTTTATAACTGCACCTTTTAATGGGCTGACTATACTTTGGGGAATTTGTCCCAAGAAGTGAACTAAATTTCACAAAACCTGGGGATCCAGATAAATAATGTGTATATGAAGATTCAGATGCAAAAGCCTCTAATGCCATCTGAAATTTTCTCTAAATGATCATTTTTATCAAGCCGTATATTTAGTTCAATAATCTCACTTAAAGGCAAGAAAAATTACCCATTAATTGTCATTAAGTGAAATTACTGAATTTAAATATACAAGCTTGATAAATGTCATTTTAGAAGAAAATTCAGATGGCATTTAGAGCTTTGCATCTGAACTCTTCATATATTAGCTTTCAGTTTGTGGTTAATCTGTTGTGTTCCATTTAGGGTTGTGTTGGTTTTAAATGTGGATGCATCCTATAAAATTTTAAATGCCCAATTCTCAGTTTTACCATAAGATCTCAGCTCCCCGTGTGGAGTAAAATGTTGTAACAATCAAGGGAAAAAGCGTCTGGGAATTTTGCAGTCTCTGAACATTTGCTTTTAACCCCTTAATTATTTTGTTTGACACTGTAATGCAGTTTTTTTTCATGATTTGAAATTGGAGACCTTAATCTTTTTTATTGAGCAAAAAAATACACTATTTGCTTTATCTTTGCAAGGAAGAATGAAGTCACAATGGCTTAATCCTTGAAGTCCGCTAATTGTAATAATACCTACATGATGCTTTTTATATATTTTCCGTATTTGAAATCATATATTCTCATATTTGTATTTGCAGGTATGTATAATTTATAATGTCCTATTGTAGCTGTACTGGTGGAAACCAATATCAAATGGTGTTTCTATTTGACGTTATCATGTAAATGCATCTTAATTCTGTCTGTCTTGAGATGCTGTGAAATCTAAAATACAATGTTTTCCAAGCTTGTCAAAGTAAAACTAAAACCGCTTCCTTATGCAATGGAAAACTTAAGCATGGTAAGTGAGATTTGTTTGAGAGGCTTTTGTAGTAGAACAAACATGTATGAGTGGTTCCCTCGTGCACGCATAAAACAGGAAAAAAAAATCTCCTTAAAGCATTTTTCACTGGTGCTTCATGGGTAATTTTGGTCTAGCAGTTAAAAGTAGGTCACTGTTCTCCGAATGTGTGAACTACAGCAGGTCAGAATAAATTTGGATTGCTGTGAAGAATGCTCACATTTGTTTGGTACTCCTGCCTTTCCCCACACTTCGTACTTTGTCATTTTGAGGTGGGATCTGCTAATTAGATAAATTTGCGAAGTGAAACCCCTCTCAATGTCGCAAAGAATTAAATAAAACTTCTGACAAATGCTGCAGGGAACATTTACTGCACTAATGAACACGTTAAATGAACACCTTCATCAAACGGTGTTATTTAGAGAAATCAAATCAGCTACATTTAGGTAATTTGTTCCTTTTAATACTGTTGTAGAGATGGAGCAATGTTTAATATTTGGACATCATTCTCTAACTAAATGCTTGTCTAAATCACTCAATTCCACACAGACAAACCAGGTGTTTTATTTTTTTAGCTGCCAAGAATGTTGTTGACCGAAGGATTGTCAAACAGATGTGGTAAATTGTTTTCTGATGGTGATCCAACACCCTCCATATTGGGACTGCACAGCTGCATTGTCATTACTGATTCAACAGATGGAGTTTGGAGGGGGAAAAAACTGTATAAGTAAGAAATGTGCACATTCTGATAGGTGTTAATGTCACCTTAATCTGGTTGTAAACCCTCTGTGGTAGGCCAGTGGTTTAGAGGTATGTGGAGGGGATTTACAAATAAATGTGTCCTTGCTGTTGGGTGATATTTCATGCCTTCTGAGGCCATTTCAATTCCACCATAAGACTACAAATGACTTGACTTTGCTGTTTGATTCGTGAATAAGTTTGCCATTAGGTGTTTCTCAGGAAAAGTTTTTCACTGTTGCCCCCAGAACTGTTGAAACCTAAATACAAACAAGCTGATGACACTCATTAAAGAGAGAGGAAGCTCCTTACCAGGTGAGTTGTTTTTATTTGCAGTATTGAATTGTTTTTAGTTGAAAACGCAAATAATTGTAATAATGGCCACTCAAATAATATCAATTATTCTGCTTCTTGATTTCAAGTGTAACTTAAAAGGAATAGGCCTACATTTCATATTTGTGGTTGATTTTAAAGGGATATTTCCAATATTATTTTTTTGTTGTCATTTACCCACCCTCAAGTTTTTCCAAACCTGTATGAGTTTCTTTCTTCTGTTTGACGCAAAATATATATTAAAGGTAACATATTATCCCCCCTTTCACAAGATGTAATATAAATCTATGGTGTCCTCAGAATGTGTCTGTGAAATTTCTGTTCAAAATGCCCCCCAGATCATTTATTATAGTCTGTGAAATTTGCCCCTTTTTGAGTGTGAGCAAAAACCGTTTTTGTGTGTGTCCCTTTAAATGCAAACGAGCTGCTGCTCCCGCCTCCATTCAGACCACTGCCGATCCTTTACACGGGCTTCGGATACAATAACAAAACAGGCGAATAAGCATTAAAAATCTCAGAAACAACCATTAGTGAAGTGCAGCTTTACTCAGGAAGAGGTTGCAACTTTTGCACAAGCTGACATAGTACCCTGAAGTTCAGGGTACTATGTCAGCTTGTGCAAAAGTTGCAGGCCTGAAGTCTTTTAAGACAGCTGTGACATTATTTTGGTCAAATAGGGTTATATGCTGCCGCCATATGCAGCCAACGAAAGAACAATGTGCATGCTTTGCTCGAACGTTTGGGACTGTGCCACACATTGAAATCATAGAGACTATGGTGCCACACTAGCCTGGTAATACCAGACTCTGCTACTTCACTTTGCTTCGTAGACAGAGTCTGGCATAGCATAATAGAGAAGTGTTTTCTCTCTCGCTAGGGGGCGATTTCTAAAGTTTAAAATCATTGGTTAACCGTAAGCCAATCAGATAAGTTTATTCATGACGTATGTTATGCGCTGACACAGCTGCATCGATCCACAGACATCATGCATCGAACTCAAATCTATGATCGAACTTCCACTGTAAACACTTGATGATGCGAGCGAAATACCGGAGTGAACATGGCTGTGAACGACTTTTTTGATCGGTGAGTGATGTAATAGAATGACTGCTGCACTTGACAGGACGGCGCAAACTAGCAGAGAGAGAGAGAGCCGCGCGCGCGCACTCTCAGGTCTTCAAACAACACGAGCGCTATCTTGCTCTCTCCCTCGCAAATATTAAAGGGTACCTATTATGGCATTTAAAATGTTCCTAATAATGTTCTGGGAGTCCCCAACAACAGTTTTACATGCATGCAATGACAAAAAACACTTTTGTTGTCTTATAATATGCATTTATTTTTACCTGATTTGCTCACCGACTCCCTAATGATTCGTTTGAAGACTCATTTGTCCAAACCCCTCCTTTGCGTGACGCTAATCGGCGGTGATTGGTCAGATGACCCAGTCAGTTATATTTTGCGTTAGCCCAAAGCTTAAACATATTGATAAAGCACTGCAGTACTACAATACGCTTCACATAATTTCACATATTTCAAAAAACAAAAAAAATGACATCGGAGACCTAGAAGCTGCTGAGCGTAACTCTCACTCTCTCACACACACACCCGCGCGCGCACACACACACACACACACACACACACACACACACACACACACACACACACACACACACACACACACACAAAAAGCAACAATTATTAATAGTACTTACAGGTTGTGATTCGGAGGAGGAAGCTGATCCAAATAAACTTGGTATTGAACGTTCCTTCAGTATCAGGCGACTCGCGAATACACCATAATCCACACAGCATTTGTGTTTGTGAAGCGATCGTCATTAAAATAACGCGAACACAGCTCAAGGTGGCTATACTTGTGTGGTATAGTTGTAAATATAAACTCTAGCCACTGAGTCTTCACATGCTTGTCCCTGGGCAGTGAAAAAAAAAGTTTGCTTTTGATTCGCACTTCAGAACAGAGTCAGAGTCTTGTCGACATGTTGTTGTCAGGTTTCTCTGTCTGCTGGGCGCGCGCACTGAGTGGGCGTGTCGAATTCAAATAACTTGTGCAAGTGACGTACGAAAGTGCATCGTTCGTCTATCGATTCATATCAGCGACTCAGAGTCGACTCTTACTTTTGAGAGACAATAACTTTGTATACGGTGAACTTTCATATTTAAAACTTTGCAGGATGTTTTTGTTCACTTAGATCTATGTTACACACTACATGAAAGGTAATTTTCAAAATTCCATGATAGGTACCCTTTAATCAAAATCAATCGACAAGATAGTAAAAGATCGGAAGACCGCAGTTTCACGTGGAGCATTTTTAGAGATTTTTAGAGATTAGAGACTCTAGGAACAACATCTCAATGAACAACATCTCAACACTATAAAAGCTTGTCTCATATAGACGCCTGTCTCAAATACAAGCCGGTGCAGTTAGACGATTTGGGCAAATAAAAGCCTGGGCTATTATTTGAAGTTTTACGGTATTTAAGAACTGGAAAAGAAAGGAGACACTGACCTGTCAAAAGGCTCCCCAGTTTCTCGTTGACGATCGGTAGTTGATAAATTAAACTTTTCCCAAAGGGAGTAGGGCCACAACATCCTCCATTCAACATGTTTAATACACACTCTTCTTGTTCGGGCTTCAGTTTGCTAATGCCAGGAATATTCTCCACAACAGAGCGAATTGCATCCGCGTCTCCCTATCCGCGGTCGTTTTCGATTTCTCTGACCTAACTCTTAAACTCGGCGCTTAGCGACTACGTCACGGCTTTCAGCCCGCCTTCTGTTCAGTGATTGGCCCGGCTGTTTTCAGGCCGGTGGAAAACAGAAAGATAGGCTGCTATCTCAGACTGACTACAGGAGCGAAATGAAATTAGCGGAAGTAGGAAGTCTGACGTAGTCAGGCTAGTGCCACACATGAGAAGTGAAGCGTGGTTGGTTCCATCCCCCGCCCTCAAGAGGTAACGTATAATGGACGCGATGGAAACTAAACAATCAAATTACTTAAAATACCCCCCCTTTATCTTTATCATTTATCGAGCTACGAGAATACTTTTTGAGCGCAAAAAACAAACTAAAATAGCGACTTTATTCAAGTACTCTCTTTGGGCCTGGAGATTTCACGTAGTGTTATTGCGCAACGCTTCTGGTTGAACGTCACAGTGTATAGATGGTTTTAAATGAATTATTATTTAATTTTTTTATTCATGTGCACTCATAATCTCTTGCAATGATGACATCTCTTCTCTGAGCTGTTTACTGGCGCGAGGGAGGGATAACCTGTCACTCCCATGATATCACAGCAATAGCAAACCACAACCATGGTAAATTAACTAAATGAATAACTTTTTTTTTAAAACAAAAATGAAACATCACTAAACTTAATTAAGCTGAACTGTGATGCTATTTTCTTCTGAAAACAAACTTTTTTGCATTATTTTCATGCTATCTCTGTAAAGCTACTTTAAAACAATCTGTATTTTAAAAAGCGCTATATAAGTAAATGTGACTTGACAACCATCCAATCAATTCCTGATGGGAAGAAAAATCAAGTTTTTCTTTTCTTTTTCTTCTTGTTCGAGAAGCTGTTCAGATATACGTTGCAAAAGGGAAGAAAATACTTATCACAGCGTCTGACTTTAAAGAACAGCTGAGCTGTTATTACCGTTCAAATGAAAGTCACAGTTGTTTTAAAAGTGGTGTTTTTACCTAAACCTCACCATAGATCATTGGTTTTGTGTATTGATTTGGTCCTTATCAAGATGGATAAAAGTGTTGTCAACGCTTGAACTGCCTCTGACATACTGTGTGATCAGCATCGTACATTTGGACTTGTCTAATATGTTTGTGTTTGGGCTGTTTGTGTGTCCAAACATTCCAGGCAGATGGGAAATCATGACAGACATGGGTCAGAAAGACAGAGCTTGGTCCACAATATTTATAAATACGTTTGAGCTATCAGGAATTACATTTACGCACACAGCAATTTCCCTTAAAAAATTTCATAAACAATAACAAACATATCACATAGGAACTCCAGACAGTGCCTCACAAAAATGTTGGTAATGAGTTTATTTGAAGCTAGATATCCAAGAGTCATTTATTACAAAATGATTTGTTTGCTTCCCTTGCCCGCTAGAAGGTGGCTAGACCCTGAGAACATAAACTAATGGGGCGAGATAACTGGACTATGACGATATATAGACTAGATTAACTCCATATGTGTGACTTTTTGGGCATTAGTTTGTTTTATTATGGTGCTCTGTAGTATTTGATTCTGATTGGTTGATCTTGGCATTCGGTTGTCTGATATTTCCACAATTGCCCATGGCCAGCCCACTTATTCAGCGGCCTTGGTTCCCAAAGTATTTTTCCCATTAATTTTTCCCATTAGGATTTTTAATAAAAGAGTTATTTAAAGAGTTATAATCCATGAACCAAACCAAACCAACTGGCTATGAGGTGAATCACAACATTAAAATCTTTGATTTGAAGAAAAAAAAAAAGAAGACAACAGGACAAAGGTGGATTCCTTTGTCACACGATTTTTAATTGAAATAATGAGTGAGGGTTTCAACAAAAGCATACCATTAATTGACATCCACAACCCTCAAGTTACTGCTAATAATCATCAGTCATGGTGATTATTTGGTAGAGAAAAAAAACTCAAATGGCAAATTTAAATTTCTTTAGATTTCTTATATCCTCTTATATCCAATATCTTATTTGTGCTATAGCTGCTGGATAAACACTTTTTTGCCTTTTTTTTTGCTTCTCATTAATGTTGTGACAGTTGTCCCATGTCTTTTTATGTTATAAATTCAGTGATATTTTGTCAAACAGATTTTTATATTTTTGTACGTTACCTTTTTGCACTGTTCTCTTTTTCGTGAATTGGTTTGTGTTTCATAACACTTCACTGTTAGATTTTTGCCATTGGGGCACGTTGTCACAAAAGATCACTTGTGTTCAGTGAACTGTATCTTTTCCCTCAGGGCAATGATGCTGGAAATGTTCAAAAGCTTGTTTTTGTGGCTGTGACTTTAAGGTATTTGCTTATATAAAAATTGTCTTCTGCATTTTTCAGAAGTATGAGGTGTGAAAACCAGTCCCGTTCTCCCCAGATCACTAACAACGAGGCAGGGACCAGTCAAAGGGCATGTGAAATGAGGACTACAGCCTCCAAATGGACTACAGAGGTAAACAGTGCGAGCAGCACAACTGATGTCTGACGTCCAATTTTGACGATTCATTTCCAAAAGAAAACACTCAGCTGATTGCATATTCCCATGGTAGACGTTCACATAAACACTTCTATTGCTCTTGTGTTTGATAATTTGAGATGTATAAGTATCCCGCTATGATGCTGCAGTGGCCTCTGCTTTTTAAAACGTCTCTCTGCTGGAGCAACTTTAGGGAAGGGTGGGGGAGATGGAGCAGAGCGCTCTGATTGGCTGGGAACTCTGATATTCTTCAGTCCTTAAACCAAAGAGCATCACAGCACGAGGCACAGTGTCACAGGAAGCAAAGGGGACTTAGATGTTTCATCCTGTTTCAGCTGGACTGTATCGCAGTAACAACCGGGATCAGTCTCTGGAGGATTGCATCTGTCATTTCTGTTCCTTTTCTCTTTCTCCAAGGAGAAGAGTAAGTTCCCATTCAGACTTTATTCACTTCCTTTTTCTTCTCTATGTACTTTCCAAAGGCATAGAACAAATGTTTCTGTACCCTACAAGCGTGTCTGCTCATGCTTGTCTAGTTGTCACCATCCATCTGGTCTAGCATGTGTCGTCTTTAGCTTTAAGGCATGTGGAAAAAGATAGGCAGGTGCAAGGTGACTTTTGGGCACCTGACCCATTCAGCTAACTCATCGTTGTACTGCATGCAAAGGGTTCTTTTAGAAGAGAGACATTTTTGATGGCATTTGCATCCTTAATCTATAAATAGAGCACCCAAAGCAGCCTGCTCTCACAGGGAACTGAAATGTCTTCTTGTATCATAATCACAGCAAAGAGTGAGGCATTATGGTCAACATGCGCTTTTGTTTATTGGGGCTCATATCCAACTGATGATACTAATACTGTTTTCCTTGCACATGTCACTGTTTCCCCTTGTAAATGAAGTCATGTGTAAAATCGAATCCATGGCTGTGTGGGAGTGATTCTGACTTTGTCACATGAAGTGAGCATTTTTGCATAGTAAAAAGACATTGTTTTTAAGTATAGAGAGATGAAGATTTGTATCAAAAGGATTTTTGAACTACTTATTTTTAAATGATACTTAAAACATTTCACATTATACAAACCAAACAAACTGTAATACTAAACCCTCCCCTTACTTGCCAGTCAAAAAAAGAGTATTTGTGAAATAGTATATATATATATATATATATATATATATATATATATATATATATATATATATATATACCATACACACATTAATTAATTAGTAGATTACCCAGTTTAAAAAGTGCATACAATACTGCCATTACATTCTTGCACCATAGAAATCATATAGAAAGCAACCTGAGCTTGATGAATGAAAACCTTCAAGATAATATTCACAGATCTGTAAAAATCCCACTGGTTTATCAGCAATTTCATACCTAATTTTCTTCATGTGTAACATCAACTTGTTTTTATTGTAAAAAAACCCCAAAAAACTCAGTGTACTGGAACATTTGAACAAATCAACATTACAAGTTCATTTTACAACCCAGTAATTTTAAAACAATCCATCATGCACTTTTACGATGTGCAAAAATGCTGAATCTGAAACAAGAGAGCGTTCAAAAGGGCGTGGAATGACATATGATGTCAAGGAGGCCAGATAATGATGTCTTTGATGACGCCACCCTTTCCCCTCTAAAACATCTGTGCACCTAATTGGTTCCTTATGACATTTTTAAGCACAATATCACTGCATTTATAGCCATGCTATAATTAATGAACAGCCTTAAAGTTTGTAAGAGTTACAGACCACTGCTGCTCTCTAGCACGTCTCCCTCACAAACTGTGAACGTAATGCTTCAAAAGCTTGTGCGTGCATATAACCTTTTATTGGCTGTCTGACTCCCTATGTTGCTTTGTATATTTAAACACATCTCCCGTCCAAATCTTTGTATTTCTGCTCCTTTTGCCTTCAGTTTCCACTGTGCAGTCTGTGTCCACATTAAGTGCATTTAAGTTAATATATTTTATAATTTGAGGCATGAAGTGTGCAGGCATGTCTGGAGTTCACGAGTTGTTTCATGCTAAGAAATTAATTGAATAAATTCATGCTTTAAGGTCAATCTGAACTCTTAACGGTGTGCTAAAGCTGACAGTTTGCCGTTTCTGTGTCCTGTGAATGTTATTTGAGGGCAAATGTCCAGACCAGAATTTACCTGGATAATCCTCATCTGTTAAATCAGTGCAAGGAACCAGTAAAGAACCCTCAGGCGGCGGCATGAACAAATGAACTATGACAGGCCACACGATCTCTATGAGTCTAGTTTGTTCATTTTTATGTTAAAGGTGCACTCCAATGTTTTCTAAATGTGAGGATATGTGAGCCGCTGCTCTTTAAAGTTTTCATATGAAGCCCTCTGATTTCCTGTTTCCTTGTATACAATAGATTTGTAATCACATGAAATATGACTTTTGCCTTTGCAATGTAAGCATACGAATATCCTTCTTCCTCGTGGAGATCACAAAGAACTTTTGATTAAAAACATCAATATGTCAAATGCATGAATTTAATACACTGAAAAAATATGAGTAGGATTTATTTGAAAGCTTTTTTTCCACTATTTTTTTCACGTAATTCCTAGTAAATTTCATAAAGCAAGTAACACATTGAATTAAACGTTGAAGATTATTGGAGTATGTTTTACAAGAAAATACTGTTCTGTTTTGTCAATTTAAAGGGGCTATCTGTAGTTTTAAGCGGCCTCTAGTGGTGATGTTTCAGATTGCAACCAATTTTTACAAGAGCGCTCGTGCCATCGCCCGTGTCCCATGCATATCGACTGTCACTAAAAATCAGTGGTAAAACGTTAGGAAATGCTAGATTTTTTATTATAGCACCTTTAATAGTACTTTTAATCTTATCCTGTGCAATCACTAAATATGAGGACTCTAGTAATTAAACAGGGTGGCCGCGAGTCCTTAAAAAGTATTAAAACGTCTTAAATTCAGATTTAATATGTCTTAGGTTGCTTTCACACCTGGATCGATTTGTTTTGTTCCGGAACAGATCCGAAACAGAATACTTTGTTCCAAATCAATTTAATATGTCACTCTGTTCACACCACACTGTTGTAAAGCGTTCAAAATCGCGCACCCTTCCAGGGCTTTCCTTACGCCATTACGTCACTACCTCGTGCGTGCAGGTCGCGCATTTCATTGAGGGACATCGCCATGACAACAGTAGCCTAACACAAAATGAATCGCGGGTTGACTTGGTGCTACAAAGAGGTGAAATGCCTCAGATATTTGGTCGGAAGAACACATCTCCCGGATGTTGGACACTACACACATAGGGTGACCAGACGTCCGAGAGGGAGAGAGAGAGAGCGAGAGACCATGCGTGTGTGTGCTAGAGTAGCTGCTAGGAATTACACGCGCGCACAACAAAGAGAAGGAGAGCGCGAGAGACCTTGCGTGTGTGTGCTAGAGTAGCCTACGCATTAATACGCACGCGTCTCCCCCCCGCAACAAATCAGCTGATATTGGTGTCTGTTGCCAGGCTACATATTGATTTGTTCCGGTTCGTGGGTCGGTTATTTTCTCACTACAAACGAACCGCTCCAGGGTTCGTATGGAATCGAGCCGAGACCACCTCTTCTAGGCGGTCTCGGCTCGGTTGTTTTGTTCCGATTCAGAGTGCGATTGTTGTGTTCACATATGACCAAACGAACCGGGCCAAAAGGAAGCGCCCCTTTGTTTCGGAACAACGTCTCCAATCGATCCAGGTGTGAAAGCACCCTTAAATATTTCTGGTCATTTTACCGCTAAAATTTCTCCAGTCTGACGGACCCAATGTCCGTCAAATAACCGGTGAAGCATCGAATTGCGAGAATTATTTTTTTTTACAAGATTTTATTACATAAACAGAGATTGATAATGGTAATGTATTTCTGGTATAGTGAGAAATCAAAACAAATGACAGCACACATAAAAAACATACAGAAGAAACATACTGAGGTAAAACTTAAAGGGGTCATATAATGCTACATGCACTTTTACAAGTTGATTGTACTGAAATGTGTGTTGACAGAGCCTGTACACAGCCATCATATAATGATAAAAATCCATCCAGTGGTTTTGTTTTAATCTCCTTATATGTTTTCCCCTGCCTCAAATCGAGCCGTTCGATCCTGTGACGTCACACAGCTCGCACGCCCCTCCCACGATTGTGATTGACAGCAGCGTTTCAACACAGACCCGCCCTCGCTCGTGAGTGAGCTGTCAATCATAGTTTGTCATTGTTGATACACTGGAGCAGAATGGCGCCTAAGCGATTCTGGTGTTCTGTTCTTGGGTGTAATAAGGAACACAGCAGTCATTTTAATGTTCCTAAATCCGAAACGCTGAAGACACAGTGGTAGGGGTGCACGATATTGACAAAAAAGTGATATTGCGATATCGATAATGAATATTGCGATATCGATATTAATTTCGATATTTTTAAACGTATGTAAAACTAAAAAAGTTATGGGAAAGCGCAGCAAAAAATATTAATAAATAAAACAAGTTTTCTTACAACATAATGTTTATTTCAACTGACAGTCATATTGGACTGGTACAACATGAATAAATAAATAAATAAATAAATAATAACCATGTCCACAGAACAGAACATGTTTTACTGGTTGTATGTACACTACAGTGTAAAAAACAATAAATAAAGAGCAAGTCTACAGAACACACCTAGCCACTTCATGCGTTTTCTGTGATGGGATAGCTATCCGATCTTAAAAAAAAACAGGTTTGCCCTCCGAAACGCATTCGAGACGGATTTGAATCCGATCGCTGAAACCACTTCAGGAGAAGGTCTGGGCCACATTCAGACGAAACTGGACAATAAATGCATCTCGTTGTTGAAACCACATTTGTAAAATGTACTACTCCCAAAAACGCTAAAAAATAAACTTGTGAGAACGGGTTACAGGCTACATGTCATGTTATGGCCAAATATGACGGCGCGCGCAACTGCAACACGCATCACCGCAGATGAGCAGCTGCATCTCTTCATCAAGCCAACGCGCAAACTATCGCAAATCAAAGTGAAAGTAAGTCGCAGACGCTTTACACTTTATTAAAAGTAAATAAACGAAATTATCTTAACGGGGCTGTTGCCGTTCTCTCTTATTGCGTTATTTGATTTTGACATTTTAGCTGATGATCGTAAAATGCAGCTCAACTGTTGCTTTCTGTGACGTGCACTCCATATCGCAGGAATTGCAGATCGGATTTATATCTGTTTTGCAAAAACACTTTTATGTGTAAAAGGAATATATCAGATAGCTATCCGATCAGAGAAAACACATGAAGTTGCCAGGTGGCCTGATGTTTGTGCGCTGGTGTGCGTCGACTGTGTGGTAGTAGAGCAAGGGAGAAGTGAGAGAGTGACGGCGATTAGCTTTGGAGCGAGGAGCGACTCTACAGTCATATTAAGAAAAACGAAGTGTCTTTCCTGTTCTTTCTGACCACTATGGGAAATCTGTAGCATGAAAAGTTAACCCTCTCCTTGATTTCATGTTTATGGAGAAGGAGAATCAGGAAATTAGTCGGGGGAAATGCAACGGTGCATGTCGGACCGGACGCATCAAAATATTGCATAAATATCGCGAGACTTTCGATATTGATATCGAGCAACGTGATATCGCGATAACGATATTGATTCGATATATCGTGCACCCCTACACAGTGGCTGAGTTTGTTTATGAAGGGAATATTTTCGACAAGCAACGTCAATGCGCTCATGTTTGCGCGAATCATTTCTCACCAGACTGCTTTTTAACCCTTGTGCATCAATTTAAAAAAGTTACACATAGCTACATAGAGGACAAAAATGTCCGTGTCCAAAAACTGTCATAAAAATATTATAGATTTATATTTTTTTCCACTTTCACTGGCATCATTTTTTTAACCAGCATCAGCTCTAATCATAATGACCAAACATTCATTAATTTTCAGAATTTTAACCCTTAAAATGCTGGTTTGTTTACATAATGCCACTGTTGTTTTTTTATGAAAAAAAGAAAAATAGTAATTATTTTCAATTTACTAAATTCCAAGCAGAATTTTTTTTCTTTGATTATTACAGCCTTGGATATGTCAATGATTAAGAACAATATTAATTTTGATGCATTAATATTTTTTATGCAGTATCAGATTTAAAAAAAGCTACCACTTAGGTACATAAAGGACAAAAATGTCCATGTCAAAAAAGTGTCATAAAAATATGATAGATTAATATTTTTTTCCACTTTCACTGACTTAGATTTTTTACTAGCATCAGTTCTAATCATAATTACCAAACATTCATTTATTTTCAGAATTTAACCCTTTAAATGCCGGTTTCTTTACATAATGCCACTGTTGATGTTTATAAAAAATTTAATAATAATAATAATTTTCTATATACTAAATTCTAAGCAGAATTTTTTTTCTTTAAATATTACAGCCTTGGATATGTCAATGATTAACAATAATATTAATTTTGTTGCATTAATATTTTTTATGCAGTATCAGATTTAAAAAAAAAGCTACCACTTAGGTACATAAAGGACAAAAATGTCCATGTCAAAAAAGTGTCATAAAAATATGATAGATTAATATTTTTTTCCACTTTCACTGACTTAGATTTTTTACTAGCATCAGTTCTAATCATAATTACCAAACATTCATTTATTTTCAGAATTTTAACCCTTTAAATGCCGGTTTCTTTACATAATGCCACTGTTGATGTTTATAAAAAATTTAATAATAATAATAATTTTCTATATACTAAATTCTAAGCAGAATTTTTTTTCTTTAAATATTACAGCCTTGGATATGTCAATGATTAACAATAATATTAATTTTGATGCATTAATATTTTTTATGCAGTATCAGATTTAAAAAAAAGCTACCACTTAGGTACATAAAGGACAAAAATGTCCATGTCAAAAAAGTGTCATAAAAATATGATAGATTAATATTTTTTTCCACTTTCACTGACTTAGATTTTTTACTAGCATCAGTTCTAATCATAATTACCAAACATTCATTTATTTTCAGAATTTTAACCCTTTAAATGCCGGTTTCTTTACATAATGCCACTGTTGATGTTTATAAAAAATTTAATAATAATAATAATTTTCTATATACTAAATTCTAAGCAGATTTTTTTTTCTTTAAATATTACAGCCTTGGATATGTCAATGATTAACAATAATATTAATTTTGATGCAATCATATTTTTTTATGCAGTATCAGATAAATAAAAAAACTACCACTCAGGCCCATAAAGGACAAAAATGTCCATGTCAAAAAAGTGTCATAAAAATATTATAGATTCATCTTTTTTTCCACTTTCACTGACTTAGATTTTTTACTAGCATCAGTTCTGATCATAATTACCAAACATTCATTTATTTTCAGAATTTTAACCCTTTAAATGCCGGTTTCTTTACATAATGCCACTGTTGATGTTTATAAAAAATTTAATAATAATAATAATTTTCTATATACTAAATTCTAAGCAGAATTTTTTTTCTTTAAATATTACAGCCTTGGATATGTCAATGATTAACAATAATATTAATTTTGATGCATTAATATTTCTTATGCAGTCTCAGATAAATAAATAAAAATTACCACTCAGGTCCATAAAGGACAAAAATGTCCATGTCAAAAAAGTGTCATAAAAATATTATAGATTCATATTTTTTTCCACTTTCACTGACTTAGATTTTTTACTAGCATCAGCTCTAATCATAATTACCAAACAGTCATTAATTTTCAGAATTTTAACCCTTTAAACGCTGGTTTCTTTACATAATGCCACTTTTGTTTTTATAAAAAATTATAATAATAATAATAATACAAATATTCCATATACTAAATGCTAAGCAGGTTTTTCTTTAAATATTACAGCCTTGGATATATCACTGGTTAACAACAACATTAATTTTGATGCATTCATATTTTTATGCAGTATCAGATAAAAAAAATTTAAAAAAATACCACTCAGGCCCAAGTCACTCAGGCCCAAGTCAAATCATTGATTTATTACTCCTATTATCCTCCAAAGTTTTTACTTTTTTGATAGAATATACCTTATTTTGCTCTATAAATAAAGCAAAAGTACAAGATCACTTTGAACAAGAACTGAAGTCAACTCTTCATCCTCACTTTCACATGTGTTCACTAGATCCAGAGCTTCCCTTGCTGTGAAACGTCTCATCTTGCAAACAATTAAATGACAAGGCCCTCAAGCATCACATTTTTATAGGTTTGGCTGTGAGAGCACTTGTGTCAACAAAAATCTACCAGACAAAACAATCACCATTTTCTCGAGGTGAAAACATAAAAAATAATCACTTTTGATTTATGCAAGGTGTTGTGGGGCCTCTAAACTTCTACATCAAAATCAAGCTCACCTTTTACCTTTGAATAAAAACAAAAACAAAAACAAAGTGCAAGCAAGTAATAAGAAATGTGTTTGAATGAAAAAAGTAACTTCAGTAACTTTTTGACCTTTTCAGTTTTCACATGGCAGGGTCTGTGACTCTGCCAAGGGTATGACTCATTTACATGGGGTGGGATTTGTGTTTTCCAGTACAATATAATTTCTTTCTTTCAAAATGTTCACACACACACACACACCTAAAAATTTCAGTACACACATACTAACCACACTCTGACAACCATACCAACACACCCACACAATTATAGCTTCATAATTTATCTAATTGGCTCTACAGTATGCATAAGCCGAAAACAGCAGAAAACAACAATAAAGTGATAATTTGCTTTATATGCCAAACCTGAAAAAATGGCACCATCTGATAAAAAATAGTAAAAATTTAAATTTTGAAGCCTTGCCAACAGAATGAAAGCCTGTTAAGAAAGATTGCATCATTTTATAGTTGAATGGCACTGGGATTAAAAATCGCAGTTTTAATGGGTTTCAATGGGGACATTTTTGTCCAAAAGGCGCTAAGTGGGTGTATTTTTTTTACCTAGTGCAAAATAAATTTTTTAAAGTAAATGAAGGTGAAATATTAAAATTCCAATAAAAATACACACCTGTGGCAAATTTTATGCAGTTAGCATTAACACAGCCAAAGTTATCAAAAAAACAAAACTGAAAAGGACAAAATGTCCATAAGGATGCACAAGGGTTAAACGAGGCGAGGGTCAATATAGCCTAAATCAGGTTTTGCTAAGAAGCTGCTACTGAAAAAAGAATCGGTACCAACTATTCGTGTTCCTGCTGGACCTCCAAAAGAAGTGAGTGTAACGTTTTAACCTTTATATTAATCTTTGCAAATCCCTTATTGCACGCTTCACGATGATTGTGGCCAATGTTTACACTCAGGGTGCATTACGGCATGTATTCTATGTAACGTTACGACGTTCTCAATATAATTCATAATCCCACGTTTATAATGAAAAACGCGTTATAGTTATTGTGTTATTAAAAACTGTGTCCGCAGGTGTTACAGTTAACGTAACAGGAATATTAACAGGAATATCAATGCAGTTACAATACTATAGATGTACTTAAAAGTTTTCTTAAAACATAAAACATTTTCGTACTGCACTAAACATAAACATACAACAAATTCTTAGTTATCCTTCAACTACTGCTAGAATCATTACTGACAGGACCTCATGTCAGTTTCAGTCACGATAGTTAGCCTACCCAACACTGAGATAACGCCACGCATCACTGACGCATCACTGAAAAAAAAAGTTTTTCAACATAAATCTGTCAACGAACTAACCTATAACTTACATTAGTAACGTTAAACACATAGCGTTTGTATCTCACAACTCTAACGTTACTCTGCCAGTACATACAAAAATAGATCAAAGTGACATTGTTAACCAACCATTCAGAAACGTCCTGTCGAACTTCTTCGTGGCCGTCATCTTGTTTCGGGTCATACTCCGGTTCAAACTGATACGGTTGCACAGATGTGTCCTCAGAGATAATCCCACTGCCATAATAAACCCTCAACTGTTGTCAAGTCAACACTCCATGTGCGTTGTGTCAAAGCGCCCACAGAACAGAGGGGCGGAGTCAGCGAAGCTCATTATCATTTAAAGGTACATGCACTGAAACGGCGTGCTGAAAACAGAGCTGTTTTTGAGCAAGTAAAATGAGTGTTTTCTTAAAATACTAATGAGAATTTTTAATAAAAGTATATTACAAAGTTTTCATTTAGACACTAAAGATTCATATTAACTTGTACAAAAAATGGCATTATATGACCCCTTTAAAAACGTTGAGTTATTTATTTATAACATGTGATATAGTTTAGTAACATAACATGACAGGAGCTATTTTGCTGAATATTCTCACGATTGAAAATGTTACATTGATTTTAATTCACTAAACAAGTAGTTAATATAAAATTACTTCAATTAATTTGGTTAAACATTAAATATTACATATACATATGTAATATAATGTGTATTTCCATCACATGTTTGGTCTTAAATTTCATTCAAAGTGGCATTAAAAAGTCTTAAATTGAACTTGTTTATATCTGTAGTCACCCTGTTAAAGCCGTTTTATTTTTAATGTCCCAGGTCGTCTCATAGAGTCTGCCATCTTCATATGACCTCCTCTTTCTTTAACCCCCTTTTTATCAGACGCTTTCAATCACTAAATAAATAAATCATGACTGATTAATTTAAAATGGCATATGGCCAGCAACAATTTTTCTTTTATGATGCAGCATCCATGCAACTAGGTGTCAGTATAACTCAATGCAACAGTTTTTTTGCACATTGTAATGGTAAAAGTTTGTTGACATCATATTAACCGTGGCCTAACATGTATTACAAAAAACGAAATTAAAGAAATGGCTCTTACATTTACATTTAATTAGTTACTAGACAATCTGTCCCAGGCTAAATTTAGGCAGATTGCTATAGCATATCAAGGCCATCTTTTTGATCTTACATCTTAAAATACTTTCCTCCTCAACAGTATATATGGAATAAGAAAAACCTTTGCTCATTTTCCATTTTAAGATTGTGTTTTAATATAATTCCTCAAACATCCTGTGAGCTGAGGTTGAAAAGCCTTTTCTGAATGGCATTAAAAGGAAAACAGTGCAGCCATTTTCCTCAAACTCTCTCATGACACATTAATAGTTCAATAACCTTGCAGATGGCAAGGCATCATGGGAATTACTGACATTTAAACGTCTAGTAATGGCAATGCTGATATACAAAAATTAATATATATGACCATAATGTGGGTTTATGTGAGCCACATCTTGCTAAATTATACATATGAAGCCCTCTAGTTTCCTGTTGATGGTTATCTTTGTATAATAGATTTGCAATTACGTATAGGAAATGACATGGCTTTTGTCTTCACAATGTAAACTTTTCCCAAGCGTACAAATATCCTTCTTCCTCGTGGAGATCACAAGGAGAAGAACTTTTGATTAAAATATCAACATTTATTTTCTAGAGGATGCCGTGGGTTGTAAGTGATCATATCAACTGCCAGTGCTTGATGGATTTCTTTGACGAACTTTAGCCAAAAATAATGTGGAAAAGGTTATGTTGTGCTTCCCATGAAACATATTCCGTAAACAATAATTGACATATGCCTATTTTAGCCTGTGACACTCACAAATATTTGCCTGGGGAAATAATAGTTTGAGTTTATTTTCAGCAGTTACTGAGACATGGGGCCTCTTTCTAAAAAAACAAATTTCCACTGTAAATAGTACAATGTAAAGGGAGCTGTAGTTGTTTTATGATTAAAGTTTCTAGATAAATTTGTATAATTAGCACGTAGCACAATAATTATAGCTGTTAATTAACATGATTAATAGCAATATTATGTAATGAATACATTTGATATGAGTTTTAGTTTATTCATTATAAATCATAATATAACATTTGTTTATAGCACTTTTAGCTGCACTTTCAGCATGCAAAACACATGGGAATGTACAGTATGTGAGTTGATTTTGCCACATTTTAGCCACTAGATGGTGATAGGACTTTATAAAGACTATTTAGGGAACATTTTCATTCCATGGACGTTATTTCCTTCTTTAGGGTGTTACTTGAGACGTTTTATGTTGCACGGCTACTAGCAATATAAGTAAGGAAATGCTCTGTAAGAAATTATTGTTTATAGCATTCTTTTAAAATTTGGTTTTATAGCATGTTTTCATTTTGTTTAGATCAAGTTTAGCTTGTCTCATTCTGTATATTTATGTTGAGTCTGTTGACTTCAACTTCAGTTTGAACTGAAAACAAATGGTTTTTTCACCTCTTTCACTTTGTTTTGAGTGTTTGGTTTGTGTGTACAACGGTGTAAAAGAGCCCTTTGATTTTTATTATCCATATTGCCTTTATGCTATATCACTATAAGTCCTTCCTTCCGAGGACCTTTTGCCCCACATTTGGGGTAAAATGCCCTCCTAGATGCCTACTTTTTAATGTAACGCATTTCTTTTGAGACAAAATTTGTCAGAAGTTTACTCTTTATTTTTGATTGACATATTTTGGGACTATATTTTCCATAAGGGGACTTTTAGCCCATTGGACACCTATATAGACGCCCTATATTCAGTTTTGTGCAGGAAAAGGAATCCAGTGAGAAAATGATTTCACTTGTGAATTATATTCTGACTGATGTCATTACATACTACAACAAATGCCTTTCCTAGCCAAATAATAATGCATTGACATGAATAATCACACCACCCTTATAGTAGAAAAATTGTTTTAGGTTCTTGAATACCTCACAGCTATATGAATCTCAATTTCACATAAAAAAAAATGATGAATTTACATTCTTATATTTAAACAGAGCATGCCTATAAGAAAATATGGAAATGCTAACTTGAAGATTTTAGATTATTGCATGTGTCAAAGATTCTGTTTAGTTTTTGTCTTATTTGAAAGTGACTTTGTAGAACTGGACAACTTTAGGACAGTTTGTTTCTCCTCATGAATTATTTATGAAGCACTAATTTAAGTGTACACAATTCCAAGGTCATATCAAATACTTGCTGTGATTATCATAAACGTAATAGATATGTGACACAGCTCAGTGTATGTAAGTGTACGTGTGGCATGCTGTAGCATATGCTTCTGAAAGCAATTATTTCTTTTTTCATGCAAAACTGGCACTTGAACCGTTGGTTCCTAGATTATCAGCTTGTCCCCAAGGACCACAAACTCACTGATGAAAAGAATAGTACATTTATTCAAATGCAATTTCTGATGCCAGAACTGCACAAGATGTTTTTGTATGCTGGTAGTTTCCTTCCTAGTCAAAATGGGATTTGAGCCAAAATGTGGACATTTGGTCTTGTGGTGTGTGTCATCACTGTATTTTACTATATCTCATGGTTTGTGTTTTTATTTAATTTATTCTAGGACTTTCTACATTTTGAGACTGAAACCTCAACTTTTATCTGGGGGACAAACAATGCAAGAGAATGCCTGCAGTGGAGAAAGTCAATTGGAGAGTGTAAGTGCACTGAAATCATTCATGCCATACACATGCACAGACAATTAACTTCCAATATGTGTAACTTTTATCAATTGTACTGGACATTATTGTACTGGAAATCATTGCTGCCTTCACCTGTTAGTACAAAGTCATCTGAAACCTTGCCTACAGAAGGGTTTGAGACTGTTGTTTTAAAAAAACCATTAACTTGTGTTAAAATGGAATCGCACCCAATGGGTTATTTAGTACTTACAAACAGGTTGGTGGCAGTGATTAATGATCTGAGCTGTGAAGCAGTGGTTGTCCGAGATTGAAACCCCAGAAGCAGTGACCCATGAACTGAAGTTTTTTTTTTTTTTTAAACGAATTCAGCAGGGATGCATTCAATTGTTCAAAAGTGAGATTTGTAATGTTAAAAAAACTACATTTCAATTAAATGCTTTTCTTTTTAACTTCTATTCTCAAGAACCTGAAAAACAGTAATATGGTTTCCACAAATTAAGCAGCAACTGTTAATTATAGTTTTTTTGGCGCTAGAAGATCTGAAGGATTATAAACTGGTAATGGATGGCTTAATTATTAACGAAAATATTTATACATTTATGTTATTTTCAGAACCTCAAACTAGTATTTTACTTCAAATATTTTTTTAAAATGGACATCTTAGACAGAAACATTTATACATCATTGGGCCCATTTTGCATATCCTTCACAATTAATCCATTCACCCTTAGAAAACTATTGGTTTCTCTTTAATGTTAGGGTTAGAATAAGTTGACATGTAGTTGCAAATAGTTCTAGTTATAGTCAGTAGAATGTCTGTCGGAGGACCATCACAATAAAGAGTTAGCAGATATTAAGCAGACAGTCTAATACTCTAATGAGAGTTAGTAGACATGCAGTTGCAAAGTACTCAACAGAAGGTTCAAAAGAGACGTGTTACCAAACGTTTTACAGTGACTGCCATTTAGTGGTTTGGGAGAATATAAAATCAAATGTTTTTCTTTTTGATGCAGTCCTAATGTCATATATCTGAAATATGTCTCTAAAATATATCCTTCCAGAACTAGTCTCAAGGAGGCAGATGAAGTGTAGTCTTTCATCTGAAAGATTAATGAATTGAGATTTGTCATTGACCTGTTGTCATGTAGCTCTAGGCTACATGATAGGATACTCTCATCGCTTATCACCTGTGTAACCCGCATTACTGCTCACATCGCAAAAGCCCGGGGCAATGCTGAGGCTTTTAGATGCACACCTTTTAAAAATCTTTTATTTTTGGTGCTCTAGCACTGTATTTCAAGATTTAATGATGTCTAAAATGTTTTGTTTTATGGACTCACTCATTTAGAAGTGCATTTATGTGTGAGTTACAGCTCGTTTAGTCTGTTTTAATTTTCAAAACTGCCTTTCCACAATTAATATTTTTCATTAAATGTGCAATGAATTTTTCTTTAGTGTTTGAATGACAAGTTAAACTGTCTAGGCTATTTACTTTCCCTGAAATTCTTATCAACCTTTTCAGATAGCCGCCGACTGAACCCCCGAGCAATTCTGAACATTCGGATTTCAATATACAGTAAAAGAAGAAAGGAAAAACATCTGCTTTGAAGTCTGTTCATTAAATATCATCAAATCTCTCTTGATAAAGTACCTCATTTGTGTGCCGGTCTTTACCCATGTGACACCTTAATCATTCCTCTCTGAAATCACATTTACCAATCTTTCAACGCAGTGGAGCGCTACAAAGCATCAGTGATGATAATTAAAATGTTGATATATTCAATGCCTCTGTGAAAACACTGGTAAATGGATCAAAGGTTTACATATTTAGTTGCTTACTTATTTATGAGTTGGCCGATGGTTTGCTGAATTTCATTCGTGGAATAAGATTAGGGTGTTCCCTTGAATGGGAGTGCGACCGTTTCCTTGTGGTTAATGTGTTTTTCACGGGATGTGGCAACAGCCATCCGAGTAGACAGGTGAGACATTGTTTATTGCGCTCACCTCTCGAAAAACATTTATTTTCTGTTCAAAATTCTTATTTCACAGTGAGGTGGCACACACATGATGTGTTTTTCCTGTTCCTCCACATCACATATCTCTATTGGATTGAGATCTGGCTGGAGACCATTCGAGTATAGTGAGTTCATGTTCAAGAAATCAGTTTTAGATGATTTGAGCTTTGTGACACAGTTCGTTATCCTGCTGGAAGAAGCCATCAGAAGATGGGCACACTGTGGTCATAAAGGGAATGGACATGGTCAGCAACAATACTTAGGAAGGCTGTGTCATTTAAACAATGTTCAAATTGGTACTAAAGGGCCCAGAGTGTGCCAAGAAAATATTCCCCACACATTACGCCACTAGCAACCTGAAACACTGATACAAGGCAGGATGGATCCATGCTTTCACGTCGTTTACTCCAAATTCTGACCCTGCAATCTATATGTCGCAGCAGAAATTGAGACTCATTGACCAGGCAATGTTTTTCCAATCTTCTATTGTCCAATTTTGGTGAGACTGCGAAAAAGCATGAATCTTTTAAATATCCATATGAAATATTCCTTTGCATCCACCCCCCCAAACCACCTACAATGGCATTAAAATGCATTGTTTCTAACTTGCTTGCTTTGAAGAGGTAAATTCATTGTTCCTGAAGTCCAAGACTATTTTAATTCTTTCAGTTCACATTGGACACCTTGTTTTGGCTTTCAGCACTATCTAAGTGAACACAATTAAGTAATTAATAATGTATGAGGTGATAAGGTGAATGTAAACCTCATGAGAGATGACGGAACACAAAGGAAAATGTCAATGTCAGAAAAGCAGCAAATACTTTGAAGACTGGTCTTTGAGCAAAGGTACTCTTTCATTCCCCCTTCAGTCAGAGATCTGAATGGGGGTTTGACTAATAATTAAATAATTTATTATAATTTAACTTTTTTATTGTGTTTTGGGAGCCAAAATCAGTGCCTTAAGGACAATGAGTATGGAGCCTCTTTGTGTGACTCAATGGTGATTTGTGTTTTCTGTTTTGTCCCGAGGCTGTTTGGAGAGAGCTGGTCTCTGTATCAAATCGATATAGCCTTGTTGTATCCAGAGGGAGTGATGGTTCTCTCATGTGTCTTCAGAGCATATTGTCAAAAGCAGAGTGGACTGATGATCGCAACAAACAGGAATGATGAATGAATTGATGTATATGTCACACGAAACTTCAGAAATCCTGCTGCTAATAGGGTCATTCTACGGAAATGTCCATTTTTCTGTCCCTAGCCTTTACAGAAATATTACACTTAAAAAAACACTTTAAAATTACAATTTCATTACATTTTAAAATAAAACAATATGTTATTTGAACAATTACACATTCTTGAGCCATCAAGAGGCAATATTTTATTTTTTATTAATTTTATAGAATTCCAAGCGCCACAGAAGTGCTCGCCCCACAGTCATGTACAGAGGGAAAATGCTTTATTTTGAGGTCAATAAAAGATTTTTACACCATTTAAAATACAATAATGTATACATAACTATCTAATATATTATGTAAATGACATAAAAAAACTAAATGCAGATATAAATATTATAAAATTTATAATGAAAGTAGTGGTCCCCTGGAGTTGTGTCACTGGTGTTACTGTTAAACAAAAATCTCTTATTTTGAAATAAAAATCACACTGATGACATCACTTGACTTCCTTCTTCCAGTTTCCTGAATATCTATGAAGAAAAGCCCATAATAAATCCTCTGTCTCTTTTTAGTTATCAGAAATATTCTCATTTGTCTCATGATTTCATATGAAGCTTTTAGTTGAAGTCACTGGTGTGACCTACTTTACTGTTAGGTAATTGTAAAAAAATAGAATACAAATGGATTAAACTACTTAATTTAGTGAGTATACCATGATTGACAACATGTGGTTTGATACCTTGCAGCAGCCATTTTGTAAAATTAATTTTTCATGAAAATTGTCACTGGTGTTACTGTCACTGGTGTTACTTTTCTTATGGGTAACACCAGTGACTGCCATTTATGGATAAACTTTATTCAAAGATATTCATTTAGATTATATGCCAAATGTAACAATTTAGTCTCATCTACTTAATTATAGTTGAAGAATAATGATCTTTGGTCTATTGCATGTCATTGGTGATTCATTGTGTCACTGGTGTTACTGTCTTTTTTTCTGTCACATTAAATACAATGCCACATGTGACATGATAATAATTTTACATCCATTTAATTATGCTACACTCAAAAGTTAAGATTTAAAGGATTGCATCATTAATTGATTTTAACTGTTTTTCAAATATTTTCATTATAGCAAATACAAGGTTGCGCAAACGAACTAACCTCATTCAAGCACACTTTTAACAAACCTGATTCAAATAAATAAAACATAATCTCCTTATTTGTTGCATTATTATTATTATTTGGTAACTCTGACTACATGTGCTGAAAAATTTTTTAAATATTTTTTCATAAAAACATTTAATATTGCCAAAGTAGTAAGGTAACACCAGTGACAAAAAAATGGTACATGCAATCTTTAAATACATGCACAAAAAATATAAAAAATCATTAAGCTGTCATTTATGCTTATTCATAAAGCCAAAGGGTAATCGAATAATGTGGTGTAAGTTTAAATGTTAGAAAAAGAAATAAATTTTAAGACATTTTGCCATACCAAAAGTGGACGTTTTTGTAGAATGACCCAATATGTTGATTCGGTGCTCAAGTAATGTTTCTTATTATTTTTACTTTTTGAAAAAGATTGTGCTGCTTAATATTTTTGTGGTAGATAAGCTACTTTTTTTCCCCTTTTATTTATATATATATATATATATATATATACACTGAACAAAATTATAAACGCAACACTTTTGTTTTTGCCCTAATTTTTCATGAGCTGAACTCAAAGATCTAAGACTTTTTCTATGTACACAAAAGGCCTATTTCCCTAAAATATTGTTCACAAATCTGTCTAAATCTGTGTTAGTGAGCACTTCTCCTTTGCTGAGATAATCCATCCACCTCACAGGTGTGGCATATCAAGATGCGGATTAGATGATTATTACACAGGTGTGCCTTAGGCTGGCCACAATAAAAGGCCACTCTAAAATGTGCAGTTTTACTGTATTGGGGGGGTCCGAAAACCAGTCAGTATCTGGTGTGACCAGTGAAACACATCTCCTTCGCATTGAGTTGATCAGGTTGTTGATTGTGGCCTGTGGAATGTTAGTCCACTCTTCAATGGCTGTGCGAAGTTGCTGGATATTGATCCACAAGGTTGACATCAGCAAACCGCTCACCCACACGACGCCATAAAGGCTGTCTGCCATCTGCCCTGTACAGTGAAAACCGGGATTCATCCGTGAAGAGAACACCTCTCCAAAGTGGCAGACGCCGTCGAATGTGAGCATTTGCCCACTCAAGTCGGTTACGATGATGAAGTGCAGTCAGGTCGAGACCCCGATGAGGACGACAAGCATGCAGATGAGCTACTGATAGATTTTGTATTTTCAGTTACAGATTAATTTACATTGTGAATATGTATCAGATGTATTCCACTCTGTTTGTGTCTGCAAAGGTGTGTGTGCCAAATGGCCCATTCAGATGATAGCCCATTCAGATGTATGGCCCAGAGAAACTGATTGGTGTGAATGACAGTAAATTAGCATTGCTCAAGTTAGATCGATCTCCTGTGGGAGGTCCTAACAGGTTTCTATTGTTTTGTAGCCTATAGGCTTTGTCTTCATGTATAAAGTTCTGTCTCACAGACAGAACTTTGGGTTAAGATTGTTGAAGGGCGACATGCTAACATCGATGCTGAAGGGCTGCTACACTACAAACCTTCAATAAATTCTTCTCCCCACAAGAACTCTGGTCAAGCTTACTTATTTTATGTATTGGAGAAATCTAATACATTGGCGAGCCACCCAAACCACTGCTCGGCCAAATACACCAAAATCTAACAATTTGGCGAGAGCCAGCCAGGAGAGACTGACAAGAAGAGAACTCACCAACTGCAACAAGAAGTAAACAGAGTAATTTTCAAGTATCTGAAGTTCAAGAGACTGCATCTGCGGACACAATTTATTCGAATCAACTGGATCCAGTCTCAAATATCCTAATTTGGTGAGTGAAACTTATCAGCTCTCTAAAAGAACATCTTCTGAAAAGAATAATAGTAGACCAGTAAAGAATTGTAGTGTAGTCACACATACTGTGTATTGTTGAGAATTTTAGGCTTGGGCCTTTTTCATGAGTCTGTAGAAACCTTTTAAATGATTTAGTTAATTCTCTTGAAACTGTAGGAGCTATAGAAATAAGTTTTATAGCTTGGCCCTGTTCTCTTGAGTCTCTAAGAATCATTTAAGAAAGAGGTTTGGTCCCTTCTCATGGGATTGTAGGAGCTATTAAAATAAAGTATAAGTTTGGTCCTTTCTTTGGAGTCTGTAGGAATTGTTAAAGAAACAATTTAGTCCGTTCGTCCAGAGATTGTAGAAACTGTATAAGGTTTGGTCCTTTCTTTGGAGTCTGTAGGAATTGTTAAAGAAACAATTTAGTCCGTTCGTCCAGAGATTGTAGAAACTGTATAAGGTTTGGTCCTTTCTTTGGAGTCTGTAGGAATTGTTAAAGAAACAATTTAGTCCGTTCGTCCAGAGATTGTAGAAACTGTATAAGGTTTGGTCCTTTCTTTGGAGTCTGTAGGAATTGTTAAAGAAACAATTTAGTCCGTTCGTTCAGAGAATGTAGAAACTGTATAAGGTTTGGGACTGATGTTGCTGCAAGAATTGGGAATTCTTGACTGGGTGCTAATTCAGTAGCCAATATTTTAGTTTTGAACTAAACATTCTAATTGTGTTAGAAACTAGACGTTTATTTGCCTTCTGATGAAAGATGCAGAACGATTGAAAGTCTAATGTCTAAGGGACAAATTTAAACCAATTCAGGTTAGAACTCAGAAAGAATTGAACAAGTCTTATCAATCAGGAGTTTTTCTTTTGTTTTGAATGTAGGATTGAAAACTAAGCTGAGTTAGTAAACTAATGATTTGTCTGTTTAACTGAAACGGTCAGTCAAAGACTGCTGAGAATTTAAATCTGAATAAGCACCTTTAACGGCTCAAACACTTTTTGTTTTGTTTCCACACCGTTGAGGGCACTTGTCCTGTACTTGCCATGGCTGAGTCTGCACTAAAAAATGGTAATGGCCCTGCACCGAGGCCAACAACAGAAAGACATGGAACAGAACCTCCAGATGTTACCATTGATCAGATGATGGACAATCTAAATGCATATTTGGGCAAAAGGCTGGAACTGAGGAAGTGCCATGATGACATATGCCAGAAGTATGGCATCAAGCACTCAGAGAATGGAATATGGGCTTTGCCGGACATTAAAAGGGCTTATGGAAAGATGCAGCGCTTAAGGACAAACACCAACAGAGATGGCTTGTCTGTGATTTTGGTAAAACAAATTCTACAGCATCGACAGAAGTGTGAGACTGACAAATCACAGCGTGAGTACAAAGCAGAGAAAGCAAAGGTTCGAGCACTGGCTGAACAATTGCAGAATGAAAAGAAGGACAAAGAAAGACTTTTAAATGATAATGACAAGCTGTTAAACGTTGATTTCTGGACGACAAAATCCCATAAAATCTAGCAGCAAGATAGAGAAAGAGTCACTCTATCCATTTAAAGACCTCAAGAAGATTCAACAACGTCAGTATCTGCTAGGAGAAAGTGACAGCAGCTCGACTGGGAGCCCTGATGACAGTGATGTTGAGCCTGAGACGCATGCTCATGTCACCAAGAAGAACAAAAAGGTTAGACTCGCTCCTGTAATTGTCAAGAACAGAAGGACAGAAATTGAAGTTGATAATGAGGAGGAGTATGAGGAGGAAGGCGAAAGACGAACCCGTATCGTAAAAAAAAATATTAAGAAATATGTTCCCTGTAAAACATACCAGCCAGCTTCACCAGAGCAAGTAGACAAGTGGTCAAAGGAATTACCAGATGTGTACAAACAACCACGAAAAGTATGGCAATTTCTTCAACGCTTACAGAAAATCTACAATTTACATCCAATAGATGGTGTGATGATTGTTAATGTGAACTTGAGGGACAAGGAACAAAAGAGGATAACTGAAAGTGTTGAAAACAGGGTAGGCGAGTCTCAAGAAAACATTGAGGCTGGATGGGAAGCTGTACGAACATTCTTGTTCGAACTGAAACCTGCAGAGGTTAATTGGGCTAAAATTACCTCATGTATGCAGAAGACTGGAGAAAGTGTTGCAGAGTTGAAGAACGCTTCACACAAATTTGGTTGGAACATGCTGGTTTAAATGACAGCGAGGATCTTGACAAGGACACTAGCATGCCTCTGAAAACTGCTTTTGTGAATGGACTGAAACCTGAAGTTTCAAAAGCACTCAAAATCCGATATGACGACTGGGATAGTGTTGGAACAACTTTTCATAAGATTGTTGAGTGGTCAGCAAAGATTGAAAGAACACAGGAAGTCAAAATCAGAGCATTGCGATCGAAGAACATGCCATACCACAACAAGACAATGTGGAATGAGCATAAAGAAAATGAAGATAATAGACAGTCAAAAACTCAAGGAAGATGCAGGGATTGCAACGAAGAAGGACACTGGGTTCGTGATTGCAAGCTGAGTTTAAAACATCACACAAGTGATGATGAGGATAACCTTTTGAGGAGGTTTCAGCAGTTGACAGCCAAACAAAAACAGATTCTGCTAAATGCTGTTGAGCCGCAGGGAAACTGAAGAGCCTCTCTCTGCAGCACCAACTAGTGACATCTCATCCGAAAACTGATGGACTCCATGTGTATGCAAAAAGAACAAATGAAGACACCACCCCAAATATAAAAGCATACACAGAAGTCTCAACAACTGAAGCCAAAGAGGATGTCCTAGTCGAAGGTGCTGCTATACAAGCCGTAAAGGAGAGAGGTGCACATACAGCGGCATTAAGACAACTTCAGCAAGTTTTGCCATGTAAACTGATTCAAGATGAAGCACCCAGAAAACAAATGCCATCAATGATGAAAGCTAAAACAAAACTGCACAATGACAAGCAATGCAGTAAGGATGACCACAAGGAAATTGAACTATGCCCTTTTGAACATGTCACAGGCTGGCCCATGTCCAATGAAAATCTAACATCTGACAGCCTTGCCCAATCTGACGAAAGACTCAGCCTGGTAGAACACAATGCCAAGAATCAATTTTCACCATTAGAATCCAGAAGGGATAGCCTTCAGGATATCATGGTAACTGATGAAGGAGTTAAGGTGCAGAGAAAAGATGAGTGGACTGACGTGAGCCATTGGGATTTGAAACATCTGCCTAGAGATGAGGGATAGACGGCAGTAGTGTTTATCAGAGTCCAGATATGGCGGGACTAGGGTTTTTAGGCTCTAGCTTGTCGCCTGAGGACGAAGACATAAACATACAGCCACTGATAAACACAGTAGTGTCCTGCCAATATTAAATAGGGACAGTTTTTCAGGCAGTTATGAACTATGCGTTTAAAATATTTTCCTTGGCAAAGATACGTTCCCCTTTTTTCTTTTGTGTGATTGCAGGTGTTCCAGCGTTTCAGAGGCATCCAATGTTTAGACCGCACTGCATTGGCCACTTAGATGAAAACTTCTTAACATTCACAGAACACAACACTATCCGCCACTTCCAAAAGATCACAACTCCAAAATAAAAGATTCCAGAGGATTCCAGCATTCAAGAGGATGCAAAGTTTCACCATGAACTCTTATACTGTAATTTTAAGAAGGAACCTGTATACAGCATGTGTACATTATATCTTTTTGCTTTATGTTCTTTATTTTTTATGTGATCAAATATGATCAAAGGAGGGATTGATAGATTTTGTATTTTCAGTTACAGATTAATTTACATTGTGAATATGTATCAGATGTATTCCACTCTGTTTGTGTCTGCAAAGGTGTGTGTGCCAAATGGCCCATTCAGATGTATAGCCCATTCAGATGTATGGCCCAGAGAAACTGATTGGTGTGAATGACAGTAAATTAGCATTGCTCAAGTTAGATCGATCTCCTGTGGGAGGTCCTAACAGGTTTCTATTGTTTTGTAGCCTATAGGCTTTGTCTTCATGTATAAAGTTCTGTCTCACAGACAGAACTTTGGGTTAAGATTGTTGAAGGGCGACATGCTAACATCGATGCTGAAGGGCTGCTACACTACAAACCTTCAATAAATTCTTCTCCCCACAAGAACTCTGGTCAAGCTTACTTATTTTATGTATTGGAGAAATCTAATACATTGGCGAGCCACCCAAACCACTGCTCGGCCAAATACACCAAAATCTAACACTACTAAGAGACGGTTTCTGACAGTTTGAGCAGAAATTGTTTGGTTATGCAAACCGATTGTTGCAGCAGCTGACTCTCAGACTATCTTGGAGGTGAAGATGCTGGATGTGCAGGTCCTGGGCTGGTGTGGTTACACGTGGTCTTCCATTGTGAGGCTGTTTGGATGTACTGTCAAATTCTCTGAAACGCCATTGGAGACGGCTTATGGTAGAGAAATGAACATTCAAATCATGGGCACCGGCTCTGGTGGACATTCACTCAAACCTTGCGACATCTGTGGCATTGTGCTGTGTGATAAAACTGCACATTTTAGAGTGGCCTTTTATTGTGGCCAGCCTAAGAAGGCCACCCTTTAAGACACACCGGTGCAACAATCATGCTATCTGTGTGAGGTGGATGGATTATCTCAGCAAAGGAGAAGTGCGCACTAACACAGATTTAGACACATCTGTGAACAATATTTGAGAGAAATAGGAATGTTGTACATAGAAAAAGTCTAAGATCTTCGAGTTCAGTTCATGAAAAATGGGGGCAAAAACAAAAGTGTTGCGTTTATAATTTTGTTCAGTGTGTGTGTGTATATACTTTTATTATTGTTGACTTATTTTTCAAAATACAAATGCTAAAACCTTTTTACCTATGGTCTTGTGGGCTGATATACTGTACTTTAGTTTGAGATCTTTAGAGCACATATAATTTAGTAGGCTTTAGTTGCAATTCCAGTGATTTCAATATTATTTAAATGTCTTATATATTCAAACACTTAATTAGGCCAAGGTTAATGGACACAGGTGACTCATTCATTATAAAATTAAAAGCTAATGGTCCATTAAGATTATATGAATAAATTAACTTGTAAGTTTAAGATTACCTTTGTGCAAAGCTGAAAAAAATCGCACTTAAGATATCGGATAGCAAATGGAGCATCGTTAAAAAATCTTAATTGTTGAATAGAATCTGTATTTGTGTACTTTGTAAAAGTTACTCTGAAAGTTCATCTGAATACTGATTAATTCTCACAGTTTAACATGTATATGACTCATGATCTACGGTACTTATATTAGTGGACTTTATTTTTTTAGTAAAAATCTCATATAATTGCTCTAAAACTGTAATGCATTTGAGAAAAAAACTTAATCAAGCTCTCACCCTCTCAGGTCTCAGATTGTTCCCCAGAATCCCCCGACTTATGCCCGCTATCCTGCATGGAGCCCTTTGCGGTCCGCAGGCTTTCCTGTCGGACCGTCCAGCTGCCCCCTTTGGCCTTCAGGCTGGCAGAGCAGTACTACTGTGAGAGGAAACCAGAGACTGAGACGGCCCAGCCTCGACCCACCAGCCTCCCCTTGAGAGCACCCCCCCTCATTGCAATCACTTCTGCAGAAACAAGCAGGTAATCAGCTGAGATTTTATATATCTGTATGTATGTATATATACATTATCTCATGAAAGTGAGTACACACCCCTCACATTTCAGCAAACATTTCAGTATATCTTCTCAAGGGACAATACTATAGAAATGAAACCTGGATATATTTTAGAGTACTTAATAAAAGGGTTCCAATAATTGTGGCCAATGTGTTTTGGAGAAAAACTATTATTTCATAATGTGACCCCCCCCCCAATGATTTTTCTTCAATGAAAGGTTAGATTTTTGCAAATTCTTTGATTGAAAGATCAAAAGGATAAACAATGCAAATTTATTTTTTACTGCCATTTTTGTTTAGGGGTGCCATTAATTCTGACCACAACACTATATACTGTATATATATATATATATATATATATATATATATATATATATATATATATATATATATATATATATATATATATATATATACATACAAATCTCTTTTGTATGCTATACATGGCTCTATGGGTCAGGAAATATTCTAAGCGGTCAGAATATTATATTCTAAATTTGTGTTTTTTTTTTAAATGGTGTATATTTTAAAGGCTATAATGTTATTAAATGTGTTACTGCATTGAATGCATTACACCTGCAAGGCCTTGAAGAGAGTCTCAGCCAGGGGAGAAAAAGTAATCCAAAAGTAGTGCAATGCATTACTTTCCATTAAAAGTAACTAACATAAATAGTTACTTTTTTTGGGAGTAATGCATTACTTTTAAAAGTAACTTTCCTCAACACTGTTTGCTATAAGATGATTTTATAAATAAGTAAATCGTCTGATCTAGATGTGTTGGAGCTTATTGAACTTTTGATCTGTTTATTTCCTCTTGCTTTGGAGACTTTTTTTTACAAGAACATTTGTTTTAGTCAAAGTCAGAGATATATTTTAATTGTGATTGCTATTCTAAATGGTACCCTATGTCTTGGTTTATATTGTAAAACATACATTTTAAAGGGTACCTATTATGGCATTTAAAATGTTCCTAATATTGTTCTGGGAGTCCCCAACAACAGTTTTAAAAGCATGCAATGACAAAAAACACTTTTGTTGTCTTATAATATGCATTTATTTTTACCTGATTTGCTCACCGACTCCCATATGAATCGTTTAGCGAGTCATTTTTCCAAACCCCGCCTTTGCGTGACGCTAATCTGTGGTGATATGTTAGACACCCAGCCGACGGGGTGTCATTGGTTGTTGCGCTAGATCTTACCCAGATACAACAGTGCTATTTTCTGATTGGCTAACAACACCAGACGAACAACACCAGAGGAGACCAGGGTTGCCAGGTCTGCACAACAAAACCAGCCCAATTACTCATCAAACTAACCCAATCACGGCCAAAAATATTCAAATAGCGTTCCCGGGTGTTTCCTCAATAACAATCATGTTCCAGTGGATAAAACAATCGCGTCAACCAGCGTGCACTACACAAACAACCCGCGGAAACAGTGCAGGCATACGGACCTGGCAACACTGGAGGAGACGCGCTTGAATCCTGCCGGTTCCACAGTGAGTGAGTTTTGGGCACTGCGGCATATTAAATATATTACAAATAGTTTATCAGCGTGAGAAATACAATGTGTGGCCGGAGAGCGTGACAAAAGACCGAAATGAGTGACTGTCACGCTCAATGCGTGATGCGTGACACTCGAGAGCCCTGTGACAACTCCATTAACAACGACAAACACTTCACATATTTCAATACAATTGACATTGAAGACCTAAGTTAGCTGCTAGAAGCTGCGCTGTGCCTGTGCGTACACAACACACAAAATAATTATAGAACATGATACAAACATAAAAGCAACAGCCTACTTACAGATTGTGATTCGGAGAAGGAAGCTGATCCAAATAAACTCGGTACTGAACCTCCCTCAGTATCAGCCTTCTCGCAAATTCATACTTTATAGCATTTAGGTTTGTGAAGCAATCATCTTCAAAATGACGCGAACACAGAACGAGTTCGGGCTATAATACTTCTGTGGTATAGTTATGAACTGTAGCCACTGTCTTCAAATGCTCCTCACTGGGCAGATGAAATAAGTTTGCTTTTGCGTCGCACTTCAAAACACAGCAGCGTCTCGTCGACATGATGTTTTCCCTGGTGTCTCCTAATGCAATGAGTGGGCGTATCTTATTCAAATAACTTGGACAAGTGACGTACGAAAGTGCATCGTTCGTCTATCGATTCATATCAACGACTCAGAGTCGACTCTTACTTTTGAGAGATAATAACTTTGTATACGGTGAACTTTCATATTTAAAACTTTGCAGGATGTTTTCGTTCACTTAGATCTATGTTACACACTACATGAAAGGTAATTTTCAAAATTCCATGATAGGTACCCTTTAATGCATGTAGGTAATATAAATATTTCAGATCAGAAGTTCTCCACTGATTTTGCTGGAGAAAAGATAAAATAATTGGGTGACCCAACACTGAATCGAAGTTGATAAGAAATGTCCTTAAAATCATTATGCTGGTGGAGACTGTTTACACTTGGTGCAAAACACTATTTGCAATTAGTGCAAAAATCAATAAACAGCATTTTGTTTAAACTAAATGCAAATAGTGTTAGATGCTATTCATACAGGGTAATTATAAGTGAAAGGCTGTTTGTATTAAAGGTAAATTGAAAATGGTAAAAAGAGCCTCTGCCAACAAGGTTATTTGTGATTAGTGTTAACAGACACTGTCAACATGACCTATGGATAAATTGACATTTTTAGTTTAAGTTAGACATTTTAGTTTTACAAAGATGTACACATTTTTTTTATGGTTTTTGGTTTTTACATGGCCTTGAGCCTGTTGATGTTTGATGAAACATGGTGAAGAAGTTCAGCGGTCCAAAGAAAGAATACTGTCCAACCGAAGACAACTCCATCATAGCTAGCAACTTTTCTCATAATTATCTAAACTAAAGCAAAGGATGATTGACAGATTCTCTATCTCTAGCTGACATGACTGTCAATCAATTGCTCGGTGATACGCAACATCAGCTCCCGTCTACAGCACATAGACTTTATGAATGCACACAAGGCTTGTTTTCCCCATCTGATTATGGTAAATCATTTTTTTCAACACCCCAGGAGGCCTCAGTCTTCAACTGTGAAGACTGGAAATTTTTGAAGTTCAGACATTTACAAATGAAGATTTCGAAATAGTGTCACGCTGGCCATTATAACTGCGTCGTCTTCTCTGAATAAGCCTTGCGTCTTGATTGTGTGTATAGATCATTTTCCTGTTTTTGTGCCAGACTGTAATTCACAAGGTCATGCCTCCCCTCTTTACAATGAATATTCTAATATGACAACTTTAGTGGATAAATTGTCTCAATTCTTCTTCCCCACTGTTGCCTCTAATGGTAAGAGTGCTTTATCAGACACCTCTCTATTACACACACTTGTCTTTGAATTGCCTTGCTGTCATTGCTGTGTCATATGCAGGACAGTCATTCTAACAAGGCTTTTGTTTTAGTGCCAGAACTGGGTTGACGCGCATTTGTATATGAGTGAAAAATAATCTTCGATAAAAGAAAGAAGGCTCAAAAACAGATTTGCTGTCAAAAGTAATTTCATGCTTGTAACTTCAGGATTCTGTGTGGTTGTTTGGTGATTATCGTTCGCTCAGGTTGAATCAACACCTAAAAGCTGCTGTCAGTACTGCTCAGCACATGTGAGGAAACCTAAGTGTATGATGACCTGTCAGGAGAATTAGTCATCTTACATTTATATTTGTATTGAAACCCATACATCCCCCCCCACACACACTATTTTTGAATTATCAATATCATTTTAGTTTGTATTTGCATGTATATATGAAGTGCATACACAGTAGCTGTCAAAAGTTTGGAAACGTTACAAATTTATAAAAAAAAATTTTGACAGAGGTCTCTTCTGCTCACCAAGGCTGTGTCTATTTAATCAAACAATTCGCCAAGGCTGCGTTTATTTATTAAAAAAATTATATTTCAATATATTAAAAAATTATTATTATTGGTTGACAGTTTTTGCTGCTTAACATTTTTGCGGAAACAATGATACCTTTCAAACATTTGTGGTAAGAAAAATTAGAGAAATTAACTTTTATTCATCAAGGATGCATTAAATTAATCAAAGGTGACAAAGACAATAGATGGTGACAATAAATTATGACAATTTATAATGTTACAAAAATTATATATAAGAACGGCTTTAATACATTTAATAAATACATTTAACAAATGCTGTTCATTGACCTTTCTATTCATCAGAAAATAATTTTCAACAGTGATTATAACATTGATGATAATAATAAGAAAATATTACCTTGGCTCTAAATCAGCATATTAGAATGATGTCTGAAGAATCATGTGACACTGAAGGCTGGAGTAATGATGCTAAAAATTCACCTTTACCATCACAGGAATAAATTACATATTAAAACAGTTCTTTTCATTTGTTATAATCTTTCACAATGTTACAATGTTACCGGTTTTTACTATATTTTTGATTAAATAAATGCAGCCTGGGTGAGCATAAAGTTCTTTAAAAAACATATATTTTTAATGTTTAATGTTATTTTAATGTATAGCCCCACTGTATGTATTTTTTTTCTGACTAGCACGAATAAATAATAATTGGAGTTTTGTCTTCCCAAAGTTGTTTCCTGCATTGTGCAAAGAGCATTAGCTCCTCCCCCGAGCTGTCAGTCAACCTGTGCTAAATAAATATCGATCTCCTCCCAGCATCACTTCTGTGAAGTGCACATGAGAGTGAGGACGCACTTGGATGCGTTATCCGTCCAGACGAGGCGCGAAACTGGGATGCTTATATATTATTGCTTGGACCGCGAAGATTGTCTGGTTTATTTGGTAAGCAATTCGACGGGACAAGCGGAGTGTTGTGCTATGGACAAGTATTATGATGGAAACGAGCAGCTATGTCTAGAGTAGACGATGTGACCAGATTGGACCAGATGGGTCAATACACTATAGTGTACAAAAAAAGAGAAGACTTTTCTGTTTATATGCATTTGCAGATTCCACGTAGAATATTGTTGTTTTCTTGGAAATGGCATTAATAGTGTACTTTACACCATGCTTTCTTAATGTTATCCATGTTTCGGACAATTTGCGCCAAAGCTAGTTGCAATAATTCTATCACAAAATAGATTAACGAATTTTAGCGAGTGGATACAACTGCAAGAATGGACGCGGGAAGCGATGTATCAACTTTGGTTTCTCCCGGTACCGATAATGCCCCAAAACATCTCTGGAGGCAACAGAACCCGGTTCCTCTTCAGATCCAGAACTCTTTCGGCTCGCGCAAGAACTACCGAGTGAGACAGAGAGGCTTTTCCGACACGGAAAAGTATCTGAAACCCAGGACCATGGACCGGACATATGCCGTGGACACCGGTAACCGTCCCGGTTTGAAAAAGTCCAGAATGTCATGGCCATCATCCTTTCAAGGACTTAAACGGTAAGACTATGATTTTCCCATCATGTTCAAGCCAACTAAACAAAATAAATGGCCTAATTTATAACGTAAAAAAATTGTATATTTCCTTAATTCTAAATATGTATGTAGCCTACATATTACTTTGTAGAGTTCTTCAGGAACCTCATGAAATTGCTTAGCAAATTAACCTATAATATACATATTTCAGTGAAACAAGCATAGGACATATATAAATATCCAAGTCTTTTGTTTACTTCAAAACTGTGAAACCTGATTTACTTTTATAGTTGGTATGTTGGCAGAGGGAATAACATTTTGTTAGTTTTCATAGCAGAGAAAGATTGCAAGTTTAAATTGTGTATCTGCTTAGTTAATAATAATAAGTTCATTTTGTCAGCTTTTGAGTACATAACATTTGCCTCATTTTGATGTCATGGGGCCTTAATGTTTTAAAAAAAGTATATAAAACGAAATGTTTGAATATGAATGTCTTAAACTTTAAATTATGAGATTATGCAAACATATGCCATCTTGAGATGCATCACAGAAGTCGTGCAAGTACAAGGTATGTGCGTTTTTACACCATGCAGTGCTTTGTGAGTGAAAGTGATAATTCATCCTCATGCATTTCTAATTGGCTGGTGCTGATTTTTGTTATGGATTTTTGCTTTCAGTCTGGAAAGAAATTAAGCTTGTTGCTGCTGTATTCTTCATGGTTAGGACACAGTATTGGAACATGGTTTGCAGAACCGACTGACACAGATATGAGTCAGAATATTATATAAATTGGTTTAAGTATAAATGGCCTGCAAGTACAAACAGGTTAGCAAATGGCCAAGCAAATAGTCGAATGTTCATGTAATTATAATCAATATTTCTAATTAGCCCAGGGCATGAGGCATGGCTTCTCCTGATGAATTCGTGCATAAGTACTTTTCACATCTATTGCTCTCTGGAGAGCCCTCTGGAGAACTGCTGTCCTTCACGGCTCCTTCTTCATTCATCGTATGAGAAAGAAGACTGTTTACAACCATCACAGGCTAATTCATTGCAAGCGGAACACCAGACGTTCACATCCAGTCCCTGTTGGTCTAGTACTTGGCAAGAGGAGACCAACGGTTCAAATATTCCCTGAAGGAAAACAAGTGTTTGTCAGAGAGCCTAGTTACAGGCAGAAATATGCAGATACCATTGAATCAAGCTAATAATAGACCATTAGTCACAGATTTCATACCTTTCAGTCAAAGAAATTAAATATTTCCTTACCTTACCTTATGTATTTTTGTTTTGTCCACACTTTTGTTTTGCCTACTTGCTTTGTTCACACTTGGCATGTTTGGTTGGTTAGATTAAAACAAACCCTGGTGCGATTGCTCTGTTAGTTCGGTTTATTTGAATAAGTGTGAACGTTGAAAAGATAGGTCTCGGTCCACTTCCAAACAAACTCTGGTGCAGTACGAATGAAATATGTAAGCAACACGGACCAAAGACATGTAAACAAACCAAAAACGGGACATGATGATGCAAGATGCGTCCCTATAAAGGACAGAATACTCCAGCATACCATAACAATGGTGCTCATACAAAATATTGACACTTTGGATGCAGATTTGACATGTTCACTTAAGGTGTACTCACTTTTGTTGCTAGCTATTTTGACAATAATAGCTGTATGTTGAGTTATTTTCAGAGGACAGTAAATACTGCTATACAAGCAGCACATTGACTACTCTAAAATATATCCAAGTTTCATTTCTATTGTATTGTCCCTTGAGAAGATCGTTTGCTGAAACGTGAGGGGTGAGATACTGTGTGAATATATGTGTATATATATTATTATTATTATTATATAATATAATATAATAAAAGCTAACCAATCAGGTTGTGAACATACCCCTATGCCTTTAGGTTCGGTGTTAAAAATGAACGCTAAGCGGACCAGTGCTAAACAGGTTTTTTTTTATGGTCCGAACCTAAATATAACAGTGGTAAAGGTCATATCATTCACCTTGACGTTGGAGATGTTCACTGTTTTTACCCTTCTGTCCCTTTTCCTCGATGCCCTCTCCTTCCTCTCTAAACCATTTGTATGTTTTATTACACAATGTATGCAAAAGCAAATACATTTTTGTGTCTTAAACCTGACATCAATGTTCAGTATAAACCAAATGGAAGAAAAGTAAGTCCTATACTTTAGTAGACAGATAATTGCTTCATCAGGTCAATTTAAATCCACTTTGTTATTACTGTACATGGATTTCCTATGATACTCGTGGAGGGGGTGAAATTCAACCCCACACATTTAGACCACGACCAGACTGTATGACTCACTTTTGTGAATGTTATTACAATTTTAATATCCAGGGCCACTTTTTCTTGCTGAGCAAATTGGTCTCGGTGTTTGTAGAATGATATTTAAAGGTCCCGTTCTTCACGTTTTTTGAAGCTTTGATTGTGTTTACAGTGTGCAATATAACATGTGTTCATGTTTCGCGTGTAAAAAAACACAGTATTTTTCACACAATTTCCTTATCTGTAAACCGTTGTTTTCACTGTCCAAAAAACAGCCCGATGACTTCCTTGTTCTATGAAGTCCCTCCTTCAGAAATACGTAGCGAGTTCTGATTGTGCCAGCGGTTCCTGTGTTGTGATTCGACAGCAGCTTATCGCACGTTGCCCGGAAAGGTCACGCCTCTTACCATAAATTGGAGATGTATGCGCAGCTGAAGTGCTTCTTCTCCGTGGGAGCCTAACAAGAGGAAGTAGGAAGAGGAAGTAGAGGGATGTAGTCCAAACCGGACGTTCGCTGTAGGCTTTGAAAGGGGACTTCTGTTAAATAAAATATCTCGCTAGGCATTGAATTTTGAGCTTTATAATTTTACAGGTATTATTTATGCTCAGCAACATTACACATGAACTAAAGTTTGAAAAATGGAATCGCGAAGCACGGGACCTTTAAGATCAGTGGCTGAATGTAAGCAGCTTCAAGCAAATATGTTTTTTGTGCTTTCAAGAAAAGTTCAGGTTATATACATTTTTAGGTGCATGGACAAAAATAGCAACATTTAGGGAACAAATCTGTGCCTGCTTGACTAGGATTTTAAACTTGCAACGTTCATTGCATTTACCTTTTAATGTATGCAATGCTTTTTTATGATATTAGATCTGATTTTCAATGCCAGTTTTCTGCTCAAGAATGATTTAGTATGATTTAAATGACGTAAAATAGATTGTAAATTGCGCGTTGCTTGTTTTGATTAGTTTGAAGTGTGTAAAGCCATATTCGGATGGGATTAACTTCACAAGTGTATATGGAGTAATGTAATTTTACCACAGGACGTCTCTAATATTAATGGCCAATTCGCATGGGATAAGATATCTCAGTAAAACTACTAGCAGAAGTGAGAGGAGTAACTCGATTTGTGCATCGCACGTCGTCATGTGCGTATTACGTTGATTCCTGATATCACGTGCGCAAACACATATAACCTATATTTTATTTATATATATATATAAAACGGTTATGTCCGGTCGAACGATGTATTAATTAACTTCAGATTGGATTGTGTTGGTAATAGGCACTTACCTAATGCTAAAAGATGTTTCGTGCCTCTAACAAGTGCTTTCAATCTTCTTTCTGATCTGAATGTTCTAGAAACTGGGACAAGTCTGTGGCAAAAGTGTTTTCCACATCATTTATGAGAGTAGAGTATTTAAATGAATCATGCAAGGTGATTTACTAAGGTTTGCGCTATAGTCAATTTACTGGTGTTTGCACCATTATTTACCGCCCCCCAAAAAGCATGTCTTAAACCAGATGCTAATTGCTCTGCTTTTGATAGATTGCATTGGTTATTATGGAAATGATCCGGCTGCTTGTGTTCTTTAATTTCAGTAGATCACGTGCAGAACTTTCCACTCCCATCGGGGCTTTTATGGGATTGCGCTCACTCTAATTTGCCCTGTTTAGTAAATCTGGCCCTTGTCTGATTAGTTAATGATTGGGGACGGGAAAGATTGTGTCATCACGGTGAGATTAATTCGGCATGCTTATTTGTCTTTTTTTCCATACGGTCTCTGTGACATCTTTATAGTGCAGATATTCTGCCTGTCAGACAGCATAGATTTGTTTTCTAAAGTAGTCCCAGTTGTATTCTCTGTTTTACACACACACACACACACACACACACACACACACACACACCACACCACACACACACACACACACACACACACACACACACACACACACACAACACACACACACAACACACACACACACACACACAAAACACACACACACACACACACACACACACACACACACACAGTCAAATCCCCCAGAGAACTGCCTCTATATGCAGACAAAGCAACAAAGTCCAGTTGCTTTAAATCCAGAGTGCTCCTGGTGACTAGTTTACTTAGGTTTACTTAGGCTAGTTTGTTTATTTGGCTAGCATTTGACTATTTATTATTTTGTTTTGTTCTTTTTTTTGTTTGTGAATTTTGTTTCTGGGCATGTTTGATTTCCAGAAAATCTATGAACTCTGATCAGTGCATCTTAAATGCAATGTCTGTCCAATGTGTAAATGTAAATGTTGTTTTGAAACGTAGGAGGATGAGAATGTTGAGACAGTTGTTAAACATTTTAAACTTAAAAGGCATTAGTAAGTTTCACTACCGTTTAAAAGTTTTGGGTCTGTGAGATGGTTTTTGAAATCTCTAAAAATTTTCTAAAAATCTTACTGACCCAAGCTTTGAATGTGATATATGTATTTGTAGCTTCAATACCCAGTCTTACCTGATACAGAGCAGATTAAATGGCATCATCATTCCTTACAGTTTGTGAGCTGCCATCAATACAGATCAATACTGTTAAATTTGTATTCTCTGTAAGTCTAAGTTCCATAATACACTTCAGATTTGATTGCAGCGATAACTGATGGCTGGCCACCCAGGCGTTCACCCGTGATGAAGAGTGCTGTCACTGGTAGAGCATTCTTCTATCTATAAACAGGGATCGGTTTTCTCCCATGACTGGTTTGATTTATGTGCGGCAAGAATCGGTGTTCACATTGAATTCAGATGTGGTGAATCAAACTGTGATGCCATGATGTGCTGATGTGAAAAATCTGTAAATGCATGGTAAATAAAAAAGGCAGGCCTAGGGTTCCTGTCATGGGAATATCAGATAATTTTTGGTGAATCCATAATTTCCAATGGTTTCAATTCACATCTTCACAGAGGCTTATCTCAATGCAGAACCTATATGCTGCCCTTTTTCAAATGTAAATTTGTTTCCTCCTAAATGATTCTGCAGAAGAATCAGTAAAGTATTTTATGAATAGGCACTGTTAAAAAATAATCTAACCCACTTCTCCTAAAAGGACAAATTTCACTCCCAAGGTCTGCAGAAACAAATGACATTATTAGTCATAAAAAATTCAGGCTTCAGGGGGGTCTGTGGCGCTGAAAATAAATTTATTTCAGAAATTAAGAGGACAGAGGCGCTCAGGGGAACCAATGTTGCTCTAGTTTTTACGTATGCTGGTCACCCCTCTCACAATTCTCAGTTTTATGGAAACTTTGTTGACTTATCTTTCTTCACAAATGTTTATGGGCGAGAGTACACATACTAATTATTTTGATTCTCTGAGGTAGGGATGGGCGGTATGACTAAAATTTTCCATATAGTAATGTTTTGATATAAGTGACTTGAATATTTAAAGATTTCTTTCAAGTTAATATAGTATATATAAAGCAGCACAACTGTTTTCAACACCGATAATAGCAAGAAATATTTCTTGAGCACCAAATCGGGTATTAGAATGATTTTTATTATTTATATGATTTTTAATGATTCATGGCGAGTAATGGCTGCTGAAAATTCAGTTTAGACATCAAAGGAATAAATAACATTTTAGAATGTATCAAAATAGAAAAGTTATTTTAATTTGTGTTAATATTTCACAATATTAGCCTACTGTTTTGAGCAAATAAAGCAGCCTTGGTGAGCATAAGAAACATCTTCAAAAAATAAACAACAGATAGATACAGATAGATAGATAGTAGATAGATAGATAGATAGATAGATAGATAAGATAATAGATAGATAGATAGATAGATAGATAGATAGATAGATAGATAAACAGTTGGGTTGCAAAAAATCGATTCACAATTGAATCGCGATTCAATCTTTACCGATTCAGAATCGATTCATAGAATTCCAAAAATCGATTCAAATATATATATATATATTATTTTTTTAATGGCGTGCACGGGCGGAGCAATCGGGTGAGTCGGGACTTTTCCCGGTGGTCTGGTAGTGTTTCGAGGCCGCGAGGGCCGGTCTAATAAATAGTTATACATTGCAAGTTCTTGCCGACCGCTGGTCAAACTGTGCAGCCTCTCTGCTCAACCCGTAAATAAATGCATCGATCCACGTTTGAGTTCTTAAATGGTCTGTAAATCTTTTGCCAAGCGTGTCAGAGGTTACGGGTTCTAAACCGCACTCGTATAGTTTTTTTCTCTCTCTCATCAAACTGAGTATGTTCATCAGTGGTTACAGACAACGTCAGGGACACGTTTGTGTGCATTTTATTTGTGATTTCACTCAGTCTCAGCAACGGCGATAGATTGAAGAGCGCGTCCGAGTGAAGACTGCGTGAGCCACAGAGAACACTGTATCCATGACACTGATAGCAGCGGACACGAGCGCTCAGCTTGATTTAAAAAACAACAGATCTCTTATTTAATAGCGAACTAAATGAATGCTCCGCTAGTTAACTGGAGATTCCCGCAAATTACGCCTATGAACGACTTCACTGGATGTAAACAAATCAACCTAACCATAGATGTTACCAGTAGCGGTGGCTTTTTAAATCTATTTAAAATAATTTTGCAAGGGTTCTATGATATTTTTAGGAATTTTAGGAAGTTCAATGTGCCCAGTCGAGTTCACATTTCAACAGTCAACCTGGTAGCTGAAGTACTCCTTAAACCACATTTAGCATAATTGTTTGTTTGATCTGACTACAGCACTTTAAAGCTAAATGTAAAAGCTTTTTATTTAAGTTTTATTTTAAACTTGAATTAAATATATTTGAAAGCTGGGAAAAGCTTGGCACTTTGCACTTTTTAGTTGCAAAAGTTTTATTTTTGTATGAAGACATATAAAGTAATATCAAACCACATTTAATTTGTTGTGTTTCTTCTCTTTTAAATTGTGTCTACTGCAATCAATCACATAGGAAAAAGTAAACCACATTTATATACTGCGAATCGTTTTTTGAATTGAGAATCGTTTTTGAATCGAATCTTGAGCCTAAAAACCGGTATCGAATTGATTCGTGACATTTTCTGAATCGTGCACCCCTAATAGACAGATAGATAGTTTTATGTCTGATTATAGTATTCCCATTTTATAAACCAGTATAGCTGACATAGTTGGCACATTTCTACTGTATATATACCACCATACTGCTCTTAGGAATAAATGTTTTTTTTAACCGTACTGACGTTTTTGAACCAAATGCATGCAATCATGTTCTTTTCTCTCCCAGGTTTTGAGTTGGTGTTACACGACACCTCTGGAGGATTATTGTCCGTTCTCTTAAGCTCAATGCTCTGATCCCAGGGGTTAGACTACCTGCAGCCTGTACCTGTGTTTATGACTCACGCTAGGCTTACTATTCTGCTTTCCCTGGCAACAAAAGAGAACATACATCATCTTGGCTCAGGACTGGACTAGTGACAGGACTAGTGACTGAAATGCAATATATTTTAGATCTGTATGCTTATTGTTTGTTTGCGTTTGCTTCATGCAATTTATAAAGGAATACAAAATCTCCTGCAAGGTAGACAAGGTTTCGGGTTATCGGTCTAAGAAACCCACACACCTAATATAGGAGGCTCAAGAGAGGTAAAAATGAAACATACCAGAGAAAATTAATCACCAAATCTGAAATTGCTGAAATTATTTAATTCCATTTGCGAATTAATATTCATTCAATGTCAAAGCAAAGAAAACGCTTGACGGTGTAGGAAAAGAAACCTTGGTGTCAGAACAAAGCATATTTTGAGCAAACACACATAGACATGCCCATTTAAGCGTTGTAATGCAACAGAATGAGATCTTTTACTTTTGCCCAAGGTAATGTTGTACGGGATTACTTGGGGGACACCTCAAGAGAGGCTGCTTTCTGATTGGTTGCCTGGCTGCGTGCCCCGTTCGCCTCAGCGGTCACCTTGGCCTAAAGCATAATGGAATGTCACAGGGAGGTGTGAGGTAGACATTGTCTTTGGCATTACAATATTGATTTATTTAGAAAATAGGACTGTTACCCTAACATAATATATATTTTACTTTAAAAGGCTTAGTCAAATGAATGATTTTTTTTCATTGTGCTAGCTGTCTTTTTCCAATTATGTGTTCCACCGAGTAGGGTGTTTCCTTGGACCTTATTACTAGCAGTTTGTAACTTTATATGTTCTATTTTATATTAAATTATGTATTTGTATTATTCATCATCAGGAAAGATTTAGTTGTTTATTTAAATGTAATTAATATATTGACCTAACCAACCCCTAACCCTAAACACACCATTGGTAACTCTCTTGAATATTTAACCTAATTTGATTCAATATATGAGCCTTTATATTATATTATTTTATTTTTTGTTTGGAAAGAAATATCTTATTTTTTAACATGCAAGAAAGATATCATCTCTGCATGTACAAGATTTTCTTTTCATGGCACTTCTCGTCGGATGTGTGGTTTAACAAAGTGTGCTACAAAGTAGTTTGTTTATTATAGAGATGCACGATATATCGGCCACCATATCGATATTGGCCGATATATGTTCATTTTTTATGTTATCGCTATCTCAAAATAGCCGACATCTCAAAGCTGATAAATAATATATTATTTCCTTCAGCTGAGACACTTTCGATGTGCGCAATTTGGATTTAGAATTATTAGCCAATATATCTGTTATCAGCTTTCAAATATAAAGAATTATTGGTTATCGTATCTGCCATTTTTTTTTTTTAGATCTGTGCATCCCTAGTTTATTAGTATGCTAATAAATGGAAGTAATATGATCACAAATACCAGTTTCCACCATTAAAGGTGGGGTATGTGATTTTCTGATGTTTTACGTGCAGAACATTTGAAAGCTTGACAGTCTCTTCCGCCTAATTTGAAAATGCAATATGCAGTGGGTCCCATCATCCCATGGTCTGAGAACACATTGAAAAACAGGATTTAAAATCTAATTTAACCATGGAAATCAATGGAAAGTCTGTTTTAAATGTTCTAAGAAATGTTATGACATGAATAGACGAATAAATATTTCTAGGTCACTAATCAAATAATCCAATTTGAGAAATTAACCATGTGAACTTCTTTGTACAGATGTCAGATGTTCTTCCATTTAACCACACGTTGCTCTTTGGATCATTCTCTAATAATCCTGGATACTGTGATCATCACGTTACACACAATCATGTGAAGTTCATGCAGCTTTAGTCATTAAAGCAAAAGGAGAAATTCAGAAATTTAATATTGATATTATTTTCAGGTCAACTTTCAGGTAAAATGTTGTTTATATAAATTCAATAAGATATAAAGTAGAAAGATTCAAGGATTTTTTAAAAAGTGCTCAGACCTTTGGACCCCATTGTACAGTATGTACTCCTCTGTATATATTCATACACAAACCGTTACAGTGTCAGTCTTCAATTTAAATCATCCATACTTATACATAGACTTAAGTCCTCAAGACATCCGCCAACATCATAACTTTTGAAGCATTCAAATCATGATACCTCTGTTTTGTTATGAAGGTATTGGTAAAATAATTGCAGAAGGTTTATAGTTAATTGTGTGTATTTATATTATATAATATATATATATATATATATATATATATATATATATATATATATATATATATATATATATATATATATATATATATATTATATAATTATTTCTATATAGTCAGTGCTGTGGATAAATGAGAATAGACTCTAATTTGCAAACTAATATTTTAAAGTGGCATTAAATGAAGCAAGAGAACATCAGAATTCAATGTTCACCATCTTGTACACACAAAAATGGCCAATTTGCGGTTGAAAAAAAAAAGGTTTGTGCTGTTTTCCTCTCTGCCCTTTCTTGTACAATTCTTTCCTCTCCTTCCCTGATGACCAATTACCTTGTCAATGTGCATCCTGAGCTTTCTTTGGAGTGCTGATTCGTTCAGGAATCCTCTGTCTTGTTTATTCTTTCATGCTCCCCTAGAGATCTGCAACAGTATCTAGGGTATCTCCAATATATATATATGTTGCATAGTATATCCTATTAAAATATATCAGAATTTGAAATATAAAGGAATTAAATGTATGCAAATGGAACTAAAGTTCCCTCCTGTGCAATAAATGGCTGTCTGACAGTTCTGGTATGTACTGGATTCACTACCCCAATGAGATGTCATGGTTTGAAAGTTCCAGACCATTCTATGACAAACACGAATAGAGACTCCTTTACATTGTTTCCTTGTATGTTGACATCCTAATTTACGTCAGGCGGTGTGGCTCGCAGAATTGTTCACTGGGAGAGAGCATTGCTCTGAAATGTCTTTTACTTCAGTTTGTCTTGCACATGCACAGCCTCTGTGTCTCATTGAAATGTGGGTGTATATGAGATTAATTGCTGGACATGAAGTTTAATATTGCTTCATGCCAGGGGGGTTGGCAAAACAGACGTGCCTCAAAAACTCTTAAATATTTAGTTTTACATTTGGCCCATATTGGTGTCGTAAATCAGGTTGGTGACTAATAGATTGCTTTATTGTTTAGAAGGAAATGAACTCACAGTGAAGCATGAAGTTTTGTTGTTGAGTTTTCGTTTTTATCGGGCTGTTATTGGCTTCTGCTGCTGTTTGTTGTGGTGATTCCTAAAGGCTTTTGAAGAAATGGCTTCCAGGAAAGTGATAGGCCAACTTCACTGCTAGCCTCCTTGGTTTTCCCCATCTCCTTGAAGTGTCAGACCCCCTGAAGGGGGAATCTTTCAGCTCTGCAGCCGTGCAGACACATCCATGTGTTCGGAAAGGGTAAGGAATAGATCACAGGACATCAGATAAAAGGATATTACATATACACCCTCACATTCAATTCACTGTCGGTGGCAGATATTTATGCTGGTGTTGTTCACCTTTTCTGTCATTTATTTGACTAAGTTTTCTTTGTCCTAAAATTAGTCTAAAAAATGACACAATTTTTTTTATATTAAAATAAAATGGTTTATTTAAACTTTTTTACAAAATATTTATTATAATTATTATTAACATTTTATATTATCTTAAAATAATAAAAATGTAACGCGTCTTATATTTTTTTTATTTTTAATGCTTTATAAAATGCATTATATTATATAAAAATAATTATTACTATTTTAAAAATCGTTTCTCTCTAGCTGCATTTCTTCAAATTGCGCAAATTGCAAGTACGCCCAATGGAAACGTAAATTTTGCAAAAACTCCCATATATCGCAAAAAAGGTTTTATGGTCGCATGAGTGGTTTCAACATTGATAGAGGAATATTTTTCAAAAGTGCAGTGTAACGTTTTTATGCATTTACAGGTCTCCTGGCCTATGTAAAAGTTGATCATTCTTTAAAAAAGGCACGGTATGTTTGGACAGAAGATGAGACAGAGTTATCATAAAAGACAAGAATTACGGGAATTCTAAATGACAAATAAATGCCACAATTTGTCAAGACTTGGAAGCAGATAGGAGAAAGAGAAACACACAAGTATAAGAGACTTTCCTTGCTATTAATGCTTGGATAACACGGCTATGTCTCCTTCCTGTAAAAATAATGGCTAGTGTGGTGGCTGCAATACACGTAAACCTACTAACATCCGCTGCCATGATTCTTATCGCAAGAGGAAAAATGACGTTTTATTGGCATAACATCGGCCAATGGAAACGCCGCCATTTTGCTATAGTTTTTATTTAATTAAACTAAGATACTATTTACTAGATTATTAAGACAAGTATGTGCATTTTATTAAATATTTACAAGTTGTAAACAAATGGGCAAAAGCCTAACAAAAGCAAACGAGAGATGTAAGCCCTAGTTCTGCAATCTGTGTTCATGCGTTCTTGGTCAATGAGTGGGACAGAATGAAGGCCATTGCTGCATGTGTTCTGAATGATGATTACAGTGGAGGCCATTAGTCTATTTTAGGAGTTCTTGCCCCAATGGGTTATGCACACCTCCCTGGGTAAAACATGACCTGTTTCTCTTCTAGTAAGACCTCTGTCCTCGGGCCCATCTTCATGCTCCAAACTGACCATGTGCCAGACCTTGAAATTCCAAAACACCAATTCTTGATTGAGGAGCAGCAACAAAGATTAGACAACTTTGTTCATTTTGAGTGGACAAACACATGGACCAAGAAATTAGTGCAGGAGAGCCAATGAAGAAACGCATTGAAAGCTTGGAGAAAAAAAGAGCATTAGCTACATACGTAATCTGAATTTTGAGGTATTTTGCTTATGAGTATCATGATGATCATGATGATCATTTACTGAATTATTATGATTAATAATTCAGGGGTGGAATACTGTTTTGACCAATCAGGAACCATTGAATCACAGTATTTGTATGTTTTGAAATCTTATACCTACAAATTTTTACTATAGGTAACATCCAACTTGAAGATTTATTCGGATGTATTTTACATACCTAGTTCTGTCATGAAACTCTTGATGGCGCAGGCTGATGGGTCCTTAACGCAAGCTGATGATTTATACAGCGTTAACTACTTGGCACAAGCTAAATGGTTCAAGTCGCATCTGCAGCCAATGAGCTTGCTGCTTAACATTTAAGTGGCTGGTTACTTTTCACTATAGAAGTAGGTAGCGTGCTTTCAGAGTTCATCTAAAACCCTAAACCTTCCCCAGCTCCACCTGTATAGATCTGCTATGGGTGTGCTATTTGTGCTCACAGCAGCATATTGGCGTTTGTATTGGCAGTAGCAAGTTCCTGTAATTGCTCTGCACCAGCATCAATAATCTGCAGCAGCGGGAATAATTTACAACATCAGCAGTCATCATTAGCAGCAGCGTAGCAGATCTATTCCGCCAAGACCAAATACATTAACATTGTCATATCCATTACCATTCTAAAAATCTTCAGAGAGTTGTCATGATTTAAATAAATAGATGGCATGCTACATGTTTATAAACATGTTGTGTTTTTTAAAGTCTGTTGTCTTGAAAAAAAAAAACTATTATTATTATTAAATAAAGGCTTATATTGCACATGGTGTCTAATGAGAAACTCAGGTTTCAGGTTTTGATGTTTTGTAATTCCTCCTGTGGCTGTCTCATTCTGATGAGGTCACAGTGAACCCTGCTGCTGTCTGTTATGTAGCGTTTAGGTATTTCTGCAGGCCTGCTGGGCTGTTGTTCCTGACATATCTGGGTCATTCCATCAAGGAGACTAACCGTGTATTTTATTTTATTTTATTTTTGTGTGAGAGAACATTTTTCTAAATTGTGAAAGGCCAGTGAATGTGATATATTGTATTCCACCCTAAACATCCATTACCTTATTGTTGGCTGTAATGAAGCTTACTGTTGTTTTTTCATGTACACTTGTAAGAAGTCATTGAGCGTTCCATCGTGTGAATTAACATAAACACTGCCTTGGTCTTGACTGTCATCTTAATTTGTCACTTTGATTGCATTAAGGCTCATATCTTGCTGTGAAAAAATGCTCCTGTCTATGAATATTTTGATTACAAATGCATTTTGTATTGAGCGCTGCATGGAGATCGACATTCAAAAGCATGATAATTTTGGTATAGATGACTCGACCCCCTGTAAAATGTGACATAAAAGCATAAAAAATATTTTTACAGTTCAATTATTTTATTCCTAAACATTTCACTATTCACTTCTTTCTTTCACATTAGGAATTATCTTTGATACAATTCTTTACAGAGCAGCTCTTAAAGCAACAGTTCACCTAAAAAGGAAAATATTGTCATCGTTTATTTTTATTCGATTTTAGACGGCGACTGTGCTGCAATTTTCCTTGCAACATGATGGTTAATGCATCACAGCTCTAAATTGAACAAAAAAGCTCAATCAAAAAGAATCATAAAATTGGTCAATATGACTTGCATGTCTTCTAAGCTTCTCAGTATGAAAGAGAAATCAACTTGAACAATTTGCCTATACGATCTTCTTTTTGTGTGGAAATAGGAAAATATTTTCAGCCATATTGGCACTATATTTTGTAAGTCGTCCTATTTTAAGACGCAAATGTTTTTCCAATTACAGTTGCATGTCCCTTGGCAGGTGTGCCGTTTTGCATTTTTAATGAGTCTGTAAAGGAGCTGTCAATATCTCGATTTTTGCATTTACCCTTGGAGCCTGTCGCGGGTGTCTGACATTATTACATGAACTATGTCAACTGTGTCAGCGTGAATGAGGCTAGGCACTGTGAGGCTCAGAAAGTTGAATAACAGAAGCAGATCTGACACGCAGCCAAAATATTATCCGTGCCAAAGCTGCGAGATGCATCATTAAGGAGACAATAAGCCCTGTCGAGGCCTGCGATAGAAAAACAACCTGTATGACCAAGACATCAGCCGTTGGATCCCAAAGGTTACTCTCTGGTGAGGACAAGCTCCCTAAACATTTCCAAGATGACAGCAGAAATGAGTCAAGCATTTTCACGTTAAAAACGGATTGTATAAACGAAATTTGCTTCAAGGGTCTGATATTAGATGAGGAGTTTTGGGTTTTGGTGGACAGAGGAGATGATGCTCTGGGGAAAGGTAGAGGGAGAAAAGTAATTGTGCAAAGTAAACTCTATTATCTGTGAAATATAAGGGAATGCGATGCCTTGTTTTGGTCTTCCACACCTTCCACAGAACTATCAAACGTGTTTGTGATGGTGCTAAGAGATAACAACGGAACCAGAATTGATTTTGAGGTGTCTAAAGGTCTTATTTTTTAAAGCATTTCAAGAAAATTCTAAAGTTATCCTGTGCAGTGATTCATCCTGCAACCCAATAATGCTCATTAATAAACTGCTAGTGCAAATTGGCCCCTTCTTATAGGTTTCAGATGATAATAGGTAAAAATAGTAAAATGCTGCCTGCTAAAATGCACCAGTGCTATTTAAATTATAATTTTGAATGTGAAATATAAAAATGAGATGGTTTTTACCATGCAAACACCATCAGATATGCTGTAGCTGTAGAGGAACTTGTTTCTGATACTATTATGCCCTCTTGTGTTCAAGGAAAGCACGAGTAGTTCTCTTTATTGGATTATTGATCAATATTTTTGTTGGTTTTATCATACTGTTGTAGATATTTAGCTGTGTTAGGGTTAAATTATAGTTGAGGAAGAAGTCGAATTGCAATATACAATAGAGTTAAAAATAAGTTATACCTCTGTCAAGTATTACAGCCTGTATAGTTTCAAAGCAAACTTTGATCATAATAATAATATAGTCCTATCGTAATTTATTCATGCCAAAATGTATATAATAATAATAATACATTATTATTACTATAACTAAATTATTATTTATATTAAAGGTGCGATAGAATGCATTGATACAATATTTTAAATTGTTCTCTGATAGAAGGTATATGGCTTAGGTAAGGGCACAAATTTTCCAGATACGGTTTTACATGTCCATTCACAACCCTAGGATTTGTCTCTAGAATGAAATGGGCAGTTATTACTTCATTTGGAAGGGTCATGAATAATAATGTTCAGCTCTGCTCTAATTGGCTGTTTCACAGATTTGTACGCTGGAGCTGTGATGTACTCTGAAATACAAACTTGCAAAATAATCATACTTCAGTTCAGTTGCTGGTTAGCTAAGGTTAACTGTACTGTACTAGCATCTTGCTTTAACTGTCAAGAAGTGGATAAAATCACTAACGTTACTTACTGCTTGCGGTAGGGGTTGTAATGGCAATATAGTTGGAATTGCTTACGTACACGCGGAGAGATAACTTCCGGCGCTTTCCGGAAAAGACCGAAGCGGAGGCGCCCTAAGAACACTTGGATGTGTCTGTGTTTACAAGAGGTAAAAACGATATAAATACTGTTTGTTTTCTCACACAAACTGCTCGTTTCGTGTCTTAGGCCATCAATGTGTACTTCCATTTACGAGTCATTAAATCATGTTTAATTTGGACTTCTCTGTGTATGCTCTTTGAGGGGGTGACCTGCATTATATGACTGACAGACAAGAATGGTTTGACCTAAAAATATCAAAATTGAAAATACTGTGGAAACAAAGACACATACATCCTGGATGCCCTTGAGGTAAGCTAAAACATATCAAAAATTAATTTCAAAGTGAACTATCCCTTTAAAGCAGTGCATTGTCACTTAAGAGTATATACACGTTCTGGCATTCGCTCCGCTCAGTTCACTTCCTGCCGGCGGGGTTTTGTCTTGTGGCTCAACGAGCCACCGAATGGTATTGTGATATTTTATATGTTTTGAATTTGAACTGTTTCTTAGTTTGTTAAACATACTTTGCGATGTGGGATTATAAAAATGTATTTGACTGATTGTGACTGTATTAGAGATTGTATTAGCATGGCTTATTTACCTCCTTTTGCCAACAGGTGCTATTAAAGGCAGAGAAAGCCACAAAATACATTTTGCATACATTCATGCAGGTATGTTATGTCATTTTCACTCTGTTTTTACAGACAAGGCTTAAGCCTAGTCCTGGACTAATGCATGTTTGAGCGGTTTTAATAAATCAATTTGCACTGACAGATCTTAAAATGTCAGTGCCATTGTTTGGTCTTAAGATACACACCATTAATGTTTTTTTCTAAGGCACATTTATAAAAGCTACTTAGATTTCCTAATTAAACTAAGGCATAATCCTGGCTTAATCTAAGCCCTGTCTGTGAAACCATGTCTTTATGCATGGTGGATGGATGGTGTGTGGAACTTGCACTTCTCCAACTTAAGATAGAGGTGGTGTTCTCACAGCTTTTTGAGGACCTGCGTCACGTGTTGGCGATGTTCGGCTAGGTTCCGGGAGTAGATCACTTTGTTGTCTATGTAAACGATAACGAAGCGTTGAAGTACTCCTGGAAAACCCCATTCATATACCCCTGGAATACGGAGGGGGAGTTGGACAGGCCATATGGCATCACCTGGTACTCGTAGTGGCCTGTCGGGGTGATGAATGCCGTCTTCTATTCATCCCCCTCACGTATTCAAATGAGGTTGTACGCGCTCCCCAGGTCCAGTTTGGAGAAGATGCGAGCCCCATGGAGCTGTTCCAACATGGCAAGGACCAGATGAAGAGGATAACTGAACTTGACGGTCTGAGTGTTGAGTGCCCGATGCACGGCCACAAGCCCCTGGCCTTCTTGGCCACAAAGGAGGAGGAAGTAGCAGGGGGCATTGATGGTCAGATGAAATGGTTGCTGAGAATGGTGTGGATTGCTAGTTCCTGGGAGCAGCGTTTCCTCTGGAGGTTGAGTTTTTGGAGAAGTTGAGAGATGAAGTTCCCTGCGGACCCGGAGTCGATGAGTGCTTGCGCTGAAATGAGACGTTTAGGGGTGAGAATTTGGACAGGCGTATGAGTGAGGGGTGCAACTTTTGGAAGAAATGGGATAGTACTCACCACTGGGCGTGGTGGTCGAATCGGGCAGTTTGTGAGGATGTGACCTCCTCCCCCACATACAGACATAAGTGCTGTAGTAGCCTCCTTTGACGCTCTGCGTTGGTAAGATGATATGCGTCGACCTGCATGGGTTCAGGTGCTGGAAAGACCGACAAATGGTGAGGTGAGCGGAGGATGTGGAGCGGGTTGATCCAGTGAACAGGCTGATCGACGTTGGAAGATGTGCACAGTTTTCCGAATGAAACCCTCCAAACTGATGATGTCGTCATAAATGACCATCTGGTGGCACACTTCCGGGTTGTGACCCTGGCAAAAGGCTATCAACAGGGCCTTCTCATTCCAGCCGCTAGATGCCACTAAAGTGCGAAACTGAGGAGAATATACATTGAAGGAAGAATTACTTTGTCGGAGTTTGAACAGCTGATCATGGACTAATAATACTGATGCAGTTTGACCGAAGACTTCTTTAAAGTGGTTGAAGGATGCCAAGGAACTCTTGACCAGGCCCAGTGCACCGCTCGTCCAGACAACAGTGAGATCATGAAGGTGATACACACCCGTTCGGTGGAGAAAAGCTGTGGCTGCATCTCAAAATACAATGAGATAATAGTAATGAAACGGCAAGGCAACAAAGAAGTTTAAAGTATCTTTATTCAGTGACATAAACACAACGTAGAGTGGATTCCCATCACCTGGGACCCTAAAGTGAAAATAAAGAACAGTCAACCTTAAGATATCATGGTTTGAATCCAGTTATCCAGTAGAGGGAGATGTTTCACTGTAGGTGTTCTGTCCATGGAACTCAAGCTTTCTAATGCTGTTCCTTAAGTGTGTGCAGTGTACACCACTGAGACCTGCAGCTCAGAAGGAATATTTCACTCAAAAATGAAATGTCATTTTAGAAATATGAAACAGCCATGGTAGTGACCATATCTGTTAGCCTTCTAATGATGTAACAGTTGACCGTTCCTGTCATTTTATTTTAGTCCATCCATATACAAATGTGCAGTTACTTTGTTCTCGCTGTTTCTAAAATAGAAACAGTTTATTTTAGAATCTAAAGTTGCTCCATTTATCAATTAAAATACTTGGCAGCCAACGCACAACAGTGCAATCTAATTTTAGTTGATGTTTTTTTATACCTTGATTTTCAAAGTGCTGACAACACAAAGGGATGACAGCCTTGATGCAATAATGATACAATCACAATGTGTGTGAAAAGATATGTCACTTCTTCACATTTGATTGAAAGTGTTTGAGGACATCCTTTATACACCCGTTCTCTCAGCATGTCAGACTTTAAAAGGGGTCTTTTTATACTGTTGTGCTTGAAGGGTGCCACAGCTATGATTCACACAAGGTGCTCTGGAACTGAGTTCTCCCTTATCAGCTGGAAGGCAGTTAGTCAGTCAGTGCGCATGAACTGCTAAATGGCCATAGAGGTCGTGCAGCCTCATCAACTCTTCACACAAAAAGACACTTTGCATTTATGGATGTTCAATATATATACTTGACTGTCTATGCATTTTGAGCCAGGAATATATTTCTGAGTATTCAACTTGGCATGGTTAGGACTAGAGGAATAAATATCACAATTACATTTCACCCCAAAAATAAGAAATTACATGTGTTTTTGCAACTATTAAGCACATTTTCCACTCAAATTCTTATTACATAATGCATCCAAAAGTATTACTTATGATTATGTAATTTTGAAATTATTCATTAGATTCAAGTCTGAGAAAGGACGGCAATTTAGGAGCCATTTGGTTTGAGGATTTTCAGTTTATTTTTGATTCTTCATTTGATTCTTATTGATGTAATACATTATTTAAAAATATATATAATTTATATAATATAATTTTATCATCACAAAATAGCAGGTTAAAACTTTATAATATAGCTAATAATTATATATAATTTTATATATAATATAGCTATAATTATATATAAAATATGAATAAAAACATTAAACGACAAATCATTAATAAATATAATGTATATAAAAATAATAATAATAATTATTATATTGGTATGATTATGTAGTGTTGTTATTGGTATGAATAAGTCTTTATTAAATTACTAGTGTTTTATAAATTATTAATACAAACATAAATTAATATATTAATAACAATAATAAAGAATTATAATAAAAATATTACTTTTATTTAGTAATACTAATATAATAATAATAATTATTAGTAGTATAACAGTTTTATTGTTACTATATTATTATTATTAATATTCATTTACTTTGCATCACAGTAATGAAAATAAAAATAAAGTAATAAGAATTTTAAATTATGCTTCATTAAATTGGTACACAATGAAAAAAAAGTTTCTTTCTTTTTCTCTTTCTTTCTTTCTTAATTGCTTTTCTTCTTTATTTTCTTTTCTTTTAACTAAATATTTCATGTTTCTCAAGCGGTTCTGTGTGGTTCACCTAGAGAGTGTTTGTATGAGGCGTTCATGTATGCATATCACCAGCACTTTTGGAGCTGCATTCTGCGGATTAGTCTCCTTTCATTCCTCTGTTAAATCTCTAGCTCTGAGTCAATTCTTACCACACACACACACTTGTCTCTCTCCATCCATGTTGCCAAGGGTAACAGTGGAGAAACACACACAGACGTCATGCAGGGAGAAGTGGGGAGGGGGAAGTGAACACACAATGCAGTGTTCTACCAGTTACTATGACACAACCCAAAGAACATGCACGCATTGAGGTTGACTGATGCCGAATGTGCATACTGATGGTGAGGGATACCAAATCAGTTGTTTAAATCATAAAATCTCTAAATCCCTTGATAAATCTAAAGTCATAGTGTATAGTGACATTTTTTAACCCAGGAAAAGCCAGCAGAGATCAAATATCTCGCTAGATGGTGTATTTGATTTTCTTTTTCTTATGTTTTACGCTTTTTCTGTGGACTATATACTAGATGAGAGATTGACAGCCCAGAACCAGAGCTGGTTTATGTCCTGTGTCCTTGAAGTAATGAGCTGAATTAGAGCCAAATAAATAAAAAAAAAAAAACACATTTCTAGATGTATAGCATAGTGAGTGTTAGTATTATTGGGTCAGGTGTTGACGGAAAAAATGCTGAAAATGGCTGAAGACTCAGCAGCTCAGTTTGAGTTAGGCAGGTCATTTCACCAGTTTGGAACATTTTTCGGTGGTGATTTTGTGCCTTTTGGGATGGCACCACAAGGTGCCTTTCACTTGCCGAACGCAAGCTTCTGGAGGGCACATAGGTCTGAAGTAGCGAGTTTGGGTATAGGGGTGCAGAGTCAGTGATTGTTCTGTAGGCAAACATCAGTGCCTTGAATTTGATGCGAGTGGCAATTGGACAACCAGTGCGAGTTTATGAGGAGAGGTGTGTCGTGCGCTCTCTGGTATTTCATGATATCAAGAGATTTAATTGGAGCGCAACTAATATTACAAAATCTACTGATCTGAAGTCACATTAATTCTTAACAAGAAAAAGAATCGATTAAATATTAACATTACATCTAATGTGGTATTTCCACAGACCACCACTTAAAGCCCTGAAGATGTTGATATATCTGGGAAGACTAAAATTTGGGCCTTCACACTGTTAATATGTTTCTTGGAGAATTTTGCAGTACAAATTCTGTATATTGTACATGTGTTTACATGGATTATACATAGTTTTAGGTGGTATTTCATAACCAGAAGGATGAACATTTCAACCAAATTGCAGGTTTTGTGCGTCCACAATCTTCCTTTCTATTTAGCTATTTTTGTCTGTCTTCTTGGGTGTCAACTCTCAGATCCTCCAGGTAAGGTGTTCCTCCTGTGGTGCAGACATGGTTAGTCACTCTTAGCACAGTTCTCAGCTCGGGAGGCAGTTTGAAGTGCTCGGTGATGTCATGCTCTCATTACGTGGAGATGATTTAGTGAAGACTTTTCTTAAGTGCATGCTTACTCACTTTACACTGTGATTCCCAATAGTGATGATTAATTTGTGATTCCATAATTTCCTTTTGGCTTTTATAATTCAAGTTTTTTAATATTTCACAATAAGTAAGACCTATGAGCATATCTTTGGCGTTGGGTTAACCCTCTGGGGACCAAAAACGCGCCGGCGCGTTTTGGCAGATTTTTTTCACAATAGCAGAAAAATAGACTTAAAGTACTACCATCATTTCTGGTCATATAGAGTTAAGAAATATGAGAAAATAAACTGTTAAATGTCTACTTTTTTATGTGCCCACATACAATTGAAATAACATATTCTACTTTTGTAAAATAAAGATAACATACAGGGTGTGCGTTCTGCCTCTCCGTCTCCGTGAACTTTTTTTCTGGAGCATGTCTCTAAACTTAAACAAAACTCAGCGAATACTATTCACCCAGCCATAAGCAATATATCTTTTAAATCATTTGAGTTTGTACTTTTAAATGATCCGATTCAAAACTAAAATAAATATTCTCCGTTTATGTCATCTATATAAAAAGAGAGACGTGTCAGCCGTTCTAATTTGTTCTTGCATTCTTTGGGGTCCTTGCATTCTTTCTCACACCTGAATGAAAGGCTCATTATTATGCAGGGTCTTTGTCTTCTCAGGTGTGAACCAACTAATTATTCACAAGGGGGTTGGGCAGTTGACGCCCATTCGCATATTGCATTGGCAAACAAAAAAATGTTTTTCACAATTTTAATCAATCTATTGTGTTATGTGAATAATTAGGCGGGGTGATTTTCAGATCATTTTGAAGCAAAAACTCTAGGCGACAACTTCCATTAGTCAAAAGTCTTGTGGACACATATTTAGTATGTTTTTGTGGCCTTATTTCAGAAACTTTAATTTGTAGTTTTTTCAATAACCATGCATAGACAATATTCTCTCAAAAATACAAACATGTACATGTTGCTCACATATTATGGTAGCCCCATTTGTGCTATATAGAGTGAATTTACACCTTGCCATTAACATGTTTATAAATAACTGAAAAAAGCACAAATGTCAGTGCATGTCAAAACATCCCAAGGGCCCCACAAACACCTTGGTCCCCAGAGGGTTAACTGAACACATGTGAAATATACAGTATGCACTGCAGTGTATGATTTATTTATTTTTTGTCACATTTTTGTGATATTTTACTCGCCCTCTGCCATTCATTTGTAAGATGTTTTTGAATGAAGTCTATTATGCTCACCTGCATTTATTTGATATATTTGAATACAGTTATGAAATATTATTTCAATTTAAAATAACTGTTTACTATGTTAATGTTTTAAATTTCAATTTATTCCTGTGATGGAAAAGCTTTATTTTCAGCATTATTACTTTAGTTTTTAGTGTCATATGAGTAAAAAGTATTCTAATATGCTAATATTTTTTTGAATATTTGCTGCTCAAGAAACATTTCTTATTATCAATGTTGAAAACTTGTGCTGCTCAATATTTTTGTGGAAACCGTAAATAATTTTTTCAGGATTATCTGGAGAATACAAATTTCAGAAGAACAGCATTATTAAGACTTTACTGTAGCTTTCAATCAATTTAGTGTATCTTTACTGAATAAACATACCAATTTATTTTAAAAAGTCTTACTGAGCCCAAACTTTTGAACGTTTGTATATACACGATGTAGGCCTAGTATTTTATAATATTTCATGGTGATTTTTGTCATTTTTGTAACACCTTTATTGTATGGAAAAGAGTAGCTTGGACAATTTCTAAGTTGCTTATTTAATTATAAAATACAGTAGGTCTAAGATTTTTTTGTTTGTTATTAAATGGTCTCTTGCTTTTAAACAATATTCTTTAAACTGAGTAAAGGTGAATACATTTTCTCTGATAACAGCTGGCAAGCTGACAGTGTGCACAGAGACAGATGTGATCTAATGAAACCATGTTAAATGCTTCTCTTCTCAAAAAGCCCAGAGGGTTATCTTAATGTCCCGCGCAGACTTGTTATCAGTTATTAGTGATGTGGTGCTTGTTTTTTTTTAAACCAATGACAGTCTGTTGCAGTCGGCAGGGGGTGGTGTCCTGTAGTGATGAAAGATCTATAGGCTGCAAACTGACAGCCTTTGAATCACCCATTGAATTACCATTGTGCCCTTAAGCGAAACACTTACAAGTAACCTGATGCTTCTACAGTGAGTATTCTCCCTGTTAAAAGTGCTTTGGGTTACATCATCTGTTAAATGACTAGAACTAAATAGGGGTTAATGATGGTATCACCAGTTCAGGTGAGAGAAATGGACAGGTGCAGAGAAGTGCTGTTGACCTCATTGTCACAAACAATGTTGCATTTGATTTCTTTTCATTATGATGATGATTATGTTTGGGATTATTGAGAATGAATTTCTGTGTTTAGGAAAAATGCAAGTAGGCATACAAAAAGGAGATTTGTAAATAATTGTAATTTTTGGATATGACTAGCATTTGCACACTAATACAAAGCAACAGACGGTAAAGATATCATGCAGAGATGCTAATACTTGCTATTTTCTCGCTCAGGGGACATGGAGATCCCAGTTATGATTGAATATGAATTTAGTGTCAGATGTTGGGATCCCTCCTAAGGAGAGATTTTCATTTCATTTATGCATTTGGCATTGCATTGAAAGTTACATTAGCCTGGCTAACGCCAGACCCAATTCTCGTTGAGACTTGGGTCTGGGAACCACATGTACATTTTCTCGTATTTGAAGCATGGTTTACGAATGCCCGGCGCCGTTTATTGGGTGCTAAGAATGTCTATCAAAATGCGCCTGTACGTAGCTCACAGCCAACATAGATGTCGTCATCGTCTTGCTGCTCCCTCCCATGCTCCCTCCTCGTTCTGTGATTGGTTCCCTAAATGAGGGGAAAATCTGGACCATGCATGGTATCCATACTGCCTTTCAGCGTGAACAAAATCGCGCTGTGGGAATGCAGCATGGAGAAACCCAGACTAAAGTTACATTGTATCAACCAACATTCACACTCCCAACTTGAACTTTTAGTCAGGACCCCTTGGCGTCACTTTTTAATGCACAGGTACCCCTTCTGTGTCATTTTTTCGAGTTGATAAACTATAAACTAAAAAAATTGATGATGATATTATATTTGGTATGTGAAGAAGTATTTACAATAATGACTTTTGATTGCATACTTAAAATCTGATCACAGTTTGAGATATCTGAAGCTACGGAAGAAACGTGTGCTATTGCTGTTTTTTTTGTAATTAAAGGGGAAATTAAAACCCAAAAATGAGAATTCTTTCATTAAAGCTCTTTCATTCAACCAACCCTGTATGACTTCTGCAGAAAACAAAATAATATTTTAAAGAATGTTGGGAGCCAATAAACATCGGAGCCCTTTGACTTCCATGGAGAAAAAGACTACTGTGACATTGCCCATAATATCTTCTTTTATGTTCAACAGAAGAAAAAGTAATACAGTTTTGGAACAAAATAAAGGCAGAATTTTTTTTTTTTTTTGGTGGGTTAACTGTCACTTTCAGCAAAAGTCTCAGTTTGCTCTGCATTTCATTGTTTTCTAGGAAGAAAAAGTTTTCTAGGAGAAATTATTTAAATATTACAGAGACTTTTTAATAAGTGTTATTAAAATAATCATGCTGTGATGATCATAAGCAATATTTATAGCCGGCTCCTGTCAGGATTCTTTTTGTATCCTTACCTTGTGAGGCTTTTCTTCTTGTGAAATGTTTGGCTGCACAAAGTCTACATAATAAAATGATATTTAGAACAGCTGCTCAGTGATCAAAGGATGAGCAAATACACACACTATTTCCTTTGGACACGCACACGCATTAATGCACACATCCTTGTCATAAATTTGTGGATTTACACAGACAAATAGGGAGAGAGGAAAAAAGAGAAAAGTTGCTTCTTGGCAGCAGTGGCCACTTGCTCCATGCCCCCCCCCCCCCCACACACACACATAATATGAATGGCTCTTTAGCGAAGTGGTGGCTTGCAGTTAGTGAAGCGCTGCAGATCGACAGCTCGCTCCGTCTCTCCTCCCTCCCTCCCATCCCCTCCCTCTCTCTCTCTCTCTCGCTCCTCTTCTCTCTCACAAGCACACCATCACAGCTCGGCAGTTGTCCTGACAGGAGCACGCAATCTTTCGCTCTCACGTTTTTTCGCAGATTAATTCCAGTCACTTGTTTGTGCGGCGAGCAGCCTGCGTGGGGTCCGCAGAGACGCCCAGAGTTCGTTCGCTCACCCTTGCTCTCCCCTGCCCTGGGGAGTTTTCCGCCGGATTAGTGGACATTTTTTTGTTTTTGCCCCCAGCAGTGGGAGAAGGAAGGGCGAAGCGTGAGGATGGCCCAGCAAGCGGCCGTGGGCCACCAGGACACGCTGGCAGTGCCGCCCATGCCCAAGCACGTCGGGCTGAACGAGGACCTGGTGAAGATCCTGAGGGAGAACCTCCTGCAGCAGGAGCGACCCCGGGGGCACCGCCGCCCGCCCTCCTCCATTTCGCCCCGGCTGTCGCCACGGAACTCCCCGCGCCTCCTCCGACGGATGCTTATCAACAACAACAGCCACAAACAGAGGCGGTTCACCGTGGCACACACTTGGTAGGACCTTGCCTGCTGTCAATGTGGGAATTTTTTTTTTTTTTTGGTGTCCTTGTATTTTTATTTGTGGCTTGCTTTATTATAGGATGCTGTCAGTTTTTAGAGTTGCAAAAGGTGTGCTTGTACGTATGTTGTTGTCTCTTGTCAAACAGTTGATATGCGTGAGAAGTTGTGTTCTGTTTGTTGTGTCTTTCGGAATCATTTCCATATGCTTCGTACTTGTCACCTGCTGGTTTCTGCGTCACTTTGAGGGGTGACTGCCGTTTTCAGCCCGCCGGCATGCTTTTTGTTGCGCAAATAAACACATATTAATGTGCATGTTCTCTTTTGATATTACTGGTCTTTCCATAACACCTGGCAGATGCTCTTGGCCACTACTGAATAAATCATAACTGCATATACGCGTTTTCAAGCTTTCCACCTTAAGGCAAACACAGAGGGAAGAAGAAGCAATTCAAGTATTGCAATTCATCCTTCAATATCCTAATCTTCCAATTCCTTGCCAGCGGAAATGATGGAAATAATTGTTTTTTGTTGTTATTGTTGTTGAATATGTCAGATTACTGGGCTCCAGGAAGGATTTTTGCATGCCTTTTTTCAATCTTAATTTCACACTTACTTTCCTGCTGCCCCCTCGCTTTCCGGATTACTGTCACAAGCCACTTTTGAATACATTTAACAGTTTCAGTAACGTTCTTTAGCCTTTTAACTATTTCTGATCCAACACCAGAGAGATGTGCCAAGCGGAAACAGTTATCAGTGCCATTTTTCATATGTAAAGAATGCCATAAAGGGCCTTGTCACAAGTTGCAATGAAACCGTAGTAGCGACAGATATTTTCTTCCCTGTTGTGTAACAGATTATCGTAAAAGAAATCAGTTTTATTTATTTTTTCTTCAATGTGGCCATTGCACTACTCAAAAATGGAGACAGATGAACGTAAAATTTGCAGAAACAGGGTTTAAGCCGACTTTGTTGTTTTCACCGGAAGATCCAGTTTGATTAAACGTTATTAGTGCAAAGCATAAAAAAAAAAAAGAAAGCTATGTAAAGATGAATTGTTCACTTTTAAGATCTATAACATGCATTAATTTCATGCTGACTTTAAAGTCGGCACAAAACAGAAGTAGCGATCAACATTTCTTACCTATTGTGACGGTATATCTCAGCGAAATTGCATCTCGAATGAGAAAAAAATATAGGCTGGGACTTGATTTTGTCCATCGGGAATTGATTGGATGGTTGTGGTTTGCTATTGCTGTGATGTCATATGTTGAGTGATAGGTTGTCCCTCCCTTGCGCCATTAAACACATCATCAGAGAAGAGATTTCTTTTGCAAGGAGATTTTGATTGAAGATTACAAGGGCACATGAATTATGAAAATATATATTATGTGCATGGATAAATCATTTATAATAAACACTACAATATTAAATTTTTGAGTTCAAGGTGACTTTAAAATGAAATCACACATAGTGTACATTCTCACTGATTTTGCAATCTTTTTTATTGATCCCTAACATCGAGAATTTCTTTTCAGATAAACGTTCTGGCTGTTCTAGAAAGCCTCTGAATTGGTGTGCTCATCCAAAGTCTATCAGCTTGTTTGATTAGAGACTGCTTTCCAGAGAATATCATCATTCAGAACCGCAGGGGCGTAATCAAGGTGTCAGTGTCTATGCTCATTAAAGCTGTTTTAAGGTAGATGGCCCTGTGCATTTGTCCTCATAATTCAAGCATATGTAATTTTTCTGCACACATAGATTGTAGTGATAATAACATGGATACTCAGAATCCAAAGTCAAAGGTACATGCCCTTGTCATGTGCAATTAGGTATTGCTTGTTGTGCAGACAGTGCTTCTCATTTGTCAATTGACTAAGACAGCTAGACATTATTGATGTATCTGTATTTTTGCTCTCAAGAGGATCCCTTTGTAAATGTTACCCATCTACAAGAGGAAAAATCCCTGCTGTGTTTTAGATGCGATTAATTGGCCCACATTTGAGAGGTGTTGGAGCGGTTTTGTGTAAATGGTAGAATACGAGATCACTTTGCTCAACAGCTGTTGGATTCAGATGCTTTTTTTAGCACCATTATTTTGCCCCCTGCACAGGAAAATGGTTCCATCAATCAAGTGAAAAGGAGCCTGAGGTTTCGCCATTTGATAGGTGATCTCTTGGATGGCCTCGGATAGAAATCTCTCTTGACTTGGCTCATTTCTTTTTTCAAGTACATTTTCATGTCCACATTATGTCTTAATATATTGGACATTAAACACAATTTTTAATGATTGAAGTTAGTTACTTTTATCACAATATTCAAATCAAGTGGTCATAGGGTGAATTTTAAATAATTTTCCTTTTTTTTACCATGTCATTAAGTGTGAAAGGAATTTTTTTTAGGAAATATTCCAGGTGTTACGATACAGATCATCAGCCCCACTGCATGCACGCTGTGCACTCGTTTTTCTCGCTCACTCCCTCTCCTCCTCACACTCTGGCATAGTCATGCTCTCGCTCACACAGGAACGCACAAAAAACAAACACACAGAAGTACACACAGTCACGATTCCATTACCTCCCTTTCTTTCCTGCTCTCCAGCGCCGTGAGTTACCTTAGTAATAAGTTAGAAAAAAAGGTTTGAGAGAATTCCAGTGGCCTTGAACTAAAGAATGCGAGGAGTGATGTAAGCAAGCTGAGCGGATAAGATAGAAAGAGTGCATGCAGAACAGAGAGAACCAGAAACAAGGACCACTATAGAGAAAATACTAAGAGGAATTGCCATTGTCAAGATGACTGAGTGAACTGTCTTGCTTTTAATGTACTTTGAAAGAACCCAAATGAGATTCTGTGCCGTCTTTCCTTCCAATCCCTGCATGATTGAGAGGGGGAGGTGACCTTCTCCCATTCCTATAACTCCTACTTTTCCCATAACAGATCCGCCACCAACCCAGCAGCTCACCCATAATACCCTCCCACAGCTTTAGCTCCCACACCGACCACTGCAGTGCCTTACACGCAGATTTTTCTATCCTGCCGTATGTTCCATTTCTCATCCTGCATCTCATTTTAGTAGAAGAAGCTTTGCTGAAATCACTGTTAGCTTTCACAGCAGCAGCGCCAGAACGTTGATTCCATATGCATGAGGAGTTGAGCGTGTATCCTGCTGGAGGAAAAGTCTGAAAAGTGCTGGAGAGGCAGGAAAAAAGGTGTGGGTGGGTAGAGATGGACTTCAGCCGAGGTGCCCGAGTCAACCAGCAGCGAGCAGATAGCAGGCGTACATGCAACACAAAGGTATTACCAAAAAAAGAAAAAAAGCGGCAAGCTCACAACATTGTTGCAGTGCTCTCCGCCAGCCACCCTGCAGTACAGTGATGCGTGGGAGGCTTGAGCTTCTACTCACAGAAGGCAATAACTTGATCAAAGCGTTTGTTGTCTCTGGCTGGTAGTCACCTCATTCCATCTCCAGAGCAAACAGAAGGTCATGTTAACGACAAGCCGAATACTTTTGTACGGATGAGAGATGCCGTGAACTGATGCATAGCTACATAGACAGGCACTTCAGATTTGTCATACATAGCAGGCTGTTTGATTCAAGTACAAGTCGGTGCACACAGCTGCTTTTTTGTTCTATATACACACACACTTATGTGCATGTTAGCAAGCGGTCAGGAAGAGGTTGAATAGTCGTTCATCTTTTGTATTTTTTAGGTGCTTTAAAAGGGAATGAATTTAGAGCAAATTTTCAAGGATTTCTGTGGTTTAATGAAATTTGCACTGGGATGCAAGGGGGTGCTAATGAGTCTGAAGAAATGACAAGAAAAATATATAGTGAAAATAAAAATGAAGAAAGTAAACATTTTAAAAAGTAATACATTAAATATTAATAAAGTAAACTTTTTATTTTATTTTGATTTTTATCATCTCAAATTCAATTTGACTGACATCAAAATACAACTTAAAGTATTTTTTTCCAGATAATACTCACACACACACACCACACACACCACACACACACACACAACACACACACACACACACACACACACACACACACACACACACACACACACACACACACGCTATAAACAGTATAAATGGATATTTATACATGAAAAGAAGCACCTTGTAAAGCACAGATGCAAAGCACCAGCTGTGTAACATCCACAGGCTTCAGAAAAAAAAATCTAAACAATTAGTGACGGATTTCAAATTGCCTGCTGTGAGAGATGTATCTTCTATTATGAATAATCCATAAGACTTCTTTTTTTTTGGGTGAGTAATATGAATATATTTACTGCAAAATTGGTTTTGTCCAATAAAATACTTATTTTAATAATATATATTTCGCTATTTGTTGAATATCTGTCAGCAATTACTTCAGCAATTCTATTTAGTTTCGCTCTGTTTTTTTTTACCAACATGCCATTTTAAATATACTGTAAATAATGATTTTTCAAAGTTGTTAAAAACACACCCAAGATTATTGGGAGTATGTTTTACAAGAAACTCCTATTTTGCTTTTTCTTGAGCAGGGTGTTCTGTTATTCAGACTTAAAGGGTACCTATTATGGCATTTAAAATGTTCCTAATGTTGTTCTGGAGTCCCCAACAACAGTTTTACATGCATGCAATGACAAAAAACACTTTTGTTGTCTTATAATATGCATTTATTTTTAGCTGATTTGCTCAGCGATTTCCAAATGATTCGTTTGACGACTCATTTTTCAAACACCGCCTTTGCGTGACGCTAATCTGCGGTGATTGGTCAGACGACCTAGTCAGTTATTTTTCGCGTTAACCCAAAGCTTAAACATATTGATAAAGCACTGCAGTACTACAATACGCTCTATTCTTTATGACAACTCCAATAACAACGACAAACATTTTACATATTTCAAAAAACACACACACAGAGCTTGGAGACCTAAGCGCTGAGCGTAACTGACACACACACACACACACACACACACACACACACACACACACACACACACACACACACACACACACACACACACACACACACACACACACACACACACACACACACACACACACACACACAGCTTGGAGACCTAAGCGCTGAGCGTAACTGACACACACACACACACACACACACACACACACACACACACACACACACACACACACACACACACACACACACAGCTTGGAGACCAAAGCTGCGTTGAGCGTTACTGACACACACACACACACACACACACACACACACACACACACACACACACACACACATGTTTGTTTTTGTGACTTATGAGGACATTCCATAGGCGTAATGGTTTTTATACTGGACAAACTATATATTCCATCCCCCAACACTGCCCCTGTCCCTAAACCTACCCCTTACAGGAGACATGCTGGATTTTAACATTTTAAAAAAAACATTGTTTTTTATGTTTTTTAAGCTGTTTGAAATATGAGGACGCATGCAATGTCCTCATATTTCACGTGTAAGTTGTAATACCAGTGTAATACCCATGTCATTATACACATTTGTGTCCTCATATATCACAAAAACAAGCACAGACACACACACACACACACACACACACACACACACACACACACACACACACACACACACACACACACACACACACACACACACTTATTGAGCATGCTACAAAACCCATAAAAGCAACAATTATTAACAGTACTTACAGGTTGTGATTCGGAGGAGGAAGCCGATCCAAATAAACTTGGTACTGAATGTTCCTTCAGTATCAACCGACTCGCGAATCCATGAAAGCATTTATGTTTGTAAAGGAATCCTCACTTGTGTGGTATAGTTGTAAATATAAACTCTAGCCAGATTCTTCACATGCTCGTCCCTGGGCAGTGAAAAAAAAGTTCGCTTTTGATTCGCACTTCAGAACAGCTCGTCGACATGTTGTTTTCACTGTTTTCTGGCGCGCGCAATGAGTGGGCGTGTCTTATTCAAATAACTTGTACAAGTGACGTACGAAAATTAGAGAAAATGCATCGTTCGTCTATCGATTCATATCAGCGACTCAGAGTCGACTCTTACTTTTGAGAGACAATAACTTTGTATACGGTGAACTTTCATATTTAAAACTTTGCAGGATGTTTTTGTTCACTTAGATCTATGTTACACACTACATGAAAGGTAATTTTCAAAATTCCATAATAGGTACCCTTTAATTGAGAATGCCTTTTTCTTACCTTCCTGCAATTTAAATTGTAAAAAAGCAACAAAAAAAAACCTTAGATAAATAATTAATAAATAATTTCCAAAGGATGGAAAGAAGGGACTTGTATTGATGAACGTCACATCTGATGGAAATTGCTTTTGACATGTGCTTCTTTGATTTGCAGATGTGATAGCATGTGCTGATCATTTCACACATCTGCTGTGTGCAACGTGTTTATTAGCAGTAATTATGCAAATTACTTTTCCTTCATTTTCCCTATCTCTTCGCATGTGTAATTTGCTCATTAATGAGCACCAAGTTGGATTTGAGCAGGGGAAACACTAAATTACATCTCTTCTAAATGATTTATCAATTGAATTAACTCACAGACCAATCATTTATTCCCAAATAGAATTAAAACCATTCTGAAACAAACAGAGGCGGATGAACAGTCTGAGAGCAAGTCTGTTTCCATAGCCACACCATAACAACGCTATTGATTCTGTGAGGTCGCCATCCACTTCTTTGTGTTTTAAGGATCCTTAAACTGTATTTCGATTTTCAGTGAGGTTATCACAAGCTGAAGGTCTCTCTGAAGGAACTGTGAGGCTTTGTGCATGCGTTTGGGCTTGGCGCAAGATTGGGGTTCCGAGATCTGCCTGAAAAGAGAAAATAATGAATCAATGTGGGCAGGAAAAAGGAAGGGCATTGGCAGCCCAGATGCTCCGCTGCGCTTTCAAAGCTTTTTAGAGAACTGATTAAGCCGTGGTCTAATGAGCTGCAGTGTCCCTCCACTATTTCGGTCCTTTGTTCTTTTCATTTCAGAAATGAAAAGCAAGGCTTTGATTGAAACCAACCTAACCTTTGTTCCTCTCACTGCTAGAGATTCTCCTTATTTATCCCCGTGCACCGACCAGAGCTGAACAGGGCTGCTGAAATGAAGGTAAAATTTTGTTTGAAATGGAAATGATGCATAAGTGATTCTGGGTTTTCTGGTCATCATTCCAGAGTCGTGTCATGGTATCCTGCGCCTGGGAGGTGTTGCAACATTTGCTCGTTAACCAGATTTTGTTATTCGGTTGTTAAGTCTGACGTCACGCGTGACGTTTAGCCTCTTCTGGGCCCAAGCGCTCCGCTCGTCTTTCAGATCCTAGACTACATAAACCCTTTTTTAAAGGGCTTTTTTCGCTTCAGCGCCAGTGGGTGTTACTAGGGATTAAGCCAGCACCCACTGGCGCCAAAGTTTCTTCATTCGTTTAAGATTTGTAACTTACCTAATCAACTGCCGCCATTTTCTCTTATCTTTCTCGTCACAGGGAAAGCGGTAGATGACAGTTAAATGTCACTTGTTTTTTTTAACTCCGATCTATTTAAACAACACGGGAACACGTTAAAACTCGTTAAAACGAAAGCTGTAGGTAGGTAGAGAGGACCCGGAAACAGTATTATGGGAGAGCGCTTACGTCACGACTTAACAACCGTATAGAGCACTCCAGTCATGATAATGTCTATTTGAAGGCCAACCCAGAAATTTAATTTGCCTCACGAACAGCGGCTTTTGGTTTGTTAAACATTTATTATACATTATTTATTAGCATATTATACATATTTTATATTTTATATGTACTATTTTAATATGTAATCATATATAATATCGATTAGCCCTATCTTTTGAAGTAAGCTTCACCTGAATGATGCTCTACAATGCTTTCCATATAGTTACCTCAGTAGTTTTTGAACAGAGCAAAACACCTCAAGAAGTTTTAGTGTATAGCCTTTCAGTTAGAAAAAGAAAAGTTGACGGCTCCAGCATTTCTGCAGTACTGGTAGTAAGGAGTACTGGGTATATTTGGTATGTGCTGAAAAGACACTGCTTTCAAACACTCTCGTTCGTGTTTGTTTGAGCGCTCTCTGAGCGTCAGAGGTTTCTGTTTACAGCGTGTTTTTACAAGTGTTGAGTATTGTAGCTAATCCCAATCATATCTGTTGAGTGTGCAAGCTCAATGGCCTATCAAAGGTCCTAGTCTGTAAGTTAGGCAGAATCTGCTTAACCACTGAAAACGCATGAGGTTTGTTCAATGAGAGCTGCACAAAGTTAGCCTGGCTCCGCCCTCCTACGTGCTTCCGCTCAATTTCATTTTCCTTCAGTACTACGTCTGGGATTGTGCTGTAGACTTCGGTTTCCAGAAATCATTTTTTTAACGGGCCAATCAGCGAACAGAGGGAGTGGCTGAGAACGATGACGTTGATGTCGACTCGTGCGTTATTTTGAGTTGTAGTTTAGTAATGGCAGAGGAGAAAGATGCGAGCGAAGCCATTTGGTCCGTTGTGGCAACGCTGCCGAATATCAAGAAGTTAAAGCCGGAGCAATAACAATCTTTGCTTAGTTTTGTGTTTATGGCCATCCTCCCACGGGGATCGGGAAAAGACATACGTCACTAAGCAGTTAGCCTAAAACAGAATGTGCTACCGAAATTCTGGTGACATCCAGTCGGTAGTTACGCACGAAGGTATGAAGAGAAGCCCAACTGGCAGTGGATCAGATGTCCTGCAGTGAAACTCCCCTAAACAAAGCTCAAGAAGTGGCTAAGCCCCTTGAGGAATGAGCTCTGATGTCCCCTGGGGGCTGCACTTCCTTTGATTCATATGCCAAAGCTATAGCATCCACAAGCCCCCTTAGATATGGGACTCCCTCAGTGAGGGGGCGCCCATGAAACAAAGAGCTGGCCGCTCTTCCTGAAAGCACTGGTCCTGGTCATATATGTCTAAGGCACAGACCAGACACAGAGCATTCAGCCTCTGATCCTCTGCAGAGGAAAGAGGTGGTGGGTGAAAAGCGGACAGTTCTAACACCTCCGATGTGAATGCAGGGAAGCATTTAGGCATGAAAACCGGATTAGGCTTAAGGGAAAACTTATCTCCACTAAGAGAGAATTTAGTGCACGAGGAATGAACCGAGAGTGCATGTAGCTCACCGACACGTTTAGCTGACGCCAAGACCAAGAGCAACGCCGTCTTGAAAGAAAGCAGCTTTAGGGAAATGCTTCCCAGAGGCTCAAAAGGATATTGAGACAGGGCCTCCAGCACCATGGAGAGGTCCCACTCTGGACCATAGACTGTAAAAAAAATATAGACGTAGTATCCGTGACGTCACCCGTAGGTTTCTGAAAAGCGTTTTTGAAGCCTAAAGTGGGCGTGGCCAACCGTCGCCATCTTGGCAGAGTGTCACCTCTCGTCAATCCCGGAAAAAAGAAAATGGGCAAAGAGGCCGGACGTGGGTAAAGCTGAGGTGCTAATGCTACTGGCCTCACGCTAAAGTGACAGCTGATTGAAGAAGTAAAGCCAACAGTTAAAGTTCATGTTTTTGCCCTTCGAAATACTATAATAATTAAAAGACGTAACTAAAAGTGAGACTGTGTATCATGATGCATTATTATTAATCTGCTAGTTAAAAATTTATATGTCAGTCAGCACGGCATCGCACGTCAAGTTCGTAAAGAGCTTTATTCAGTCTATTTTAAAATCTGATTTTGGCCGCCTCTCAATTTCTCAAAATGGGTTAAACCAAAGATATTACCTCAGAAGTTTAAGTAAATGCACTAGAAATCCGCGCTCATTCAAGGGTGTACATCTATTGCGTGGATGGAGAGAAAGCACTGACACCTGCAGGATTTCATCTGATGGTACTTTTATTTAACATAAAAAGTTAAATAAGCATATCTGTTCCGTGAGAGCAACAGTACAGCATAACGTGTGTAACCTTAGTCTCTATATCTATAGACGTTTTTAAATCTAAACTCCAAAAAGCAACGAAATTGTCAGACATCCATTAGTGCATGCTAGGAAAATTACTGGAAATACAGTGCTGGTTGTTCTCTCCATACTCTACGACAACGCCGGAATCCAACGGAGTGGGCGAAGGTATAATGCGTGTATTAAATTGTATGAAATAATTCCGAAAAAGCACAAACACGGCAGAGATGGCAAGAACAGCAGCTACTGGAATTAGCTGAGGGTGATGCTACCAGACACACAGCTGTCACTCAAGTGGCCACGCCCTTAATTATGCAGAACTGTAAAGCTTAATATAATTTAAACGGATGAGTTGTGTAAAAAATTCACCCCCTACAAGTTGTCATGAAGGGCAAAATTATATAGACCAAAAAAACTGTTGACACCAGGCTGTAAACATATTTTTTTCTGCTGTAAAATTGGTCATTTTAACATGGGAGAGATACAGATTTGACTCACTTTTGCTGCCAGCCTCAAGCGGCCAGTCGATGAATTGCAGTTAAATTCACTTCCGTGTTGGTTTCAAGAGAGAGACGGGGAGGTTGCCGCTTGCTCAGGACCAGTTTGCCTGACAACTGTCAAAGAGCAACAGGCACCCTTAATAAATCTGCGGATTAGAGGATGCTGCCCGACTGTTGAGCCCTCAATACCCACATGACAGGCAGAAATCGCAGCCAGGTAGACCTTAATTGTGAAAAAAATATGATGTGAGGACAATGGTAGTTTTCGTGCGAGGTGAATAGATCTACAGTTGCTTGTCCGAATCTCATCCATAACATGTCCACTAGCTGAGGGTGAAGGCGCCAATCTCTGTAGATTGTGTTTCCCCTCAATAGAAGGTCCTTTAGAAGGTCGCCTCTGTTCAGAATGCCTGGAATTTGAGTCGCGTGTAACAACTGGAAAATGTGTCTGCTCCACACCAAAAGCTTGCAAGCTAGAGCGTGAAGTTCTACTAACATCCGCCGATACTCCCGTAGTTCTGAACGGGCTCAGTGTTTACCATAGAGAGAGAGAAACACAAATAACATGCCAAATGAACAAGACCGCGGCAGCACAAGCACACCCGCCAAAAACATTTACAAACTGAATCCGCAGGGCTGCCAACTCTCACGTGAGACTCAAGCAATTGTCACTTTTTACACGCTCTCACACTACACATCCATTTTCTCATGCAGAGAAACATCGCGAAGCAAAGAGGACACTGACACCGACAGACAAGACAGAGAAGGTTACTATTGATATGAAACAAATTCTCAACTCTCAAATTCTGTCAATTTATTTACAAAATTCAAACAATAAACACCGTTTTGGTGCTTGTAAATGTGACGTGACAGATCACTGACAGATCTCATTTCAAGTGGCATGTGAACTGATCATATGTTACTCTTTACTACTAGTAAATAGTAAATAAACACGAATATAGGTAATTTGAAAGAGTTCAATTTACCGAAATGTAATAAAATCGATCGATCAGTGTTTTTCAACCGCGGAAAGATGTTCATAAAACAGCTGGAGAACAATGTCACGTAACGTTACATTTATCTCAGGAAAGCCATTTAACCATAGCATGTTAGTTGGACTTGCTATAATTGCTATAGAGAGGAGTATTTTGCTAAATATTATAACTATATTACATATTTATTATATTTTTACCTATTTCGTTAAAATATTATAACGTTATATACAAGATGTTATTTTTCACCTTTAATAATAATTCCAGTTGACAGGGCTCTGTATGTTTATAGAATTAGGTGAGATTTTTTTTGAGAAAAATTAACATAACACATTAAAGTATCTACTGTACCTAATATTTATCCAAAAGAAACGATATTGAATCAAGATCTGAATCAAATCACAAGAATCGAAATTGTGAAATTTGTGTCAAACAATAATAAAAAACAGTAAAATACCAGTCATTGTACCATGTAAACATTCTGTTGTCACTAAACTTAATAAAATTCTGTTTAGTTACATCCCCCCAATCCCAATCCACCTATCTTATGTTATGTTACTTTATGTAAGGTTACATTTTCACTGTTTACAAAGGCAGGGCCTGCCAACTTGTCTTTTTTCTGCACTTTAACCCCAAGGTGGACATCTAGATCAAATCCCAGAAGGCAAAATCAAAACAAAATTAAGTTAAAACTTGTTTTGAACAATTTCTTTGTCATCTGCAGATTGATTTTAAGTAGAGGGGAAAAAAATCGATTTAAATCATAAATCGGGATTTTTGTTTTAGGCCATATCGCCCAGCCCTACCTCATCCTCCTCCTTTTTGTCGTCAAGGTATCAATGCGACGGCGGGGCCATAGAGAGCCCGGCTGGGCTCTACCGAAGCGCCCGCAATGCGCCTCTTCTCGCGGTCAGGAAGGCCCGACAGGTTAAGCCAGAGAACGCGCTCTCCCTCCACAGAAAGCACCATAGAGCACCCGCAGGTTTGGACGGGTGCAAATATAATTATATTTGTCATGAAGACAAGTGTTTATGAAAACTACATTGTGCATATGTGCAACTGGGTTGAACCCACACTATTTTATCTGAATATAAATGGCAGTTGAATATAATAGTTTGGGCTCTAATATTATAGCAATGTACTAAATGAGAGGGTTCCCGAACTTCCCGGTATAGTTTACGGCATTGGTTTGAGGTTCCTTATGAAAATAAAACTATCGGTAGATGTAATTCTGAATAATCGGCTTTCGGATCAGTGAAGAAATGTAGTATTGGTGTACCTAATCAAGAACATATACTCTTCCTTGTTCTTTTAGCTGAAAGTGGGTAGGAGTGTTGGTGCTATTTTCATTCCTTCATACAAGCCCATGTATTCAAGATTCGCAAGGAATAAATAAATAAATAAAACACACTTGCCCACACAGTCCTCCCACATCCAGCTTGCTAACCTAAAAAGTAAATCTCTGGGAGTCACGGCCGTGTCAACATCTAGTGTGACATTTAGTGTCCTGTCCTTCAAAGATGACTTTTAGAGTTCTGTGAGAGGTGAAAACCAATGCCAATGTCATCAAATAAATAACAAAGATTTTCTTTTTAGAGATTTTAGAGATTTCTTTATATTTGAAATTTACTTTAAAGATTCTACTTTACTCATACATCAAAACCACTATACTAAAAACTGTTTTAAAGATCCTATGCATTGAACATGCTAAGGCTCTTCCAGGTTTTAGTAGTACAGACTGTACAGCTGTAGATGTAAGCCTAAGCAACAAACATAAAGCTTTTTTTTTTTCAAAGTAAAGACTAACATCACCAATGTGTTCTTTGTTAGAATCAATATTTAAATGTTGCAGTGTATGTATGGGGTGAAACACGTGGATTCTATCACATGTCAAACCCACAGATTGAGAAGGTTTTCCTTTTTATCCGCTTTCATTTTCTCAGTGGTTCTTTGGTGCTCCATGCTGACATCCCTGTGCATGTGGGATGTACAATCTCTGAGAAATCCTTTGCCTGCGGTATTGATTAATCGTCCAATCTTTATGCTTCTCGCTGCACTTGAAACCTGTTAGTCATCCTTCGCAGAGACATTACATTTTAGTCTTTCTCTGCACTGTATAAATATACAAATATACCCTCATCTTTGCTCTCAGATCATCTTCTACATCTCATTACCGACCACTTTCCACTCATTTCTGATGTAGTACTTGGAAGAACATACTCAGCCATATTCTTGAGAGGACTTAAAGTCTTTGATTGTAGTTATTAATTTCGTGACCTTTGGAATATGGTTCCGTTAGACGTGTTGAATACAGACGGCTTAATTTTTAGCCCAATAATTATATATACAATTTTTGCAGTTTAAGATGTTTTCTGACAACAGATGCAACGTGCATAATTTTTTTTTTAGTCATGGCCTATTCGTGTTTATCAATTAAAAATACTCATAAAAAGGTAAATTAAATTGTGATTGTAGTGTAGCTTTAAGGATAATGTTTTAAAATTAAAACAAAATGTTGGTGAAAATATATTGAGAAAAATATTAGCCAGTATATCAACAGGTTTTCAAACCAAGGACAATTTTCATGTTATTTCATATATGAATTTTAATCTTTAAAACAGGTTTAAATTAAATAATTATGAAACATGTTAAATACTACGGAGCCTGACACATTTTTTTATTTTTTCACAATATTGTTTTTTGTTGATTAAACTATGCCATTTAACCCATTGTGAAATGTTTAAATAATGACTACATTTAAAGGACATTGTATGAATAAAACAAATATCTGTGTAAAGATTAAATCAACCAAATCTAAAATCAACCCTGTTGCACATAAGAAGAAACAGTGACGGGAGCAGCTGTGCTTTGAGAATCCCATAAAATTAAAGTCAAGGCTCAGTGAAGTTTATTGTGAGGAGCACAGGGTAACGATTGAAGAGGAAAAATCCTCTAGCAATGCTGCAGATGAGACCTGTGCCCGCCGCCTCAGTACGTGCTGTGTCATATATTAGACGGCACCCTCTCCGCTCTCTGAGTGCTCGCTATGTGGTAGATGACATTTTGAATGCAATATATCTTCCCCTTCAACTGTTCGATTTCTTCTGAAAACACTCAAAGGCTCATTCCTGGAAATGTTTAGAGATTGATCCTTTTATTCCTTTATTTACAACCATAGAGAATTTACAAGATTACAAATAATACGTGTCCGTATGTTATGTCAGTTGGAGAAACGAGTCTATATTGTAGCGAAAACTGCAGATCATTTAGATAAAATAATCCAGACATTTTCAAAAAAGAAAAGTTTTAAGAAATATTTCCTTTCCATGAAGCTTGTAATGCATTTTAATCCAATGCATTTTTACCATGTCTTGGTATTATAAAGCATTAATGTTTTTTTCACAATGCCTTACAATAATAATAAATTGTTATTTTTTGAGAATGAATAAATTCATTTTAATTGTAAAAAAATTATTCTGTGTATGTATTATATACAGGCTATTATACATATTATATTATACACATCTTTAAAGGGGTGGTATAATGCCATTTTTATAAGATGTTTTTTTTTTTTTTTTTTACAAATTAAGTCTATGATGTCCCCAGAATGTGTATGTGAAGTTTTAGTTCAAAATACCCCACAGATATTTTATATAGCATGCTAAAAATTGTCACTTTTTGAGGGTGAGCAAAAATGCACCATTTTTGTGTGTCCCTTTAAATGCAAATGAGCTGTTGCTCCCGGCACAGAGGGCGGAGCTTCATCACCTCCTCACACAGACATGCACTGAAAATTTAAAAAACTTAAAACCTTTTATGTTCAAACCGTAGTCAGACAAAGATGGAGAGACTCAGGAAGAAGTGACAACATGTAGAATGCAACAAATTCATCAACTAACCAATCAGAAATGTCCTATGTAGCTTATGTGTAGTTATTTTGTAGTCTTTGGTTAGCATGTTCTGTCATAATAATCTATAAATTATCATGACCGTCTCCCAGGGACGGGGTTTATGTAAAATTTAGGGTTAGTGATGTCACTAACCCAGGAGGAAGCTTGTGTAGTCTCTACCAGCCGTTTGTTGCAGTCCTTAACCCTCTGGGGCCTGAGGTGTTTTCGGGCCCTGGAGGTGTTCTGACATACTCTGACATTTGTGCTTATTTCTGTTACTTGTGACATTTTCATGGCTAAAGCCGTCTACAGAGAGCCTGGCCACACCCTATTAAGTCCTATGTTACCGAATTTTGGTTGTAGTTCCACCAGAGTTCCACTGGGGGCGATCGCCCATGTGTGCAAAATGAATGGGAGTCTATGGAGCTAGAAGGCTATATTTGTCTCTTTCACCCAATTGCCGTTGAGAAATCTCAGATTTGATTGTAGGTTTTGTAAGTTCAACATGGGTTATAGGTTGAAAATTGAATGAACGAGTACTTATATCCTTTCGATTTCTTACAGGTTGAGTTGTTGTTGCCCATTACACACTAGCATTCTGCTAATGAACGTTGATTGGTCAGTGAAGGACTAATTACGACCAGAGAAATCGCTTGATGGCATCGTGGCATCCAAAGCGGGACCAAAAAATTTACACGGAAAATAAATTGAATTTGAGTACTTGTTTGTGTTATTCTTGTGTTAGGAAATACAGGATACATATGGTATAGTATTGCCACCTTAAAAAACAACAACCAATGTCCCACTCAATAGAGCTAAATATCAATACAAATTGAAAAAGGAGAAAAATGTCTCGCAGGTGTGCAATGATAAATTGTTCAAATAGTGGGCAAGGGTTAGTCGCCGAACATCCAACGACCATTAATACTGTCTGTCTGTCTGTCTGTCTGTCTGTGTGTGTGTGTGTATGTATATATATATATATATTAGGGCCGGGACTTTAACGCGTTAATTAAGATTAATTAATTACAGACTTTAACGCGTTAATTAAGATTAATTAATTACAGACTTTAGACTTTGCACCGCGGAACGTTTCTCACTGGATGAGTTTCGGCGGACCGATTATACTGGAGCACCAACTAGCGTCAGAAGAGCTGACGGGATCGCGCTTCATAGATCGCCTCAGTCGGACTAAATTAAGTTATTTTGTATTTAGTCCTACAAATGTGACTCACACCTTCACTCTCAAAGAGGTTATTTTTTATTATGAAAATCCAAAGTTGCTTTCCCTTGAGTATGTTGTTAACTTCTTTATCTTGTATTCAAAATTCTTCATCCACAAGCAAAAATGGCTTAAATCTCCTTTGAGCTTTCCTCTTTTTCTGGCTGATTTTGACTCTTTTATTTCGTCCCTTAGACTTATAAATAAATAACAAGAAAAGTGAAAATGTTTTGATGCATTATGATGATTTATTCAAAGACATGACTTGACATTATTATGCTTTTCTTTCTTTTGTATGTATTACATAATTTGATGTATGCAAACCCAGGATATTTATTTTCTGTTAGGTACCTTTGTTTGTTTGTTTGTACACCTTGTTTAAAGTCGGCATGAAATCAAATTTGACAAATCTTCTTTTTGTATAATATTGTAGTGTTTATTACAAATGATTTATCTGTGCACTTCATTATTTTTTTAAAATTCATGTAGCCTACCCTTATAATCTTTAATCAAATACATTACCCTTCCCTCCCCCCTCGAAACGACCTCTCTTTTCTTCCGGTCACATGCAATGGCGAAAGGGTGCGGCTATCGGAGCACAGCCTCTCAGAGAACCTGTCAGTGTCAGTGTCCTCCAACGATCCAATCAATTCCCGAAGGATGGAATCAAGCCCCGCCCTACATTTTTTCAAATTTCAGAAGCCGTTTCACTCGAATATACGTCACAACAAGAAAAAAAATGACAATCTCAACTTCCGTTTCATGCCGACTTTAACTTCCCTGAGTTGGTAGTTATGTATAAGTTCTGCAATAAAAAAAATAGATCGCCTCGATCGCTTTGGTTGGCCCCGTGGATGGGAAATTTTGTTATAATAAACGAACGGATGGAAGCGTCGATAAGAGCATGGTTGTGTGCAAGCTGCAACAAGGAATTCGCTATTGCTATTAGTGTAGTGTTGCAATATGCTATTGCTACACTTAATGGCAAAAATTGCACTGGTCTATTGGACTTGGTTGAACAAAAATAAACAATATGTTGTTGCTTAAGCTTATGTAGGCCTATTCAGTCATTATTCAATGGTATACTAAAAATCCATGTGAAAAAAATGACTTCTCACTGTTCTCAGGTCAAATATTTATGCGATTAAAATGCGATTAATTTCGATTAATTAATTACAAAGCCTCTAATTAATTAGATTAATTTTTTTAATCGAGTCCCGGCCCTAATATATATATATATATATATATATATATATATATATATATATATATATATATGTATGTATATGTGTGTGTGTTGTTTTTTTAGCGTGGTCATTTAAAACAACAAAACAAAAACTCTTCTAGCACGTGTATTTACCTGTGTCAGCTGTGTTGTCGATGCCTCGAGAGAAAAGAAAGTGCAGACAGAGCCCATGAATATTGATGCATTTCACACCTGAGAAAGACAAAGTCCCTCCTATAATGGCCCTATTAGGTGCTATCAGACCTTATAATTATGAGGAGCCTTGCACAAAGAATAAGGATATTTTAAAAAGAATGGCTTTTTAATTGTTTGGATTTATTTACAACACAACATAATCCAAAGATACACAACAAATTACAAAAAGTACGTTATTGAACACACTGATCTAAAGACAGAGACTTGAACAATCACACACCTTTGTGCCATTCCTGAAACATAGTACATAATACCTGTCATTTCCAATGTTTGTCACTTTACCATGTTCATGTACAGAGACTCATGTGAATGTTTAAGTCAACATGACTCAGTGGCATCTGGTCCCTGTAAAAAAAACAACAAAAAAAAAAAACAGTGAACATGCTGATATCAATAGAAACTATAGAGACTGCACGAATTTGGGATTACATTTGAGATTTTTCTGGTTAAAATTGCTTTTTACAATTTTCAAATTACCACACACACACACACACACACACACACACACACACACACACACACACACACACACACACACACACACACACACACACACACACACACACACACACACACACACACACACACAACACACACACACACACACACACACACACATATATATATATATAATGAACACCATGTTTGTTGTGCCTTGTAGGCATAAAGCCTACGTGTAGGGCTGCATAAAATAATAATAACAATAGCCTATAGCAGGCGACCTATCAATCGTTAAAAAGGAACACTTCAGTATGCTTCAACGCTTCAAATGTTTACAATCGTTATGACGTTATGAAATGAGATTAGAGTAAAAACATGAAACCTAATGTTTGGTGCGTTTTGCTTTTTAAATTCAGTGCGCGCAGAGAACATTTACTGAAGCGATCGAGCCTCTATGAAACATTATTGTTAACATATTATACATACTGTATCTACGTTTGAGCAGATATCCACAAACACCATATTTAACAGTAAACATTATAATATTTACCATATTAGAGTAAACACTCATACTTTTATATCATGCTGTGTTTTATTATCGAACATATGCCTGTCTATAGTAGTGTTGTTTTTGGCGGCCTGTTTTAATTTTAGTTTTAGTCTAGTCTTTGTGTCAAGCTGTCATTTTAGTTTTTATTAGTTTTAGTCACGTTCATACTCTTTTTAGTCTAGTCTAGTTTTAGTCGACGAAAACTGATGACATTTTAGTCTAGTTTTAGTCGACGAAAACTAATGACATTTTAGTCTAGTTTTAGTCGACGAAAGACATAGTCTAGTTTTAGTCCATGAAAATTGTATTTTAGTCTCATTTTAGTAATGCAATTCTATTTAACCCAGTCAATATGTATACCTAGTAGTAGACGAAACCAACATTTTCTTTTAGCCAAACCCATTTCAAAAAATCTTATCTTATTATTGTTAGTCTATCTTATTATATTATTGTTACCTTATAGACTCAAGAATGCTATTCCAGACACAGAAGACGCTCTGATATGAATTTAGAACATATTTATTTTACCAACCAAACATGTTGCCTACACACGATGACATTAAAGTTTTTCCAAATGTCATTTCTTCAAGACGAATCCCTTTCTCTGTGTCAGACTTAACTGCGTTTGTTGTCGTTTATGCTAACGCCTGTTTCACACATAGCCTACTCCGTTAGCGGTGTGTATTTTTTCCCGCACCCGTTAGGTTAGAGCGCTCACACCGCACGCGGGAGCGGTGCGTGCATAACAGCAGAGCAGAGATCTACACAGTAGCCTACCTCAACAACGCGAAATAACGGATGTAGGCTAGAAATATTGATTTGAAATAAAAAATAGAGAATAAATGTTGTGATTGTGGTATTACAGCCATAGATCAGCTGCGCACTGCAAACGCAGCACATGTGAAAACACAATAGCTCGAGCTGCTCCTGCATACACACCGCACCGCATACGCACTACACACGGAGTATGTGTGAAACAGCCGTAACTCACGCAGCTGCATCTTCTAAATAATGCCGCGAGTGGGGCTTGAGGATGTGATGTCGCCTGCGTCTGCGCAGTGCGATCTGATGCAGCCCCTGAAGTGAAACACAGGAAACAGAAATGCTGCATACCGGTAATAACGCAAGTAAACGAGACGAAATAACGTTAAATAACATTTCGTCTCGTCTCGTTTTGGTCAACGAAAATGAAGAGACATTTTAGCTTAGTTTTTATTTTGTAAACCACATTTAGTCTCGTTTTTATTCGTCAACGATATTACATTATACATTTAATTATAGTCATCGTCACATGACCAGCATTTACGTTGCGTCTCGTCTCGTTTTCGTCACGTGAAAAAGGTTCGTTGACGACGATATTTCGTCATAATTTTCGTTGACGAAAGCAACACTAGTCTATAGTTCATATTTCAACATGTTTCTGTCGATTTTATACATTTTAGTTTAGCAACAGTTCAACTGCAATGGGAAGTTTATGCAACAATAACACTAACTAATATAATTCAGAATACATTTCTTACCTTACATCTTTCTTGTCTTCAAATTGCGTTCTTCTTCTGAGGTAAATCCAATGTAAGCTCACAGCGTGTCTTCCAACCTCGGCGAAAAGCAGAGGACTGATGAAGTTTGGTGCTTTGTTTTCGAGGTAATGAGTGCGTTCGCGTTCCTTCGTGTGGAAATTTGCATGTCAATCTCTTTTGCGCGCATGGGCGTGGTCACATTAAAACTAATGAGCAAGGGTTTGAGAAACTGAACATCTTGTTGGTTTTATACAAATTACTTAAACAGAGAATATTTGTTTTTGTTTTGAATCAGATCATTTAAAAGTACACACTTAAATGTTTATAAAGATATATGGCTCAAAAATGTGTGACAAGTATTCACTGAGTTTTGTTTCAGTTTATAGACGTGCTCAAGAAAAAAAAGTTCACAGAGACGGAGAGGCAGAAAGCACACCCTGTTTATTTTCTTTATTTTACAAAAGCACAATGTTTTGTTTTTATTGTAAGTGGACACATACAAAAGTAGACATCTCACAGATTCTTTTTTCATATTTCTTTTGTCTGTATCACCATAAATGACTGAGTAATTTAAGTATATTGTTAAGTATATATGTGAAGAAAATCCAGCAAAATGCGCCGGCGCGTTTGTCGACCCCAGTGGGTTAAAAAGCAACTTCTTTAAAAGAAAATATCTCCCTTTGCTTTGAACTTTGAGTGTCGTAACTTTACAGATGTTGTTTATGCTCAAACAGCAACATTCCGTCGTCGGCATCCTTCTGTCTACAGGAGACGATGATGTAGCTTCCAATGTTTTTTTTTTTGTTGTGATTTTCTATCTGCACCTTCGCGAATGGTTATAGAGCCGCCGACTCTAGAATGGCAATCTCTGCTGCATTTTCTGCAGATAAAGATGATGCCTGCTGAGGCTGCAGTTGCTTTTCCTTCCTTAGGATTCTCTTTTGTGGCAAAGTTTTTATTTCTGGTTTCCTCAGCTTTCTGTACACCCTGTCTGACAACAAGCTGCCAGGCGGAGCAGTCTTCTGCCCGGCTCTTCCACGTGCCAACGTTGATGTCAGACAGCTTCATGTCTTTCTTGCAGTTGTGGACGTCCAGTCAGTCGGGGGGCCTCTGCCAGCACGCCGTACAGTAGGTCTTTGGGAATGCAGCCTGGGCCCATTATCCTGACTTAGGATAATGGGCCCAGGTTAGCTTTGTTCCAGACCCTCTGGTTCAGTCTGGCCATGAGCACTTGGCGGTCCTGCAGTTTATCTCTGTCTCGATGGAGAGAGAGCTGGAGATGGTGGACCTGAGGTAAGTCAAGTTCTCAACAACTACCAGGTTGTACCCATCAATGGCGATTGTTGGAGGGAAGTCTATTTCCTGGGCCATCACTTTGGTTTTCTTCAGACTGATTGTCAGTCCAAACTCCTTGCAGGCATAGGAAAGATGACTGACAAGTTGCTGCAGGCCATCTTCGGTGTGGGCCGTCAAGGATGCGTCGTCGGCAAAGAGCATCTCACGAATGAGTACCTTTGTGACTTTAGTCTTGGTGCGGAGACGAGCAATGTTGAACAGCTTCCTGTCAGCCCTAGTGTGGCCTTCACGTCCGCCGGCTTAGAAACTAAGCCATACGCGAAGGCCAGGAGCTGGATTTTGTTTGACAGAGGCAAGCAGAGACGCACGCTGTATGGGGCATTTCTTGAGAAGTGGGCACTTATCCCCACTTCCACCCGGCTGTATCAACCTTGGAGCACACTAACTAAAGTTAAATCATAATTAACCAGCCCTTTAAGGGATAGTTCACCCAAAAATTAAAACCTGTATAAGTTTCTTTCTTCTGTTGAACACAAAATAAGATATTATGAAGAATGTTGGTAACGTAGTTGACCGTATACATTGACATCCATAGTAGAAAAAAAATGCTATGGACGTCAATGGCTACCTCTTGGTACCTGGCTTCTCTTGAAAAGTCCGCTCCAGTTGAAATGAGGGAGCGGGGGGAGCGGACTTTTCACGAGAGATGATATTACTGCGCCGAGTCGAAGTGCTCCCAAGCACTTGCTATGGTATTCTGCCATACAATATAGTTATCCATTTTACACGCTTAGAAAAGCGCAACGTTTTATTTTGTGTCACCGTCCTTGGTCGAGTTAAACTACTCTAGTAACTGTATTTAAATAGGGAAAACGTGGAGGTGTTTGGTCGCTTCTTTTCTTGGCCCATATATTCTATATGGTTTTTCCATATGTAATCAATCATATGTTTACATATTTGGCTGTACTTGTGAAGGTCAGATGTTTCTTCACAAAGTTTGTGAAGCATACATCGGCCTGTGAAGGTTATGCTTAGCCATTTAGTAATATGTAGTAGATGTGTGTCGCGCCTCTGAAGCTGAATTTACCTAAAAGGTAGACCAAAAAGGCTTGTTTTTCTATCTTCTTGTCCTCCTAATGTGGTCCAGTCAGTTCACCGATCAAATGACTCTTATGAACAGATTTATTTAGTGAATCTGTAACATAAAGCGTGACCTGTACGGTCCGACTTACGAACGACTCATTTGCCAAATGAATTGTAATTTATCGAAATCAAATCAAAAAGAAAAATAAAGCACGTTTCCAGATAACCCCAGGTTGTTAGATGCCATAAATGTAATTTTTTCCCAGTGCCCTTTTGTATCCCCACTCAACCAATAGTGGAAGGCTGAAATTCACGTGAAATTGTCCGTATAGAGCTCATGGCCTCTGCCAACTCAGTCTTTTTTGGGGGTTTTGTCTCAGAATAGCTGATAAATGTGTGGTGCTACATTACTCCTCTGCACACACAGAATTAGCCCCCTGCATTAGTGCTGTGGGTTATTTATTTCTGCTACTGCCGGACTGACAGTCTCATCCAGGAAGAATAGAGACAACATTAACGTCAACCTGTCTGTCCCCTTATGTGTTTTTTGGGGAGGGAGGGGTGACAGAATAACCTTTGCGCTGACAAATCACAGCTTCTTTACGACTGCCTGCCTGCTCACCACATTCGATTTATGTCAGAACTGAGCAATGGCTCCATTGCCTTGAGGTACATGTGCTCTACACTTGTGGTTTTCTTATTCAGTGATTAGTTGGGAAATGGATGAAGATTAATGCTGTAAATGGGATCCAGATCACAACTATATTTGCTGTAGTTTAGTTCAGGATGAAAAGGCACCAGGAGAAAGACGATAGCTGCTAAGAATGTAGATATCTTTAACATTGTAGAATGTTAGTATTTAGAAAATATATTGTTCTTGTTAACATACAGTAAAACATGACACATTGTAATGACATAAAGTCGTATGTATTGCAGCAAGAACTTTGTCTAGACCAGGGTTTTTAAAGTGTGGTAGGGAAAATATCAGAGACAAAAAGTGTATTATAATTATTTTTTGAGGCTTTAATACAATGACTAAATAAATCCCAGTTAATTTGTAAATAACATGTCTTTATAGTATAACACTTGCCATTTTTTCACACAGTATAAAATGTAAATAATAACTAAGCTAATTAAATATTTGTCTTTATATTGGAATATATCTTCTCATATTAAGTGTCCTTGGCACTAAAGTTGGCATAATCTTTTCTTCTGTATATCCTTGTAAAATAGGCTTGTAAGGCAGAATTAGATTTTTTCCATCGGGAATTAATTGGACGGTTGTGGTTTGCTATTGGTGTGATGTTATGTGAGGGACAGGTTGTCCCACCCTCGCGTCAGTAAACCGGTCATCAGAAAAGAGATGTTGCTGCAAGAGGGAGGGGAAGTTAGTTTGATTATTTTGAATTTAAACAAAAAAAAATGATGATGTGAACAGATACATTGTTTATTAAAAAAACCCTGCAATATTCCATAAAAAAAAATTGCTCATTTTGATTTCATGGTGACTTTAAAAATGTGTAAAACCATGTTACAGAAGAAGGTATGGCGCCCCTTGTGGTAGTTTTGAGAATTCAGTGCTTACTAGCAAGAGTCGTTTGCATTCCAGTACTTGCGTTGAGTATGTTTTGGACCTGAGTTGTTTGACTTTTATGTCTTTGCATTTAATGAAATGCTAACTTGAAAAATAGACTTGTAATGTATATGAACCCTAATGTAATAGTCTAGTCTCAAAATGCCTTATATTACATTCCAAAACTATGCCAGACATTTTGAACAATATAAATATGCAGCGTGGCAGAGTCAACATTTGCTCAGAAATAATTGTTACCCCTCTCCTAGCACCAGCATATCATTATAGGAGAGGTCCAAGACCCCGCTTTTGTCAGGAAGTCTATTTATAGAAATTCATTTAGATCTGTTTGCAGTTGGCCTGCCATCACAGTAGAGAATGGATATCACCTTGATTCGTTTTCTTCCCCCCCTCTCCACAGTTTACTGGTTAGTGGTTACAGATAACAGGCCCGCATCACCCCGCCATCAGTCTGGTGTTGCTATGTGCTTTGCAGAATTGTTGCACTGACTTAAGCAACCTTCACATATTGAATTAACTCTGGTTTCCATGGTGAGCAGCAACAGTGCTCATAATCCCAGAGTGCTTGATTTAATTGCCGATCGAATCAAAACAAAGTAATGATGCGCAGAAATAACGGACAAAATGTGCCGTCTGGCTATTTTTAGCTATGATGATTTATCTTTCGTGGCCACCCGCAGAAACAGCAAGATCTCATTTAAGCATGCTGGATTAGTATTAATATCTTCCTGTATGCACTGTGGTTGCGTTCAGTACAGTAAATTAGCAAAAGTTTTTAGAGGAAAATGAATCTCTATTGAGGAAGGGATGGTTTAAATTATGTCTTCGTTTGCTTTGAACTCTAAACTGATCTTGATGAGCCCAGGAATTAACAGAAGACACAAGACAGAAAGACCAGACGAAAGTGAGAGAGGAAAGAAAAAATGATTTTCCTTTTCCAATTTAATTTGTGTTAGTGGGCTAGAGCCATTCACTTGACATAATTGCTTTTAAATGTAATATTAATAACAATTTATTAATAAAAAGTATTTTTTTCTGTTTAATGCCATCAGAAATAGATGTAATCCAATATTATAAGTGCTGTCTAACTCTAACATATTGCTTAATTACATTTTCTATGGAAAAATGTTTAATGTATATCATAAAATATATTTTCATATACAGACGCAAGCGCTGTGATTGGTCTGCTAGAACCGCTCCCTCAGGTTTCACATGCTCCCTTTGCATCCGTAATTGCGTGTCAACGCGGACAATGACGCAGAAATATAAATGAAAATTTTACGTCATCTTACCTGCGCATTCGAATGCACAAATATTTTCATAATAACATGATCTGACTGGAATGAAGAAAATGATCGGCGTGATTGATATTCAAAATGGTAAGCAAGCACTGCTTTGTTTATGGTTTGTATATCCTAGTTTCGGTTTCCCTTTTTGAATGACAAATATAGACTATTAATACCTGCTGATATAGACAGATATTTACTTACACTCAGGCGCAAAATGCATGTGCTAGTTGACAGTTGCCTTAACTCTTTTTGGTGTGTTCAAGCGCAGTTTTTTGGCCGAGACGCAGCCGACGAGAGGGGACAACACAGACGATTTTCATCACTGTTTATTCTTTGACGCTGACTTGGTGTGTCCCAGGCTTTACACTGTGCAGTTTTTTTGTCTGTATGAGTGAATTTGTTTGTTTGTGTGCTGTTGGTTGCAGACGTGGTTTGGATTCCTGAGATTTGTAATTGGCCCTGTCAGACATTCAGAAGACATTGAATTACTGTGTTTAGTGTAACAGGGCCAGACTGCAGCCTCAAGAGAGCTGTTAGTGCTTATGGATGGTATTTATCATTCGTAAGAAGGTCTGTGCAGAGAGGGAGTCAGATGTATAGAGAGAAAGACAAAAGGAAAAATTTATGTTTTTCATATGGTTGAAAATCTACATTGACCGGTCAGTAAGATTAATACCATAGATTCAGATTTTTCATTGACATTGCTGGGAGAAAAAAGTCAGCCTGAGCCTACATGTATGTAGCACTGTTGCTGAGGGGCGGCAGTGGCTCAGTGGTTCATGTAGATTGTCTACAAACCGAAAGGTTGGTGGTTCAATCCCCGGTTCCACCTGACCAAGTGTCGAGGTGTCCATGAGCAAGACACCTAACCCCAGCTGGATGGCGCCTTGTATGGCTGACACCGCCGTCGGTGTATGAATGGGTGAATGTGAGGCAATATGTAAAGTGCTTTGGTGGCCATTGGTCTTGTTGAAAGCGCTATATAAATGCAGTCCATTTACCATTTGTATGATAATCTGGAGTTATTGATAGTTATCTTACACATCAGTTGGGGTGAAAACCACACTAAACATTTAAAACCAGTCATATAGTTTGATTCATCCTCAAAAAAGCCCCAGCAGTTTTCCAGTTTGGGATTTTTATATTTTCCTTAATTTTATATGGATGATTTTTATGCTTTTTCTAGCACTTCAGGTGGCAGGAAACCATAAGAAATTTCTGGGCCTCAAAATCCAAACTGTAGCTTAGCCAGTAGTCAGGATGAAAGCCACTGAGGAGTGAACAAAAATTGAGCAGTCTTGTGGCATTCTCAACAGTTGGCTGTGTGAAGATACCCCATGCCATCTTCCTGCTTTGATAGCACAAAGCGGTCCTCACAGCTGTTGCATGAGAAAGTGCCGAAACTACTGTGATGAAAGATGTTTACAAGAGGTGCAAAGAGATCTCACCAGACATTTCTTGGTGCGTCCAGCATTTGTTTCTTCCTGGAAATGTCACTCATTTGAATAGTTCCCCAATATTTGTGTCCTTTCAAGCCAGGGGCCGTCACTCTGGAAAGGAGCTCTCTGTTAACATAAAGAGACGGAATCCACAATGAATTATTACTGCCAGGAAAGAGCCTTATTTTTAGACCCCACCGTAGAGATGAATGTATTATGTATGAATTTTCAGTCCTGCAAGGTTACAATATTTATGACACCATGTGTTACCTTAATTACTTATTATATTGATATCATCCAAAGCCTCATATCTGCCAAATATGCTTTTTTTTTAATTTATTGAGCTTATGAGAAAATATTATTATCTGAAAATAAATATAGATTGAAGGTGACACCATTTGCATTGTTTTAGCACCCAATTCGTTAAAGTGTAAATTGCAGGTTAACTACCACAATCAATTAATGTGTAAATAAAGTATTTAAACATTTCTGTCTTAAAACGCGTTAAAATAACATTTATTGGGGTTTCTTCAAAGGTAGCGTGTTTTTTACAGTAACTGTGATGACGTCATAACAGGGAGCCGCAACCTATACTCTGCTAGATTACCACTGTTTGTGGCTTATCTATGGAGAACGGGGAGGTGGAAAACCATCAAATTTTTGATGGACCACAGCCTTATAATTTTGAACTAGTCAGGCGTGAGAGAGGGGAGGAAATTGCCAGAAATCATGGCCCTCAAAGAGTAATAAATGCTTGGTGTGACAAAAATGAGCGGAGGGTTGGTCAGGTGTCCTGGTGGCGAAATGTTTTTTTGCAGGGTGGTAGGGTGGTAGGTGGTAATATTAAGACTCATTAATATTCATTGGGGAACTCATCCCTGATTGGTCGGATGACCTACCCCTAACCCCGCCCTAAACCTACCCGTCACTGGGGGTCTGATGACCTACTCCTAACCCCGCCCTAAACCTACCCGTCACTGGGGTTAAGACCAATCAGGGAATGAATATTAATGAGTCTTCCCCTACCACCCTGCAAAAAAAAAATTCGCGACCCACGACCGGCAAATCTGACGTGCCTCACGCAGCATCCTGGTTTTGACGAATGCCCGTTTGTTTTGCGAATAGCTTACTCTCATTTCAGGCAGGATCACAGTCCTCATGAAGCCAGCACACACGTGTGTGTTGTGTTTACAATTGAGTTATTTCATTCATCACTGCTGAATCTAAAAAGAAAGCTTGCCGTTAGACCGTAACTCTAGGTTGCTTGCCGCTTGGAGTCCCTGATATGACGTCACGCCCAGCTTAGTGGAAGGGAGGGGGAGTGCTAAAAACCACGGTAAAAATACCAAATTTTCCTATTATATTCAGCATTTTGGTATAAAAAACATACAAAACAATGTTGGGCGGTTCTTACCTTTAAGCACATTGCATTCTCTCGTAAAAAAATTAACCTGCAATTTACACTTTAAAGGAATTATGCAGATGATCTAATGGTGCAAACATGCTCAAAATATGATGAATTAATTTTTCACAGTGCAATTGAAAGAGCTAAGTTGTGAAAATGCATTGATACTGCATCATGCATTGATATTTGTCTCAGTTGTTTTTGGTTTTTCTTGGTTTTTAACAGCGGTTCCAACCAGCGTATTAGGTGCATTGCCGCCTAGAGCTGCCTGTACGGAGGCCGAGAGAGCTCAACGTGCTGCAAGCTAAAGAAGACGCATGCAATTAGAAAAAAACGTATGTAAACAGAAAAACGCATGCAAATAGAAAAAAACACCCGCAAATTAAGAAAACATCTTCATCAGTTTCACAACACACGTGTGCTCCAAATACTCACAACACAACCAAATAGAGAAACGCGCTGCAAAAGTTCACAACACAACCAAATACAGAAACGCGCTGCAAAAGTTCACAACACAACCAAATACAGAAACGCTGCAAGTAACACAGACCACAACGGAAATGTTTCCGGGGAACCAAATAAGTGACGGACCCGGCTGGGGCGTGCTTATTGCTCGTGAGCATCCCTATGCCCTACTCCCTTCGAAGGGCAGATGGCAGAGCTTTTCAAGTGGGACTTTGGAGTGAGCGTGGCACTAGTGTCCCATTTATGTAGCCGTTTAGAACGCACTTGATGAAGGGAGCAACGAAAGACAACGTAATTTCCAACGTAATTATTTTCACCTGGGATGTTACCATGACAACGCAGCAGTTGTCCATCAGCTGAACTGCTGTTCTGACGACAGAAATATATTGCTGTTAATATAACGGTTGCAAATAAATGTATTTGTTTATTTTTCCTTTACAAAAAAGAAATGTTACAATATGCGTTTATTTAAACTTTGGACCCTACATTAACTAACATTTTTTATGAAACTTTTCTTTATGAAAATTTAAACATAACATGAAACAATTTGTATAGTGTAACTGATGTATAGATTAATATCTTGCCTTCATGTTCGTCTTCTCTATCTTTTTTATTTATATTTTAGTTTCCATGTCATTGTTTTTTTCTCATTTGTATTCTGATGACATTGAACATATTGTTAATACATTTTGTATACTGTATACAAGTTGTATGTCATAAAAAATGAATCTCTGTGTGTTTTGCGGGGTAAAAGATTTTTTTTTATATAAAATAAAATAAAGTAGAATTTTGAGCTGTAAGCAAAGAGTATAGAAGAACTATAAAAAAGTATAATATTACAATATATTATAATATTGTTTATATATACAATATATTACAATATTATTTTAAAATTATAGTTAATTTATAAAAAAATATATACGTTCTTTGCTGTAAGCACGTCCTGTCTATCACGTCCCAGCCGGGTCCGTCACTTATTTGGTTCCCCGGAAACATTTCCGTTGCGGTCCGTGTTACTTGCAGCGTTTCTGTATTTGGTTGTGTTGTGAACGTTTGCAGCGCGTTTCTGTATTTGGTTGTGTTGTAAACTTTTGCAGCGCGTTTCTCTATTTGGTTGTGTTGTGAGTATTTGGAGCACACGTGTGCTGTGAAACTGATGAAGATGTTTTCTTAATTTGCGGGTGTTTTATTCTATTTGCATGCGTTTTTTTCTATTTGCATGCATTTTTTTCTATTTGCATGCGTCTTCTTTAGGTTGCAGCACGTTGAACTCTCTCGGCCACCGTATGCCTGGGACGGTTACCACAATACAGTTGTCACGTGACGCCTACCGCGGGTCTGAGCTAGTCACCGTCATCACCGCAAAAAAAAAAAAACATTGGCCTGCACATGTGTGCACGTTGTGTCTAATGACATGGATTCATTCATTCTAATGACATGGATTATGTCTAATGGCATTGTGTCTTACATGGATTCAAGTTTTTCTGAACAAAACTTATCAAAAGATGGAGCAAATCCGACCTTTCGTGAGTTGGGGAACGCAATGTTCCATGACACATAATAACATTCCATTCATATTAGAGATGCGCGGATGGGCTATTATTTAATCCGCAACCGCATCACAAAACTCATCATCCATCCGCACCAACGTTTTTGTACCAATTTTCAAAACCGCACCCGCCCGCCATCCGCTGATTGTTTTAAGGTCTATGAGTGATGGAAGATGCTGCTGCCGTGAGGCTATAAAGCTATTTGCTGTTCTAGAAAGGAGCCTAGAATCTAAAGAAAGGAGCCCTGCGGGCCCAGGTCTCTTAAAGTGACTCAGGTCTCTTGTCTTGGACTTCAGGTCTCAGGTCTCTTAAAGTGTCTCAGGTGATGCTTGTAAAACAGCATTGAAATAATTAACGCAACAGCTATAAAATCCTCAATACAACAGCTTATTTTTAAAGATTTATTGTAGGACAAAACACAGAGTAAAGTCTTCTCTGCGAAATGCACATTTCATACGGATTACATAAGCTGAGAGTAGTCCGTTTTTTTTTTTTTCATTTTGAATTTTGTAGACATTTCAAGCTTTCTATTTATTTCTCATGTCTGTGAGGCAAGTAGCCTATACGCTGAGTTTCAGTTAATTTGAGACAAGCTCCACTTAACGTGCAATGCAAGAGATCGCACCGGCGCCTCCACATCCTAATTATATATCTGCTATATTTGCTTCTTATTAATCCAGGCAATTGGTTGATGAAACAGTGATTAAAATTAAGGTACAATTTATACAACACTAAATTCAATTTAAAGAAAGGCTTTCTACAAAACAAAAAGCGGTCAACATCATGTCTGACCCATCTTATGATCCTATCTTACTCATGCTGTTCACTTTTCACAATCAACATAGATTCAATTAATGAATAACATTATATTATGTAAACATAAATATGGAATACAATTTTTGTAATTAAAGGGACACTCCACCCATTTGCATTAAGCTTTCCATTGTTAGAAACCCAGTCATACTATTGAATGGTCGTGCAACACTCTCTCATTTTCCCCTGAGACGAGAGAAATCCACTATTTACCTTTTTCACTTCCTCCTACAATGACGCAAAAATCATCATTTTACGTCATTGTAGGAGGAAGTGTAAGAGGGGGGAATTTCTGTAAAGACTACAAGCACCATTTCAAACCCGCCCATAGGGGGTTGGACCTAATGCACTAACAGACCTATCACAGATCAGTGGGTGGGACTTCACTTCAATATCAGCCATCTTGTTTATAAGCTAAGCTAACAAGCGCTGTGGAGATAGGAAGTTACGACAATGACGGAATAAACTAAACATAATATGGAAGAAGAGGATTTTGAAATTCTGCTGCTCGAATCCGATGTTCGTGGCTATCTTTACGAGCCGCAGTATAGTGAAGAGCAGCTGAGGCTGATGGAGGAACAGGAGGCGGCTGCCTGTCGCGGACTGAGCCCGGACTGGCTCGAGCTGAGGCGGACTGCTGGTGCCTGTGCTGTCGCTGTGCGCTTCGGACACAGATAGAGTCCGTCTGCTCTGCTGCAGAGAATTTCAACGATGGCAATTTCTCCTGGACAAAATTTCTAAATCAGACGAGCACACGGACGTTTGTGTTGTGATGTGAACCGTCCTAGTTTCGCACCGCATATGTTCTGACTGAACATCCAGGTATCATGCAATAATTCACCATATAGAAAGAAATACAAACGAGGAGTAATTCGCTAATGAGTTTGCCAATGTAACGGGTTCGTTGTTGTGGTAAGAGGAGGCGGGAACCGGCGAACATTTAAACATTTTAATAGTCAAATAAACAAATACAAAACAAAAGTTTAAGCCAGCTGGCCACACACAACAGAAACAAAACATAACATAACATCAGGCCTGTTCCTTTTATGCCTCCGCTCCTCCGTGAGAGATATAAGACCGCTGCGTCTCACAGGTGTCATTCATTATGACTCGCGCCGTCCTCTCACGTCCCTCGCCCTCGTCCTGCTCGCCACAGCCAACTAACTAGACATTTTGTGTGAAATGAATTTCAAACTCTTTTGGCAGCTAACGTTAGCCTTGTAGACGGAAGAGTGATTTCTCTGATGTTTGCGCTGTTCTGGATTAATGGGAGTGGCTTGAGGAGCTGTGCAATGTGGTGCATTGTGGGAGTTGTTGTCTTACATACAAATGCGCCCTTCAGTTATTTTCTGTCTTTTCTTGGTCAAGATGGCACCAAATTCAAAATTTCTTTTACATTTCGACTACATATATGACCCACTTTCAATAAAGATTAATGTTGAAATGGGTGGAATGACCCTTTAAGACATGTTGGAAAAGGTGTTTATCTTTCATTTCCAATGTGAACAACATAATGTATTCTCTTGAAAATTATTTATTGTCAAATGTGTGCTGAATGTAAACTCCTCTTTGGAATTTCACCTTTAATGCGAATGTATCTGAGAATATTCTTAAATAAGGAAATCTATTCAGTGATTGGTCCATGCCAAATTACTGCCTGATGAAAATGACTATTTCAAAGTGTGACCAGTGTTGGGAGTAATGCGTTACAAAAGTAATGCATTACAGTAACTTATTACTTTTTGCTGTAACGCAGTAGTGTAAGGCATTACTAATCAATTTTCAGTAATATTTTACTCGGTACATGTTCAGTAAGGCTTGCGTTACAAGTTATAACAGAATTTTAGATTTAATTGTAAAAAAAAAAAATAGCTACACAGCAAGACCGCGAGACATTAACAAATGAAAAATGCAAGTAGGCTAAATTACCTGTTCGTGGTCAGTCAATAGCCGCGTGTGGTGTCCAAGCCTGTTAATAAAAACTATATGGCAGCGTCTGATATATTTGTAGCGATTTATTTTTTACAGGAGTGCCGTGAGGTATGATTTAGCCTCTGTGCTCGCGCTGGCCAGTGGAGAAGGAGCCTCATGAAAGTGCGTATGAATACCACGAATGTTAGAAGCAGCTAATGGGTGAATATGGCATGAAGAAGACTGTCCATTCGCGAGATGGACGTGCGCATTAGGCTATTCGTTCTGTGTTTTCTTTCTAAACAGTTAGGCTATGTTTATGTGCTATTTTTCATGTTTTCATCACGCAATCATGTTTTTGATGCGGTGGTGACGCGTTCATTTAAGGACGGCGGCGCTGCCGATAAAGCACCTAAAAGTTGTCACAAAGAACCGGCAAAAGCAATGATTATGAATATGTCAAATATAGCAAGGAGACATTTTAATTGTTTATTAATAAAGTCAATATGAAGTTGACGATGGTGACTCGCGATCTTCGCAGTAGGCTATGCACATTTAATTTCATAAGCAGAGAGCAGTCTGTTTTCTTTCGTTTTGAATTGTTCTGATTTACACGTAGACATTTCAATATAGATATATTTTTCAGGTCCGTGAATAGGCTACCTTATACGCTGAGTTTCGGTTCATTTATGAGTGAATTGCCGGCACACAGTGTCGTGATTATTTATAATTGTCTATATTTAGCCTACTTCTTATTTATAAAATCCAGCCAGGCAATTGGTTGATCAATCATTGATTAAAATTAAGATACAATTAATACAAAACGAAATTCACTTTAAAGAAAGGCTTTGTGTCTTCTGTGTAAGGTCTTTGTGGAAGTTTTAAAGCAGTCTTTTAGTGCCGCTTCAGAGCGCTCGCGTCCGTAACGGAGAACTGTCACGTCTGTAACATTGTTTTTCCTCATAAATGCGAACACGAAAAATAAAATAAAATGAATATTTTATGTTCTGTGGAGACTGGAGAGCCAACCCCTTCTTCATCCGATTTGCGCAGTGTAATTCACAAAATTACAACAAAAATCGTTGCCTCCTAAAAGTTAAAGTTTTTTTTTTGTCACGCATGACTGTCTATTTCCCTAATATTAAATATAAAATGCATGTGTAGACTGATATTTTTCTAATGTCTGGACTCCTTTCAGGGAGGAGCCTATGGATAAACAGACGTTTCAATATTTTGGTGCATTTTCTGAGAATTTATTTTTCAAGTTTTGACAGCAAATGTCATGTCCATTACGCTGGAATTCCCAAATTTTAAATAATTTATCCTCAAATTTTTTTTAAGACGTAGATCTACGTATTTTATAATGTTAAGTTAACTTCAAATAATACTGGGATCTGGACGGTATGGATAACTGGAGTTGGAAGGAGTGTGTCGCGATTCTGCAGGTTCGTGGATCTGAGTGTCGCGATTTCGGTTTCATATCGCATATCGTTAAAGCCCTAGTCATTTTAGAATGTGAAGTTCTACTTCTGTATAGTTATTTTGATGAAAGTAACTCAAAAGTAATACAGGAGTAATGTAACGCATTACAATTCTGAGACAGTAATATTGTAAGGTAATGAATTACTTTTAAATAACAGTAACATGTAATATATAATGTATTCCAGTTTGGAAGTAACTTGCACAACACTGAGTGTGACTATCTTAAAGCGGTTTACTGTTATACCACGGGAATTTCTTGCTTTTCAACCATGGTTAAAAAAAAGAATCCTTACCATCCCAGCCCTATTACCGCCACCTTCTGCTCTGGAGTAAAAAACAGAGTTTTATATTTATGCATCATCCCTGTCTCCCTAATAAAATCAAAGAATGCTTTACTATTTATTTCACTTGACCATTTTATTAAAATTAATAATTATCTTAAAATTAAATTATTAAATTCCATTTTTCTTCATTTCTTCTATCATATTGTTCCTTTCTTGTTCATACATTCAAGAATCACTTGAGGTATTGTTTAGTCAACATGACATTGTTCACATAACACATTTGGATGTTTCCCTATTATGTGCCGTTTAAATTGGAATGCCCTAAAATTGGTTATTGTGTTCATGTCTTTTATTTTATATTCATGCTCTTATTTATGCTTCCTGTTTGTCATGTGCTTCTCTTTCTCCTCATGTTTTTTATTTTGCGTTTTTTGTTTGTTTTTTTGCTGATCACATTTGTTACAATTTGCCGAAAAAAGAAATTGAACTTGTAATACAAAAAATCATTTAGTTGCTCCTCATGTATCTTTCAATCATGTGATCATGTCTTGTGCTTCCCCTGTATGAGTCTACTACTTTTTTTTTAGTTTTGTGGCGGATGGCAAACCAGCTAAAAGGTGCATTTACCGCCACCAACTGGACAGGAGTGTGAAGCATTAACCAAGTGAAGCAAATTAACAAATAATTCTAAAAAATTTAAAAAAAAAAAAAAAAAAAAACATGAAAAATTATGAATGCATATTGCAGATTATTGCCTTTCATTCACTTAAGTTAATGGTATTTGTGGTCAGTTTCATTCATAGATCCTTTGTCAGATATGACTGACCACCAATGTTGAGTAGCCTACGTCTTGGATAAGATTCCTAAAACTTTCGCACCTACAGCACACATCACAGACATGCATAAACGTGTATATGTTCTACATGTCTAATGTATATAGAAAGAATAAACCAGTCTTTTAAACTCCTTGATTTCGCTTAACAACTTAAAATATATTCTATAAATATAAGAAAGTTTGGTAACACTTTACTTGAAGGGGTGTGCATAAGACTAACATGACACCTTCATAACCATGACATGACATATGTCATGAATATGAAGTAGGGTTTATGCATGTTTATGACAACTGTCATTAAGTGTCATTCGGTCAATTATGACATTTTTAATGCAAATATGACATTGTTTAAGATGTCTTTGTTATGACACCTTGGCATAAACCATAACATCATAACCTGTCAGTGTCTTTGTCATGACAACTTGACATTAAATTAAGTCTGTCATGTGGTTGGTTTTGACATTGGCTGTCATGAAGCCATTATAACTGTGTCATGAATATTTTTCGTGACCTCAACTACAGTGGTACAAATTGAACTTGTCATTAAAAAGTTGTAATGGCTTCATGACAGCCAATGTCAAAACCAACCACCAGACAGTTTAATGTAATGTTAACCAATAAAGCTAAGTGGTTAATTAAGTTTGATAATTAATCTGCTATGTCATGTTTATGACAGGTTGTGTTGTCTTAGTAATGTCACGTTGTCATGACAAAGACACTGACAGGTTATGATGTATCAAGGTGTTATAACAAAGACATCCCAAATAATGTCATATTTGCATTAAAAATGTCATAATTGAGCGAATGACGCTTAATGACAGTTGTCACAAACATGCATAAAACTTCCTTCATATTCATAACATGCATCATGTCATGATTATGAAGGTGTCATGTTAGTCTTATGCACACCCCTTCAAGTAAAGTGTTACCGAAAGTTTAGTAAAATTTATTTACAACTCTCAACAGAAAGGATTTAGCAGGATTTTTATATTTTATAACAGGAGTCATAATAAGCATATTTCCAGTATGTGCCTCAGGCTTGCATATTATCGCCAACTCACTCATCAGACTCTGTAATCCTCTGCAAACTTTGACAGTTGGTTGAACTGGCTAATTCGGTTCTTTTTAAGTCAGACACACTACTTCGGCTTGTGGGTCTTGCGTCATCAACCCGGAACTAAAGTTCGATTCAGTTCGATTAATGAATCAGCTCAACCGGTTACTTCCTATGAACCAGGTTCAACCGGCTCAAAAAAACGATTCGTTCAAAAACCGAACATCACTACAGTAGACTTACTTACAATATTACAATTATGCCACAAGTACATAGTTATTTTTGTATTTTCTGTAATCTAAAATCAATAGTTTATAATCAAGTTATAATCAATTTTTTTTTCTAATGTCAAATCAACGTTGTGATGGTGAAATGAAACAAGGCATCACTACACAATTATGTACAGTATGACATTTGGATACTAATGATCTTTATAAATGGTTGATGAGTTAATTGAACAGTTAAATTGTTGCCGTAAAGTAGCGTTATTAACATAACCGTTTAGCGAATTCACCTCAAAGTGCATCAGTGGTTTAGTCTTTTTAATATTTCTGTGCACATCGGGTAGGTTTTGCAATTGCAATAGCAAACAGAAATTGGCAGATGCTTCATAGTCATGGAACATGTTTAAAATGTTATATGCGGGCTTTTATATAAGTACACTGTGAGTGTGAGGTGTTTTGCTTTGCAGCTTTTAAAAGTGGAAGATGTCATTCCTTAGTTAATCATGCTGTGGTAAAAATATCCTCGTAAAGGCAGTGATTCAGCGTAGATCTGCATGCAGAGTACTGAGGTGTGAGGGTTCAGTGCACGAAAGATCAACAGATCGATAGTCAACAGCCGCTGAATGTTCCCCTTTGACAATGCTGCCTTCTCAGCGAAGAGTCGAGTCTCTCATCTGCCTCTTCAGCACTCACTTCTATGCAACGAGTGTACGGTTAGAGACAGTTGCATTATTTAATCAGGAGTGTGCTGTTTGTGAGCAGTCGTTAATGCACCTGGTGTCCACTAGTCTGTCATAGCACTGAATGTAGACTGTTTTAATGGCCTTGCAGCTATATTGGGTATGCGGTGGCCCTTTCCCACCCCCGTTTTCTTTTCACACTCCACTGCATCATTCTATCTCTTCCTGAACTTTTATTCTGCTCCTCTTACAGTAATGCTTACACTGGCTCTCCTCTCACTGTTTGATTTTTGTACAGGTGATATGTGTAATTTAACGATTTATAGCTTAAAACATGAATTTTTGAATCGTGAATTGTTTGTTTCTGCCAGTAATCTATTTAAAATGCTAAGAATCGAATGATTCACTATTCGATAGTTATTCAATGCTTTAAAATATGTAAACATTCAATTGTTGGGGAAGCATTTAAATAATTATATGAATGCACTTAAAAATGCATAATCGAATCATTAATCAAACTGAATCAAATCTTATTGTGAATCTACTACAGCTGTCAAATCAATTAAACTCGATTAATCACATCTAACATAACATTTTGTGTTCACATAATATGTGTGTGTGCATATATTATTAAATTTATATACTGGGCCCTATCTTGCACCCAGCGCACGATCTGAAACGCAAGTGTCAAAGCGCAAAGCGCAAGTAACTTTGTGGGCGGATCCAGGCGCTGTTGCTATTTTCCCGGCGGGATAAATGCCTCTTGCGCCTGGCGCAAATCTAAAAGAGGTTGGTCTGAAGTAGCTTCATTATTCATAGGTGTGGTTTGGGCGTAACGTGAAATAAACCAATCAGAGCGTCATCCAACATACCCTTTAAGAAAAGGTGCGCATGTTGCATGGCGGATTGTTATTATTATGGCGTGCGCACCAGGCGCGCTTCAGAATCGGTTCACAGCCGAGGAGATCGATGTTCTCGTCAGGGCCGTAAAAGAAAGAGAAGTGACATTGGGGATGGGACAAACCCACCCAAATCAATAGAAAAAAATATGAGAAAGCTCAACTTAACTGGTAAGTTAAAGAGTAAGGTTTTTAATGTACTTACATTATGGTAAAGGTGATTTCGCAGTCTTCAGAATTTTTTTCCCTAGTTCTTGACGGACAAACTAATTTGTCAGATGTCCTTATATACATATGTGTCTTGCCACTATTGGGCAAACAGGTCTGATCCGTCAATTTGCCTGAAAAATTACCAATATACACTGGTAAATGTGTAAGCTAGATTTATGCCTATTTTTTCACATCTTCATGGACACCACACTGATTTCCCTCGTGTGGTAATATTTGTCCTTGTTATAATGTATGATTTGCAAAAATAAAAACTGCTGCATCTGTGTTGATGAGAGAATCAAAGTGTTTGCGCAACGCGCCACTGACTTTAGACCAGGTTTTTTTTGGTCAGTGGCGCAATTGTTTTCTGGAACTGCAAAATAGCACTAGGGAACGTTTGCGCAGAAAAGCGCCTCCTTTTTGCGCCGACCCGCCCAGGGAGCGCAAGTTCATTTCCTAGTTTACCAACGTGCGTCTGTGGAGGGAAAAGCCCGCTTTGCGCGGGTGCAAAATAGGAATGATACATGCGTCGGTGTACAAAGTCAATTGCGCCGGGTGCAAGATAGAGCCCATAATGTCTGTGTGTGTATATACACACATATTTATACACATATAAACTGTATATATATGTATATAAACAGACACACGCACACACAGACATGTATATGATATATATATAAATGTAATATATGTACACTACACACACATATACTGTATTAAACACAAACGCTTATGTTAGATGATTTGACAGCACTAGAATCTACTTGTTCTGAATTTGCAAAAATTGCTCTTGAATCGAATTAACATTATGCCACAAGTGCTGCTGAGCTTAAATTGTTCTGAACTTGGAATATCCTAATAAAGTGTAAATTAACCCCCTGAAAGTGTGTTTTCCAGGTGTAAATACTGTGGCACTTTGGTGTTATATATCAAAAGATTGTTGTTGGTTTTTTTTTTTTATAAGCTTGACACCGCATCATTGGCACACCCAAGGGTGTGAGTTTGGGGTTGGACTATCTGGTTTGGTAACGGTTATTATTTTTACAATTCCATTTGGTGGCACTAGTGGCAGAGAAATTCCACACTTCACCTTTGAATTTGGTTCTTAATATAATTTTTGAGAGCAGATGAGAAAATGAGCAGTCATCTGTAGAGTAGTTGGTGATTAGGGCTGTCTGTCTGATAATAGTAACTGGGTGATAGAGAGAGAGAAAGCCACTTATCACCTTTGCAGCCCATTAGCACTGTGCTAATTGTACCCTTTATGCTGTAAGTCACTGTACTCTTGGTGAAATTCCCTGACTGATGCTATTTCCAATAATTTGGAGCAGAAATGGGCCTGTGCACCTTCTTGGTTTAATAGATGTGCTTTAGAGTCCATTGAATCGCTGACTGCTAAGAGTGTTAAGAGATAGAATAAAATATTAGCAAATTGCTTACTGTCACCTTTGAGCAATTTAATGTGCTATTTATTTCTATCAAAAAAATCTTTCTGACCCCATACTTTTGAACAGTAGTGTATATTTATTTGTATGTTATATATATTTATCATAAAATGTATTTATTAATGAATATGTATATTTTTTTAAATTATATCAATTTTTATTTGTTTTCATATTAATATTTATTATGGTTTATATTTACTTCTTTACTATTAGGGACATTTTTTAATTAGTTTTTTTTTAAATAAGGTTTTAAAGAAGGAAGAGAGAAAGCTTTATACTTTCCAGTTAATTAAAGCACCTGTGTGCACCGAAGGGATCAGTAATAAATCTCTTTTCACATCCCACCCAGCCTAAGTTACAAAACAGCTTATTCACACCGGCCACGAGGATCTATGTGAGGCAAGCACTGAATTATTCATCGCTCTCCTCGACTACCAGGGTCTTCCTCACAGCTAACTCTCCAGTATGAGCTGGCATTATATGGTACGCTTTTCATTTGTACTGTCAATGCAGATTTTACATTCACAGAGCCCTACATCACGACTCAATTCCCCTGTGTTTAGATGATGTCCTCTCAGTTACCACATCACATCTCAGTTATTGCGAGTAGAAGCAATAGCGTTGTATGACCTTTATTAATGTAAAAAAAAAAGGAACAATTAAAATACTAACTTTTCTGTTAACTCGGCTACATTCCATAAGCTGATGAGGTGACAGACAGCAAGAGCCGCATCAGCACGAATATCAATGAGCAAGTGGGTTTGAACCCATTGGGCCCTATTTTAACGGTCTGAAACGCAAGTGTCAAAGCGCAAAGCGCAAGTAACTTTGTGGGCGGATCCCGGCGCTGTTGCTATTTTCCCGGCGGGATAAATGCCTCTTGCGCCTGGCACAAATCTAAAAGGGGTTGGTCTGAAGTAGCTTCATTATTCATAGGTGTGGTTTGGGCGTAACGTGAAATAAACCAATCAGAGCGTCATCCAACATACCCTTTAAGAGCAGGTGCGCATGTTGAATGGCGGATTGTTATTATTATGCCGCATTTACCAGGCGCGCTTCAGAATCGGTTCACAGCTGAGGAGATCGATGTTCTCGTCAGGGCCGTAAAAGAAAGAGAATTGACATTGGGGATGGGACAAACCCACCCAAATCAATAGAAAAAAATATGAGAAAACTCAACTTACCTGGTAAGTTAAGAGTAAGGTTTTTAATGTACTTACATTATGGTAAAGGTGATTTCGCAGTCTTCAGATTTTTTTTTGTCAGATGTCCTTATATACATACGTGTCTTGACATGTGTCCACTTTTGGGCAAACAGCTCTGATCCGTCATTACTACAATTTGCCTGAAAAATTTGGGTAAATGTCTAAGCTAGATTTATGCCTATTTTTTCACATCTTCATGGACACCACAATGATTTCCCCCGTGTGGTAATATATTTCCTTGTTATAATGTATGATTTGCAAAAATAAAAACTGCTGCATCTGTGTAGATTACATGAGCAAAGTGTATGCGCGTTGTGCACGCTATACATTATGGTCAAGTATGCGCCCTTAAAATAGCATTATGAACAGCGCGCCACTGACTTTAGACTAGTTCTTTTTTTGGTCAGTTGGTCAATTATTTTATAGAACAGCAAAATAGCATGAGGTAAAGTTTGCGCCGGAACACGCCTCCTCTTTGCGCTGAACCGCCCCAGGGAGCGAAATTGTATTTCTTAGTTAACCGACGTGCCTCTGTGGAGGAAAAATCCGCTTTGCGCTGGTGCAAAATAGGAATGATACATGCGTCGGTGTACAAAGTCAATTGCGCTGGGTACAAGATAGGGCCCCTTGTCTCCTGAATGCACACCCCATCTCTTTGTCTTCTATTACATAATTCTGCTCCATCTGCTATTTATATCACTTCTGTTTTTGGGCTTTGCACAAGATACCCATAATTCTCCCTGTTTTTCCTGCTGGAGGCGGAAAACCCAATAAAGGGTCGTTCAGTGCGATAATAGCTAATGAATTGAAATGAACGGTACTGATGGACTGAGGTGAGATAAAGTGACAGTCTGATGAAAAACTTAGTGGTTGACTCTTCATGTAGCACCAGCGGGCTTGTTTCCAGGGTGTCGAGCAGCGAAGATGTGGGTTCCGCATCTGTTTCTAAGCAAAGCCATCCATAAGGAGGAGGATACTGAAAGGGGATTCACACTACAGTTTAGGACCCAATGACCAGATGTTTGAAAGAAGATCCGGAGTCAGAATTATAATAAATTGAAGAAAAGTTTTACTGAAGATAGTTTGCAGTTTTATCAGCAGAAGTTAGCTTCAAGACTCACACAGGAGTTCGTAGGTCACCCCGCTTACAGTTACAAAGGTCACAGCACTTATACCCTGCCTACACCAAGCTCTAAGATACGTCCTTGCTTCAGGTTGCAATTTCTGATTGGCTAAGACCACATATAGTCTAAGCTAATTTCCACACATGGATAGATAGGAGAGTATGTCATCATTAATCAAGATAGTTGCCGTCCGATTTCTAGATTTAGTCCTGTAGTGACCTCGCAGGTCGGAGAAAGGTTTCTTCTGGTCTATTTGGAGAGCATCAAAGTGTTCCATAACTCCTATATCCAACACCTGCACAGAACATCCAACGCACACACAAAGCACTTTATAATCACAGTTTCCTCAGGGTTGGAGAGAATCACAGTTTCCTCAGGGTTGGAGAGAATCACAGTTTCCTCAGGGTTGGAGAGAGCCTGAGCTCACTATCATTAGGACAACTACCCAAAACATCCTGATAACACATTCCCTCCTCAGGAAGAAATACAGATAAGGTCGATCTTAGTCATTAGAGAACTACACATAAAAGAAATACAATTCTATAAATCAAATCAGGTAAGTCACGTAGAGTTTGACCCCTGGAACCTTAACTACTCAGTTAGAAACAATTATATAGCCCAATACATGGTGAGGGTCTTCTCCAGATCAGTTCTTCTGATAGATGTTTTCCACTCCAGAGAGCCTGTTCTCTCAAGACCCTCTTTCGGGTCAACAAAGATTACGCACAGACATCAGAATGCGCCTTGAAAGAAGCTGGTTAAACACTCACAGCAACATAAGATTAAAAGTATATTTGAATTACTCATTGAATATAGAAATGATTTATGTAGAAATGCTTATCCTTGATTATTAATCACTCATTACATATACAATGAAGCAGCAGTGGATTCCAATCCACCCCCTTCAATACAATAGGCACGTCCTGATTTTGCCAAGTTAGACGTGTTCCTGGGCCATTAACTAATGCGTTAATATGCTTATAAGCAACTGAAAAAAGCACAAATGTCATGGCATGTCAAAACTTCTCAGGGGCCCCAAAACCCCCAGAGGGTTAACTCGCATTAACAATGACCAATAGCTACAATAATATAGTATTACATTTTGAAACTAACATTAACTAAAATGAATGAATGCATAGAAGTATTTTTTTATTGTTAATGTTAACTAATAAATTAACTAATGTTAATTATATGGAGCTTTATTGTAATGTGTTACCGAACAATAATAAATAATCAGAATGTTTTCAATCAATATCTAGGGCATGTTGTAGTCCAGAATAAAATGTGTACTTTTGAAAATAAACAGCTTATACTGTAAGTCTAAGTGTTTAGTGCCAGTCTTCTTTGGTTCCAAGTCTTTTCTTTGATATTAGGATGATGCTTTATTTCTTTACTCATGTAGCATTTTGACCTATGACATTTAAATACCACCTGTGCTTCACCAAATCTTCACCCAGACCGTTATCAGACATGGCTGTACACTTGCTTGCATTGTCGGCGCCAATATGCTGTGAGCACCAAAGTATCCATCGAGACAGGGTGAAGGTTAATTACATTGTGACAGTAATTACACAGTCCTGAGGACAGATAGCAGACGAGGCTCGCATGACATTGATAACCGCGATATTATCTTCCCTTTCTTTCCACTGGCCCTTTGAATTTATTTCACCATCACCTACCTTCTTTACACAGTGGGGTTTTGTTTTCACAACAGTAATAGAATTCAGGAATCATAAAAAAGCCAGAACAATGCCTTTGGGTGAGAATTGGAATTATGCAAATTAGTCTCTGGACGTGAGTAATTCATTAGCGCCTGCAATATAACAAAGATATTCGGCTGCTGCCTCTTTCAGGCACATAAATTGGGTTATAACTTTTGAAGACAGGTTATGTTTCATGCGATTTACTTAAGAGCTCATTTACATGAATTTCATTAACAACATGACATTATGCATTGTTTTACATATCATACCTGTCATTACAAGTTGACTCATACCTGGTTTCTTGTGCATATATAAATGTGGTTATTTTTATAAATGAATCGACGCCTGTAATCAAATATGAGAAAGCATTTTATGTTTCTGTTCCTGAACTACAATTTCAAAATGTTCAGAAATGCAAGACGGATATTATAGTGGTGTCAGTATTTTAGTGAAGTAATTGTCATTCAGTGCAAGTATACACCTCCTTTGTAATTTAAGTTTATTTAGGGATGAGTCACATTTAGGGATGGGAATCATGAAGAATTCAATGGTTCTGGTTCCAATTCCTCATGATTCCTGTCCCTCTATGGTTCCAGTAATGACTCTTAGTACTTTTAAGGAATAAATATTTGGATTAAATTAAATTCCATTGCCAAATAACGAGATAACGAGATAATTTCAATAATAAATCAATTTAAAACAATTCCTTTGTTTACGCACCTGTTTATGCAGACTTTTAATGGGTCTGTTGAGAGAGAATCAGCATATGTGTAACCCAATAATTGGCCATATATTATGAAACTACTAAACAAGCATAGAAATGTGGTTATTTTTATAAAGTATTGACAAAATGCATAATGTGGATGTTTACCTATTTTGCACTGTAGATTCAGTAGCTTTGTTTCGGCAGTGATGAATAAGTCATTGAGGAATATTATGTGTGTGATTTTTAGACCATGATATGTTGGAAAACACAAAGTGTGCACTGGCATTTGTATTTCTCTTAGGAACTTTACTGAAACCATGAAGTAGTTTATAGACTCCTATGAACCTATAAAAAAACCTGAGCTAAGAGTCAAATAGATCACTCTTGCGGTGATGATGCTTTTAAGGGCCTCTGTGCTGCCCTGCTTCAGTTTATAAAGTGCTTTTGTTTTAAAGGGGACCTATTATGCCCCTTTTTACACAATGTAATATAAGTCTCTGGAGTCTCCAGAATGTGTTTGTGAAGTTACAGCTCAAATCCCAAACAAATCATTTATTATTGCATGTCCAATTTGCCCCTACTTGGGTGTGAACAAAATCACGCCGTTTTCGTGTGTGTACCCTTTCCAGAAGAGGGCTGAGCATTTATGTTGTTGTCGGAGTATCTGAAGAACAAGCTATGTTCTTCAGATACTCCGACAACAACATAAATGGAGAATCTCACGCAGCCAAAATATCCGAAATTGTTAGTAGCGGTCAGTAGCAGCCTTATATGTTCGAACCGGAGCCGGACTCAGGAAGAAGTTACAACTTTTAGAATGCAACAGGATGTTTCTGAATGGTTAGAAACATCCGGTCACTTTTATCATGTTTGTTTTGTGATCACGCTGTTTCCAGTGATTTCTTTTTGAGTCGTTTTCTGATAAAACTTCCATTTGTTGGTGAAATTATTTGTTTGTGTGACGTTGCTCCAGAGAGGCATGTTTTAGTGAAGCGCTATGGAGCTTTTTGGGCCCGGTGCTACTGGCCCGAGGCTATTAGTCCTGGACGGCCCGTTTAGAGCCTTGGCTCGCACTGGCCCCACAGTGGAAACTCAGTTATGACGTCACTTTGTACGCTAACCTGCAGTTAACATCACTCTGGTTCCCTCGACAAAAACACAACGTTTATGAATCTTGAAGCCTAAATGCAGTCGCCAGAAGTAAAAAGCTAAAGGTAGGCTGTAAATGAACTACACCACGGTCCCACGACTTTGACGTAACCATCACTAAGCTTCTGACAACTCTTTCAGTTGTTATTTAAAAAACATTTTCCCGGAAAGTTTGAGTTAGAATAGTTTATAAGAGCACAGTTAAAGCATAATGAGGCTGTAAAAGTGTACTGAGCTTACCTGTTCGGTGTGATATTTAATGTCCCCGACAGCCTCTTGTCCCATTTAGCCACTTGTTAGCAAACTGCCTTTTTCAAGACACAAAACAGCTTAAGAAAACCACAAGTGCGGTAATACTAATGTATTTGATGTCTTAGACCACCAATCTTAATAGATCCATTTAACCAAAAACCCATTGACTTCAGGATGATGAAACCGAAAGTGCTAACATTTTAGCCTACAAATTGACATCATACCTGCACCACTCTATTGGGCAGATCGTCACCAGTGATGGGTGGGGCTTGTCCCTACTGTGACGTCAGTGAATTTTCAGACACTGCTTCTGATTTATGGGTATCATAAGAATGGAGTGGGTGGATTTTTACCATTTTAGGCTGGTTGTTTACACACACTGTGGACACACATCAGTGTTCAAACACCATGTAAAAGTAAAATTTGCATAATAGGTCCCCTTTAAGACTTCAGATGCTGCTATATGATTCCTGGTGGCCCTGTTTGTGAAAATGAAATGTGTAAAGCAGTGTTGAAAGAAAGTGAAAGATCCCCCCATAGAGAGATAACATAAACATCAGACAGCGAGATAAGGACTGCCGGCGCAATGCAGAAAGTCTATTTTGGGAGCTGGGTGAACGACTAGTGTGAGCAGCCCCAGTCGGACCCTCATTCACGACTCATAACGTCTCCCCCTCTCACTCTTCGGTGATCACACCCAGTGCGAATACCAGAATGCATTTCATTTAGCTCACACTGTCAGTAAGTGCGTCGAATTAACAAGTGAATGAAGTGGAAATGGTGGAGATTGATAATGGTCACAGATCATGTGTAAAAAAGGAAAAAAGCTATTGCATAATACACTATAACCAGGTTGCAGTTCAGTGGTGCATCTATAAATTTATGCTCTGTGGATTTTTAAAACTAAAAGCTTTTATCCTAACGGATGTTATGCAATAAAGAGTATAAGATGTGACTCCTAGCGTACCTGCTGTAAATGCATTTGAAGGGAAGAACAGTGAGATGATTTTAAGCAGTTTTATAAATCAGCACTTGACAGATATATTATGGCATTGAGCACTGAGCTAAAGCAGCGGTGGGTTGTGACCCGATAATGGGAGTAGGTCTATTATGTTAGGGTCGTGGACTGCAGGGAGGAAAAACAATTAAACTAACCATATTATCATGCATAATTAGACAAAACAATAGCCTAAATAAGCTTATGAAGATGTAAAACATTGTTTGTCCTGACCGTGATTTGAGGTGAATTATGCTGAGAGCATAAAACCAGCAATAAACACATCATTGATATATATATTATGCAATATTCTGTGCAGTTTGTACGTATGTTCAGGAGCCTAATGCATTAGTTCGCAGAGTTTTTGTTTAATATGTTAGTCTTTCAAAACACACTTTGGCTATTGTTTGTGCAAAATTGTCATATTTACAATTAAGAAAGAGTGAAATTCATTTTATTGTTGCTGTTCAGAAGATGCTTATTGTGGCTCTATGCAGTTCATGATAATACTAATCCTTTTTTTTTTTTGAGTTTAGAGTTTAAGCACTTTTTTGTTTGCTTTTGTTCATTAAACTATGGTTGGCCACTTGATGTTGATGTCCAATGTTAAATCCATTGAGAACCATTATGTGAAAACAAGAGTGCAGGTTTTGGTACTTAAATTCTATAATGACTAGCACAATTGTGCTATGTTGTGATTTACCAAAAACAGTTACACCTGCCAACGATAATTGAAACTTTCTTTTACAAAGAAAGAAACTATCAATGTATGTGTTCTTTATGCTAATATTCCCCCTGGAGACTTTTTAAAATTCTCTACTATGCTTTTTTTCAGTCTGTTTTTGCTGATGTTGACAGATTGCTTTTTTCGATCAAGTGTTTTTAAAGTGCATGCACCGAACCAGTGAATTCTCACTTATTTATTTATAAAACTCATCTTGCTTTATATCGGGTATTATATAAGACATTAATACCTTTGTTCAGCAGTCACATTAAATTGATTTTTGTTACAAAACAATTTTTATTTCAAATATAAATAATTTTTTTGTTTGTTTTCATCAAAAAATCGTGAAAAAGGGTATTAAGGTTTCCACAAAAATAATTATAGCTGGATGCCTTTGGCCATATAAGGGATTTCCTGGAACGTCATAAGTTATTACTTCTACGAGTCTGTTTTGGACTTTCTGCGCAAGGGAGCCCTCTGGGTTCCAGTATTAATGAAACATACATTACTTGAGAGTTTAGCGTCTCAGGTCATGCATATAGACTATCTTGTCTCTTTGAATTTAAATCTACATTTATTCACATTGGCCCATGACAACCTCTATGCGAACACACTTGAATGTACGTCTTATTAAAAGTGCGGGGGACACTTCCCCTGCATATTCTATGCCCATGTGTGGGATATATATTAAAGAGAAAGAGAAATCAGATCATGAGTGTCTTCTCGTCGCTGTTGCTTGTTGTCTTTCCCTCTCAGTTTGAGGCGTCATTTGTTGTGTTAAAAAGCTAAAGAGTACAGCTTGCACTGAGAGAATCGATACCTTTATTGCTGGAACGAAGAGGGCAGCAGGGGCTCTCATTATGGGGTTGAAGAGGATGACCACATGCCAACAGGGAAAGAGATCTACGCAAGAACAGTAGTCCTGCAATGTGTTTTCCTCCCACACAAACACATACACGCTCATAAACCAGGGATGTTTTGTCCAAGGGAGAGTTGCCTATGCAACAAAAATCTGATAAAAAAATGAGTTATAGTGCAGAAATAAAACGAAATATATGATCAGATAGTGTGAAAGTGAGGTCGTGACTATGAAATAAAAAAGAAATTCGGTTCACTGCCCTGATGTCTCTCTTTAATTTAAAGAGAGAGTTCATCCAAAAATCAGTTACTTACCCTCATGTCATTTCGAAACCTGTATGACTTTCTTCTGTGGAACACAAAAGAAATATTTTTGAAGGTCAGTGGTGTCTTAGTTCGGCTGTACTGCTGAGAAACTTGCAAAATAACTATTGAAAGCTAACATGAAAAAGAATAAGATTGTAGAACATGATCCTGCCTGAAAAAAATGGCCATATTGCCCACCCCTACCCTGTGGTATGCGAATGTCAGGTGTAAAATTCTCATACCAAGAAAACAACAATAGACTTCAACAACTTTAATGTTCAGGAAAAAGGTGGATAAAGCTGATTGAACATTTATTGAAACACTGAAGGACTTAGGGCAGTGTACTTGCTGAACTCTACTGCCCTGCCCTCTGTAAAGCGAGAGGAAATATATCGCTGGCAACAGGAAAAAACAAAGACTTGATATCGTCATGTGGATAGGAAGGAGGAATGTGGCCAAGCGTTTTCCAGATAAACACAATGAACGTCAGACGGGAACAGCTCGGCACACTCCGTCAGAGGCTGTTGTATTTGGACGTTATGGAAGCCACTGTTCATTTCAGGGTGATTTCATTTGTCTTCCCTTAAACGCTTATTGGAATAGCTTGTTTTTGCTGAATGTTATATTTATCAGCATTAAATTGTGGCCAAGTAGTAGATGGAAGTAGCCAAAACCAAACATCGCAAACAAGTACAGAGACAATGTGGACACAGTTGTCACATAGTCTTTTATCTCAATGAGAAGGATTCGTGGAGTGCTTGTTGAGAAACTCTTGAAAGTCTGTCATTCAATGAAGTCCGGCCGCAATCACAGGGTTCGAGAGGAGAGAATGATACGCTTGAGCAGCCTTCCTCTCCGGAGGCACTCTTGGATATGGTGAGAGCTTCCTTTAGCATGTAATGTATGTATTTGTGTGTTTGTGTTTCTGGTGAAGCTGATTGACCGCTGGGGGAGTGGCGTCCACATCACAGCAATGTGTCAAGGAACATCCAGCGCTTTTCACATGCTAATTGTTTCAGTTGCGTCATATGCGATTGAGAGCACATGTCAGTTTGTTTGTGTGTGTGTGTGCCTGTTATTTGAACTGATGCTTCGTCGCAGGTCGCCGGGCTCTCATCCATCAGCTTGCCATTCAGAGTAAATTTACTGTTTAATGGTGGACTCATTTCCTGCAGCTTCATCCAACATTAAATGCTCGAGCAGGTTCACAGATGAGGGTGTATATCAAAAGCAGATTAGCAAGGGAGGTGGTTATAATTTCATCAGAATGGTGATTGTTGTGAGCCTATCGGAGCAGAACATCTCTAGCAGACAAATTTGATTATAGTAGTAGTTAATTTGTAGTTCATAGTCTTAAGGGTGAGACACACTGTTCGTATTTATTTACTGTCCATTATTATTTACACACACACACACACACACACACACACACACACACACACACACACACACACACACACACACACACACACACACACACACACACACACACACACACACACACACATATATCATACATATATAATATATTATATATATATATATATATTTATATATATTACGTTCAAAAGTTTGGGGTCAGTAAGAATTTGTTTTACAATATTAAAAGACTCTTAAGCTCACCCAGGCTGCATTTATTTGATCAAAAGTACAGTAAAACAATATTTTTGTGAAATATTACCATTTATATATATATATATATTTCCAATATATTTCAAATTGTAATTTATTTCTGTAATGGCAAAACTTAATTTTCAGCATCATTTTTTTTATTATCAATGTTAAAAACTGTAATGCTGCCTAACATTTTTGTGGACTTTTTCAGGATTCTTTGATAAACAAAGTTCAAAAGCATTTATTTGAAATTTGACTTCTTTTGTAACAATGTAAATCTCTTTACTGTCACTTGTGATCAGTTTATTGTGTGTGAATAAAAGTAATTTTTATAATATTTTACTGATATTCGTCAAAACTTAATATGTTAAAGATTTCATGCACAAAACATATAGAAATTTAACTTGAGAAGGGAGTCACATATTTGATGAATTATGTCTTATTTATTCTCTATTCATACAGCAATTTGTTTTATTACAAAAAAGGAAAAATACAGCACCAGGCTATTTATTGTGGACTGAATTAAATAGATTTAATGTTTTTGATTTCTTGTGCCAAAAATCAATAACAAAAACAAACATTTAGAAAATGGCATTGGCTTCCGCTTCCTTTTCTCTCGTATAAAAATATGACTGCTTTACAGCAACATTTTCATATTTCAAATACAGGGACAATTTTTTCTTGAATCACTGCAGGCCCATTACATAATCCCTGACCATGGACTTGCCAAGGCTCTGATTTTCCCTGGAAATACAGGCGCTTGTGTAGCACTTCCCTTTAGCTCAGCAGAGGGGCTTGGCTGATAGATGCTTTATTGAATCTGCCGCTGGGCTCCTTGACAACAGTGAGGAACGAGTGGGTGTCTCGCTATTAGTTCACAATAAGAACACAGTGTCAGCACAGTCAGCGGGCGGCAATCAGCTCCAACCGTTGTTCCAGCCCCGTTGATGCGGGAAGAATAGCGCCTGAAGCGACTAGCATAGTTAGCGGCCTACCGATGCTAACCCGATTCTTTGCTGCCGTCATATTTCCTGTACGTTTCAAAATCTCTCATGTCAGTGTGTGGGCTGCCACATTTCATACATGGATAGTCAGGCTTACACAATCTGTTAGTGCGATTGACGTTAGCTTAACGGATGCGACGGGAACTTCAAATACGCCCTTTAAGGGACAAGGGGTTGCGTGAGGGATTGTGTTACTTTACGGCCAACTTTAGCACCTTTTCAATCGTGTTCATTTGTCTGGGCTAATTTTACATTGTTTGTGCAATAGTTGTTTTTTAGGCACACAAAGTTGTTCACATTAAGTCCAAAAACGGCAACATTGCAGGGTTTTTGTAATGCTAATAATCAGGGTTTGAAATGAACTTTTTCACTCACCGGCCAATTTGGCTACTACATTTTCAAGTTACTGGCCATTCTGAACTTCTACTAGCCAAAAGATTTCATTAAAAAATAACTGTCACAGCTTATATATATATATATAATATATATATATATATATATATATATATATATATATATATATATATATATATATAATATATATATATATATATATAGTAGGCTATATATGCCTATAGCCTATATATAATCAAATTTGGATTTCATACATTAATTTTATATTCAATCAAAATACTGTCATCCAGCCATTTCCTCCCTTCCTCGTTCATCCTCATCACCAAAAATGTATTTTTCATGGCAGTTTTAAGTGATTATTATTAAACAGCAAGCACAAACTATGCACAAGCGGCAGTCCGAATTCTCTTACTCGTGTTCATTCACTTCTTCAAGTGGACGATATTAGTGGAGTAATGTAAGGAATAGTGAATGAGGAGACAATTTCGAACACAGTCTCTGTCTTTTCTGTTAACCAAATGCTTTTTAAGCTTCAATGCAAATGAACAAGTGGAACGTTATTTGTTGCGTAGTGACGGGCATGTTCAAGTAAGCCATATATGTGCAGATTCTGTGCAATACGCCATATTTAATATATCATGGTGACTCACGAGTTGAGTATTTGCGCACATTTGGCTTACATGAACTTCCCCAGCAAAGTGAGTAAACATAATAACTGCTAGTGATTTGACAGCGTTACCCGCCACAGTTGTTTTTTACCCGCATTTGGTGGGTTGGCGGGTGTTAATTTCAAACCCTGCTAATAATGCTTCTGAGTTATTGGCTTAATGACATATTGTGAGCTCCCAGTTTCTTCAGTGTCTCTTTTAAGTTGCAATTCACATAGCAATAGAGGTAATCCAGAGAACAGATTGCTCAGGAACAAATAAGCTACAACCCCAACATTTTAAATGGACTTGAAATGATGAACGGGAACACTTCCAGTGTTCTCTTAGTTTTATGAGGAATAGTTTACTCAGAGCTCCCATCCACCCCCTGGCAAATATTGTTGCTTTTCCAAGATGCCATCCGTCCTTGGAAGCATTGCCACCTGACTGTAAGAGCCAAGTCCTTCTGCAAATGCAGGAGTGGGACTGGTGGCTTACATGTGTGAATACCATACCAAGAGCCTTTGTGTCGCAATTTAACATCTTAGGTGGTGAGAAATATTATGAGTGGGCAATATTACCTAAGTCTTTTATCATGATATGAGTAATTTTATTTCGTAATAACGATATATGTGACCCGTGCTGGCAAAATGAGTCAGAAAGAGCAAATGTTCAAACATGAGTTCTTGTTCTACCAGAAAGTCTCGGGAGATTAAATTATGTAACAAAAGCATATATTTATTTACAGCTCAGCAAGCAAATATTTATAAAGTTCTTTGGCGTAGGCCCCGTCCGTAGCGCACAATCCGAGGGTAACGGAATCTGCTTTTCCTGCCTGAAGACGAAGGCAGGGGCGCAGCCGACCCCCGGGAGGTATGGGAAGGGACCATCCTGGTTTTTTGAAGGTCCCAAAACAAAATCACCTACAAACCATACCTTAAAATCCCTGGTAATAACACCAAATTTTGCACATACCAAGTCAAACCCATATCTATAGGGAAAGTATATGTTCAACTTTATTGAAAATATTTATACAAAGAATATTTAACATTGTTACCTGACTGATTTTTCTGCTTAGCAGTAAGTTTGAGAAGCGTGTCACTGGTTAATGGCTCCCCATGTACCAATCCATAACAAAATTATGCAACAAAATATCAATAACAATAAATATCAAATAAGCTATCTCATGTTAACAATTTTATGAATTGAAAAATGACTAAATTCTGTGAAATAATTATTCTGCATGGATGTGTGGCCAGTGACCAACACATTTGAAGTTCATTTTAATACAGTCATGACAGTTTCATATTGTGCCCTGGCATGCCTAGCCTGGTAATACCAGACTCTGCTACTTCACTTTGCTTCGTAGACAGAGTCTGGCATAGCATAATAGAGAAGTGTTTTCTCTCTCGCTAGGGGGCGATTTCTGAAGTTTAAAATCATTGGTTACCCGTAAGCCAATCAGATAAGTTTATTCATGACGTATGTTATGCGCTGACACAGCTGCATCGATCCACAGACATCATGCATCGAACTCAAATCTATGATCGAACTTCCACTGTAAACACTTGATGATGCGAGCGAAATACCGGAGTGAACATGGCTGTAAACGACTTTTTTGATCGGTGAGTGATGTAATAGAATGACTGCTGCACTTGACAGGGCGCAAACAAGCAGAGAGAGAGAGCGAGCGAGCGAGCCCCGGCCGCGCGCGCACTATCACGTCTTTAAACAAACAACACGAGTACTGTCTTGCTCTCTCTCCCTCGCAAATATTAATCAAAATCAATCGACTAGTAAAAGGTCGGAACACCTCAGTTTCACGTGGAGCATTTGGAGATTTTTAGAGATTAGATACTCTAGGAACAACATCTCAATGAACAACATCTCAACACTAAATTATAAAGGCCTGTCTCATATAACGTTAGCCGCCTGTCTCAAATACAAGCCGGTGCAGTTCGACGATTTGGGCAAATAAAAGCCCGGGCTATTATTTGAAGTTTTACGGTATTTAAGACCTGGAAAAGAAAGGAGACACTGACCTGTCAAAAGGCTCCCCAGTTTCTCGTTGACGATCGGTAGTTGATAAATTAAACTTTTCCCAAAGGGAGTAGGGCCACAACATCACCTCCATTCAAAATGTTTAATACACACTCTTCTTGTTCAGGCTTCAGTTTGCTAATGCCAGGAATATTCTCCACAACAGAGCGAATTGCATCCGTGTCTCATCCGCGGTCGTTTTCGATTTCTCTGACCTAATCTTAAACTCGGCGCTTGGCGAGTACGTCACGGCTTTCAGCCCGCCTTCTGTTCGCTGATTGGCCCGGCTGTTTTCAGGCCGGTGGAAAACAGAAAGATAGGCTGCTATCTCAGACTGACTACAGGAGTGAAATGAAATTAGCGGAAGTAGGAAGTCTGACGTAGTCAGGCTATGGCATGCCCAAACATTGTTAAAGATTTGCTACAGTACATTGTCCACAATCACCTTGTTTTGATGGGGCACATTATCACTGAAGTTGTCATTAATAATTTTAAGAAAATGTTCCATGTTAAAGGAGAACTCCGGCGCAAAATGAAATTTGGTCTAATTACACATTGTTACCTAGTCAACCGTTATCTGAGATTTGTTTTCATGATTATCGAATGTAGATAGTTTTATCTCTAAAAACAGTTTAGCCTATAACGCTAGTATAACGCAAGTAAATAGGGCATAGAGTAATGACAAATAAAAATCGCTAGTTAATACCACTAACAAGGCTCAAAATAGCCCAACACTAACACGGTAGCATATCAGGGTCCCTACATACTCGACTTCACGAAAAGAGACAGGAGCCATCTTTGGAAAACAGTCTCGAGCAATCGAACCACGAACGCCGAGCCAAGAGATCGTAGATCGACTACTCGAGACTGTTTTCCAAAGATGGCTCCTGTCTGTTTTCGTGAAGTCGACTGTCTTTATAAAATATCTTCTTATTAAACTGTCTGTACACTTACATCGTTCTCAATGCTTGCGGTTTGTATGTAGGGACCCTGATTATGCTTCCGTGTTAGTGTTGGGCTATTTTGAGCCTTGTTAGTGGTATTAACTAGCGATTTTTATTTGTCATTACTCTATGCCCTATTTACTTGCGTTATACTAGCGTTATAGGCTAAACTGTTTTTAGAGATAAAACTATCTACATTCGATAATCATGAAAACAAATCTCAGATAACGGTTGACTAGGTAACAATGTGTAATTAGACCAAATTTCATTTTGCGCCGGAGTTCTCCTTTAATTACGCCAAGATTCGCTGACCGCAGTGCATTTAAAGCATTAGTCACCAAGTGTGCACTCTCACTATCATCCTTATCCATTACATTATATTATTTGTAAAGAAAGACTACGTGCCCGCGCACATATGCATTCAAACGTGCATGCCTATAGATTAAACATGTAATTCTCATGTGCATGCCATCACCGTTTTCACAGATTCAAGTTTTTTAAGTTTACACGGAGATGATCATGGTTTTAAAAACTAATTTTCAAAAACTTGTACTTTGAAACCTAATTCAAAGTTTGCATTCTCAGGCCACTAAAACGGCGTTGTCATGTAAATAAAAAATAAATAAAAAATGTTTTCTGTTTTCAGTTGAAAACGGTGTCGTGTAAGTGGCCCCTAAGCAAATAACTAAGGATTTTTACAACAGAAATTAATAAATCAAAACTTACTTAAGATGAACAATGACTTTCTTCTAGAGCTGCTGTAAAGCCAAAACTATCTTTGTTGCATTAATTTCCTATTATCACTGTAAAGCTGCTTCGAAAATCTGTATTGTAAAAAGCACTATATAAATGGTGATTTTACTTGACGTGAGTACAAAACAGGCATAGGCTATATCGACCAAATATTACATTAAAAGCTTGAAAATTTGACATTTCTTCCATGTTTACTTTAAATGTTTTTTAGAGGATGGGCGCTTCCATGATACAACAATGTGCCACTTCGTGGGGTGTTTTGAATAATCACTGAAGGTGTTATTGCGACTGGTTGGCAACAAGCTCGTTTTGTTTACATCATCGTGGATTTGAAAATCACATTTTATTGGTTCAGACTCATACCATTGAAAATTCACTATGAACATTCACAAAGTTAGAATTGCAACGATACTAACAACTATAACACACGCACGCACACACGCACACAAATAATAGTAGAAGGTAGAAGCAAAAGTTTCTTGCCAAAGTCAGAAAATCTGTTTTGAACTGTATTGAAGTCTGTATTGATCAGTCACTTTCCTTTTTATAGTGAGTAAGTATGCCTCACTAAACAGCACAATTCACATGAAATCGAGAACTTTCCTGCCTGAGGTGATATACTGTACATATATGCCATATCACAGGACCAGTTGTACACGTTTGATGAAATTTAATAGGTTGCAGTGATGTACAGTGCTGCTCAGAATTATTTGCCCCCTTGCTAAATATGATCAAAGATGGCTGTACAAAATAAATCTGCATTAAATACTTTTTGCAACCTCCTTTTTCCAAGATAACAGCTCTGAGTCTTCTCCTATAATGCGTGATGAGTTTGGAGAACACCTGACAAGAGATCAGAGACCATTCCTCCATACAGAATCTCGCCAGATCCTTCAGATTCCCCGATCCATATTGGCGCTTCTTCTCTTCAGCTCACTCCACTCATTTTCTATGTGGTTCAGTTCTGGGTACTGGGATGGCCACTGCAGATGCTTGGTTTTGTGCTCAGTGACCCATTTTTGTTTTGATTTTGATGTTTGTTTTTGGATCACGGTCCTGTTGGAAGAACCAAACATGGCAGTTATAAGATTTCTAGCACAGGCTGTCAGGTTTTGAAAATTAGGCATCATGGATTCTATCAAATACCTACAGATAAAAAATCAAAACCTGACAACCTCTGCTAGAAATCTTATAACTGCCATGTTTGGATCTCCCAACAGGACCTGAACCCTATAGAAAATGAGTGGAGTGAACTGAAGAGAAGAAGCGCCAACATGGATCTGGGAATCTGAAGGATCTGGCGAGATTCTGTATGGAGGAATGATCTCTGATCCTTGTCAGGTGTTCTCCAAACTCATCACGCATTATAGGAGAAAACTCAGAGCTGTTATCTTGGATAAAGGAGGTTGCAAAAAGTAAAAGGGCAAATAATTGTTCCAAACGTGTTTTGGAGAAATACATTTATTTTATAATGTGATTTCCCCCCAATTTCAAATCTTTTACTTCAATGAAAGGTTAGATTTTTGCTAATCCTTTAATATCAAAAGGATTAATAATGCAGATTTATTTTTTACAGCCATCTTTGATCATATTTACCAAGGGGGCAAATAATTCTGACCAGCACTGTATATTTCGTTTATAATTTTTTGGTTGTAAAGATATTATACATACATATATTTTAAAAGTAAGTTCTTTTCATAGTACACCCAAACTAATAGGCCTACATGTTTACCTATGACTATTTTAATGTAAAATTATGTATGAAAAAAATCAATTAAATTTTTTATTTGATTTATTAAACTCATCATGAATCAAACTTATCAACTCTAACCTAATGGTTTTATCAGGGAGGAACATGTACGTATGTGTATATGTATATATAGACAGGGCTCCAGACTAACTTTTCCACTGGTTGCACTGGTGCTACCAACTTTCTCAGTTGGTCGCACCAGCATATGATTTGGTCGCACCATTTTTTTTTTTTTTTTTGCTACATGCCATGGGATTAATCAATGCATGCTGATGAATAGTGGTTTTAATGGACCAAGGCTAGCAAATGCTTTCTGGGTTGTAGCATAAATACCTGTAATATATTATATAAAAACACATGTAATATTTGGTCATTATCATTGCCAAATTTCAGGATTTTCATGAATTTTGGACAGTAATTTTAATCTGTAATTTTAAGCATTTTACATTTGAATTATATTATATTTTATTCTATCTATCTATCTATCCATCCATCCATCCATCCGTCCGTTCCGTCCGTCCGTCCGTCGCCGTCCCGTCCGTCCGTCCATCCATCCATCCATCCGTCCATCCATCCATCTGTCTATCCATCTGTCTGTCTGTCCATCTTTCTATCTTTTAAAAACCATTAAACATTCAAATGTGTGCATTACATTTTAAAAGATTAGAGTATTATAATACGCTGATACAGATTTTTCGTTATCAAAGTTTATAGTTGTAGCAAAAATCAGAAATCTCACACTCATTACCTTCTGCATTTTATAATAATTTCCTTTTCCTCTGTCTCTCATCTAACTGCTGAAAAGACGTAGGAAGGGGCACGGTGTTTCGTGAGACCTTTTCATTTTTATATGCCTTAATTCCTGAATTCGTAATTGGCGTGTTTCACCATCAGTGTGCAATGCGCGTGGCGTGTACTGTACACTCGTCAATAAATAAACTGCACGTGTCTTGCGGAAGAACATTGTAACCGGAACTCCTTCTATCCGTTAATGTCTATGGCGAATCACGCAGGCACTGGGCTACTCCGGCCGAGCCGAGCCCGGGATAAAATAGTCAGAATATAAACACTTATTATAGGCGTACCGTAGTGATTCAGGACAAGTCAAAAACACGGTTTGGAAAATGGATTCATGAAGTAGGCCTACTCGTTCCTTTTGAACCGCTTTGAACATAAGTTACGGACTGCAGGGGCAGCTGCTGATACAACGCCGTTCTGTTGCGCGAGCGTCCACTCGCACAAATGCGACCACATACAATTTTAACTCGCACATTCTCAAAAAACAGTCCCAGTCTGGAACCCTGATATATACATTCAGTGTAAACATTCCGGGAATATCAGCCGGATCATATACAGTTTTCAAGTCTCATATACGGTTGTCTAAGCCCAGTAGAGTAGTCATATAACTTTTATTCAGCAGCTTTTAACAGGAAATGTCAATTTGACCGTGACCTGTTCAACTTCAATTGTGTTCTATTTTCCCCACAGCATTCCTCCCTCAGACCATTTAATCTGTGGGGAGAGAAAGGTCAATGCTGCTGTGTGATTATTGTGGAAATGCTTATGGCATAACAATGCATATAAAGCTAAGTGTGACGTGACTCAGAAAGAACTTCAGCAAAGTATTTCAACAGAGAGCACCAGAGAGGGAAGGAGCAGTTGTAAGCCTTTGTTTTGAGATTTACATTCAATGACACGTTTCTGTGGATCTGTTTCTTTTGATCCTCTCTGGTCCTTCCTCATTGATGCTGCCTTTTATTATCCAGGTCCACACAACTCAGTCATTTCATCTGAATCACTAGCCTATGAGATTTGCAATTCCTGGGGAGGTTAAGAGACCGTGTTATCTGTATATTCGGGTTTCGTTTAGCTTTATCTTAGGGCGAGTTTCTCACACACAGATTACAAGCAGCAACAAATTACAAAGGATTTTCAATGGAAAATTACAGTTTACAGTGCAAGTTAATCCAGTTTTCTGGATCCTACAGTCAGAACATTTGGCATCACCAGTTCAAATGAAACATTCAGTATTTTCATTATTAAAAATGGCTTTGGCAAAAGACTGCATGAGGAAATAAATGTGCAACGCTCACATTCAAATGTTTATGATTTAGTACAATCCTACATATTTCATTCTCAGCTAGTGTTGCCAAACCTTCTATTACGCGCAGCTTTGAGATAAAGATAGCATGTTGTCTAAGGACTTGTTGTGCTTTTACATAAACCCACATCAGTCAATAATCAGTTTATTTAGCTGACCAAATATCTAACAGAAGAGTAAAAGCCTGGTTCATAGTTTGATTATATTTACAGATTCTTAAAGAAAACATTTGGAAGTTTATCCTTGCTGTAGATGCATTATGCCATTTTAACTTTTCTATCAACCCATTTTCATGTTTTGCGTCATTCTCGCTTCAAAACAAACTCATGCTGGACTTATCAAATTACACCATGCCCTTCCTGTTTTAAAAAACATGCTGCTCTGGACAATACACTGAATTGCTGGCAAGAATATTGTATCTGAATCTGTTAAATACAGTATATAATAACTGATAACAAGGGAGGGATGTTCTAATTTATATCATCATTGTAAACTTTTAACTAAATATGATTTTTTTTTAACTGAGAAAATTATTACATTTGCAGATATTATACTTGTGTATAAGGTATAACATTTAGCATGATATGGCCCCACCCCCACTTAATGAGTTTATTAGACAAAATCATAACTCATCTACTAGAGCCACTAGTTGTGGGGATTGTATAATTCCACATAAAAGAAGTGCTTTTGGGCAGTCCGCCTTTTCTTATAGAGCTGCACATACCTGGAATACTATACCTACTGAATTAAGAAATATTATATCGCTTACTTATTTTTCTGCATTGATAAAACAGTGGTTATTGGATAATCAATCATGTCTTCATAATTTGGATTATTGGCTGGTTTCGGTCTCCTTATTTAAAGTCATTTTGTATTTGTGTTAATATTCTCTGGTTATGGCTATGTCTGCTGGAATGTGTTTTTTAACATGATTTCATTATGTTGTATGGACTTTACCATCAACCTGCCAGAGACTACAGATGAAAATGAGCCTGTATGGCTAAATCTGGCACATTTACATGATGGACTTCAGTGCTCATGTTAATTATTGTGCATTGTCCCTTTAAAGAAGAAGAATAAAGATGTCACAACAAGTTCTGCAAATGAATGGGATGTATATTTAAATGTCTGGATATTTGCCAGTCAAATCAATCTGCATCAATCTCAGTTTAACTTTTTGTAGTCAGTGATTTTACTTTAATCTGTGTAGTGCAGGATGAGTCCCGCTCCCCGCCTGCAACATTCATGTTTTGTCCCCTTTCCGCCCGCAAAAGCCTGTATAAAAGTATAAATAGATTTTTTTTCAGTACATCCATGAAGTTGCGTGTCGCCTAGCCACAACCTATACATCTGCTTCTGTTAAAGACTTGTTATTAAAGCATCAACATTCACAAACCACTATTAATTTTAACAGAAAAGCAAGCATAGGCTATTGCATGCCCGGTTTGACATGGCAGAACCATATGGATATTCAAGCCTCTATTAAATGTCTTTCAGCTGCTGAGTCTTGCTCTAGAGCATGTGCTGATGATGTCATCATTATGCTTTCGTACTATCACTGATGTGACATCATTCAGCTGTGTGTCAGTCTAATCTAATCCTATTACCACAGCCACATGCCACTAGTATCTTCACATGAAAACACCAGCTACTAGACAAACTGTGTATGCTTTAGTTTTGGTTGGATTGCTTATTTGAGGCTGTGTGATTTCATGCTTTGTGACACTGTATAGTCTGCTGTTGTGCTGTCACTATTTAAGTGATCTGTTTTGTATCCTAGCTTCAAATCAAATAGATACAGAAATGTGGGCTATGTTTGGCTGTGCTGGTTAAATATTTGAACCTATGTGCAACATATCTTAGGGTTGGGTGATAAACAACGTCACGTGAGTGCGTAGCCGTGATAGAGACGATAGTCCAAAAGATGAATACCGGTTAATAACGCCCACCCCTAATACCTATAGTATTGTGAGTATAAATAGTGCTGGCTATTGCTTTTTCATCTGTCTTTGGTTGTGTCTCTCTGTAAGACTTTCTTTCTGTGCTTGCTTTGACTTTCCTTGTTCTCCAGATGAAAGCAACTCCAGTAACCTTGGTAACATTGAATAGAGTTTGACCATTTTGTCGCTTTCGAGTCTTTAAAAGATTATGAAATAAGCTTGAATACAGATGTTATAACATTTGCCTTCAATTGTAAAGAATATTTACATGAATGTTCAATGATAAAACAACTTTTTGACTTTAGGAAATGTTGCTTTGTTCGTTTTCTTGGTGTATGGTCTGAGAAAGATGATTGAAATATGTTTTTATTGAAATAAGCTTTTATCTTTTTTTATCTAAGTTTCAGACTCTGTGAGCTCCTCAAGTGTACTGTAAGATTTATCACAGAGGCTGGGAGCTCTTGACTCCACCCAATGAGATAACAAGTCTGTAACATTTTTCCTGATTATTTAATGTTTAAATGAGTCATGTAATTATACATGCAAGGCAGCCAGCTATTATACTTTGATCTTCTGAATCACATCTTTTAGGGCTCATAATGCATCTTTAATGCATGAAAAATGAAAGAAATTTTACTCAAACTTTAGCAGCTTACACAAGTGCTCAAGGTTTTGCTGGTTAGTACAGCCCAGTTAGAACCAAGGTTCGAAACAGCTTCTTTCTCCATTGACGATCATTAGATATTAGACATGGATTATATTAGCTTCACACATCACAGCTCAGGATAGTTGCTACTGAGGGCTTGGTGCACATTCTTGATGTGTCATGAATTTCATGGTTTTGCAGCTTGATTACTTGCATGGCATTTACGGCTGAGGTGATGGTTCGAACCACCTGCATCAGTTAAGCAACTCCCATTGAGATGAATAGGAATATTCTAAATAAATGCTCCAGGTTTTATTTACATGCTTGGTTTAGTATGTTGTCTTGAAAATCTGAAACTGGTGAGACAAAGCAGATTCATGTTATCTCACAAATATTCCCTAGGAGGAATGTTCATCGAGCAGTGACAGAAGTTAGTGACTGTTTCATCTGTCTGTTTTGTCATGCACGGCTCAGTTCAACTGTGCCTGCCATAATTAATTCATCTGTTTGTTGAGTTCATGGTCAGACGCATATGGCATTCAAGCTGTCTTGTTTGTTTAAACCCACTACAAGCAGTTGTGAAATATGAATCTCATTCTCTGCTGCTGGATTTGATCAAAGTAGAGCATGTTGAGGTCATTGGAACCACAAGGTAAAACCGAGGTGTGTTCCTTTATGCTTTGCAATACTCATAATTTACTTACACTAACCTGTATGGCTTTATTTTTCCATGGGCATTTTAAAGAGAATTGTACTTGTTTAAACGTTATATTAAACATATATATATATATATATATAAACATATATATATATATAATGATTTACAGTAGGTTACCAACCAGAATAATACTTTCAACGCCGCCGCTTTGCCGCGGCGGTGAAATTCGGGGTGTGTTTGCTGCCTTTAACCGCTAAGAGGCGCTACAATCACAGACTTTGAAAAGTGTCCGTTTATTCTCTCTATTGCGTAATCTGCCGCTGCGTCGCGGCTCATTCAGAGCGATTGAAAGCTGGTAGCAGATGCATTTAAGTGAAATGTAGTTAAAATAATTCATCACAATACTTAAATTAAATTGAAAAAATAATGAAAACATTTCAATATAAAACATTGCAATAGAAACATATTAGGCTACATCAAGGCTTTGGAAGAGTATAAGACGTTGACGTAAACGTTCAGGCGGTGGCTCTGTGGTTAACGCAACGACACGGAGATCCAAGAGACCCGAGATCGAATCTCAATATAACAACATGTTGGCCGACAGCATTAATCTTTAACCGTTCTTGATGCTTAAATAGTTGACTGTTTATTTGCGAGTTTATTAACTGTTTATTTATTTAAAGTCAAGCGTTTTTTTTAATAATCAATGGCATATTACAACATTGCTACAGTAGAGCTGGGGGGTTGTAAGGGGGGGCTTCTTACATTCGCTTCATAAACACACGCACACTAGCACACACATGCTATCTTTTTTCTGCACCCGATGGATAGACTCATAATTTTCAAGCCCCACTGCCCCCATCGCCCCAACGCAATGCTAATGAAATACGCAACAAGCTTAAAATGTTCCAATTTATTGAAGTAACAAGTAGGCTAGTATCTAAATACAAACTAAACAAACAAAAACAAAAATAGAGAAAATAAAAGTGCTGCTGTGTCAAAATGTTAAAAAAGAAAAGAAGAGAAATCCATTTGGCAAGACAAAAAAATTAAAAAATTCAAACAGACATAACATAGGCTAATGTGTTTGATATGGGATTAAAATTATGGGCAGTGCATGAGATATAAACTAATGATTAATTATGTCAAAATTCCTTTGTTCCGATCAGAGCATTTCTGGATATTCCTCAGCTCGCTCATTCCGCTCAGGGTCGCGCGCTCAGGCTGTCTCCGACTAGTTTTTTTCTAGTCAACTAGTAGCCTAGTTGTTTATTTAAGCCATCAGTGGACAAATCACCCCTTTATATTGATTTAATAACTTAAATAGGCTATACAGGGTAATGAGTGAGTGTTATAAAGCTGCACTCAAGCGCACGAGCCGGAGACAAAAATAGCAAGGAGACATTTAATTGTTTATTAATAAACTGGTGTTTTCTGCGTCGCTGCAAAGATGAAGATGCGATGTAGACTCGCCATGAACGAATAAAGATATAAAGGCATAAAAAGGAAAAGTTCCTCCCGTTGGCGCGCCCAACCTGTCACTTCTCTAGGCTATTTCCCACCCATAGAGGGGCGCGCCCCACACTTTGAGCGGCAACTACCATCTGTAGTTAGGGGGGATCTAGCCGGTGTTCTGTCTCTCCCTCTCTCTGCCGTGCAAGCGGCCGCGCGCTACACAGTTTGAACCTACAGTCTATGGTTTGAACTTACATATTCACGTAGCCTTTCGAAAACAGGGACATTCATTGTCCCGGGAGAGTGCTTAAATTTCCCGGGACAGGTTATTAAAAAGAAGGACAATCCCGGTAAAACCGGGACCGGTGGCAACCTAACTTGCATTTAGACTTTATTTCATGCAAAAAAGAAACACACAATCTTATTCTTGCTACATTTTAAATTTGTTTTGCCAAAGAAATTGCAGCTAAATTAAACGAAACGGTACAAATCGAAAATAGTCCAAAGCAACATAAATTAAAGACATGAGTTTTGCCTCTCTCGCGCTGGATCTCAGCAAGTTTATTTAGTCTCCCTTGCTCAAACATTCTTAAACTCTACAGAACCAGTTGAAACAACTGGATTGAACACTTCAATTTAAATTTGTGTGTGAAAACACTTTAAATAGGCTACAATAAATAAACAACAATATTTATAATTTAATCAAATATGGGGACACATCGAGAGATGTAGCCTATCCTTAAAATAATTTTGCCTTTGCCATCGGGCTGGCTATCCGACACTCTCCATATGAATGAGGAACATTAACACCTATTGTCTGTCCCTCCAAACCCCCACAGGCTCTCTGAGTCTGAGTCTGACTTAAAATAAAGGGAAATCGCAATTCACACTTAAATCGCTCTTCTAGCATTAGGCTATTAAAGTGTTGATAATGAAAGAATTAAATGATTTAAGCTACATGTGGTATTTCTGTCATAAAAGTTTATTACTAAATATTTCATTATTTAAATAATTTAAGAAATAAAACTGGTTTGGGCCAGCTTTTTCCAAGCAAAACTAAATATAGCCTAATCTTCAAACGCATGTTCATTTTGTTGTCATGAACAAAATGCTCAACTCAATATTAAATTCTACAGGGATCTTTGGGTCCAGGCATGCAAAATGTGAATTAGTTATTTTTTAAATTATTATTATTCAAATAAATATCGGTGCTTCGTGGTAGCCTACTGCTGATAAACTAAATAACATTTAGATAATAATTATGAACTTTAAATGAAACAATATAGCAACACTTCGACGAATAAATGATTTGATCTGTTTTTACATTTTAATTCAGGGCGATTTAGTCTCTACATTTAATTAAACGAGATTTTCACCTTGTCATTTTCTCATTGCGAGGCACTCACAATCACATCATAAACATATTTGAGCAGATTCTCTGTACCTCTCGTTTTCATATGGATTACATAATCAGATAACATTTATTAACCTAAATATTTAGACATTTAAAGGCTTTAGACATAGCCGATTTCCTATCGTGTCTGAGCTGAGGCAAGTGGCTTTCGGTTAATTTTTGTGACGCGCAGTTCCCGGAGACCGAGAGAGACGACATATAAACTTTTGTCATTAGCCTAAAAAAAGTTTACAGTTTTGAACGATGTAGGCTACTGTACTCTTATCTGTATGACCAAAAAAAATCACGTAGGCCTATAGCCTATTAAGTTATTTTAGCTGTTATGAGAAAAATAAATCAAATGAACGCGCTGCCTCGTTTGTCGAAAACTTTACTTAAACCATGTTTTTAAAAACTCTATGTAGGTTATAGGGAATAAAACAAATATAGATATATATAGGCCTATATATCTTTTTTTTTATACAAAACTGCTTTTGAACAATTGGTATTATTAGCTACAGATCTAAAGTCGTTCTGTTGGATAGCCTATTTGTTCCTTAGTGTAAAATGGAAATGCATGGTAATATTATTTTATAAATATAAGCAAAAAAATATGTGGTGTAACAGAGTTTTAGAACTAAACAAATCTGCATTAATAGCCTAAAAATATATAGATTTTTTACAGAAGTCCATGTTTGTTCGGGATTTGAACGCAGGTCTGCCGATTGATGAACCGTCAGCTCTACCACTCGGCCATGTCGAAGCACCTAATTTATTTTCACTGACTGCGAGATAGGCCTCTTTTAAATTTTGATTCATAAAATGTTCTGCTCTAAAAGTTTGCTATATTCTATTTAAAATGTAGGCTACTTTTACATACGTTTTGCTTTCGCTAAATGTCCCTTTGCGCCACCTGGCGGTCATTTCGTGAATGACTTAGAAATGCGACTGGGTTTTTTTTGCCGCGGCGGCAAGAGGCATTCTGGTTGGCTACCTACTGTACGTATACATAAATGTACACTTATTACTTATACATTATACATTACTTATTCTTAGGGAATGTATGTCAAGTCAAATATATTTATATAGCGCTTTTCACAATACAGATTGTATCAAAGCTGCTTTAGTATCAATCAAAACAACTCAACAATGTTTGTTTATTACTGAAAAAAAAAGGACATCCAAGTTTGGTAGAGTTGATCAATGGTATGATTGGTTAATTAATTTGAATATCCCTAACTGAGCAAGCCAAAGGCAACAGTGGCAAGGAACCGAAAAACTCCATCAAGTCACCTAATGGTGTCCTAAAACTCCATCAGATGACCCAATGGAGAAAAAAAAACCTTGGGAGAACCCAGGCTCAGTCGGGGGCCAGTTCTCCTCTGGCGTTTATGAACTAGAGGCCGAGGTATGTGTATTGAATGGATGTGTGTGTGTGTGTGTGTGTGTGTGTGTGTGTGTGTGTGTGTGTGTGTGTGTGTGTGTGTGTGTGTGTGTGTGTGTGTGTGTGTGTGTGTGTGTGTGTGTGTGTGTTTCTCCATTTCTCCTTTTGTGTTCCTCAAGTACATGTAATAATTATACATTTTTGGGGAATGTTTGTGTCTTGTATGTACAGTATCTATGTATGTAGGTATGCTATTATTTTCATTGTTGTTATACATTTTTTTTAATGTATAATACAAATTAAAAAAAATAATAAGGATGTATATTTATTTTCTCCATTTCTACCTTTGTGCTCCTCAGAAGTTACAAATTATATGAGGGTATATAAATAGTCACCTTCACTTATATAACGCTTTTAACAATATAGCAAATAATGAACTGTTTGTTTAAATCTTGGTAATAGACATGGAAGTGCTAGTAATTTGTATAAAACCAGTCTCAAGGGAAATGTTTCTTTGTTTATAATGAGCCTATTGACTAAGATGCCTCTCACACATACACAAAGCACAAATCACATCCCACCAAACAATTCAATTCAATTCAATTCAATTCAAATTTATTTGTATAGCGCTTTTCACAATACACATTGTCTCAAAGCAGCTTTACAGAAAGTGCATTTCAGAAATGTACATAGAAAAATACAGTTAGTTAATCATGTATTAATTTAGGGCATAACATATCGCCGGTGTTTAGTTGTCTCTTCACAGGCGTCGAGTCGTCTCTCCACAGGCGTTTAGTCGTCTCATCACAGGTGTTGGGGCATCTGAAGTCTCCGTGAGAGGCTGGATACAAACTGGAGCTGACGAACGCTATTTACCTCGGGACTAGCGTCCCGAGATAACAGCAGAAAGACAGATGGGAAATAATTAGCATAGCTGATGTTCATAATGTTAATGCATTCGAACTGATTCAGCAGTAGTATAAAAGGTAAGCATTAAGTGAATGCATGGTTAAAAAGATGCGTCTTTAATCTAGTTTTAAACTGGGACAGCGAATCTGAGTCTCGAACAATATCAGGAAGGCTATTCCAAGTTTAGGAGATAAATGTGAGAACGCCCTCCCTCCTTTAGTAGACTTAGATATCCTAGGAATGACCAGAAGCCTCGAATTTAGTGATCTTAAAGAGCGCGATGGATTATATGGCGATAGAAGGTCTGTTAAATACACAGGAGCTAAACCATTTAGAGCTTTATAAGTCAGTAATACTTTGTAATTGATACGGAACTTTATAGGTAACCAGTGTAGAGATGATAAAATTGGTGTTATATGATCATATTTTCTTGACCTAGTAAGAACTCTAGCGGCTGCATTTTGCACTAACTGTAGCTTGTTTATTGAGGATGCAGGACAACCAGCTAATAAAGCATTACAGTAATCTAGTCTCGAGGTCATGAATGCATGAACTAACTTTTCTGCATCAGAAACAGATAGCATGTTACGTAGCTTAGCAATGTTTCTAAGGTGGAAAAAGGCTGTTCTTGTAACATATGAAATATGATTTTCGAAAGTCAAGTTGCGGTCTAGCATAACACCCAGGTCTTTTACTGTAGTGGATAAAGTAACAGGACATCCTTCTAAATTAAAGTTGTATTGTAAGAGATTTTGTGGGTAGTTTTTTGGACCAATAAGTAATACCTCCGTTTTATCTGAATTTAATAGCAGGAAATTACACGTCATCCAGCATTTTATATCTTTTAGACACTCTGTCAAGTTAGATAAGTTAGTGTTTTCATCTGGTCGTGATGAGATATATAATTGAGTGTCATCAGCATAACAGTGAAAACTAATTCCATGTTTTCTTATAATATTACCAAGTGGCAGCATATATATTGAGAACAGCAGAGGGCCTAGGACAGATCCTTGCGGCACTCCATAGTCTACTGATGTTATCTTTGATTTTTCCCCATTTAAACAGACGAAATGGTAACGGTCTGATAAGTACGATCTAAACCAGCTTAATGCCTGTCCCTGAACACCAGTGTAGTTTTGTAGTCGATCTAAGAGTATTTTATGATCTATAGTGTCGAACGCAGCACTAAGATCAAGTAGAACTAGTATTGAGATACAGCCTTGGTCAGAGGCTAAAAGTAAATCATTTGTAATTTTAACTAGCGCAGTTTCTGTGCTATGATGCGGTCTGAATCCCGACTGAAATTTTTCATAGATATCATTTTCTTGCAAGAAAGAACACAATTGAGCGGACACAATTTTTTCTAGTATTTTAGACATAAATGGAAGATTTGAGATGGGTCTGTAATTTGCTAGGTTATTTGGATCTAATTGCGGTTTCTTAATGAGAGGTTTTATTACTGCCAGCTTGAATATTTTTGGAACATGACCTAAAGATAAAGACGAGTTAATAATATTGAGAAGAGGCTCTTCCACTACAGGTAACACTTCTTTAAGTAGTTTAGTGGGTATTGGATCTAATAAACATGTTGTTGGTTTAGATGCAATGATAAGTTTATTTAGTTCTTCCTGTCCTATAGTTGTAAAGCGGTGTAGTTGTTCTAGAGGGGCCATAATTGAGGCCGAGTCATAAGACACTGTTGTGGCAAAAACTTCTGTTAAACATCATCACTGCGTAAGAGACACTCAGAGTCAAATTAATAAAAAGAGAAATATTTATTCTTGCAAGAAGGCCCAGTCGCCATCACAGCCATTACATTCTGTGAAGTGAGTGGCGCGCACCAGGAAGACATGAGACAGCTTTTATACTCTTTTCAAGGTTCCTTCTCACCCGCTGTACTTTTCCACCCAGATAAGGCCCCCACTTCTGTTCAGTTTTTCTTAAGGACACAAACTGGTACTGGAATAAACCAGCCAAATCCGACCATTCCTAAGGTCAAGATGTCCTGTCCCATATATTCCTGAAACGTCACGCACAAGCACGTACACACATATACTTTTACACATTGAATAGATTAGGAATAAATGACTATTAAAATTTCTACAACAACACCATAGAGGATTGTACATTTACAATAGTTTTTCGGATGCTTTCTATTTTCTCATTGAAGTAATTCATAAAATCATTACTACTATATTGTAACGGAATATTTTGCTCTGGAGATGTCTGATTATTTGTTAGTCTAGCCACGGTGTTAAATAAAAACCTTGGATTATTTTGGTTATTTTCAATTAGTTTGCGGATATGCTCAGCCCTGGCTGATTTTAGAGCCCTTTTATAACGTGACATACTGTCTTTCCACGCGATTCTGAAGACCTCTAAATTAGTTTGTTTCCATTTACGCTCTAAGTTACGAGTTTCTCTCTTGATAGCATGCGTAGCACTGTTGTACCATGGTGTTTTAGTTTTCTCTCTAACCTTTTTTAATCTAATTGGTGCAACAATATCTAGTGTACTAGAGACAGGTTACAGAGTAAACCGATTCCCACACAGCTTTGGCCAAAGGCCAGCACTGTGAGGTACGTCATAAGCCAGTCAGGTGTGCGACAATTGGCCACATGCAGACAGGCTAATTAGCCGATCACTCTTCCTCTACAGTCTGGCTGTGTGTGTGCAGTCTGGCTGGCCTGCGAACACCTGGTGACTTAGGAAAAAGCTGTTTAACCCCTCTGCTCCACTCGGAAGGCCATGAAATCCATCATGTTTCAGAGGTATAGCACAGTCTACAAGACAGGGCATTACTTGCAACCCCAGAGGCCATGAGCAGTTTGTGTTTTTTTCGAAAGAGTTGTGTATATTGAGACAAAGCTGATTGAGGCTGTAGAGAAGACGAATTAGATTGAGTTGCACCAGCTGGAAAATTAAATTTAGACATGCACACCTAGTTGTTAGCTGTGTGGTTTAATGAATACATGGGATGAGGGCTAATGCTTTTTTCATTGCAAACTAACTTTAGACTTGCTATTTACTAAAAGCTTATTGCTTAAGTCATATTTGGGATTTTTAAAATGTTATCCTGTTTTAGTCAGAAGCTCTTTTTAATACTTTTTCGTTGGTTAACTATTTTCAAAACCCACAGATAGATGTCGAGATACAATTATTTGCAATTTGACGATATTTGAGGAACGATATCGTTGGAATCATTCTTAGAAAGTTTTTTTTTCCAGCTGGAGAACGATACATTGACAACCAATCAAATCCACTTAACTTTAAAGGGGTCCTATTATGCTTTTTCACTTTTTCAACTTTAGTTAGTGCGTAATGTTGCTGTTTGAGCATAAAAAATATTTGCAATGTCTGTTGTAGCTCAAAGTCCACTCCAAAGGGGATATTTTATTTAATATAATCCACTTTTCAAGAAGTACAATAAACGTCTCATTTGGACTACGACGCAATTTTTACAAGCTATATAAAGTCTTTATAAACTCTGCCCACCGGATTATGCACAAAAGCGGACAAGGCCTGGTTGAGCTGCTGCTATGTCAAAAAGAGATGCTGTTTTTTCCACAACTAATTTGTTTGACCTTCCTAAGGCTGACAAACTTAGAGTGGTTAACATTTATTTTAAATACTGTTCCTGAACATTATAATCCCAATGTGTATCTGTGCAGTGTGCACACAGTTTCCAGATTCACAATGCAGGCCACAAATAAAAGCATCTCCTTAAAATGGAGCAGTTTCCACTTTGTCGGGACAATCTGTGGTGGGATCACAACTTGTAAGTGTGTCTTATTATTTGTAGTTGCGTTTTCTATTAACAGTTCTAATTATACGTTTTATGTTGTTGCTACGCTCTCCTGCTAGCCAACATTAGTGTTAATATAGTGTTGTTTACTATAGCTTTTGTAAGCTCTTGTTTTTGTAAAGTGTTCACCTCCCCTTAGGAAATTGGCGCCCCTCTAAAATTTTTGTGATCAATTACTGTTTGTACAATAGTTATAACCATAGTAAAAATATCACAATTAAATAATGGATAACATCGTATCTATAATGTATAAGAAAAACATACCACTCTGAAACATCCTATCTGAAAAATCCGTGCTTGCAAAGTCTGTGCATTAAATCCGTTCTAGATGCTCCTCTGGTCTGTTAACAATAACATTGTCAGGGTCTTAAAGCTGCAGTCGGCAAGTCTGGCAGATTGAGTGGATTTAGGCAAAATTTTAAATGTTTGCAACTCTCATGCCCCTCCCCCACTATCAACGAATACCCTCCCACCGAGTTCGTGCTCGAGTGCTTGTGCACCAGATTTTCTGTGAACGTGCCCGTCTCATCAGCATCCATCAACACCATGGAGCATTTGGAGGTATGCTGCCCTGGCTGATCTACCGATAGATTGCAATTGCTAACGTCATTTATACTCTAAATGAGCTTTTCCGCCATCACTCTTCGTTACTGCGCGAACTTCAGGCGTGTGCATGTGATTGTAACGTGCGCGAGGGGTGGCGTGTCCCGATCTGTGATTGACAGTCAGATCTCACACCCCCCTGCGCTGATTGGACCCGATCATCCGGGAGCGGTGGATTTTTGCAAAACAAATAACACGCTCCAGGTGGAGTTAGAAGCTCGGGTTTTTTTCTAAAACCACTTTATTTATGTTTATCGGATTATAGTGTCGATTTCACTGAATATGATCCAAAAAAATTTGCCGACGGCAGCTTTAACCGGGTTCGAATTGGTTTGAAGTTGCCACCATCCTTTATTTGCACTCGCAGTTATGGAGGGGCGGGACATTTCCTGAACACACGCTAAGCGCTGCCAATCACAACACACTGGGCCAGCTAACCAATCACAACACATTTTGTATTTCGGAAGGAGGGGCTTCATCAAAAAAGACTTGTTCGAGACAGACAGGGGAGACAGGAGCAGTGCTAATGTAAAATATGTGAAAATGTATGTTTTTTTTAAACAATCAAGAATGAAAGCTAGCATATTCTAATACACCCCAAAAACAAAATCAAGACTTCGTAAAAGGGCAGATTAGGACCCCTTTAAAGAGCTCACTTATTTAAAGTGGCTGACTACATACTGCGGCACACTCTCATACTATTAACAGAAAGTTGTCAACGCTAATAGAATATACTCCTATTATTACTATTTATTTCATTATTTTATCGTCATTTACAAGTAAAAACGTCACAATTACAGCCTTACTGAGCAATGTTGCAAACCATCCCATTCCGCTACCTGGTGGTGATTTTGTGAACGAGGGTCACATGATGTGACTTGTATTTAACGCTGCGGTGGTAATAGGCATTTTGATTGATTATCTACTGTAGTTATCATTATAGTTATTGATTTGAATGGGCTTTTAAAGTTAATTCAAATAGGCAGAGTAATTATTACAATAATGACAGATTTTATGTCATGGCAATATCTAGATAAGTGAATTAAACCTAAAAATGTTGTGCAAATTACAAACACTTTTATTTTTGTTTTTACAGTGTAGTGGCACAGAAACTGCACAATCACCTTAACAGCTCTACTGTGCCAGCTGTAAATTTGGGTGTTTGGCTCCAATGGCACTAAAAAGTGAGAGTTTATTAGCAAGCGTTGAGTGATGTTACAATGCCGTTCCACTACCTCCATGCCTTTGAGCGAGTTATTTAGCTTTAAGATACTCCAGAGGGAGTTCCTGTTCCTGACCATTGCTGAATGATTCATACAGGTACAGGAATCATGACCAGATCTTTGTCATCTCTCGGGAAAATAGGTTCAAGATAACGTTAGGCACTGCTTCCAGGAGACGGGAGAACTGTGTTGCTGCCAGGTACACAAGACGTCAGTGATGCTCGCTGACAGTGAGAGATGCCGTGGCTTTTTCTCGCCTTCTACTGAAGAACAGTGATGGATGATGGGAACTACCTCCCTGCCTGCATAAAAAGCCCCACACTTTGTCTTCAGGAAGGGCAGTTGCAATGGCATTATATAGCAGGTTAGCCTGGATAACCTGAGTTTTTATAGGCTATACTTGGCAGAGCTTACAGGGAGATTCATCACTAGCAGCTTTGATTGTCGTTTGATGGTAATGAACAATAAATGCGCATGTTAAGATGGAGCTTTCGCTACACTTGGATGCCTGAAGCTCATTCCAGAGCAACTCATATGTGTATATAATATATTCATGTACTCTGTGGCAAATTTGATTTTTGCTATGAAACACCATGATCATTACATAAAAGTCATGTGGTAATGGGTTTTTGGCCTTGGACATATTTTTCCATCGCTGTGACTACGTTTTTTTTCGCCCTCCTGTTATGATGAGTGTGAGTGAGAGACCCTTGTGAAAGTACATGTGGTTAGTGATAGAGTGCTCCCTAGTGGTAACTAAAATAATTTTATACAATATTTATATGTTTATATATAATTATTATATCAACCTTCATTTATTTATTTTCTTATAAATAAATTGTCTATATATTTACACAATTTATTACATTCCAGCTCTGCACTGTCTGGTACAACTAATCCATTAAACATTTATTTATATTCGTCTAATACACTAGTATCAAGCCTTTAAAGGTATAGTTCACCCAAATATGAAAAATCTGTCATTATTTACTCACCCTCAAGGTGTTCCAAACCTGTATGATTTTTTTTTATGTTGAACACAAAATATGACATTTTAAAGAATGTTGGGAACTAGATAGTTAACGGTAGCCATTGACTTCCATAGTAGAAAAATAATGCTATGGAAGTCAATGGCTACCGTCAACTCTCTGGTTACCAACATTTTTTAAAATATCATATTTTGTGTTCATTAGAAGAAAGAAACTCATACAGGTTTGGAACAACTTAGGAGTGAGTAAATGATGACACATTTTTGGTTGAAACATCCCTTTAAGAATAAGCTTTTAATCCAAAGGTGTTTTATGATCATTCAAAAAAAAAAAAAAAAAAAAAATCATTCAAAACAAATTCAGTTGTGTCTTTAGAGTATATATTGTAGGATATTAGTTTATCATGTATGTTTTTCATGTAGAGCTGAGGAAATCATATGGGCTTTTGGTATTAGATAATGATTTGATTTAAGGATGTTAATGGATCTTACGGATTGTTTTAGTGTCAAGTGTTTTTCTTCAGTAATTTCAGTGTGCCACATGAACAGTTTAATCTTTCAATTACAATCTGTATTCTGTATTATGTATTTCTGTAATCTGTATTATACAATATTGTTGACAGAATTCACAAATTACGCATAGCAAAACTATAGCCCTTTTGACAACCTCACCATGTTTAACTGGTAAAATGTGTTTTATATAATCAAATATTTGCATTTATATGTTGCCTGCAAAAAAGTCCCTATTTTTGAATGGCCGTTAATGGAGAAAGGTGTTTTTTGCCCCTTATAATGGTGTAGTTATAGCATCTCCCAACAGTGGCTAACCAGACAAAACTTGGAACACTTGCGAGATACAGGAATCTCTCGGTCTTCAGATATAATCTGTTAGTTTGCTGCCATCTAGTGGACAAAGTAGAATTTTTAGTGACAGATTTAAGAGAGGAATATGTATTAAATTCACTGCTCTCAGCTCTGTCAGTTGTATTTAGTTCAGTATTATCATTTCTTCAAGTTCCAATAGAGGGGATTATTCAGTGATCAATAATGCTGCAAGTTCTTAAATTTTGCTATTCTTGTACAGCATTAGCAACTATTCTCTGAAGAAATTGTCACTTGTGCTTGGTCACAATGTTAAGGGGTTGAAGTTAACTGAGCATTGCTTTGCAGTTGCTAAGGTTTTCTGAATGTATTTTAGTGCATTTATTTTCTTCAATAATTATTATTTAAATGGTCCTTGGCCTAAAAAAGGTTTAAGACACCTTGTCTGTGGGATTTGCACCTGTTGTATTATCTGCTAGAGGAAAATCATAAATCTGATAGCTTAGAAAATTCACAGCAGACAATAAATAGGAGGGATCCGGATGGTGTGAGTTAAATGGTTTAATAGTTTGTGGCTGGAATGAACCACAAACCCATGACATGAGTGATAGTAATAGCATCACTAATGAGTTGCAGTTTAATGCACAAGCAGACTCTAAACAGATTTCTGTAACCCAGAATGAATAAATGAAATAGTACATACAGTGTGTAACAAGACATTAGGTGTAGTAAACAGGAGAGACTACATTAGCAGGCCAAAGCTGTTCCACTGCACCGTAGGTTAAATTAGCTGTGAGTAGAAATATAGTGTCTGTGGCATCTTCTTGTTTGCGAGACTATGTTCTTGATGTGCGTCAGCCCCGTCTGCCTGATTAAGGGAGAGAGTCGGGGCATAAAAGCTTTTTAGAAATGGCACAGAGTCAATATAAGTATGATTGGAGCAGATCAGGAGATTTCCACGAAAGGTGCGTGTGGGATTTTGCACGCTTAGACACTCACACGCTGACTCTGGTTGGTCTTCATTAAAGTTTATTAACGGCTGATTGAGTTTACTGATCTCGCCAATGATTTCAGCACCTACCTGCTTCTTGCTCACCCACCTGCTTTCTCTCTCTCTCTCTCCCTTTCTCCCTCCTCTTCCTTTCTGCACATCCTCCAGTCCTCATTCAATCTCTCCACTCTCATTTATCCTCACAGTACTGAAAGCTTGGTCAAACTGACCCAGGGAGGCTTGCTCAGCTGTATCTGGTCTTGTTCAGCATTGATTGTAAGTCGAGAATGAGTTTGCCAGCAAACTCAGAACTTTGTTCTTTGGAGAGGATTGCCCGTTATCGTAGCGCTTGCATCAATGGCTCACCGTATGCCATCAACAAACCCATTGACATCAAGCCAAGGAGGAAATGGTAAAGCTTTATATGTGTGATGTGTATCAGAATAGTCAGCTGCTACGTTTTTTTAGGACTGGATCATAATTTGGGAGAATTGTCATGCTTGTTAAATGTTTCCCTGTTGAGTTATGTGGAACGAATTACAGATGTTTCGTATTTTGTACTGTTCATCCTTATAACCTAGACTAATTAATGAATTAATAAATGTTGTTTTGACAGTGTATTATAATATGAATATAATAAATGTATTTTATTTAGAGGTGCCTTTCAAAACACACACCTTACAACTAAATGACACTCTTAACATACAAGACAGCAATACAAAGCAACATCTGTTCAACATTAATTCCATAAATTAAAACTAAAAGATGGGTTTTAAGACGTGATTTATAATTTATTTTTCACATATCACATATTATGTGACTGCTGATGGTCTATGATTATACTCCAGCTTGTTACTACATTTTTAATTTAAAAGAAAATGCATGTAAATATATCAGATGTTTTTTTAGCCTGTGGTTAATAATAGGATACGATAACCAGCTGGTTATGAGCCCATTGATTTCCTTAAAGATCCTTTAATGCTTCTCGCCACCGATAAACCTATCTGTAGATCTGTTAGGTAAATGGCAATAAATAGGTTGAATTGAGTGGCAATCCTGACCTGTGCTGTGCAAATGTCAGATACTGTGGGAACTTGTACATAACAAATGTGTATTCATTTATAAAAAGATTCATATTAGTAGTATTAATACTAAATACACTATAATGTCATTGTTTCGATATCTGCAGAGTCCAACAATGAGCAGGTGTGTGTCAATAACTACAGTACACATTGAGAGAAATTTGAGTGTGTGTGTGTGTGTGTGTGTGTGTGTGTGTGTGTGTGTGTGTGTGTGTGTGTGTGTGTGTGTGTGTGTGTGTGTGTGTGTGTGTGAGAGTGGAAGAGAGTAGGTCAGTGTGTATTGGGGCTAAGACAAATGCTCGGCAACAGAGAATCGCTATCAGATATGTGCCTTATGCTAATGCCAATAAAGCACACACACACCCTCTCAAACACACACACACACACACACACACACACACACACACACACACACACACACACACACACACACACACACACACACACACACACACACACACACACACACACACACACACACACACACACACACACACACACACACACACTACCATTTAACCCAGATTTAGAATGGACAGGTCAGAAAACATAAAGCATAAATTCAATTCCAGTATAGATTCAAACTTTGCAGATGAAGAAAGAATGTCATTTTATATTTATCCAGGGGTTTTTCCCAAAAACAGACCAATTTAGATCGTCTGCATTGCGTTCTTTATTCTTCCGGAATCGGCCCACTATTGTTGCGTCTGTCTCTGCATGATTTTATTTCATCCAAGTAATTATGAGTTGGTGGTTTAACACATGTATCATATTTAGGACATATTCAACACTTCTAAAATAGCTTCGTTTTTCTTAGATTAACTCCTGATGATTTATTTTCATTAAAAATTGGTTGTAGGCGAGTGGGAGTGTGATATGGAGATGAATGCATGTGGAGATGCAGCAGTACATTATCCGACTCTTACAATCTGGAATCAATGTAGTACTTTTAGACAGACAGCATGGAAAGTTCTCTTGGCTTGAAAAAGTAATGAATTGCTGAAATGATAAATATTATAAATATAAATGCTCACCGGCCACTTTATTAGGTACACCTTACTAGTACACCAGGTTGAACCTCCTTTTGAATTAATTCTTAATTCTATGTGGCATTGATTGGTGCTGTAAACATTCCTCAGAGATTTTGGTCTACTGACATGATCGCATCACACAATGGGCTCTATGCACGGCGGTATTTCCGGTGAAGGGTTAAGGATGCTCGATAACTTCCGCCGATCGTAGAGTCCAATGCAATACCAAGAATTAATATTGAATTTTATACTCCATGGTTATACTAAAGAAACGTTAGTCACAAAAACAGACAAAACATACACCCCTCGTTGTGTTTATGCTTTTTAAAATTATATGAAATAAACATAACTATATATAAAATTACATCTAAACATATGAAAGTTTCGTTTCAAAGACGAGAGGACAGTACATTTTGAAGACTCTGCCATAATCCCGTTTTCCTCGGTTTTCCTCCGCTTTAATCTCCCCAACTGGAAACGGAAGAGCATCCTTGCGTCAAATGCGGAACTTATGCGTGCATATAGCCTATTGCTGCATATTTGTCGGCTGCACATCCATGTCTTGTTTCACCACATCCAAAGGTGCTGTATTGGATTGAGATCTGGTTACTGTGAAGTTCATTAGAGTACAGTGAACTCATTGTCATGTTCAAGAAACCAGTTTGAGATGATTTTAGCTTTGTGACATGTGGAAGTAGCCCTCAGAAGATGGGACACACATGGGACCACCCTGTGGTCATAAAGGGATGGACATGGTCAGCAACAATACTCAGGTAGGCTGTGGCATTTAAACAATACTCAATTGGTAGAATTGGCCCAAAGTGTGCCAAGAAAATATTCCCCACACCATTACACCACCAGCCTGAACCATTGCTTTTATGTTGTTCATGGCAAATTCTGACCCTACCATCTGAATATTCGAGATATCGAGACCCATCAGACCAGGCAACATTTTTCCAATATTCTGTTTTCCGATTTTGGTGAGCCTGTGCAAATTGTAGCCTCAGTTTCCTGTTCTTAGCTGACAGGAAGTGGCACCTGGTGTGTCTTCTGCTGCTGTAGCTTGTCTGCTTCAAGGTTGGATGTGTTGTGCGTTCAGAAAATGCTCTTCTGCAGACATCGGTTGTAATGAGTGGTTATTTGAGTTACTGTTGCCTTTCTATCAGCTTGAACCAATGTTGCCATTCACCTCTGACTAGAGGTCTTCACAGTGCACCCGAGACCCGTCGACCCGGGACCCGACCCGGGACCCGTACGGGTTCGGGTCTAAATTTTAAATGATCGGCCGGGTGCGGGTCGGGTCCGAATTTATTACTTCGGGTCCCGGGTCTGTTTAAAATTGTGTGTAATACCCGTGCGATCGGACTCGATCAGAGCCAGAATGAGTCAGATCAGCACTGCTTGTGTTTTTTGCAACTTGTAAAAGTAGGTAAAGAAAAGAGAAATAATAAAAAAAAGCGATCTCTCTTTCTCTCTCTCTGCCGTTAGAAGCAGAGCGCGCGGCCGCGCCCAGACTCAGTCAGAGAGAGTTAATGCAACTACACGCACGGTAATGATGGATACCTTTGTGTGCAGTGGGGAAACAGATCTTTACTATATTTAAGTTTATTTTATTTCTATATTTTATTTTATGTTTTTCTTGGTAGTAATTATTGATATGTAGGTAGGCTACTATGTATATACGTGTCATTTTGAGTTCGTGTTCCTATTATGTGACATAGTAAATGGTTCAAATCTCAAAAATGCTTGCAGACTTTGAGTTACACACTCATATTTAAATATATTTCAAATCAGCAACAAAATCTGAGGTGAATTGTCACATAAATGTTTTCTATGACTCTCAAATTCGTTAAAAAAAACCCAACATTTTAGGCTGATCCAGCTAGCGCGCATGTGCAGTCTCAAGTTTGTCGCATGTCATGTTTCTTTGGCAACCGGAGCTTCCAGCAGAGAGCACATATGATAGCAAATAAATAATGTCAGCGGCCATGGCACTGAACGAGCAATTGTTATTATAAGTTAGTTCAAAAGGACAAACGGTTAAGTTAGTTATTATGCGAGTTAACTCGAGTCAGAATGCACATGTGCAAAGTTGCATTTGTCATCCATCACCGTGACATCAAGTGGACTTTTAAAGCTGAAATACTGAGTGGATTAAGCTTGGAATAACGAGAGAAAAAACATGGATAGAACTTTCTTGTCGGTGGATTGCAATGCATCACAGTCAGTCAGGTAACGTTACAAGAAAGTGAGACGACGACGACTAAAATTATGTAAGACAAAAAGTTTTATTTTTCGCAACTTGTGTGAAATAATATGTGACAATCGGGTCCAGTCGGGTTTGTGTCTTGCCGTCGGGTTCGGGTCCAGTTTTCAAATAATAAACGGGTCCAGGTCGGGTCCGGGCACGGCGTTTCTCGGATCTGCACGGGTCCGGGTCCAACTTTTGAAATAATAGACGGGTCCGGGTCGGTTCGGTTTAGCACATTACGGGTCTCTTCCGGGTCGGGCATGAATTTTTGGACCCGTGAAGACCTCTACCTCTGACCTCTGACAACAAGGCATTTTCACTCACATTTGTCCCGTCCAGTTCAGAGTTTCCCATGTCTTCAGAGTTCCCACCCAGCCTCCCTCTCCCACCTCCTCTTCCCAAATCAGCCAGTTCCTCCACTGTTTCACTTCAGCTCCACCGGTCTCCCTCGTCCCACTGGCTCCGCTTGGTCACACATCGTCCTGCCTGCACCTTCGGCTACATCTGGCTCCGCCTCTGTCCTGAGTCCCACTGGCTTCACCTCAGTCCTCAGGCTCCCTAGCTCCGCCTTCGTCCTCAGTCTCACTGGCTTCACCTCCGTTCTCAGGATCCCTGGCTCCGCCTTCGTCCTCAGTCCCACTGGCTTCACCTCCGTCCTCAGGATCCCTAGCTCCGCCTCTGTCCTGAGTCCCACTGGCTTCACCTCAGTCCTCAGGCTCCCTAGCTCCGCCTTCGTCCTCAGTCTCACTGGCTTCACCTCCGTCCTCAGGATCCCTAGCTCCGCCTTCGTCCTCAGTCTCACTGGCTTCACCTCCGTCCTCAGGCTCCCTAGCTCCGCCTTCGTCCTCAGTCTCACTGGCTTCACCTCCGTCCTCAGGATCCCTGGCTCCCCCTTCTCCTCAGTCTCACTGGCTTCACTTCAGTCCTCAGGCTCCCTAGCTCCGCCTTCGTCCTCAGTCTCACTGGCTTCACCTCCGTCCTCAGGATCCCTAGCTCCCCCTTCTCCTCAGTCTCACTGGCTTCACCTCCGTCCTCAGGCTCCCTAGCTCCGCCTTCGTCCTCAGTCTCACTGGCTTCACCTCCGTCCTTAGGATCCCTGGCTCCCCCTTCTCCTCAGTCTCACTGGCTTCACCTCCGTCCTCAGGCTCCCTAGCTCCGCCTTCGTCCTCAGTCTCACTGGCTTCACCTCCGTCCTCAGGATCCCTAGCTCCCCCTTCTCCTCAGTCTCACTGGCTTCACCTCCGTCCTCAGGCTCCCTAGCTCCGCCTTCGTCCTCAGTCTCACTGGCTTCACCTCCGTCCTCAGGATCCCTGGCTCCCCCTTCTCCTCAGTCTCACTGGCTTCACCTCAGTCCTCAGGCTCCCTAGCTCCGCCTTTGTCCTCAGTCTCACTGGCTTCACCTCCGTCCTCAGGCTCCCTAGCTCCGCCTTCGTCCTCAGTCTCACTGGCTTCACCTCCGTCCTCAGGATCCCTGGCTCCGCCTTCGTCCTCAGTCCCACTGGCTTCACCTCAGTCCTCAAGCTCCCTTGCTCCGCCTTCGTCCTCAGTCCCACTGGCTTCACCTCAGTCCTCAGGCTCCCTTGCTCCGCCTTCGTCCTCAGTCTCACTGGCTTCACCTCAGTCCTCAGGGTCCCTGGCTCCGCCTTGGATACTTGTCGTTGCAGCTCCACCTCAGTCTCCAGTGCCATTGATGTTGTGTGGGCTCTTTGTCTTGTCAACTCCACCTGCATCTCCATCTCCGGCGGCTCTATCTCCATCGTCCATCCAAGTCTCCACCTTGACTCCGCCCTGGGGCTTCATCCTGGCTGGATTCTGGATTACAATCTGGCTCCTCCCATCCTCCCCCATTAATTGTTTTGTTTGCCCCTGACCTCTCTCATTACTGGGTGGGGGTCAGTACTGGGTGTACTAGTTTTGTTTTGTATGATTTCCTTGTTTGTTTCTTAGGTAACACATTAATTAGTCATTTTGTTCAGCTGGTCTTCATTACTTCCTGTGTATTGAAACCCTGAGTTTCATTCTAGTCCTTGTCCAATCTCATCTATAGTTTCTCTAAGTTTTTGTGTTTAATTTTCTCCAGTGTATATACAGTATGTGTATAAGCAGTGTATATCCTGCGTGTTAGTTATAAAGTCAATTCATAGTATTCTTCGTTTTTTTGTGAGCTTCTTGCACAGCAACACTTGACACAACCACTTTTTTATATAAATTAATTTTGTTAATATTAAACGTTGTTGGTGTTTTATGGCCCTGTAACAGAGCATTAGTTCTGTTACATTTGAATACTGGGTGCAAGAAAAACAACTTCAACTCAAAATATCAATAAGGATTCAAATATGTTTTGATTTCTGCTTAGCAATTTCAGAATGTGCATGTGAAACAATGTAAATTGTTAAATTTTTAGACATTTAGTTGTGTCTTGTGAAACAAGCACTTACTCATCATCTCTTGCTGAAATTCAGTTAATTCCAAACCACACTAGTCAGAATAATTACTGCATTTTTGGAGGATAAATCTCTTGACCAGAAAGCTGATTGCTTTCATGTACAGTTTACCAGCACTGAAGTTTGTGTTTCTGACATGGCAGTTGAACGCTAGAAGGCCAGACAGGTTTTATTGGATTATGGGATGAGTAGTGACGTGGACATTTTCCTCACACAAAGCTGAAGCTCTCTTATTTGAGGTCAGTGAAGCTGTCAGTTTCATCAGGACACCATGGCTAGTGAATCTCCAGGCGGTTCTCCTCTTTCTCTCTTTCTTAGCACTTTTGCTTGGAATGGCCGCAAGCTTGATATAAACTCACTAAAAGGCAAGAAAAGGAAACGCTGGTTCAAGTCACGCAGGTACAAACAGACTTGCATATTAAAGAAATATATGGCTTAAAGTATGCCTCTTTTAACCTGTTAACAGTTTACACCAGTTGCGACTGTATCAGTAACTGTGTTATTGCACACATTATTTGTTAGTTTGTTTGCAGTGGTCTTTTAAAACTGTCTTTAAAGATCCCCCAAGCTAAATTTTGAATCTGTATAAAACTGCACTGTGCATTATATAATTGGACCTTGGCTCAATTTTTTTTATAAATGGCGAATTGGTCACGTTTTTACATTGGGTTAATTTGTCTTGTGTTTCATGTTGTATTTTTTTTTTAAACAATGGCTAAAGCATATATATAAATACTGTGTGTGTGTGTTGTGCTGTGCTGTGCTTAATGAAAATAGCCATTGTTGCGGATATGGCAATAATAAATAAATAAATTGTGATAGGCCAATTAAGTAGCTTTAGTGTGGAAGACCATTAAAAATGTATCACTGTTAATATACATGTATGTGTTTACATAGAAGAATAAAAAAAAATACCCAAGCCTGAGAAATATTCATTGGAGTAAAATAGAGTGTAAAAATCTTGGCCCAGTGAATATAAATGTGTTTATCTATTACTTAATTGTTGTTTTTTCACTGAGTAAATGACTTTGTTAGGAGATGTTCTTGATTTTGTCTATTATTATCTGCTTTAATCTCTTGTGAACACAGGGGGGCAACGATGTGCACAAACATAGATTAGCTTTTCATACTACAGTATGTGATATTGATATATTAATACCTAATGAGACAAACACGTCTTTTTCAGTTTGTTGTAATTTAGAGCTAACAGATCTCTCACCCAAACTAATTGCTTCATAATCTGTAATCCTTTCACTAAAGATAAAATCAAGCCTGTTGTCTAAATGTTTTTTTGAAACCATCAAGTGGGCTGAGCTGTAAGCGATACTCTCTGCTTTGCTGTGATTGGTTGACGCATGTCTTGCGTCACTGGAACACCTCTGAGGGCCCTTGGCATGGGTTAATGTGTGAACCGTTAATCGCAGCAGTAAACAATCTAGTCAAGTACAGCCATGAATGTTAGATTTTTCTTTGTTGAAGAGTTCTCTAATTGAAATGACATTTAGTACTAGTTATTTTTCGCCTCTTATGATATTGCACGTTGGTCATTGCACATGAACCCTTTTGAAAAGTTTATTCAAGTGTGTTATCAGTACTTCTTTCACATAGTTTTACAAACTGTCTCATAAACTTACATTGTGTGAAAATATTGATTTATAAAGGAAACAGATATGTTTCTAATTCTGAGTATCTGATTTTAGGCTATATAGTCCACTGGTATAGTGTACAGAGGATTTTAATTCAAATTGACTCTTTCCCGGCCACTAACAAAATTTTCCGTCTATCCATGTTTTCACTGTACGCATCTTCTGAAATACAGAATATCTGGATCACATCACAGGTGAAGATGAAAGAGAAACAAGTGATAGAAGATTTCTTATGCAAATGTAAAATAACGTGATCATCAAACATTAAACAGCATATAAATCAAAACTAAATAATGTCACCAAATGCCGAACCCATGAAAAGGAAACGACCGTGACACTTTGCGGGTGTTTATATACTCGATCTACTCCATCCGGTCTGGACGTAGTCTTTGATAAAAAAATATGTTGACATTAAAATGTTGCTTTTTTTTTTTTTACTAAACTTACACAAAGTGTTTAAAAAAAGGATGCATCAAACTAGAATAAAATGTTTTACATATGGATAGAGTTAAAGTACAGTTAAAGGTATATTTCAAGTATAAAAAAAATATACAAATAAACATAGTAGTATACCTAAAGTGCAAAAATAATATATAAATAATAAAATACATGTATAAGTATGATGTTATGTTTACCTTACCGAAACTTACAAGTATTCTTGCAGTATAAAATTATTTAACTAGTAGGCTACTTTACGGAGAGTATACTTTAAAGTGTACTTTCATAAACTAAAAAAATTGTTACAAGTATTTGACTTGTAAACTATCAGTATACCTATAAGTTCACTTGCAATATAGTTGCAAAACAAACAAAAAAACTTAGTTGTAAACTAGTTGTGTACTACTTAAAGGTTGTGTAAGACATTTATAAAAAAAAAAATTCAAAATTTGTTTAGACTTTCTATATATATCAATGCATAATTAAAATCTAAGTACTATAAAAAAGAAAGTATAAAAATCGAGTGTCTGTAGACCTCTCACGACTGTTTTAAAGACAGCTCATTATTTCCATTCACTTCACCCCCTCCCTTCTGGTCTCCTTCCAAAGCCACACCCCCAAAACACATGAACGAGCAACTCTGACAGCTGAGCTGAAGACGCATTATTTACCTGAGACGAGCGAAGAGTAGAGGAACGAGTGCATGTAGTGACATCATGTCAGACACACATGTAAATAAAAAAATCTAACTTTATCATTATGAAGTTAAACAAATAAGTTGTATTTTATTACTCACTATCAAACTAGCATATTGATATTGGTAAACTTTACAATATATATTTATTGATTCGCTAACGAGCTAGTTATCTATAAGGCAAAGCTAAACACAGGTTGCGTGATACACGTTGTTCCATTGCCATCATTTACACTGTGATGTAGATGAATTTCGTGTAAGATTTATAACATATATATGATGTTCTGCATGTAAGAGTTTGCTTGATGAAAGCATAGTTGATTCTGATGAGGACTACACTCCCGAGACAAGTACCACATCGTCAGCTCGAGGACAGAACCGTGGTCGAGGGCGAAGCGAGGTCGTGCAAGAGGTCGTGCTACTAGGGTATTCACCGAAATTCACCCGAGTTTTATTTCTTTGTTTATCCAACAACTTTTTGTTCATTACCTTTTCTTGTAATGTAAATGACTTCCTTTTTTTGACTGGGTTGCCTTCGTGAACTGCAAATGTGGACTTAGATTGGTGTTTCTCTGCCATTGTTTTGGTAATCCTAGGTTCCGTGGCTCTTGAATTACACAAACCAAACGAGTGCGCGCAAAAGGGCAGGTCCTGTGTGGCGAAGGGGTGGTTGCCATGGTTGCGAGAGAGTGACAGTCGCCTAGGCCAATCCGTTGTTTCGTCCCGGTTCGAAATAATGAGCTGTGTTTAATGCAGATTAAACAGTCTAGAGTCAATCGATTTTTATACTCTTTTTTTCAGAGTACTTAGATTTTAATTATGCATTGATATATAAAAAAGTTTAAAAAAATTTGGAAAAAAGTTTTTTATAAATGTCTTACCTACACAACCTTTAAAGTATACTTTACTTAAAAGTATACATTTACACACTAAAAAGTGGGCCAAGTCGTATTGAAAGAGTACACTTACTAGTTTTCTTCTAGTACACTGATATAAGAATACTTACTACATAAAGTATACTTGAACTTTTCTTACTTAAGAAAATGAAATAAGTATACTTATTTTTTTGTAAAGTTAAAGCGCATTTAATAAATGATTGCTTCGATGAAGGGGTTTTAAATTTCCAGGCTACACTGGATGTGCAATTTCACACTAAGTGCTTTTGACTCAGCTTGAATTCAAACTACTGGGCAAATCCTTCCCACCCTTTTTTAGGGAGTTGGGATCAATTTTTCCCCGTCATCTGAAACCTATCAAGTTGAGGTGTTAGTTTCCTCCCCCATCCATTCGTCTCAAACACGAGGATCACCCTACCCCCAACTACGTCACTACTACACGAGTCCGAGCAACGAGTCTTGCAGCCAGCCAGGAAGGGAGGGAGGGAGAAAAGTACATAGGGTGGGAGTTTCAGGAGAGAGAGAGAGAGAGTGAGAGGGGGAGAGACAGATTGTCCTGCATTATAGCAGCCGGTTGCTGAGTGACACAAACTCTGGAACTCCTGTCCCGGTCAGTTTGAGAGTCCCGGACCACGAGGGGCTACTGTCAGTGGAACAAACAGAGGCAGGGCCGTCTCGACCGAGTTATGTTCACGCTTGGAGACGCACATGAGGACTGAAAACAAATGCACACTGTTGGGATTAGCTGTAGCCGCTAGCAGAGGGAAATCCACGTCCAGAATGAGCATTATCATGAAGCCCCGGTCTCGCTCCACCAGTTCACTTAAGAACACAGATGGGTAAAGGAGAACTTTTGACTATCTCCTTCTGTTAGATCCCTGTGCTTGCTGTTTCCTTCTCCTGTCTTACACCAGCCGAGATCTTTTTTTAACATCTTGTGTAATTCTCTGCTTCCTCTTAAGTTTTAACCCCCATTGTTTTTTCACTCACCTTCCATAAATGAGTTCCACTCTTCCTAAGGAATGTCTCTTGTATTTACATTCTCTTCCACTAGTGCCTTTCCTCTGGGTTTTTCATTTACTCTGTCTCTCTCTGGCTTGTTAAAGTGTAACTGTGGGATAGATTTAAACATTTGTTGATGCATCTGTTGTACTGTCAGATATGGGTAGAGAATTTGATTTAATCAAATTGTACTATTTTGATCCCATTGAAACGTTTTACTAAAGCATTTTGTTATATTTTATGTAGGCTATAATTAATATTTAATAAAAAAGAAAATAAGCAAGATTTTTTTTTAATCATAAGGGCTGTAAATAATTTAGAATTTAGTTGCACCTCTTGTAGATGCAAATAAGTACATTAAACATGAAAACAATTATAGAGTTTATGCAAAAATGTAAATTTGTATGCATTAGAGTGAACATGATTTTGTGATATGAAATTTGGTTGGATTTGCTTATTTTAGCCATTACCCATAAGTGAAAAAAGAAGTACAGTAAGTCGACCACTTAACATATCCAAAACATTTGTGCAATCACCTTAAAAACTAGTAAAATAGAAAAGAGTGAAACAGATTATTTCCACACATTTGCAAACAGTGCCAAAGGGCAGATACCTCACCCTAGTCTCTCTTGTCCCATCTTGTTCTCTGTTTATATATGCTTATTTTAGAAAGGAGTGATGATAGATTGTTTTGGTACAACAGTTTTCAGTCTTTTTGAACAGTGCGCATATGAAGTATAATTTGAATGGTTATCCATCGCTGCATGCGAACTGTGAGATATTGCATATTGATGATTCACAGCTAGGCTTATTTTGGTGTTATGTTTTTGTCTGAACGTAGGGTAGCAAAAAAGGCAGGTTACGTTACCCCCCTTTGCTCGTGGAATGCTCCATTTGGTCTCCATGAATAACAGCTCTCAGCTAAGCAAACACGACCTTGCTTTGAGAATGTTCAAGTGTATGTGTGTGCCTGTGTATTTTTGTGTGTATGAAAAAAGATTGAGAGGTCAGGATGGAGGAAATCTCACTGACATCTTAATGATGTCATCAGTTTGAGGAGGACAATGTGCGTGTGTCAGTATGTGCTTCCTTCGCCTTACATATTGACCCTATTGTCTGCGGTTCCTGTTTGTTTTGCTTTATTGTAATGCATGACAGTGACTCAGCTCATGTCATACATACCAGTCATTAATTGACAGTTGCCACCTCATATCCTGTCATTCTATTGCCATTTGGGTTACTCTGATAAAATATTATCATAATTTGAATAAAAAAAACTGCATGGTTATAAGCGCACAAATCAAAACAGTAAAAATGGATTTGTGGTTTCACAATGCATTTAAAGGAATAGTACACCCTATTTACAATTAAAATTCTCTCATGCCGTCTCCAATGTACATGACTTTCTTTCTTCAGACAAACACAAAAGAAGATTTTTAGGAAAATAATCAATCTCTGTAAGGAATTTAATGCAAGTGAATGGCTGCCGCTCGGTTGATGCTTGAAAAACCATACGACCCCAGTGGTTGAATCAATGTCTTCGGAAGCAAAACAATAGGTGTGTGTGTGTGAGAAAATTATATAGATTTTTTTACTTTTTAACTTTAAATCATTGCTTCCGGTCTACTGTCATACGAGCGTTCATGCGAGAGAAGTCGTGATTGATTTTCCTCAAAATCTTTGTTTGTGTTTATCTGAAGAAAGAAAGTTATATGCATTGTGCATGGCATGAAGGTGAGTAAATCATGAGAGAATTTCCATTTTTGGGTGGACTTTCCCTTTAAGAGAGGTCTTTTATCTTTCATGGAGTGTGTGTAAATCTATGTGCATTTTTGTGCTTCTATATAAAAGTGAGGGTTGTGCAGTTGTTATGTCTTGTATGACACACAATCTGATGTAATAGATAAACCATTTCCTCTCTTGTCGTTCAAGCTTTGCCACATAAAGCAGTTTTAATTGGAGGGCTCTTGATGTGTTTATCTATCAAGGTGCTTTAATGTGGCTCTGATGTCAAAGTGCCATATTTGCATTTCGTGTTGGTGCATGTTTTTCTATTGTCAGCAGCAGTTGTTAAATATAGCTGTCACTCCTCTTTGTTAATTGCATTTTGTAAAGAGTTTTGTTATTTATATGAGTGACAACCGCATTTTACAACCAAATTGAAAAATTTAAGTAGTGATGACAGAAGTTTCATTTCAGAACCAGAACAATTGAAGAGTCACTTCTCTTATCTGATTCACTTTGCCATATTTTCTTCTGCATTTTAACAACCGTCATTTTAATACTTTTGACAAAGGTTGATTTGATTCATGAATTATTCCTGCATGCGCATCTCTTTTATTTGTCTATTTTAAGCATATTCCTGTTCTGTCTCATGATTGACAAGAAAACCAGCAGTGTTTTGGGAACAGCCTCATGTGATCAGATCACCAGAGGAAACATGTCTTGTACATTCTCTTTGCATGGTGTCTCAAACCCAACCGGGTTCCACTTTCTGAATGACCCATGGTCAGACTTCATATGCTTTTTTGTTCCTGTCTTATACGCTAATGGACCACATGCTGTTAAATAGAGCTTAGAAGAGAGGGCAGTCATGTACCAGTTCATTAGATATCAATGTTAAACTTTAGCTAAAAGTCACTGCCAACCAGAACTTTAGTGATTCTGAATGTATTATTTGGAAAAACTGTATTTTAATTATAACAGTATTCCAATTATTATCGAAAACTTTTTCCCAGAAACCATGGCAAAAGTTTGTTTCGATCATTTATTGACCCTCATTAAGAACAAAAACTAGAGGATATAACACTTAAATATAAGGCATTTGTGATATATATATATATTATATATTATATACAAATGCCTTATATTTAAGTGTTATATCCTCTAGTTTTTGTTCTTAATAAGGGTCAATAAATGATATATATAAATGTTTTTTGTTTTGTTTTTTTATCAAACTTTTTGAAATTGAGAAGTGTGCAGGGCAGGCAATTATAGCAGTACTGAGGACATCCATCTGTTTATTTTTAATTTGTTTTATGGTTTAAGTCTTTTCAGGGTTTATTTTTTATTTTAATTGTTTTTTTTAATAGTTTAGGGTTGAACATGTAAAAAAAAATTAATAGTGTTAAATCTCAGTATTGGCACGGGTGGTTGCAGGAAGGCAGACTGAAGCGAGGATATAATTCCAAAACGAAGGTTTAATGATAATATAACAGGACAGCAGAACAGGCAACAACACACTAAATACAACGGCGATCGGACCAAATCTAACTGAACAAAAACGGAACTTAAAGGGGGGGTGAAATACTCAGTTTCACTCAATTTCATGTTAATCTTGAGTACCTATAGAGTAGTATTGCATCCTTCATATCTCCAAAAAGTCTTTAGTTTTATTATATTTATAAAAGAAATATAGGCTGTACCGAGTCTTTCCGGAAAAACCCGAGCGGTGGGAGGCGTGCCGTGTGGGCGGGAGCGCGCGAAGCTTTTGCGTGTGTTGTAAACAGACAGACTTGTGGTTTATGAGGACATGCGATTTATTTTTACAATAAACAAACTGACACCTACAGTGGCCAGTTAAACAAATGTATTTAAACACACAACAACACACACACACACCATACATCGCATGCTCCGTCGATACATTAACTGTACGTGATCATGTTGTTTACTTGCTGTGCTTAACGTTACACGCCGATAGTTAACAACACACAGACATTTGAAGCAGTTTTACTCACCGCCTGCGGTTCCGTGAACCTTTATCGTTGGGACTGCTCCATCTTTAAGTATTCTGCAAATCCGATCTGCAAATCCGTAAGGATGGCTGGCGCGAAACAGACGTTCCGAAGCTTTGCGAGATCCCGAAGCAAAGATGATTCGAAACACTGATCCGAAACGTGATTCAAAACACCCACGTCACGTGACAACGGCTAAATGAAGCTTCTAAGTGTTTCATCAGGTGGCGTGCTCCGCCGAATCGGGGTTTCATTGATTGGTCGATTCGGGAACAAATCACACAATCACACAGTATAAAAGTTATGTTAACGCATTTTCATATCGTGGGTTTTTGTGAGAGGAGTTTGGTTTTGAGATAGCGGATTTTTGGTGATATAGTGACATTTATTTAATTTACATTTACACATTGACTTAGAGACACACAGAGCACATATAGTGACACATAATAGATGCATTGATAGAATAAATATTATATATATATATATATATATATATATATATATATATAATTATATATATATATATATATATATATATATATATATATATAATATATATAATAATATATATATATATATATATATATATAGATTAATAGATAGATACATATTACAGATACATATAGATTATTAGATAGATAGGCTCCATATAAATTAATATATAGATACAGATAGATAGATAGATAGATAGATAGATAGATAGATAGATAGATAGATAGATAGATAGATAGATAGATAGATAGATAGATAGATAGATAGATAGATAGATAGATGCCGTATCTGTGGGCATTTCCATTTGGAAACCCCAAATAAAGTGAGATGTGTGTATTGTGATCGGCAGCTCGCCTACTGCAACAATACATCATCCATGATGCGCCATTTGAGGAGCACTCATCCTGCCATTTTGCAGGGTGCAGAGGATGGCATTCCCCCTGTACCTAGGCCTGCTACTGACACTGCTGGGCCATCTAAGCAAGGTAATATGGAAAGCTAACTTATTGGAAAGAGAGAGCAGTAATCTTTCCTCATTTGTATGTCCTAGCTAAAAAATATCTTTGTATGCCAGCAACAAGTGTCCCTTGTGAGAGATTTTTTTCAAAGGCTGGAGAAATTATCTGTAAAAATAGAAGTAGACTGAGTCCTTCAACAGCAGAGAAATTAATATTTTCGAATAAAAATCTATAAGAAAGTGAGACATTGTGGCTTGATTTATTTTTATTAATATTCATTTTTCATTACCAAAATCACATTATGCAATGTGAAGAGACTACAGGTTACAAGGTTCATATATTACAAAAATACAATAATAAAAAAAAAACACAACACATTTTTTATTAGCTCTTTGTAAAGGTTGTTTCAGATCAACACCTGCAAGTGACCACTAGGTGTCACAGTGGAGACGGGTTTCGGATTGATTCGAAGCCTCGAAACAAAATGGCACATTTGCTTCAACTGTTTCATTGCTTCACGAAGCCTCGATCTGCCCATCACTACAAATCCGGCGTCGAACTGGGCTTTGTTTATACAACTATTACCGTCGAAATGAAGGGAACAAACAAGAACACTTGCACAACTCCGTTGCTGCTCTTGAAAAACAAAATCCATCCACAGGTCCCTTAACGCTGGGTTCTTTGGAAATGTGTGCAGTGTTGTCTTGCCCTGGCAACCAAAAACACACTTTTTTGGAGCCATTTTTTTTATTGCAGCGCAGCCGATGCACAGCGCTCTGATCTCTCGCACGCACTAGACACAGGTGATACAGATGATGATGATGATGATGATTAACTAAACACAGGTGATACAGATGAACTGATAATGACAGAGAAGACAACATGTGACGTGATAACAGGCCGACAAGTCCAATGAAAACAAACTAAACAGAACACAACTGTGACAAGTATGATATTGTGTTATTGTTGTAGTTTTTTTCATATATGCAGGTTGGTACAGAGCCCTGCATATGACATGTGGATAAAAATATACATATTTCATGGCCACGAATTAAGAATTCATTCTAGATTTTAGTAAATCATGCGCTGATATAATAATTCATTCCCTCGTTTTACTAAATACTAGTGCACGTCACAATATTATACTTCTTACCCTCGATTTAGTAAATAGTGGCCATGTTGTAGTACTAATTCCTTCCCTCATTTTGATTGAACTAAAACAAGGGAACAAATTATTGCATTGTGTGCACAATTTAGTGAAACTGGGTAACAAATTATTATATTGTGTGCACAGTTTACTTAAAACGAGGGAATGACTTAGTAAAACTTTCTGACGAATTAAGTTAATTTGTGGCCATGATACACATATTTTTTCCTGCATGTCATGTGCATGTCATTACTTTTGGAATCATGAAAATTTATTTTAGCTTTAGTTTTTTTCCAGTTATGTTTATTTTTATTTCAGTTAACAGAAGTGTTTTCGTTTAGTTCTCGCATCTGGCTTACATTTTACAAGACATTTGTAAGCAAGAGGTTTTTGTTGTTTATTTTATTTTTATTTTAAACATTAGTACTCAAAAGTATGATTTTAGTTTCTGGGGGAACTCTCCGAGCCTTGTTAGAGTTAACTCATCTCTTCTCTCTTGCATTTGAATGTAATTACCATTTTTGTAATTGTTTTATACTTTGTTTTATAACCTTAGATTATATGTGCTGGGCTGTATGTAAAGCACTTTGGCCAACGTGTGTTGTTTTTAAACTACTATATAAATAAATGTGATTGATTGATTTATTAACTGCCATGCTACTCAGGAAAAAAAATCTGGTTTAGTACAAAAACAGAAGTTAAGGTACAGCCAGTCTCAATTAAAATGACTTCAACTACACAGCCAAAGAGATTGGGCAGGCCGGTATCTGTTATCACTCACTGTCATCCACAACAATAGAGTTTGCCAGTTGGACATCTGATGCCATAGATAGTGTAGTGGTGATTACAGTTAATTATCCCATTGATTTTAAAGAGACAGGCATACTTAATCGTTTCGCTAAAGCGCTATTGAACTAATTGGACCGCCGTCCGTAGTCATTATGTGGTTTGTGAAAGGATAACGGAGTGCATGATTGTACAGTATAACAAACCAGTTTGATTTGTGTTTATCTTGACTATTATTGAAGTTAGGGTGTACTAACACTAGGGACGGTTGTCTTGTTGTCCCCCCTCCCCCACTGGCCTGCACTCACATTGCACTTAAAGGGTTAGTTCACCCAAAAATGAAAAATCTGTCATTAATTACTCACCCTAATGTCTTTCCAAACCTGTAAGACCTTCGTTCATCTTCGGAACACAAATTAAGGTATTTTTGATGAAATCCGATGGCTCAGGAGGGGCTCGATTGACAGCTATTTAATTAACACTTTGAAGGTCCAAAAAGTTAGGAAAAAACATTAAAATAGTCCATGTGACCAGTGGTTCAACCTTGATTTTATGAAGCGACATTATAATTAAATAGCTGTCAATGGAGCCCCTCCTGAGCCATCGGATTTCATCAAAAATATCTTCATTTGTGTTCTGAAGATGAACGAAGGTCTTACGGGTTTGGAATGACGTAAGGGTGCGTAATTAATGACAGAATTTGGGTGAACTATCCCTTTAACGTTCCGGGCTGGAGCACGCTTACATAATTTACGATGCAACTTTTTGTTTTGAAGAAAAAGGCAGGAAGAAACTGCCTAATAGATTTATAATTTATTCCACGCAGTGATTTTTACTTTCTAATTTCTCAGTCATTATTTAATTTAGTGTTATTTGCTATTTTTTATATTTATCATAATTATAATTTATTTATACATATTGTTTTATTAATTAAAATAAAATTAAAATTTGTGAAATGTTTTGCTATACATTTCATATATATATATTAGTGTCCAAATACTTTTTGGGTCCTTTGTAAACAATAAAACTAAACTAATCTGTACAATTAACAATAAAAGTAAACTCTCGTCTCCAGTAAGTTCTCCAGAAGCCCTGACAAGTTTGGAAACAATTTGCGCTTGCATTCTTTGATATTATCAGTGGTGTCTGTCCAGAGAGATTCAACCCAGCCCACTCCATAATGATATAAAATAACTGGAAGTCATTACCATTATCTAGAAATGGCTGTGTATAATGTATTGTGCGTCACACAGCGCTGTTTGATGTCAAAAGAGTTTCTATCCAGTTCTAGCAACAACCAAAAAAGGTCATTTTTACTGTTGGTTTTTACTGAGGTGATTTTATGGAGAGTTTCTTTGGTTTTCATTGTTTTGTTTTTGCATCTGTGCCGTGTGTAAATTAAATACTTAATACACAGTGCTGTGTGTTTGGACCTACTATATAGGATGTGGTGGTGTGTGTGCACCTGTGTGTGTTTGTATGTATGTTGAGTGTAGTTTAAAAGTGATACTTGTACAGGGAACAGATGGGGACCTCCACACACTGCTTGTTTGATACAGGGAAATCAAGGGAATGTAATGAGAGCACTAGCAAAGTGAAGACGAGGAGGAAAGAGAGAATAGGAGTGGTGGCAAACTGCTCACAGCACTGGGCTGGTCATTTACTTAAGAGGTCTTACTTTGAGGAATTGAAATTAAAAAGATCTTGATGGCAGAATTGTGGAAAACAATATTCAAAAAAGATCTGAGATTTGATATGCAAGAATATTGATTGTTAATGCATACTCTAATACACACACACTACAGCTCAAAGTTTTGGGGTCAATACGATTTTTTTTTCTTTTTTATGAAATTGTACTTTTATTCAGCAAGGATGCATTAAATTGATCAAAACTAAATGTAAAATAATGCTATTTGTTCACTGCAGAAAGTAAATATAGTTTAATATTCGTTACAGCTTTATTTTGTTGTTTTATTGATATTAATGGCACAGACAATAGTAGGAATATTAGGTGTGTGCTGTCACTTTAAGACCGACTACACAGACCGAAAAAACTGACAAACATCCGGTTTCTTTCTCAATTGTTCACTTATGACATCATTATAAACGAGAGAATACTTGCCGAGACGGGTATTTTGACATAATTTTGTGTTTATGTGTCCGTTCAATAGCAAGGAAACGCGAAAGAGGAATCAATTCGGTGTTCGAGCACTGTCTGAAACGCACCTCTCGCTCTTCGCAGTTAAAGGAGTAGTTCACTTTAAAAAAAACTTTTGCTGATAATTTACTCACCCCCATGTCATCCAAGAGTCCACGTCTTTCTTTCTTTAGTCGAAAAGAAATTAGGGTTTTTGATGAAAACATTCCAGGATTTTCTCCATATAATGGACTTCATTGGGAGCCAAACGTTCAAGGTCCAATAGACAGTTTCAGTGCAGCTTCAAAGGGCTTTAGACGATGAATAAGGGTCTTATCTAGGACACTTCGAGTCATGACTCGAAAAAAGATTTGTTAATTTTGATGAACGAGTTCGAACAGGACAGTCACGAACGCTCATCACAGAACAGAGCAAGGCGAGCATTTGTGCTTAAAAAACTTAAACTTTGTTATTTATTTTTTAAATGAGCGATGGTTTCGCTAGATAAGACCCTTATTCATCGTCTGGTATCGTTTAAAGCCATTTAATGAATGGCTCCCAATGAAGTCCATTATATGGAGAAAATCCTGGAATGTTTTCATCAAAAACCTTAATTTCTTTTCGACTGAAGAAAGAAAGACGTGGACATCTTGGATGACATGGGGGTGAATAAATTATCAGCAAAAGTTTTTTTGAAAGTGAACTACTCCTTTAATCTGCGAATCACATGTGCCGAACCGTGGGGCCTGGTCCATACAGATCACGGATCAACTGCGATCAGTTCCACCCCTAGTTTCCATGAAAATTTTAAACAGCTTTTAAACAAAACTTGTTTTCAACATTGATAAAAATAAGAAATGTTTCAAATCAGTATATTAGAACGATTTCTAAAGAATCATGTTACACTGTAGACTGGAGTAAACGTTTGAATGGTGATGTACATGGAAAAACACACAGTTTTTTATATTATATATATATATATATATATATAATATATATATATTATATTATATATATATATATATATACACAAGTCTAATATATTTTGTGGTCTGAGCAGGTGATTTTAGGGATAGTGAGTGATAATATATATATTTTTTTAAATATAGAATATGTAAAAAGGAATGGAATATTTATTTATGAAAAAGTTGAAACGCTGCTAGTTTCAAAACGAACAGCAGGTAAAATCGCTGGACACGTTTTGTCCAATCTCTCTAGAATCGGTGGTGTCTTCATGTGAAAGAAACATATTGTTTTCAAATGCATGCTGACTTATTTATGGATATTATAAAAGCCCATATTCCCCTTTGTAGTGCAAGCAGTGCATTTGTGTGGGTTACAGTAAAAGGAGAACTGTTTCATTCATAATGCATGTCTAGAGTTTGAATTGTGTGAGACGGTAAGCTGGTGCATTCCTGTGATATGACCCGAGAGAGATGAGGGCAGCACATCCGCGGGCGACTCGCCGCAAGCTCTGCGAATAAGTCAGTTCTCAATGAAACACCAAAATAAAGTCAAGATGTGTTGGGTTGAAGATGTACAGGAATCAAACTCCAAATGTTATAGGAAAGTTGTATGCCTGAGGTTCGTACTTGCTGACATATTTGTTCTCAGTCAAAACAAAGCTCAATGCTCTGATTTACGTGGGTCATGAATCATTGGCCCTTTATGTGCGAGACAGTGCTGAAGTCACCAAGGTGCAGACTGACCCACTAATACGGATTTATCCATCCGCACCACGTTACTCGACTCAGATGTGAGCCTGCATGGAGGTGATGACGGTGAATAAGACTTACTGCCTGCCACGTCACCGCTCGCATCAGGAAAATACCCAGGCCAGAGCAATTATATTAATGCTCCCTGGGGATTATGGGTCAGCTTGTTGTTGTAAACACAGTTGGGAGGATCTACGGACTAAGGAGATGAAGGTTAAGAACAGCACACTCGATGGTCTGGGGAAGCCCTTTACATTGCAACTTTGCTGAAAGTGTTAATTATTGTTTATAATATGTTAATGTATTGATTTGGGTTTTATTATTTTGCTGTTGTTGCACTACAAAACATGTTTATTTTCTGTTATTTCATTGCACGTTTATTTGAAAATTAGGGCACAATTTTATCCACAACATGAATATAAATCAAAACTGCCTAATGTTACTGAATAAAATGTAGAGCCAGTACGAGCTATATGACTGTGAAGTTTTGGGGGTGTTGATGGACTCAATCTACCCCATCTATGATTTAATCATCTTTCTGAATCCGATCTAGATACATTTTTCTCAGCTGTTTGATATAAATGGGACGTGGGACGCAAACTAGCTTTACGCTATATGCCCTATGTACACAGCATCGGTTGTCTATGTGTAACAATGCTTAGTGTATTGTCCCTTTTAAAGTAACACTAAGTAACACTTTTCAACCTTCATAATATATTTCCAAGACCCTTGTGATGGTACATCGACTTAAAATACGTTAAATGACACGTCTGCCATAGCCTGACGTGGTCTGTATCGCTTTTACTGGCACTATGTAACTTCGGGTTTCGGGTAGGAACCCTGCACAAAAAGAACTACAAAATTCGACTGCTTTACGTCAAGCGCTACAATAGTCATTATTTCGTTTCTGATGTCGCAATACATCATCCTTTCATGAAATCATGTAACATACTCTACCTTGTCTGTGGACATCGTTCATTCTAAAGGCGGTGCTGGGTAAACGGCAAGCGTGCGTGCGACGGTAGGCTAAATTATTTACGACAGCGGCAACGGACAATTTCGTTTCCAACCAGTAGGGTGACCGAAGAGGAAAAGCTACTTGGTGTTACTTTAAATAAATAAATAAATGTTGCTTTTTTATTAAACTTACATCCAAGTGTTGGTTAAAAAAAATGCATGAAGCTTGTTTTTTTTTTCTTAAGCAGAGGCTCTGTTCTTTCTTTTGAAATATTGCTACTTCAGAAATTCATAGAAAAAAATATTCTGGGGGCCATAAAAAATGCTGGTGGTGGCTGATGTCTTTAAAAAAAATGTAAAAAACGCTGGCAGGGGAAAGAGTTAAAAATTTGAACAAGGAAAATATACTGCCTGCTGGGTACCTTGTGTCACTATTACCTAGCAAAAAGATTGGACCATATTTTTGCATAATTCCATTAACTTTTGTTTTGGAATCACTTTCAAAACGTTTTTTTTTTCCCCCCCCAGCTGATTAACGATAAAAACAATGACAGCCAATCAGAATCCATCCTGCTTTAAAGAGCTTGAGCAATTAAAGTGGCAGATGACAAAACTGTAGCGCGCGCTTAGAATAAACAGAATGGTATCGTCCGCTGGTGTGGACGCTAATATAGTTATCGTTAGTTATATTTGTAGTTTTTGTTCTTGGTGTGAAAAGAGAAAAAATTGTCAGAAAAAAATGGCTAAACACTAGTTGCTAACATAAAATTGGTCAGCAACATGCCCACATTGCAGAAAATGGGCAACTCTCATTGAAAATGACCTGAGTTACATTCTGCTCTATGTGGTCCAGTTCTCACATTCGACATCAGCGCTAACTGTCTTGTTGTTTTGTTTCCCCAGCTTTGATGTGGACAATGGCACGTCATCAGGACGTAGTCCGCTGGATCCCATGGCCAGCCCGGGGTCAGGTCTCATTCTCCAGGCCAACTTTGTGCACAGCCAGAGGAGAGAGTCCTTCCTGTACCGCTCGGACAGCGACTATGACCTCTCACCAAAGTCTATGTCCAGAAACTCCTCCATCGCCAGTGACATGTGAGCAAATGTCTTTTTAAATGTTTAGTGGCATGTAGGGTTTTTTTTTTTTTGTACGAATGCACAATTCTTAAATACTGTAGTCAAACAAATGTATAGCCTTAAACTATAGTTCTTAAAACATTTATATAAATTATCAGTGCTGTTGTAATTAGTATTTATGTGTTTTTTTTTTTTTGCAGACATGGGGATGACATGATTGTTACCCCTTTTGCACAGGTATTGCAATACTAATATGTAAAGTTTAAAAGGAGATTGTTTGACAACATTACAAAATCAATACAATTATATAATACCACTGAACTAATTGTATGTGTCTTCTCTCAGGTTCTGGCGAGTTTAAGGACTGTCCGGAATAATTTTGCTGCTTTAACAAATGTACAACAGGAAAGAGCCAATAACAAGTATGTTGCTTTCAATTTGAAATATTCAAATGCACACATTTTTATCATGACGCTAAGGCCGTGTGTCCACCAAAGCAGTTTTCTTTTTACAATTGTTTTCAATGGGAGCGCTGTTGTGCGCTCGTCTATTTCACACTGAATGCTCTGGGGTTTTTTTTTTTCGGTCACGAGAGTTGAAGAGTGTTCAACTTTGCGTAAAATGCACGCTCATCACATTTACCCAGCCGTTCAAGCACAGTGGAGGAGGGGCGGGACAATACCAACAGACAACAACAACAAGCACAACAGCGGAACAAAATCATTGAAAACAAGAGCCAGTGCAATTACTTAACATTTGTATTGACATTTTTATATTCAGAAACAAACTCTCTGGGAAATCAGATACTAGTAACACTTCCACAGATATTTTGTGTATAGCACATATAGCATCTCAACTGAAAAAAGAGTGTTTTCAGCTGTTTTTGGTGTTTTCAGCTGGCTAAAAATGCTTTGGTGGAAACACTAAATCTTTTTTTCCCCCAGTATTGACAGAATTTGTATATGTTGTAAATGTGCTAATAGCAGTTAATCTGTTACTTGCATCATAGACAATGACGCTTTCTTTTTTCCCCTTTTTTTCTCAAACAGGAGATCCCCAATGTGTAACCCACCTCCTATCACAAAAACCTCATACACAGGTGTTGTACCTTTGCTTTTTATATTTTGAATATGCCATCTTTACAGCAGTGCTATTTCAGTATGATTTATAGTAGGCTATTTCTGAACATTTTGAATTAGCTTTTATTTTTACATGTTTAGTTTTTATTTTAAGTTTTAGTAATTTTGTTATGTGATTTTGTCATTTTTATTAGTTTTTTTTTATATATTTCTATATTGCTTTACTTTATTAATATTTTAGTACTTCAACTTCAAATGATTTATTTTCAGTTCAACACTGCATAACTGATCTTTATCATTGAGATCACATTGTATCAGATGGATTTGCTTAGTTTTGTGGAGAACTGTTAGACACTGTTTGATATGAGGGATGACATTGTCCTTGTGTGGCACCTTCCGTTTTGTCTAAACCAGCATGAGGGCAGCCTCCAGACATCTCATATCGCACTGTGCATGTCATGTACTCTGAAGCCGATAAGGAAAAAATATGTCACAATACCCTCTATGCAGAAAGGCTTAAAAGATAATTTTACACCGTTTGATCATGCATATGTCAGCTTTATAGGGCATCCTGGGATGTGACAGTCGCTTTGCCATAATCATGAGGCACTGCTCATTATATTGATTAACTGCTGTTTGTGGTTTATTTATAAGGTTTGCAAAGAAAAGCTTGTTCTGAGATGCAGGTGTTTGACCTAGAACTGTAGTACCGAGCGCTCGCTGGATGTTTAGCATGAGCAGAATGTTCAGTCGCAGAGATAAAAAGCACCAGTGTTATAGATTTATAATATTGATTTGTACTAGAAGCAGTGAGCAGATGGAGACATTATACATACAAGACATTATACAATTTAACTCCCCATGCTGAGTTTAGATGTCATGTGACTCTGATGGGTGTTGAGTGAAGGATGACTGGATGGATTGCCAATGGCCATATACCATAATGTAGATAAGGATGGAAGCGGTAAAGTGGCTAAAGATATGACCTGGTCACCACCAGAAGGTTCACTATTCTGGTGATAGTTAAGCTTGCTTACATGTTGCACCAAGGAGAATGTTTCTCTAATAAGTGTGTTGTAAATCTCTGTGGATAAAAGGGCCAACTAAATGACTTATTAGTTGGGCTTGCTATGGCATAATTCCTAAAATCATGCAGCTTGTAAAAAAAGAGGGGTGATCAGACTTACACAGACAATAAAACAAGTGATTAATAGAGTTACATTGAAGCAGGGACCTGAGCTATATTTTGAGACCAGAATATCATAGGGAACACTGTAAAACATTCTGTGATCAATACATTTACAACTTATATTTTTACATTGCTTTAACTCATCAAAATAAGTTAAAGGGATAGTTCACCCAAAAAGGAAAATGATTCCATGATTTCCTCACCCTCAAGCCATCCTAGGTGTATAGTATCTTCTTTCAGACGAACACAATCGGAGATAAATTTAACAAATATACTGGCTTTTCCAAGCTTTATAATGGTAGTGAATGGTGGCCGGAATGGCGTCTTCTGGAAGCTAGTAATTGTACCTTATAAAGTTTTAAATATTTAAATTTTTCTTTAAAAAAAAACATTGCTTCGCTTTAGAAGGCGAACCCCCCATTGAACCCCATAGAGCAGTATGGATTATTTATGAATTATTATGATGGATGGATGCATTTTGGGGGGCTTCAAAATCTTGCCCCCTATTAACTACCATTATAATATATCTCTGATTGTGTTCGTGGGGGTGAGTAAATCATGGGATAATTAACATTTTTAGGTGAACTATTCCTTTAAGCAAGTTTTAAGTTTTACAAGATTCAAAAATTTTTTTAAGTCAGTTTAATTTAATTTAATTTGAAATGACTTAAACATCCAAGTCAATTGTACTTAAAATTATTTTATTTTTTTACTTGGGCCAGTAAGCAACCATCTAGCAACTTCACCATAGAACAGGGTTTTAAAACTTTTTACAGTATAATCAAATTGCAGAGGACCTGTTTTCTAAAATATAAAGACAGCTATATAAGACTCCTTTTGTTAGTGTAAGAAAAATAAAGTGTCATTATAAAGAGAACATGTTGTTTAAAAATGAAGTAATTAGCATTCGTGTTGTAAAGACATTATTGCGGTATTATTTGGAAAATATGATTATTTTAAGTATCCCTTTATTATTCTAAATGTATTTAAATAGCAGCTTTAACAATACATATTGGCCCAAAACCCTTTTCCCAAAAATGTATTCCTTTGAAATTTCCTACAGACCCTATATTATGACCTTGTTTGAAACCTGACACGCTAAAAAACACCCTGAACCCCCTATAAACCGCTTAGTAAAGTACTTAAAACCACTAAGAACAGCAACATGTTAGGAACACTCTAGAAACTGCAGTTTTGCACCGACAGGCATCAATCGCTTTTTTCCAGAAAATCTCAGTTTATAATTTTACTTGCATTCGGTTGCATTAATCTGTTTGCCCTCTGAGTAGTAATTCACTCAAACACACAAATTCTGCTCACAATGGGGGAATAAAGACATGATTGAACAAGATTAGAAGAGACTTTCATTGTAGATGTGTCTTTTTAAGGTAATTTTAAGGTGGTGTATCCAAATAAATCCTCTTGCACAAGCAAATGCTGAGGTTTTGGTGAGGAGTTTCTGGCTGACAAGGCAGTGAGAGCCTGTGACCCAGATTGAAGAATTCCAGTCCTGCTTTTCACTCCAGCTCTCCTGTCTATGGAGCCCGTGCCCTCTCATGGGCTGGTGTATGATGTCGCGCTAAGCACGAGAAGAATGTCATTGACGTCAGTGCAGTCTCTTTCAGAGAAAGTGGCACCCCAGCCCTGTGTACTTCACCACACATGCAGAAAGAGAGAGAGAGAAAGACACAGACAGACAATGAATAAGATAATGTGTGCTTTGTTAAAGCAATGTACATGTGGCAGATTTGTTTTCACAGTAGTGTCAAGTAAGCAACATGTCTAGCATAGCTGCACTGACGTCTGTTTTGTCAGTCTTTTGTTATTGAGTTTCACTTATTTTTATGCCCTCATATGGTCATCCTTAACCTTTTCGAAAAGGCACATGCAACAAACGTTTGCGAATTTCCATAAACTCCATAAACCATAAAAGCATCTGATATAGGATAGCACAAATTTTGCAGGTCATAAATGGTCTCATCTCAGCGAACTTGAGATGCTGACCACAATTTCAGTTGGAAATGATTTGCTATCTTTATAAACATAAATCACAAAGCATCCTCTTTAAAAGCCGAAGCACAACCAGCCTTTCTCAAAGTGTCAGCTGTGAAGGACCCAAGCTCCTCAGCTCAAAATCGCAGAAAGTTCATGCCGGGTTTTAGCTGTAGTCCTCTCTCTCCTGCATGCAGCAGCACTGGCAGGCTTCAGGCTTCTGTTTCAAGAGGAAGCTCGGCTCACGTTCGGCTAGCGACGCTCCACGGCTGCCCCGTGTTCATGCAGGGCATCCACCGCTCTGAGAAAAGAGGGCAGGCAGATGCGATCACCTTTGTTCTTTTGTGCGGCAGCTCAGCTTGAGGACTGGAGACAAGGACTAGTCTCTCATCTGTTGGCGTCAACCCTCTGTATGCTTTGTATGCGTGTATGAGCGACTATGCGTGTACGTGTGTGTTATTGTTATGACACTATGCCTGTATGCTTTGTTATGGGCCGGATCACATGCTCCTAAGGGCCACCGCACACTACTCAGCTTCTTGGATGCAGACCGGCATCTGTCACGCAGAGATGGGCCTGCCCACAGCAATGACATTCTCTCTGTCCCGAGATGAGAGCTTTCACTCCGGGCTTCTCGAACATGTAGATTCTGCAGTCGAGCGCGTGTTTTCGTTTTGTTTGTAAGCAGTGTGAGAGTGTTGATTTGTGTGGCCCCTTTGTATGTTTTCTTAAGGGATATAGTGTTCCCCGCTTCTCACGAGATCTGACTGCCACTCCTCGTGCCTCGTCGGATTACAGCTCCGCTGTTTTTGGAAACCTTGTTTTTTGGCTCGATTTGGAGCCCCATCATTCACTGTGGAGGGCTTCAGCACAGCATGAAGAATCACCCATGCTTTCTGTCGGGATATCCCAACATGGCGGTCTACAGCAGTTTGGGCCCTCTGCTGGGAGCCTCAACTAGACACCTAAAGCATCTGAGATCTGACTCCTTGCCTCCTTCTCTTCCTCCAGAGGAGGCCTACCAGAAGCTGGCCACAGAGACCCTGGAGGAGCTGGACTGGTGCCTCGACCAGCTCGAGACCCTACAGACCAGGCATTCGGTCAGCGAGATGGCATCCAACAAGGTAAAAAAGCTCTAGGTGTCTTTATCTGCGCTTTTGCTTATTTAGGATTTCCTGGGATGGTTCTGCAAGTTGATGAAGTGCTATTATTGATATCTCAGGTGTTCATATTCCACTCGCAATCACAATCAGGGCTTGTGTTGTCAATTTATAACTTTTTTTATTAATATATATATTTTTTATTATTTTATTTGAACAGTTTTAGGCTTTGAATATTTTTCAATTGTGCACAATATTATATTGTGCTATAATGCCTCAATATCAAAATACTATTTAAAGACTTGTTTATGTTATCACACATGTTTGTTGTTGTTTGTTGAATCCCAGTAGACCGGAACACCAGTAAATAAATATAAATATGCATTACATCTGACTGTGTTTGGTACTCCATCATACTGTTTGTAGCCTTAGATGTCAGTGTTGTGCATTGGTTCAAACATGAGCAGCAGATGATTAATATTCTAAAATGGCAATCAGATCATGTAATAAATAACTAAAGCGTTTAGTTGTTTTGAAGTGAAGTTGATTTCAGATCAGCTGGTGTCTTTTAACCAGTGCACTGTTTGCAATAACAGCAGCAGAATCGTCATTCAGGCTGCACTGAGCATGCCCACAGTCTCCAGCAAGGCCCTAGTACACATACAGCATGCTAATCAGCCTGTAGTGTGTATCTATTCTCGTCCAGTGCATTTGGCCACAGCACCTCTTAAAATAACAAAATACGAGATGCTTCTAATATTGCTTACGCAACCAGTCCAACAGAGGTGACCAGACTTAAGTAACAGAAGAGTCAAATACTCACATTTTCATATGTCTCACTTGAACGACCCCCCCCCATTTCCCAGTATCCATGGAAACGCACAAGGCCTGTCAGTTTGCTTTGTTGCTTTAGCTCAATAGCAATAGTGGCGTATCCCGTATAAAACTGCCTCACAGTCACCACACAAGTGTTATATCCTATCCGACTGATATAAATAACACTGGTTTCATGCCGTTTTAGAACAGCTACTGCTAATCTGTTATGAAAACACTTTTTTTATGTAGTACCTATTTTGTATGTAGGTTGTGTATAGATGTCCAGCTGTCATTGTTTTCATGATTTATTAGCTGTCAGAATGTTCATATTGGCCCAGGTCCTTGAATACATCTTTTTCAATTGCCGAAATCATTAAATCTATTTAACCAAAATAATTCAATTTAGATATGTTTTATAACTCTATAGTGTAATTATTAAATGTGGGGATTACTCTGTAAGATAGTGTTTCAATCAGAAGTTTTGATCAAGCAGTGATCTGGGTAGCAAATTAGGCCAGATACATAATTTATCTATGTATATTTTAAGGCTAAATATGGATGATTTTCGAGAGACTCAAACATTATCATGCATTAACATGCACATGTGACCTTAAACTGACAACAAACAATAATTTTTAATAGTATACTATAATGAATACTATACCATAATATTATTTTATAATTGGTATTTTTTATATATTTAATGTATATTTAATGTTTTTATAATATATATATATATATATATATATATATATATATATATATATATATATAATTTTTATCACAAGTATGTTTATATTAACATGCAGTAATATTAACTATTTTATATTCTTTATAATTCTCTATTTATATATATATAATTTCTTATTAATAGCATGATTATATTAACTATATATTGCTACAACCAAGTAACATAAAAGTAAATCTAATGCTTCAAAAATATCTATAATAATACAGTAAAATAGCATTTTATTTCAACATTTTATGTTCTTTTTTATTATTATTTTATTTAATTTAAACTTTTTTTGTTAGTTCAGATATTATTATTAATAGTCACTCTTTTTGAACCATTAGTCAATAAGTTGTTTAACTTGTTTTCAAGGTAGTGGGCATGATTTTGTGTTTTTAAGTCATCTTAATGTTCATTTTTATTAATTTCAGCTTCATTTGATCTGCTGATGTGGTGGATGACGGACATTGTCACTTTAGAAATTAATTTACATACTAGATGATCTGGTATTTATTAGTTATTTTGTTTTATTTTTCTATTGATTATTATTTGCTTATCTGATTCTCATCTTCGAACCTGAGATTTGCATCTTTTTTAAAGCTGTATAGAGTGTTACGGATATTGGAAGTCCACATCTTGATACACCATAGTGATGCATCAAAGAAAGCTTAATGGCTTTGTTCAGTTTAGTCTGCTGCAGTGGTAATGTGCAATTCATATTACAATAAGGATTATGTTATTTGGAACTATTATATTATATTTTATAGATGTCAAAGCCCCCCTGCAAATTCAAAAGAAATTATGAATGAATGTTGCTTTTGATCTACAAGGCGTATTATTAAACTAAGGGGACGGATCCAGGAACAAAGAATTATATAGGCCTGTCCCAGAAAACACATTTTCAAGAAATCACAGCTACAAATTGTGTGATATCTTCCCATTTTTAGCTCGGAGACGTGTTTTAACACCCTCTAGATGTTCCAACAATAGAAACACAGTCACCTCTGTCCGTACGGACCCTCGACAGCCTATTACCGTCGGCTCATCTGCTCCAGTAAAGCTGCAAATTACTCGGCATCCCACTAGTGGTACACAGGGACCAGAAGTGTGAAATAATCCCTGACCATGTTCTGTCAGCTCCACTGCCTCAGCTCTGTATTTGCTGCCGTGCTGTACGTTCTTCTGCCACCAGCTCTGTCCAGCTCAGTTTAAAGACAGGTTTTGCTACAATACCTCAGTGACATTTCTAAAAATTTACCTGGTCTACAGGTACAATTTTGGTCACTTGCTCTCAGGGAACAGTCTGTTTTGTGGATAGTTGGCCATTGGAAGTCTGTAATTCAGTTATCATACATTTGGCCAAATAATTCAGTCCTCGGTCATGCATTTGTTATATTGTGAATTTATTTATAAATTAATTATATAATTGTATAAGTGTATGTGTGTGTGTGTGTGTGTGTGTGTATATGTATATATATATATATATATATATATATATATATATATATATATATATATATATATATAATATATATATATATTTCATATAAATATTATTATAATTTATAATATTATTATTATTATTTTATTATTACATTTTTTTATTATTTATTATTATTATGAAATAATATTATATTATTATTATTATTTTAATAATATTAATAAAATGTATTTATATATATATATACTTTATTCATATACATTAATATATATATATAATTTATTTACAAATAATATTATATATATATATTATTATTATTAATTTAAAAATGTATATTATTTTATATTTAATATATGTATTAATGTACAAGTGTACAAAATCTGTCATTTTTGTGATCATGGCATAGGGCAGGGCAGGGCCCTTTTTTTTCAGTTACAAGTCAAGAGAATTTTTTTTTTGCTTTATTCAAGGGCTCATTACCAATTTACCAGGACAAATCTATAACAACGTCATCAAGTTTATTTTGTTCTTGTTCATATCCCATATGGTCTCCATTGACTCCCCTCTGTGGATTTATGTGCATGAACTTTACTGAATATTTTATGAGTCTGGTTGACACAATGTTCACTTCCAAACATCACGTCATGTCATGAAGATTACCTCACCAATCCACACATACACACGCATCTTTCCGCACACACACATGCACATAGTGGAGCATGAGGTGAATACGCATTAATACAAACCACACATAATGACTGTGTGCCTTTTGGGGAGCTATCTGCTGTATCACAGAGCTCGCGTACAAAAAACACATCCTCCAACTGAGCTGTAGACATCCAGAGGGTGAAGTGGGAGGGGTCCCGGGGAGCGAAGCACTCCCAGAGGATTTACATGCCAGCTCAGCTCGGCCAATCGGCTGCAGCGATGAGCTCATTCTAATCCGGAGATGCCTGATTGGTAGGGCTGCACTCAGAAACACTCTCACCTGAGTGATTGTGTGAAACGCAGCCTTATTTGGAAGCTGTTAACTGGGCATATATTCATTTCGAGGCGCAGGCATTTTTCAGTCTATTTAGTTTGAAGAGTGTGCAGCGTACGAGAAGAGAGAGATGCTATCAGACAAAGCCGTGTGTTCTTCACGCCCTCCTCTGTCGTAGATGGAATCTTGCCAGGTTTCTTAACAATGGAAAACGACGTCGTGAGGAATGCCCTGGAATTTCTGGACTTTTCGGATAGGGTTTAGCTTCAAATCTCAATGTTACTTCAGGTGGATTAAAAAAGAAATGGGGCTTTGAGACCATCTGCACTGAGCATTTTGTGTTTGTCTTCCCTATCAGCCAGTGTTTTCTAATCTCATCTGCTATCTGGACTTACTCATTCAAAATGCCTGAGGCAAATTATTTGCTGTCAGTTTCTTGGGGGTACATAAAGGTGAGTTAATTAATCATGAAATACTGTATTCTTATAATGAATGGGGTTGGACAGGAGGCTATTGTTTATTATTGCTGTTCAGTATGTGATTGCACAAAGAAAAAAGGCTGCATAAAGAACAGATTATGACAGGCAGATATTTAAATGAATTGATTTGTTAATTAATGGTAATTATGTGTGTATATATATATATATATATATATATATATATATATATATATATATATATATATATATATATATAAATGCAGAATTTATCATAATTTTTCATATAATTTTGCTTCCCCATTTTCATCTAGGCTGTATCACTATTTAAACCCAAACTACTATAAAAAGCACCAGCACAACATGTGCCGTCGCTTGTTTGTTTGCGCACATTAGCGAGTTCATTTTCGAGACTGCAGCAGTTTTTTTCTTCAGTTTGTTCCTGCAAATCTTGTTAGAAATGTAACGTCTATCTGGTGTGACCCAGCAGGTCGTTTTGACCTGACATTCTTAACAGTGTGAGAGGATGCATATGTTTTGGGTTGTTTGGAGGACTCAGCCTTGAAATCGTGGCGTATCTGCCGACTGATAGCGACACAGCTGACAAGGGAAAATCCGTTAAATTATAAAAAAATAAAAAAAAAGAGGTAAAATGGTGACTTGTTCAGCAATGAATTTCAGAGGGGGTGTTTCAAACAATAGCACAAACATATTACACAACACCTCCACACAAGATATTTTTACTTTGAATGAAAGTATTTTGTATAATGTGTTATTAAGCATTTTCCCACTTTTTTTTCTTTTGCACAGGTTTAAATGGCAAACAAAAAAATTTAATAATTTTAATTGTTTATCTCTCAACAGTTCAAGAGGATGTTGAACAGAGAATTGACTCACCTCTCAGAGATGAGCCGATCTGGTAATCAGGTATCTGAGTTCATCTCCAGTACATTCTTAGGTGAGTGTCCCAAATTTTTTTTTAATTAAATATGGATGTTAAGATTATGCTGCGACACTGAATGTATATAATTTGGGAACATACATTGCACTTTTAAATGCACAATGGAGTTAAGAGGAATAGCATTTTGACTGGAAAAGGGCAACTATGTGGATTTTTGGGGGTAACTCAGAGAACTAGGACAAATGAAGTGCTGATTATGAGCAAAAAAGCAGGCCAACAGCAGCTCTGACGGATGTGTAGCTGAATAATCAGGCCATAAGTAAGACCATTACGTAAAAATAGCCCAGCATTCATTCACAAAACTACAAATCAGTGGCTGTAATGACACATGCTGTGCTTTTACCCATGAGCACCTCTGATTTCTAGAACCTTCTCTGAGCACTTTCTGTGTTTCTGTAGACAAGCAACACGAGGTGGAAATGCCGTCACCCCAGTCCCAAAAAGACAAGGAGAAGAAGAAAAGGCCGATGTCCCAGATCAGCGGCGTAAAAAAACTAACGCACAGTTCCAGCCTTACCAACTCTAATATCCCCCGGTTTGGGGTTAAAACTGAAACAGAAGATGAGCTGGCCAAGGTTAGTAAATATACACTACCATTCTAATATTTCTGGGACAGTACGATTTAAGTGAGTAATTAAGATTACAATGAATACTTTTATTCAGCAAGAAAACATTAAATTGGTCAAAAGTGCCAGTAAAGAAATTTATAATGTTACAAAAATATTGTATTTCAAATAAATGCTGTTATTTTGTATTCATCAAAGAATCCTGGAAAAAGTGTCTCATGGTTTACACAAAATTATTAAGCAGCACAACTGGTGTCAATATTGATAATAATAAGAAATAAGATAATAATAAGAAAATAATGTTTCTTGAGCACCAAATCAGTATATTAGAATGATTTCTGAAGGATCATGTGACAATGAAGACTGGAGTAATGATGCTGAAAATTCAGCTTTGCCATCACAGGAATAAATGACATTTTAAAACACATTCAAATAGAAAACAGATATTTTAAATTGTAATAATAGTTTACAATATTATGTTTTTTCTTTTATTTTGATCAAAGATTGGTGAGCATAAGAGACATCTTTCAAAAGCATAAAAAAATCGTACCGACCCCCAAACTTTTGAATGTTAGTTTGTATTATTAAAAGACTATAAATAAGAGATTTACAGAAAACTGCAATACAGGACATTTACAGTAAATACATGTGTTTCACTTTATGTCATTTTAAGGAGCTTGAAGATGTAAATAAATGGGGCCTTAATGTCTTCAAAGTGGGAGAATTTTCTGGGAACAGACCTTTAACGGTTATGATGCACACAATATTCCAGGTACTTTTCTTTACAGTATTGTCTCACTCAAGCTCAAGTTTATTTCAGTGTCTTTTTATAAGATGCTCCTGCTAACAAGGACAAACCATGTGGGTTGTCTTTCCATTGTAGGAGAGGGACTTGTTAAAGACGTTTAAAATTCCCCTCGACACGTTTATCACCTATCTGATGACTTTAGAGGACCATTACCATGCTGACGTTGCCTATCACAACAACATCCACGCTGCTGATGTCGCACAGTCCACTCACGTCCTGCTATCAACCCCTGCCCTTGAGGTACGATACGTACTGCGAGAATGTCATTTCTTCTGATCGTTGAGTATTAAAGAAAGTGGATAATGATTTGAGATTTTAGAAAATCTGTCTCTGTCTGTTATTTTCAGGCTGTGTTTACAGACCTTGAAATTCTTGCTGCCATATTTGCCAGTGCGATACATGATGTCGACCATCCTGGCGTCTCCAACCAGTTCCTCATTAACACTAGTAAGTCTCTACCTCTCTACCAACATGAAACTATTACAAATGAAAAGTTGCCAAGTCGACTGGGCAAAGTCTACTCTACAAATCAAAATTTTTTGAATAATTCTTCAAATACATTTCTTATGCTCATATTGATCAACAGTAAAAACAGTAATATTGTGAAATATTATTACAGTTTAAAAAAAGTTTACTATTTTAACATAATTTAAAATGTAGTTTTATTCTGCGATGGCAAAGCCAAATTTTCAGCAGCCATTACTTCAGGCTTTATTGTCACATGATGAAACATTTCTTATTATTGTCAATGTTGAAAAAACATTTGTGCTGCCTAATATTTTTGTGGAAACAGTGATACACTACCGTTCAAAAGTTTTGAGTAAGTAAGATAAAATTTAAATAAAGATTTAATACTTTTAAGATGCATAAAATTAATCAAAAAGCAACAGTAAAAACGTTAATAATGGTAAAACTTTATTGTCCACAAAGCTATTAAGCAGCTAAAAGTTTAATAACAAGAACTTTATTAATAATTTAGTACCGATAATAATTGAGCACCAAATCATCATATTAGAATGATTTCTCAAGGATCATGTGACACTGAATAATGGCTGCTGAAAATTAAACTTTGCATCACAAAACATATTTCACAATAATACTGTTTTTACTTTATTTCTAAACAAATAAATGTAGCCTTGATAAACATAAGAGACTTATTTAAAAAAAATAAAAACATAATTATTCAAAATGTTTGACCTGATATGTACATACATCAAAAAAGCAAATCCTTTTCCTGTTGTGTCCGAAAGGCAACATCACGTTGCTTCCAAAAGGCTCTTCGTAGAATTTATGTTTGTGCAATGTTTTTCACAGCTGAACCACTTTTAGCTTAATCACGTTGTTCAAAGTAGCGGACTCACTCAAAGACGAATCAATACGTGTTTAAGCTGTTGTCACGTGCGGCAAACGGTCAATCGGGCGATTTTCACATGCTATCGATGCATGTGTTAGTGGGCTACATGTGTCTGTGATTCACAAAGCTCACGTGTCCCACCCACACAGCCGGTAAAATCCCCTCTATGACTAATAGAGGGGCCAGTGGGGCTTGTCACAACTTGAACACAAGAGGAGGGATGCAGTTTTCCATACCTTCATGCTTCTGTTTTTAATCAGTGGAATACTAAATGAACATTTTTGATGAACCTTTGCGCTGTTCTGAAAGGTCAAGCTCCAAAAAAATAAAGCCCCATGAAAGTTTCATGAAAACTGTTCATATGACTTCATAAGTCATTAGTCTTCTGAAACCATACGGTAGCTTTGTGTAAAACTGAACATTTAGGTTACAACTCATAGGGAGTCCACAGAAATACAAATAAAAGAGTGGATGAAATATAGTTAGTACAGTATATAATTAATGGTGCTTCCTCTTTTCTCCTCTCTCTCAGACTCTGAGCTGGCCCTCATGTACAATGATTCGTCTGTGTTGGAGAATCATCACCTGGCTGTAGGTTTTAAACTGCTGCAGGAAGAGAACTGTGACATCTTCCAGAACCTGACCAAGAAACAGAGACAGTCACTCCGCAAGATGGTCATTGACATTGTGAGTCATGATGTATCATTGGTCTATAGCTGTCCTTTATCACACTTGACTGTTTTTGCACTGATAATTGTAATATGTAAATTAAACGTTGATGGTTGATTTTTGCAGGTTCTGGCCACAGACATGTCTAAGCACATGAATTTGTTGGCGGATCTGAAAACCATGGTGGAGACCAAAAAAGTGACCAGTTCAGGGGTGTTACTGCTGGACAACTACTCTGACAGGATACAGGTTCGTCCTTAATGCTTTTATTGCATTGTAGATATCACAATAAAGGTTATGATTTGAAAATCTGCATAAAAGGATTTTATTTAATTCAATTTTATTAAAATTGTATTGGTTATGTAATTATATAGTAAAATATTTAAAATAAATATGTTTATTAAAATATATATATACAACGGACACTTTATTAGCTACACATTGAGTATAGTGAACTCATGTTTATGTTCAAGAAACCAGTTTGAGATGATTTGAGCATTGTGGCATGTACACTGTGGTCATAATGGGACATGGTCTGCTATGCTCAAATTGGTTCTAAGGGGACCAAGTGTGACAAGAACATACCCCCCCCCCCCCCCCCCCCCCACACACACACACACACTATTACACCACCAGCAGCCTGAACCGTTGATATAAGACAGGATGGATCATGCTTTCATGCTGTTTATGGCAAAGTCTGACCCTGGCATCTGAATGTTGCGTCAGAAATTGCGACTCATCAGACCAGACAATATTTTTCCAATCTTCTGTTGTCCAATTTTGGTGAGGCCGTAGCCTTAGCCAATTGCAGCCTTAGTTTCCTGTTCTTAGTTGAAAGGAGTGGCACCTAGTGTGTCATCTGCTGCTGTTTCACTCAAAGAACTGCCGCTCACTGGATATTTTTGGACCATTCTCTGTAAACCCTGGAGATAGTTAGTTGTATGTGAAAATCCCAGTAGATCAGCAGTTTCTGAAATACTCAGATCAGCCAGTGTGTGTGTGTGTGTGTGTGTGTGTGTGTGTGTGTGTGTGTAAATATATATATATATATATATATATATATATATATATATATATATATATATATATATATATAACCGTGGAAGTTTGGCAGGAATAGTAAAGTGCTATCAAGTATGTCACACATCTTTTTCCAGCACTTGGAAAGCACTCAAATATTTTCCAGCACTCAAATATTATCATGTTTAAATGTTATTTATTTTTAATGTGATGACCAATTTTGTGATTATGATGATTATATTGTGATAATTTTTTAGCTATATCGCACAGCCCTAATATATAGTAATACAAAATACAGTAAAATATAGTAATACAATTCTATAAAGAATATATAATTGCTACAGCTAAGTTTTAAGTTTTTTATGTGGCTCCATGGGTTGGGTTGTGGCTCCATGGGTTGGACCTAGAGTCTAGGTCTATAAAGGTTAACAACCTCTGCTCTGAAGTATTCAACACCTGAATTCGAATATGATAATACACTTATGAATGTGCACATGAATGTAAATATTAATATGCATGCATAACTGGCTGTGTGTGTATGTTGTGTATGACACAATCTGTTGTGTCTGTATCTCAGGTCTTGCAGAACATGGTGCACTGTGCAGACCTCAGTAACCCAACCAAGCCTCTGCAGTTGTACAAGCAGTGGACGGACCGCATCATGGAAGAGTTCTTCAGCCAGGGGGACAGAGAGCGAGAGCGCGGCATGGAGATCAGCCCCATGTGTGACAAGCACAACGCTTCAGTCGAGAAGTCACAGGTAAGGCAGCTCAGGGGGAATAAAATAAAGAAACATTGAATATATATCAAGCTTTATATATATATTCAGTGCTTAGCATGAGTGAACACACCCATGCTAATGTTGACTAAAAAGAGGAATAAAAAAATCATCTTTTGGAAATGTATCCTAATTTAAAAAATTAGGAAAAATCCAACTTTTAAGGACACCAATTTTCTTTGTAAAGGAAAAATGTATCGTAAATAAATAAACGTTATGTTAAATTCCCATAGAGGCAGGGAGAAGGCCAGTTATTTCATGGATCCAGGATACTATGCATCCTAATAATATTTCCTTGGCCTTTGGAATTGAAATAGCCCCACATCATCACACACTCTTCACCATACCTAGAGATTGGGATGGTTTTATTTCAGTTAGCCTAATAGCTGGTTTGATTTGCATTGAGAGATGATCTTATGGAAAGTACCCCATGCCAGTCTCAAGGTATGGTGAAGGCTGTGTGATGATGTGGGGCTATTTTAATTCCAAAGTAATCCATAATTCCAACATTTATTAATTTACAATAAATTATTCATTCACAAAGAAAATTGAAAAAAAATCCAATTTTTTTAAATTAAGGCATTAAGATCAATTTCCAAAAGATGTTTTTTTTTTTTTATTCCTCTTTTTAGTCAACTTTAGCATGGATGTGTTCACTCATCCTAAGCACTGTAAATACTATATATATTGTGATTTAATAATTAATGCTTAAAATGTTTAACATGTTTGATGATGTACACAAGCAATCAAATTTTTATGTTTTTTTTTTTTGTTTTTTTTAAGAAGTTTTTAAGACTGTTCACCAAGAATGCATTTTTAACCAATAAGACTGTAAAATATTGTGATACTTAAAATAACTGTTTTCTATTTGAATATATATTTAAATGTAGTTTATTCTTGTGATGCAAAGCTTTATTTTCAGCATCATTACTCCATTCTTCAGTGTCACATGATCCTTCAGAAAAAAATCGAATATGCTTATTTGCTGCTCAAGAATCATTTCTCTTTATTATCAATGTTGAAATATTTTGCCTAATATTTTTGTGGAAACTGTCATACATTTTTTACAGGACTCTTTGATTAATTAACAGTTCGAAATAACAGCATTTATTTGAAATAGAAATCTTTTTTAACATTATAAATGTCTTTACTGTCACTTTGATCAATTTAATGTCCTTGCTGCTGAATAAAAGTATTAATATCTTTAAAAAACAAAAACTTTTGACTGGAAGTGTATATGCCAGCTATTTTATAAATCCTTTCAAATAGCACAATAGATGTCAAAATAAAAAAAACGACAACATATATTGTGTGTTCTGATAAATATGCATCTTTTTTTCTAGGTGGGCTTCATCGATTACATCGTGCACCCACTGTGGGAGACGTGGGCCGACCTCGTGCATCCAGACGCCCAGGACATCCTGGACACGCTGGAGGACAACAGAGAGTGGTACCAGAGCACCATCCCCCAGAGCCCCTCTCCAGCACTGGACACCTGCAGCGAGGGCAGGCGCGCCGCCGGACAGGAGAAGTTCCAGTTTGAACTGACTCTGGAGGAGGACGGAGAATCCGACACCGAGAAGGACAGCGGCAGCCCTCCTGATGAAGAGGAGGAGGAGGAAGAGGAGGAAAACAGCTGCAGTGACTCCAAAACCCTTTGCACACAGGACTCCGAATGTACAGAGATCCCCCTGGACGAGCAAGTGGGGGACGGACAGGAGGACGAGGAGGACGAACACGAGGAGGAACGGGAATTATCAGAACCCTGTGTTTTAGAGGAAGAGGAGGAGGACGAAGAGGACACTGCCAACACATAACACAGTATGAAACGGCACCTGAACTTTTTTATATTAGAGATGAGAAACACTTATTTATGGTTAAGATATTAGTTTTTTCATTGTCTATTTTGCATATCAGAAGTGCTTTTTAATGTCCGACTTTAACATGGTTTTCTGTTTCATTCCTCACTCTTTTTTGTTTGTTTGTTTGTTTGTTTCAACCATTTTACACTCAGGAATATCTTTTCCACTCCCACCTGTCATGCATACAAACAAATGAAAGGTTTTAAAGCTTGTCTTTTATTCCCGGTTTTGAGGTACTTATTTTTTGTTTTTACTGAAGCAGTATTCTAGAGACATTGAACTTAGAAAGCAGCTGTTTTTTCACCAACAAGACACTATTTTTTTCCTGCAATTTGAAGCATTTTAGCAGACAAATGCTTTGAACTTCACGTCTTCCTGATGCCTTGAATGTGTTATTAATCTGGATTCAGTTGGCTGTTGTTTTTGTGTATCAAGCATTATTTGAAGTGAAAGGACATGGTACCAAAGTGAAAAAAAACATGTAAAAACTACATTTTCACATAATTTAAATCACTATATTTGGGGTAAATATGCAAATGTGGTCAAATGTTGCACATTTTTTTTTTTTGACCTTTATTTGTTGATCCCAATCCAGATATGAAAATAATTGATTTAAATGACTACATGAGTTCAAACATATCTCCTTAGTTTGATAATACATGATCATATTTCAACTTCAATATTCCCCCAAGAACAAAATCTCATGATTTTGTTATAAAACAATAGCTTGATTAAGCCTTAAATATTTTTGGTGCCAACCAAAAATTTACAAAAAACATGCTAATAATGGAGTAAAATGAATCCTGGGTATCACTTCATGCATTAACAATAAAATTTTGTATTGTAATTAAATAATAATGATAATAGCAATTATTATTATTATTATTAGCCTGCTCAAAAATAGCTGTTTGGTGCCATATGTCTCTGGCCAGTTAAACAGAAAACAACTGACATTATGAAGCTCAATGTTCTGGTTTCTGTAGTCACATGATCAGCTTCAGTGCAAAGCCTCATTGTGAGTGTGAATCTAGTTGCACTGTATACCTTTTCATGTCATTTTGTTTTTTGTTGATTGTATTTATTTTGGTCATTTTTGACATCGCCAAACATTCCCAGTGGTAATGGTTTTAAATGCTGCTTTACTCATCTCTGTCAAGTGTCCTACTGTATCCTCTTCTTTTTGTTATTTCCATACTAGTATTATTTATTAATGTTCTTGGATGTGCTTCTAGCATATTAAATCATTTTAATCAAACTGTAGCATCAGCAAGACAGGCTTATCAGTCAGTTCTCCTAAATAAATTGTTTTAATTATACATATGCAGTAAATATATCTAATCAAAGGTTATGTATGATATCGAAGCCTTTTGAAACTAGCCCTTTTTCATTGCTTTATTTAAAACTCATTCTGTTGCCAAGTTTTATTTTAATGAGTAGTTCATATTTTTTTTTAATTGTCTCCATTCACTACATTGTTTCTCATTTCTATCTGTTTACATACATGTATTTATTGTGCTGTACAGTACATATTGTCGCTCTTATTATGTTGTAAATTATTATATCATCCCTTTTGGTGATGGTGTTGTATTATGGAACTCTTACTGAGAGAATGTTTGTTATTCTTAGTATGTAATGATCCCATTGATATGTGTCTCTAGAGAGATTGCGTAGAGAAAGGGGAAAGCCAAATTATAGTCATTACTGTGTTTATTTTACATTCTTTCTTTTTAAAAGAAAGTGGTTCTGTGGCCTGAGGGTTGTGCCTTACAGATAGCTCTTTAGTTTTTATCCTCTTGCTGCACTAAAGAAACTACTGGCTGGAAACTGACCTAGATGTGTTTGTTGTGTTCCTCCTGTTTATGTGGCATAAATGCTCCAAGGAAAGAAAGAAAGAAAGAAAATAGATAAAAGTTGTCAGACTTCACTGGACAGGGTAAAAGCAGGCCAGTGTGGTGGGTTTGGATTTGCGAGCAACTGTAAGTCCATCATATTTCCGTCTGACTGAAACATTGAAAACCTTTTTCGTTTCATGCAATATGAGAGAGGAGATCTTTCTGTTGGGGGATAACAGGGCATTTTGATTTCCAGATCCAGAGAGGGTTGAAACATCCTTCACAAAAAACCCAAACGCTCAATTTGGGACTCATTCTGACACATATACTGTAGATTCTTAATGACCCTGAATGGATGGGAATCAGTGTGTCCTTCTCGTCTCTTTTTAAATCATGACAGTATACACAAACAGAATTTGACAAATTATATTTAGGGATAACTTTTTTTTTTTAGTTATGTGAATTGAATGAGAAAATTGTCTGGAGGTTTCACAAGACTGTGTAGTTGTTTATTGGACTCCTTGTTTATTGCAGTCTATTGGATAGAACTGTAGAAATAAAATTTACGTACGAAAACTGGTAAAATCCAATAAAAATGTTTTTATATGCACCAAAATAAAAGCATGGGTTGACTCTATGATGATGTCTCTTGTTTCCTCTGAGTTAAGAATCTATTGCTGTGTCTAGCTTCATTTTTTTCTTGAATTTTTTTTTTTTGGATATTTAGTATTTAAATGCTATTATATTTTTTATATCTAAATATATATTTTTTTGTTTTAATTTTGGTTGAAGTTTTAATAATTTTGAGTTTTGTCATTTTTATTATTTGAAATGTCAATATAGTTTTTATTTTTGATTTATTATTTTACTAATTTGTCATTTTAGGATATCAAGTTAAACTAACTGAAAGTAAGAAATGTTTTCTTGGCAATTAGCTGAAGTAAAATAAGTTTAAGTATTTTTTATTATTTTAGTTTTAACTAGGCTATAATAACCCTGGATCAGAGTGAATTATTATTTTTTTTTTTTTTATAAATATCGATTCAATAGCAGCTGTCTGGACAGAACTATGTGAAAGACTGTATTTAGACATCAAAATAATTTCAAGGCCACATTTATTTATTTTCTCATACTTTTAAGCTTTCGCGATCATTATCCGTACACACAGTTGCACACAAACATATCCAACCAACTCATCAGCAAAATGCAAAAACATTAAAAACATCCTCTCGCGCTATTAGACAAGTAAATAGAATTTATAAATTTGCAGAAGTTTATAATTCCCCTGAGAGACATGGGAATGATGTGGAGAATCTAAAGTTCGACTAAATTTTGCTTCTACTGTAACTGCGGATTACTAATACAAGAGATATTGCGGTATAGTGGTTACAGGTACACTAGCAACCCCTGAAATAAGACCTGTATACTGCTACAATGGCATAAAGAAAGGACAAGGTTTGACACTTGTGTTTGGCACAATCTTGCTAGTTTGCTATGTCATTAACACCAAAAAATAGGAGTTGAAGCCAGGTCAAAGATTTGGGGTTCAGTAACTTATTCTCTGTCTCAGAATACAGAAGCTCGAGCCACAAGCGAACGGCGTGGACGGTGAACACTAGCAGCCACAGTCAGATTGTTGCGGTGGCGTCGTGTTGTCAGTTAGTCTGCTTGTGGGCGTTCCCGTGGAAACGGCTGGGTCGGCCTCAAGCGTGTCTGACATCTTGTCGCAAATGATGTCCACCAAACGCTCAAATGTCTGCTTGACGTTGACGTTGTCCTTTGAGCTCGTCTCAAAAAACTCAAATCCTTTTGGGAAAGAGAGAGAGAGAGGTAAGCAAGTAAAACACACAAGTATAAATGTTTTGAGGTTGATAAGATTTTAGAAGATTATAAGAATGCTTATTATAAATAGTTGGCTGCTTTTATTTGATCATAAATACAGTAATATGAATTATTATTACAAATTAAATAACTGTATTCTATTTGAATATATTTTAAAATAATAGTAATTTTTTTTTTAAGTAATTTGTTCCAGTGATGCATAGCTGAGTTTTCAGCATTATTACTTCAGTCTTCAGAAATCATTCTAATATGCTGATTTGGTGCTCAAGAAACATTATTATAAATATCAATATTAAAAAAACTCAATATTTGTAAAAGAACAGCAATTTTGTAAGATTATAAATGTCTTTACTGTCACTTTTGATCACTTGAATGTGACCTTGCTGAATAAAAGTATTCACTTCTTTAAAAAAAATTCTAGTAGTGTAATATATATATTAAATATTTAGATTTAATATAAATATATATATTTAATAACCCTACAGGTTCGATTAAACAATCAAAAAAGAGCAAAAAATTGTACTATGCAAAAAAAAGAAAGAAAAAGCATGCATTCACTACAAAACAATCAGTAATTAATATTTTGTTGGTTCGGTCATTTTTGCTTGTGATCATAATTTCTTTATTTGACAGCCTGGCCAAAATTACGCCCACACAATTTGGCATGTTTCAGTGCATTATCACGAATAAAACAATTTGTCTCCAAGCACGACAACGCAATGCGCTTATAAAATCTTTAAGATCAAGGTGAAAACGTGACTTTTCCGAGGCCAGACATCACTTTTGGCCACTTCTATATACTCACCCAGCTGTTCCGCTAGCAGTCTCCCACTGTCCACAGACACTATCCTTTCCTCATCCATGTCGCATTTGTTTCCTGCCAGGATCACCTGGGCATTGTCCCAAGAGTATGTTTTAATCTGGGTCGCCCTGACACGAGACGAGACAAAAGCGAGCAGACGTGCTTGTCGTCAGTACAAATGCCCTGGAACATCCTCCAGGACAAGATGTGCCAGACTCAGTCAAACCAAAACTTTGTCAGTTTTATTGTATGAGAATGTCATGTCACAGAGAATCAATGGGAACTTCATGTCAAACAGACTTGTTTATATTCTGTCCATCTCTCTTTCGAAGCAGCAGGTTTTTTGTTTTCTCTAATCCAGAGATGTAATGACACTTCATTAACACTACAAAATCACTCAAAGTACTGTTTTTCACAGGTCATTATGACATTTTAAAAAACTTATAGGATAAATCAATCTCCAATGTAGTTTAAATGAACAGTTAAATGTTTATCGTAATACGAAGCCCCTACTACTGTAAGTCAATGCTTTTGCGATCTCTCGCAAAATATTTGCGTTCCCCCGAGAAACTTTGCGTAAAGGGACCATGTCCCTTTAAGAGCTCCACAGTCACACAATAATATTGTATGGCTTCAGAAGACTTGAAGGTAACGCATTACAATAAGGTTTCATATGTTAACATTAGTTAACTAAATTAGTTATCTGACTAAGAATGAAAAATACTTCTACTGCATTTATAAATATTAGTTAATGCTACTCTCAACATTTACAAATAGATTTTTAAGATCAAACGTTGAATCTGTTAACATTAGTTAATGCACTGTGAACTAACATTATTAACTAACTTTAAAAAATGTATTGCTCATCGTTGGTTTATGTTAGTTTACTAACATCCTAAAGGTAAAAAATGAGATCTTATTGTAAAATGTTACCAACTTGAAATACACAAGTGCACAATTAACTTTATTTTATTTAAAAAAATTGGGGGGGGGGGGGGGGGGGGGGGGGGGGCACCTTTTGTGTTTCACAGAAGAAAGAAAGTCACTGAAATGACATGAGGGTGAGAAAATGATGACAAAATCTGCATTTAATTTTAAATAAAATTATTTTTAAAATATAATTTGAAACCATTTTTGAGCACTGAAACAACGTCCTTAATAAAGCTAATTCAGTAAAAATGATTTCTTTTGTATCTGCTGAGCTGAGGAAAAAATGCTTTTTACTTTGAAAAACTTAAGTAAAACTTGATTTGGAAGAAACAACTCACGCTTTTGTGCTAGAGACTAAAAACCAATTAAAAGTTAACACAAGCCCATACTTAAGTGATATTTGTGTACTTTCTCTGTACTTTTTGTTCTGTGTATACAGCATTGTAAAGATAAGAAGAGGTCTAAGTAATTTCCCTGACATGATTAATGACTTTCATTTATAGATTTTGACTCCAGGATCGACAGACATGAAGGCAGACGGAAACTGCAGGATCACCTCTGCAAACCCACACAGTAGTGATCCTGAAATCTCATCAACACTCCTGTCATAAAGCACAAAGAAAACTTACTACATCAACTTACCAGTCCTGTACAGCAGCAAAAGACTCCTCGTTGGTAATGTCATACATTAGGATGAAGCCCATGGCCCCTCTGTAGTAGGCTGTGGTGATAGTCCTGTACCTTTCCTGCCCAGCTGTGTCCTAAAAATAACAAGAGCTGCATTATAATTGGCCGGTTTCACAGACAAGGCTTAAGCCTAAAATATGTCAGTGCCATTGTTTTGTCTCAAGATGCACACCATAATGCTTTTTTTCTAAGGCACGTTTAAAAAGATACTTAAATGTCCTAATTTAACTAAATCATAATCCTTGCTTAATTTAAGCCCTGTCTGTGAAACCAGGCCAATAGTAAATAAGTCTAAAAAGAGGTGCATCTCTACATATATTTTGACAGAGAATCAAGTTAAATTACAAGAACTGATTTAGTCAATTGAGTCTGGGAAAGACAATTGGAGTCAAAACAGCAAATGTGTGAATGAATGAGCGCTCGAGTCTGAGACGGTGCTTTGTCACCTCTAAAAATGGCAGTACATTCACTCTGAATAGAAAAGCATGCCACGATCTGATGAACAGGACAGTTTTGCCGATGCTGACTTGAAGACCTAGATAAGGTGACAATGGCTTATGTTCTCTTTCCATAAGCCAGTGTTAATCATCACCCCATGTGGTGTTTACATTGCTCCATGTGTGATTATCCAGCTCCTCAGTGCTTTACTAACCATGAAACATTGATGCTGAGTTAAAAAAAGACTTAAGTCTGTCATTTGTGAATCATGGCCATTATGACGTGAATGAGGCAGAAATTACCCAGATCTGAAGCTTGATCCTTTTGTCGCTCTTATAAACGGTTTTGACCTTAAAGTCGATGCCCACTGTACTGACAAAGGCAGATGTGAAAGTATCGTCGGCGTAGCGGAAGAGGAAAGATGTTTTTCCAACACTGCTGTTCCCGATGATCAACAGCTTGAACATGTAATCAAAGTTTTGATCAGAGCTCTCCTTTTGTTTGTTGTCTTGTGTAGCAGCCATCTGTGAGAACACAAAGCCACAGTGTGATTAATAGATCAAAGGTTTAGAGCCTAACTCTTAAAATAGTAAAGTCTAAAAATATCATTGTCATATATGGTTATATGATAGCTGTCACTGTGGAGTTTGGGTTAGTTTGTTTTCATTTGGACTTGTCTGCTTGTATTCACGTCACGTGTCATCTTCGCCGTCATTATTAGTTCAGTTGTATCACCTGTGTTTAGTTAATAATCATCATCATCATCTGTATCACCTGTGTTCTGTTAATCAGTGTCATCTGTGTTTGTATTTAAGTTCCGTCCGTTCAGTCAGTCTTAGTCTGATCTCAGTTGTATTTAGTGTGTTGCTGCCTGTTCTGCTGGTCTATGTTATATTATCATTAAACCTTCATTTTGGAATTATATCCTCGCTTCCGTCTGCCTTCCTGCAATCACCCGTGACAGAAGATCAGACCAGCCCGTATGGATGACAGGGCTATATTTGTCGCCATAGCTCAAGAGAGCACTGCATTTTTCTCCTTTGTGGAGAACTTTGTTCGTTGAGCTGTCACTAGCCCCCTCGACGATGAAACCCTCAAGCTGCTTTTCTGGATCGAGCCAATTTCCACCAGGCCATCGACCATTGGTGAGCATCGCGTCCCGATCCAGAGAACAACCACCATCACCAGCAGCCGCCGAGACCACCCTTCCAGAGTCTCGTCCCGCCGAGACCACCCTTCCAGAGTCTCGTCCCGCCGAGACCACCCTTCCAGAGTCTCGTCCCGCCGAGACCACCCTTCCAGAGTCTCGTCCCGCCGAGACCACCCTTCCAGTGTCTCGCCCCGCCATGCCTGTCAAGCCTGAGGTTCTTCACGTCATTCCTGTCAAGCCTGAGCTTCACGTCACGCCTGAGTCTTCGTCTCCAACACAAGATGGCCGCCGCCACACCGCCTGAGCCCTCAGCCTGTTCATGCTCAGTTCCTGTCCCCAAGCCAGTATCTGTTCCAGAACCTGAGTCTGTTCCTGAGTAACCACCCAACCTCCCTCTCCCGCCGCCTCTTATCATCCAGCCTTCATCCTCATCTCCTCTGCCTCCTGTCAGCCCCATCACTCGCCGTCTACACACCAGTGGAATGGTGGGCTCGCTGAGGGGCTTCCAGTCCTCAGCACCATCTTAGACAGAGGATCCCTGGGATCCAACTCCAGCCACCGCGTCCAGGATTACACATCGGCCCATCAGTCCACTGCCTCACCCTTGGCTCCTACCTCCTTCATCTCCACCGTGGCCCATCAGTTCACCAGTTACGCCAGGCTCCCTCATCCCCCCGGATCCGCCTAGGTCGCTCGTCAACCTACCCTCACCTTTGGACTGCACTCCTCTGGCTACGCCCCGTCCTTTTGCTCCCCTGGCTCCATTGGACTCCTCATTCCTTGGTCCTCAGTCCCTGTCTCCACTGCGCCCTTCTGTGTCCCCGTCTACACCTCAGTCGACCGAGCCAGTAGCTTCCCCGTGTCCCTCTGAACCCTCTGCTCCACCATGGTCCGGCATACCTCCGTCTTCTCCCTGTCATCTGCCCCCATCGCTTCCCCCTAAAACCTCCTGCCCTTCAACATCCATGGCTCCACCATGGATCTTCATCCTTCCCTCTGGACTTATCACCTCTCAACTAAGCCCTTCTCCTGATATTCTGCCTTCCTTCTCCAGCCCTCCACCTGCTCCTCTTCCTCCTCCCAAACCTTCATCTCTATCATTACGGCGCGAAGACGTGCCTTGCGGGGAGGCGTGTTCTGTCACAGTGGTGTTTGGGTTAGTATGTTTTGATTTGGACTTGTCTGCTTGTATTCACATGTCACGTGTCATCTTCACCGTCATTATTAGTTCAGTTGTATCACCTGTTTAGTTCATCACCATCTGTATCACCTGTGTTCTGTTAATCAGTGTCATCTGTGTTTGTACAGTCAGTCTTTGTCTGATCTGTTGTATTTAGTGTGTGTTGCTGCCTGTTCTGCTGTCCTATTTTATATTATCATTAAACCTTCATTTTGGAGTTATATCCTCGCTTCCGTCTGCCTTCCCGCAACTACCCGTGACAGTGTTAGTGTAATTATATACATTTATGTACTAATAATATTAATTAACTACATGTACTTACTATAGGGTTAGGAATAGAGGTTGGTTTAGGGTTAGTTGCATGTAATTATGCATAATTTATAGTGATTACTACAGTAACTATGTAACAAGGACACAGTAAAATAAAGCGTTAACAAATTATAAATTAATATTTCATTAAAGACTCTCCATATATTTGTTTTAAGTATGGTTCTGTGAAATTCAGCACCAGGAGGAGCTGTCCATGTCTGCATCTTAAACCCAGTGAATGTCCTACAGCATTTTTGCATTTAACCCATTTAATCCCAGCCTAACATAAATGTATTTTAGTTTAAATGTTAATATATTTTGCACAAGAGTTGTTAACTATAATGAATGTGCATCCTGTCTGGATTTCCTTTTTACATGTTTGCATGGCAGGTGCAAACAGAGACATGACCAGATGTGATGATGATCAAAGACGATGTCTGTTTTTAATTAAAAACTGACTGATTTAAAAAAAAAAATTTAGAAGTACTTTAATATTAAAAAAAAGTCAAAATTAGAAGAAATATTACATTGTTACTTTATTGTTTACGCCTTTCTATTGGGTCAACTTATTGAACAAATAAACAACTTTTGACACTCCAGTTCAAATTGGGATCAGGAATAAAACAACTTTACGTTAATAGAAACGTTATGTGCTCACTTAGCTTAGCTATTTTAGACAAAGAGAATTGTGAGCTGTAAATGAGAACATAGTTTCATATTGGCAATATTCTTTCACATAAACAACCAAGAATGTTGAATTAGCAGCTCCTGTGAATAAATGAGCTTTTACGGCTGATTGCTTTTCTCTTCACTGATGTTGCGTTTCATAAATTTAATAGCCTAAACATTTCATGACCGGTCAGTATGCTCGCTGTCAAAAGGCAAATCTCTTTAAACTACATCTTTTTTATTTATTTATTTTCCAGAATGACTAAATTAGCCATTTATTTCTCTTTTTGCGTGGCTCTCCGTTACGACCAAAGTGGTCACCAAACATTGTATTTATATAACGCCGTTGCACACTTACCTTCCCGTACAACTCCATTGTTTCTGACAATAAAACCAATACAATAAACGGAGCTTGTTTCTGATTTAGTCCTAATAAATTATAGTTTTTTCCCCGTTTTGGAGAGGTGGAGTCGCCTGTTGGGATAAATGTTGGATGCAGTGATGCTCGCAATGGACGTCAGCAGACACTCTCCACCCATTCATCCAACTGAAGTGTGAGTGCGGGCTACCGACAGCAGGGGGCGGTGTTGCTCTCTCTCTCTCTCTCTCTCTCTCTCTCTCTCTCTCTCTCTCTCTCTCTCTCTCTCTCTCTCTCTCTCTCTCTCTCTCTCTCTCTCTCTCTCTCTCTCTCTCTCTCTCTCTCTCTCTCTCTCTCTCTCTCTCTCTCTCTCTCTCTCTCTCTCTCTCTCTCTCTCTCTCTCTCTCTCTCTCTCTCTTCTTCAGAAACTAATTAAAATATTTAAGAAATTAATGTTATGCTATGTCATCTGTAATGGACACCAAGACAGACATGAAATGATGCATGCAAAAACAATTAGATTTTTCTTTCATTCACCAGTCAATTTTTAGATTTTTTTATGAAAGATAAAATGGAATGAAATTATATACCATTTTACTTTATGTAATATGTTGGTAAAATGGCCATACATGGGTGTTCCCATGTATCTAATCTATTAGCATATTAATGTTTTCTTGTGTGTAACAATGGGAGTAATAATTGGCAACATTTTAATATCTAATATTTCTTGGGAATATTGATATAAAATTTATTTACTTGTTGTGTCTCCCAAAATGCCAGATAAACATGAGTTAAGTTCTGGTGTCCACTACAGTGAACATGTATGAAATCAATGCCCTGTTTTGTTACAGAAATTCATATTTTGATTAGAAACCCTATAACATTTCCTGAAATGCTGATTTATGATAAACCATTTTAAAATATTTAAATTATAATTTAAAAAGTATCATCATATTTCCATAAGAGTGCTAAATTCATTTTTACAGAACAAGGAAAAGTCATTGTGAAATCTCCAAACATTTGGTATCTTTAAAAAGCCCTGAATGTGTTCTTTACAGGACTTATAACTGACATGTATGAAATATAATGTCTCCTACAGAGAACAAAAGTCTATTCCTGGATTCCAGGACGATATAATAAATTATCTGATAAATATTACAAACAAAACACTCAAAAAGGAAAAAATCAAGACAATCACTAGATAACTTCTGATTAAAGTTAATGTTGATTTATTGAACTAATATTAAAAATGCATTCAATTCAAATTTGAAGCTTGTATGTAACTAATATTCATAGGATAAGCCCTCGCCATTGGACGGCAACATGACATAATTAATATTAATGAGCTTGGCCTTCTCCATAGTAGAACTAGTGCCCATCCCACTCTCGCATGCGCCTGTGTTGTTTACACGAATGTCACGTAGTCCTCGTAAAAAACACGCAGTAAATAAATTGACGTGTAAAAGGTAAACCGACTTTTAATTGTGTAATATGTTGTCGTTAAATGTGTTGTTGGTAGATTATGCAGGGTTGGTTGTTTGTCCATAGTCATGCATATTATATTTGTTTGCTTTTCCCACTAGTGTTCCATCATGGAGGATTCAGTAGAGGCCATGCTTCTTCATAAAAGTTGCAAGCTCTCCCAACATACTCAGGAAAAGTCACTTTTCACAGCAGCATCTGGAGCTTTGCTCATGGGGGTATATGGGCTCTGGACATTATTTGCTCTTCCTGGCTTTCGGAAAGTACCCACATGTCTTAAGGTACTGCAAGTAATATACCATATATTGGCAGCTATATATAGCATTTGCTCAGTTATACATAATAAAGAGCTGCCGATACCACTGTATTCGTTCAGTACCCTGGGTGATATCTTTTTAGATGACAACAAACTGCACTTTACCATGTGACTGGATACAGTTGTTGTTTAGACTGGAGAGAAGAGAGAGAAAATCAATCAGTCAATTAAACGCTTATGTAAGTGAAATTAATATTGTCCAGGTGCCTTATTTGCCCTCCAGCAGAACACAGACCCAGAATGTAATGAAACTACTGCATGGGAGAGCAGGATGTCTGGCAGATCTGGGATCAGGTGACGGGCGACTGGTGAGTCTTTAACACTGGCATTATAATGAATGATAAATTATGTTATATATTGTGCTTAACACCAATCATTTTGCATAATAACAATGCATGTATTTGTCTCCCATAGCTTCCATAACATCTAAATCCTAATAATGAATAAAGCATTTAACATGCTAATGTAAATTATGTGAATCTCCAAGTGGTATATGAGATTTACAGATGAAGTTTTTTGCTTCTACTGTAAGCACTTTCTGTTTCAGATGCTTCTGGTGGCTTTCTGCAGATGACTACTTTCTCACCACAATACATGGTGAGATGCTTAGTAACTGGGTGGGAGAGAAAATATGGGAAAATGAAGCAAAATATAAAAAAAAATATTGAAAACAGGCTATTTATAACTTTGCTGTTAGATGTTGCTCAAGGGGCTTGGCTTTCTTAACTGAAATGACTAATCTATGGGCTATTTTTATGTTTATTCCACACCATGATAATGGCCACTGGGCAGCCTACCTGGAGCTGCCTCTTTTGTGTCCCAAAATAGATCCCATTAACACTCTATGTGGCTCAAATGTGGAGAAAAAAATCTTTTTCTCCTATTATATCTATAATTGCAGGAAGTATTGGTCTTGCATTTGACAATATTCCTTGTGTGTGTTTTTTTATATATACACTGAGAGCACACAACATGAGCCACAAGCAGTCTGGTTTATGTGTGACTGTAACTGACATAAATATCCCTGAACCTGGTTCTCAAAGTGTAGGTTTGGCCTGGGTGTGTTTTGAAGGTATTTGCTGCCACTGTAGAGGGTTTCCAGTGCACTGGCTTTGAAATCAATTCTATCCTAACTGGATATGCCAGAGTCAAAGCAAAGTGGAAGGGGATACCATCCAGCACTGCCAGTTTCATAAACCAGGACTTTTGGGAGGTAAGATGTTGTAAAAGTAAAGTATGTAATTCCTGTGCTATTTCAACTGGTCTTCCATTGGCCAGTCAAATAATTAGTCCTGCCCTTAACTCATTCCATTGGTTGAGTAAATGTTGCTGTTTTGCGATGCTCAAGCAAACACAGAACAACAGTGTTGCAAAAGTGGTTACAAATCACCTAAAGGGGGAAACCGAGATCAGAATTGTATTATAAAGTGTAGTTCCAGAAGGAACTGCCTTCAGAGCAGTGATAAATTGAATAAACTGCTTAGAATGGTCTTAAAAGTTAGTCATCTTTTTTTTCAGGACTGAGCCTAGCTATTTCAAGTCAGTTACATAGAAAGGTAGATCAGTCTAATTTGAAGCAGAAAAGTGAGATGGATTACTTCTCGTCTAACTGCTGGTTGAACTGCTTGAAAAATTACATGTCGTGTCGTGTGCATATTTTATTTCAGATTTGATTTCAAATGTCCAAGTGTTGATGATTCAATTTTACCATTTCCTTTCACAGACCAATTTGTCCAAATATAACAATATGACTGTTTTCTTGGCACCCGGAGTGGTATGTATGCGCACATGTCCTTGCTCCATTTATACTGAGCTGATAAAAAGACAATTTAAGGACTGTTTAAAAAATAGAAAAGATAGTAGGCTACAGTATCTTTTAAAAATTAGTACAAAGAGACGTACATATTCTACTAAATTACATGATGATTTTGGTCTGATCATTGAGATTTGTTGGAGAAGAAATAAGCTTAGGTTACCATGGAGAGTTTTCGAGTACCGTCATTTTTTTTAAAACATGGTGTGTGAGACAGATGGGGAGGAACACAGTCCCACTTCTCAATGGATAACACTAATGTAACAAAATGTTTGACTTGCCAATAATAGCCTTGGTCAATACAATGTGCTTTGTTGTCTACAGATGGAGGTGTTGGGTAGGAAACTGGAGAAGGAGTTACCAGATGAGGCTCGTGTGATTGCCTGTCGTTTCCCATTTCCCGACTGGACTCCTACAGCCACTGAGGGTGACGGACTAGACCAGGCCTGGGCATATGATATGAGTGCCATACGGAAGCTTTCAACACACACTATCATGAGATGAGGAGAAAAGCACCTTTCCTTGAGTCAAAAAGATTTGTTTTGTGTTTGAGCTCCATCTGAAAGTTACCTGTCACTTTAGAAGACATATACAAAGTATATGCAAAGTATAAAGCATAGAAACATTTTTCCTCCTGTTCTGTTCCCACAGTGTGTGTTGTAAATTTCTAAACTAAATGTGAAATAAAGAGCCAACATTGCCTTAATGCCAACAAACTCTTCCTAAAATCTTCTTAGAGAATCTTCTTAAAAGGTCTTTTAATATCTCCTAGAATAGCAAATCTAAAAACTGTTTGAGGATTTTGAGGATAAGAATGTTTCTTCATCACATGTAGTTCAGTCTTACATTATAGTTCCCACAAATTCAGAAAAATACTTTTCATTAATTTTTTTAAAGAATTGGTTTTGATTTTTTATAATTGAGCTTAATGAATGCGGTCAACACTTCGTTTTTTATACAAATTATGGAAATGCAATGACGATTTTTCTTGTATTCCTTATCATGCTGTAGAAAGGGTGCAAATAATGTTATTCTTTTGGTGTCACATTTGACATTTTTAAAAGATGTTACACTTTTTTTAATGAAGAAAAATAATGCAGTAACAGGTTGCACACAAAATGTGGGACCTAAAAGCTAATAGTGCTTAAAACTACTTTTATCTTAATGTAAATAAAAAAAAATATGTATGTTAAAATGAAAACATTTGTGCATGATTTTAATTATTAAATACAGTCAAGAAGGACAAGACCTCTGATGTTGGGCAGGTCAAAATCCCAATTTAAAGAGGAAATACTAATATTTGATATGTTTAAAACTATGTTAATTTTATGTTAGTTAATAGTGTATCTAACATATACAATATTTCTCACAACATGGAATTTGTACATATAATGCTTTTTTAAAAAAAATTTATGGAACATCCCAGATGTTGTATGTCCCTTGACCACATGGTGATGCTCTGACACTCCTCAATGAATCAATGCATGGGATTCAGTTCTTTCAAATGTACAAATGAATTTACGATGGTTCATTTATTGAATATCAATATTTTGCCAATATCTCGCCGATGCTTACTTGTATTATGCAGTAGGCTATAAATAGCATACCTTTTACCGAAAAACAAGATCTGTAGGCCAATTGTTTAGTGCCTGTGAGAGATTGCAGTGTGACTTATGAATCATTGCACAGATATACCTGATTCTCTCCTATAATCTTTGTCTAGTAGGTGTCTCTTTGAAGTGTCTAGAATGTTTAATAAATGATGGAGTGAGGTAGTTCACAGATGACTGTACACCAGACTTCACGCGCCATATAGGGTCTTCCCCTCTCGTGACGTAGTTCGTCTAGAGCAGAGGCGCGCGCCGGGTGCTGAGGTATAAAAGCGAGGAAACACGCCGGTACAGCAGCACTGTGACAGTACACACAGCTACAGAGTTATGGAGACACTAAGGAATACCTCTTACCCAAATATAACGACACACAACGAAAAGATGTGTGAGCTCAATAATATAAGTGAGCAAGGAAGGAAAAAGCCAGAGGATAACAGTCGGACGGGCACAGAGTATTCCAGAATCATTACAGACCCCAATACTGGGAAATGTTACTGCCGGGGAAAAGTTCTGGGAAAGGTAATGGCTGCAATAATAATCCTAGTATTATTTCAAATATGATATTTATTTTTGATATAACAGTATTGTATTATTTTATGTGAAAAACATTATTCAGTGTATTTGTGCATGTTTGCATTGATTTTGTATTTAATGTATTTCTTTCTTATCTATCTATCTATCTATCTATCTATCTATCTATCTATCTATCTATCTATCTATCTATCTATCTATCTATCTTTGCACTGGTTATGACTACATTGCATCTTGAAAATTAATTTTTATTGGAGTTGGGTAACTTTATACTTATATTATACTTTCTATGTGCCATAGGGAGGCTTTGCAAAGTGCTATGAAATGACCGACCTGTCTTCAAGTAAAGTCTATGCAGCCAAAATCATCCCACATACGCGTGTGTCAAAACCCCACCAGAGAGAGAAGGTAGGACAGACACATGGCATATGTAAATACGATGCATGAGTGATTGATCGAGACCTCTTACTGATGTTTTATATTCTGTTAATCCAGATAAACCGAGAGATTGACCTGCACAGATCTCTCAGCCACAAACACATAGTGCATTTCTACCACCACTTTGAAGACAAAGACAACATATATATTCTATTGGAGTACTGCAGTAGAAGAGTAAGTATCTTTTTTTTTTTTTTTTTTTTTAAATGTGTGAGTGAGGAGTGGGGAATTCTATCATAATATATAATGCAAATGACTGTGTTCTCCCTAACTGACTCCTGGTATTATTTTTTAGTCATTGGCCCATATACTGAAGGCACGAAAAGTCCTGACAGAACCTGAAGTCAGGTATTACCTGAAACAGACAGTGTCTGCTTTAAAATACCTTCACGATTTAGAGATCCTGCATCGTGACCTGAAACTAGGTATGCATGCCTTCACGCACTCTCATGATGTATATTAACATTCCATCAGTTCATAAGTAGTTAAAAATTGTATGTTTTATCATTTTAGGCAACCTGTTTGTGAGTGACTCAATGGATCTGAAAGTGGGAGATTTTGGGCTGGCTGCCAAACTAGAGCCAGTCAGCAACAGACGCAAAACGATCTGCGGTACGCCCAATTACCTGTCCCCGGAAGTGCTGAACAAACAGGGACACGGCTGGGAGTCTGACGTGTGGGCTCTGGGCTGCGTCATGTGAGTTTGTCACCATCAGATCCGAGGGTTTCCTCTATGCAATATATTTAGAAACTGCTCAGTATTAATAGGCACTGATTGCAGATTCAGACTCACTCTCTATGAATAAATGTTTTGTTTAGGATTGTATTTGGTGATCATGCTTTAGCTTAGTGATTGAATATCATAATAGCAGCACATAGCAGTTTGTCTCCAGTGTCGAGCTGTTCTAGCGTAATTTACTCAACCTTGTGTCGTTCCAAACCTGAAGTACTTTCTGTCATCTGGTGAACACAAAAGATGAAAACTAAGGCTGTCAAGCTCTAAAATAGAACCATAAAAGGGGTCTTGTGCAATATTTAATGTCTTTTGAAGATTTAAGTTGTGTTTTATATTGTTATTTACTGTTAAATAAGTAAACAACTTCTGTCTGTCAGACAAGATATCAAATGACTAAAGAGGACTTCCTTTATGATAATTCTATGGTGCTTTTGCATAATTTTTTAAGCTTGAAAGCCCCAGTCCATATTTAGTTAATTATATGAAAAAGAACAGCCCTAATATTATCAAATAGTTGGCGTTGGGTAAATGTTGACTGAACTATTATCTTAAGAGCCAAACCGTTATTAATCTTACATTCATTTTCCTTTTCAGGTACACCATGCTCCTGGGAAAACCTCCATTCGAGACCACGAACCTGAAGGAGACGTACCGCTGTATCCGAGAGGCCCGGTACACCCTCCCGGCCTCCCTCCTCTCCCTGCCAAACAGCTCATTTCCGGCATGCTCGCACAGAACCCTGTGGACCGCCCGCACCTGGACGGCATCATTCAGAATGAATTTTTCACCCAGGTAAGTGTGTTTGTCACAGTGCAGGTTTCAGTATATCCGGCCAAGTAGTTGGATTTTTGGTCAATGTTTTTGTCGTGATTTCGCCGCAGGGCTTCATGCCAGAAACTCTACCTGTGAGCTGCTGCCATTCTGCCCCAGACTTCCACATTTCCAGTCCAGCCAAGAGCTTCTTCAAAAAGGCAGCGGCGGCTCTTTTCGGTGGCAAGAAGGACAAAGCCAAGTACTATGAAAATATAAGTAAGTGCTCGCTTTATGTAACTATAGCATCCTTCGTTTCAGATGAACCTATTAATAACTGTTTATCTTCCGACAGATCGCTTGGCCAAAGAAGAGGAAGACATATTCAAGCTCCGTCAAGACTTCAGAAAAAGTGCCATCAGTCATCAGATTACTACACACTTATCCGAGGTGAGCATCGTTCCCTTTATAGGAGACTATAATTAGGAATTCATCACCAGCTCAGAGATATTAATGAAGGTTAAGTGTTCGGTCATTCATGACACGCATATGCTGCAATTTCTCCTGTTTAGGAAGGAGGAAATCCGTCAGCACCTACAAGAAAGCTTGTTACCCAGGCAACTGCCGGAAGGCTGCAGACAAGAGATACCATTCACTTGATTGTTAGAGGCAGCTTGGGCAGCTGCAGTAGCAGCAGTGAATGTAAG